>CAKMXT010000015.1:0-672857 GCA_928856705.1 Ustilago xerochloae
AGCGTATAGATCTAGACGAAGCATGTGCAAAAGGGACAAAACAGAAGACGCGAAACGAAACGAGAGTGCTCTATGATGGTGACTATAAAAATGGAGACGTGTGGAGACATTGCCAAAACATCGAAGGGTCGAGCCTCCGGAGGCATTGAGTGTCGTAGATATACAATGTAAGCTTCGTGTGAGCAGTGTTTAGAATGAGAATCGCAGAAGCGCCGGATTGAGGGCAATTGGGTAGAGGATGTGAAGGATCGAGGTAAGCAGCAGTGGCCAGTAAATGAAGAAGCCCTCGATCTGCCATTCGAGCGGTAAGACGCCGTGCAACTGCAACACGATGACAGCTGCAATACAAGCAAAGGCAAGAAGCAAGACCCTCCAGAACCGCTTGAAAATGAGAGGCACCTCGATGAAGAAGTTGCTGTCTTCCAAGTCTTTGACGGTAGCACCCCAAGTCATGTTGTAACCGACCGGGTGAGCGAACAATGCAGTAAGAACATGGTAGGAAAGTCCGCCGAAGAAGATGAACATGTAGGGGATCCACATAACATGCTCCTTGATCAGGTTGAACAGTCCGTCGACCTTGGCACGGTACCTGGCGATGATCTGACCAACATTACCGCCCGCCGTAAAGACGACTACCACAGCGACCCAGATGTTGAAGGGCGGCAGGAAGCAAGGAAGCATGACAGGGTAGAACCAACCCTGGGCCAAGTAAAGTCCGAGCGAGAGAGGGAAGGCGCAAGCGATAGCGTAGTACGAGAAGATGTAGGAACTGGCCGAGAATTTGTAGTGAATAGGGGCATTGCTGGTCAAGAAGGTGCGGAAGAGCTTGGTGAAAGGTCCCTTGTATGGCCATTCCCAAAGACGGTTGAAGATCAATTCAGAACAACCGAAAGCATACTTCTGCCATCGGTTAAGCTCGTCGTCGCAAGTAAGCGACACACCTTCCTCGAAGCCGTTGTTCGAATATGTCGCCCACCTAGTGATGTAACCGCTCATCAGCAATCGAAGAGCCATGTCGAAGTCCTCAGACACGTGAGACTCGGACCAGATCTTACGGATACCGTCTTCCGGATCGATGAACGAAGCCTCCTGCATTGCCGACCATCGAAGGATAGCATTGTGACCCATGAAAGGAGCCATGTCTCCTGCAGCGACCATGAACGAGATAGCGAAGTTGACGAGACGAGTAAAGAACGAGATACCGAGCTCGAAGTAGCTGTCCGAGACGATCATGACACCGGAGCAGTGCTGCAACACACCGACATCGGGGCACTGGACCATTTCTGAAGCAGCATCAAGAAGGCAGTCTTCCGGAACACGAGTGTCCGAATCGATGAGGAGAACCAAGTCGCCAATTCGCACGTTACCACGAGCCTGTGCAAGGGGATGAAGTTCAGGGAGGCACTTTTCGAGACAACGGTGGTACAGATCGGTTTCGTCGGCTTCGGTCCAAAGGGCAAGTGCTTCTGGTGCTTGGGGACGGTGCTCCGACATGGCTTTCTCGATAGCGAGCGACAGGTGGCAAGTGAAGTTGAGGTTCGAGGCCTTCTTGAAGCGACCCTTTCGCAAGTAGCCATCCTTGCCGTGACCGGGTCTCGCAACCCAGCCAATGCTGTTCTTCTCGTAGAACTCGTGTCGCACAGCCTGGTCTGCAGCTGAGATCAGCTGCATACCGTCCTCGGAGACGATGATGGACGCAGTGCCTCCCTGAAGCTCGTAGGTGCTGATGGCCTTCTTCACGGACTCGATGGTGGGGATCAACACCCCTTCCAGAGACTCCTTGTAGACGGGCATCTGAATCGTAATGTGAGGTAACTGGCCAGTGATCCTGGTTGGAGGCAAGCCAGAGAAATATCGCGAGTTTTGGTGGACCTGTCTGATAGGACCCAAGATCTGGAAGATGACACCAATGACGTTGTCACAGAAGAACAGAATGACGGGGAACATGGGGATCGTGACTGCGGCGAGACCCATCTTAGCCCAGCTGCCGTCGATGAGAGAGTACTCGAAAAGCTTCGAAATGAACAAGAAGCAAAGCACGATGTCGAGACTGACAGCCAGGCCGTGCTGAAGAGGAGCTTGATAGTTGAGCGGCCTCTCCTCAGTTGCATTTGTCTCTTGCTTTTCGGGATCGCTCGGGCTACTGTTACCCCATGGAGCACCGGTTGGCGAACCAGAGCTGCCCGGAGCACCATTGACAGCATGTGACTCGGAGAAGGGATTTGATGGTGCGATAGAGTGAGCATCTGAGCCCGCACCCGCACCGTAGATAGGGGTGCCGTGACCTGCGCTAGAAAGGGAGCGGAAACGGGCCTGATTCTGATTGAATTCGCTCATAGCCGAGTCGATAATGCTGGCACTTGAAGCAGCTGCCACAACGTTACTTGAGTTGTTGGCGTACGAACTCCTCCACACGAACCTGATCATCTTTTCTTCGAGATCTTGAGCGTGGTCCTCGAGCTGTTCGACCTGGTCGCACCAGATAACGACGGTCTTCTCTCTGCGGATGAAGCAAGCGTTCTGCGCTTTTCTGGCACCTGCGAGCTGCTCCATGGTATCGACCACCTGGATGTGCTGCGACGCTGTGATAGGAATCTGCTCGGTGCCTGGAGCGAGTCGAGTATTGATAGCTGAAACTACTGGAGAAGTAATCGTCATGGCAGCCTCGCAGTTGAGGACGGCTACCCCGCGGCAGAAAGCAGCCAGCCTGTCGTCAGCTGCTGGGCAGACCACGTACTGCCCTTTGGCGAATCGAAGAGCCACACCGCTTGGGACTTCAGGGTTTTCGGAAAAGAAGTTGCGCCTACTGCAAGCCTTCCACAGGTGTGCGGCCATGATTTGGTAGCCGTCACGGGCATCGATCCAGTTCTGCTCCGTGTTGCCTGGAGTGCCGTTCGCGTTAGGGGCACTTTCCGGCTCCTTTTCATTGTATTCGGAATTGAGGGACTGAGCGTACTCGCGGAGCTGCCCTGGTCGCTGCTCCATCATCGGAGGTGGCGAATCGGGCGAGCTCGATGCTTCTTTGGCAGGAGCTTGTTCGCTCTTGCGCAGGAAGCCTAGCATTTTGATGGCTGCTTGCTGCTTTGATGTGGTTCGATTGAGAGGAAGGGGGAAGGAAAAGTACGAAAGTCCCTGAGACAAGGAATTGGAGGATTGCTCTTGAAGGTGATGAGCGTTGCGCGACGTTCGGAACGTCTAATGAGAGGAAGAAAAGAAGGGAAGGGATGAAGGAAGGAAGGGGAGGTAGGATAGAGGGGGGTGAGGATGGTGTGTGGGTGGAACGACGATGCTCTTTCAAAACGACCATGCTTTAAAGGGCTGGGAGGTCCATCTCTTCCGAATGGTCTCGAGCAATGATTTCGAACGGTCAGGCTCCATACGAGAAGATTCAGATGCACACACATGCAGACAATCCTCATCGAGGATCTGCTGTGACTGCGCGCACGAACGGAGACTTAGCCGCCTGGCACTACCGAGTGACTTTTCTTGGGAGACCTAAAGGCTGTGGCTCACGGAAGAAGCAGTCCCACAAGCGAATACAGATCGTGGGATGCCACTTCTGAATCACCGCAAGCGGCACATCCCCGAGAGAGAGAGGGTCTTGTTGCACTTGTGGGAAAGTCAAAGACCGACAGCAAGGGCCTACAATGCTCCGAGGGCATGTGTTGACGGCTCAAAGGGCCACGAGCCACGGCGATTTGCGAAGCAGAGTAACTCATCCGTGTGTTCCTGGTCATAGCGCAAAGCAGTTATCAGACCAAGACAAGTTCGTTTTGTCTTCGGCTGCAGTTGGTGAGCTCGAGCAATGTAGTATTCATGTGGCCTTCGATTTACTTTCTTAGCATGGCCGGAGACCTTCTTGGACCCTGAAGATGATTGGCGGCGAACTTGACTTGACCAAAAAATCCTTTATTTTATTTTATTTTTCTAATCATTTCTTTTTTCTTTTCGAGTTTGAATAATTTTCTTATTGTCTTTCTTTTGCTCTTCTCAGTCTTGGTCTCCGAGGGCATGTCTTGCGTAGCGTATCTTTATCGATCCAGCATTCCTGGGCCTCGAACAAGATCAGCTTCCGTGGACCCACATACATAGCGAGAGTCCGTGCTCATGAAGAGCCCACTAAAGCTTCAGCTAAGGCAAAACACCTGTCGGCAGGCAAGTTTCCAAAGGTCTACTTTCACCGCTCTGGGGCTTGGCCTTACATACATAGCATTGACTGAACGTGCTACTTTATCTTGGTATTGATAGGGTCAGAAAGCACTTTTGCTTTGAGTGACACAATCGCTGCTTCTCTGCAATTGTTTTCGCCATGTGCCGCTAACCCTAAAAAGATCGATCACGAAGGCAGCACTTGTCGGAGCTGACTGTATGTATGTCGTGACATCTTTCTAGTGTAAGAGCAGCTCTATGTATTCCGAAGCTGCTCCGACATCAGCTGCAAAAGGCACTCTTTCACGCAAACCACGATGCGGAGGGCAAGATTCGAACAGGACTGTGATTCAGCTGAACCTTGGCTGTCCTGAGGTCGAAACAATGCCGGATAAGGCGAACAAGGTGACAGCTGAGACTCTGGGTAAGGGAGGTGGATCTTAACTGTCCGAGACATGGTGAGTTCGATGGCCAGAGGAGACGACAGCATCATTGCTCTAGTATCTCATGACCCACCTTGTGGCTACGCAAGTCAAAATCAACCAGCACTCCAATGGAAAGGCAAACCTAGCTGGTCATGTTTGAGGCTGCCGAGCTGGTAAATTAGGAAGAGAGCGACCCGTTTTGGCATCCTTCAGTGCGTCAATCAAAGCACCCTCTATTGTGCTATAGTTGACGCAGGCTCAACGAGACAAAATAACGCAAAAGAGCAATGATTTTCTAGAAACGTTTCGACAAGGTGTCTGCTAACCCTTTCACCTCATATCTTCTTCAAGATGAGTGTCATCTCCTTCTTCCCTTGTCAACTATCTTCACTGATATCACCCTATGAGACTGGTGCGGTCAGCTAGATCATGAAAAATCACTTCTCGCTACATAGACCGAATGCAGAAATGGCATATTGACTATCAACAACTTTGAACGGATTTCGACGAATTTGAAGTACATTATACTGTGCCAACAGACAAAGTCAGCACGAATCACAAAAAATTCAAAATAAGGTCCGCACCCATTGACAAGCGGAAGGGGGCACGAGCAAGAGCACAGTCCGTGCAAGGTGTGGAAAAAGGTTGAATGACAAAATGTTGCGCTACCTGAACGGGCCGGGGCGTACAAAGCGTGCAGGCATAAAGGCGGCGTGGAAGCCGAAGCGAAGGCAAAGGCGAGGGCAATAGGCGTTTGCGCCAGACAAGGCGTATTCTAAAAACCAATTTACAGGTATTTTGACCACCGTCAGCTGGGCATAACAGAATTGAAATCAGCAAAAAAAAAACAAAAACCAGAAACCAAAAAAAAAAAAAAATGAGTAGAGAGGAGAAAACCCAGAAAGGTCAAAAGCTTACTTCGACGCGTTCGGTCGACGAAGTTCGGTGTCTGGATCCTTCCTCATTTGCCGTGCAAACAAATGAGGATCCAGACTGCACTATGAGCGAGTGCGTGAGAGCGACGCCTCAACTCCGACCGACTACTATTTGAGCTAGCAAGATGGTAAGCGAGGTTCTTCCGTCACTGCCGTGTCTCTACAGCGAAAAGCCCTTGCACGTCAGTCTTGCCTCTCAGATTCTCGGCTTGCTCTTTCGCGAGGCAGGATCGACAGATTGGATCAGCAGCGCGGGTTCGAGTGAATGACAATTCTTTTCGCTTGAGTCAACCCCACTCCTCTGCTTCTACTGCTGTGGTCTTCCATCAACCTTTCGTTTGTAGCCTTGCAGCTGTGTGGCGGGCTCGCAATCGGAAGACAATCGCATCAAGCGAGCGTGCCTGGTGCCTATCTCAACGCGAAGGAAAGTAGAAAGAAGACTTTTCAAATCTGTAGCGCACTTGATGATCGAACCGCTGTGTGTGGATGACTGCTGCGTCTCGCAGCGAGCTTCGCACATGAAAACAGCTCACAGTTATCGGAGCTCATGTCGAACGAACAAAAGATGCTTCAACCTACAGCTGGTATGGGAAAGTCCGTATGCTCCCTCGAATGGACCGAGATTCCGTCGGAGGAACACGCTGTGGCGGACACCTGGTCGTTTGACGTCCATGTCTCGCCTATGAGAACAAGCCGAGATGACCAAGACGCCAGGCGAAAGAGCCAGAAGACCAAGTACACTATTTGAGGGAGCAAAGATTTGTTGGACGCAGGACCATGTCTCGGATTGCTACGTGTCGTCGCAACTCAAAGAGTATTCGCAGGTGCGTGCAACTGTGCTATCTTCATTGTTGTGATGACCACAAGCACAATGTGAATGCGGAATGTGGCTTCGGCGCTAAGCGTGCTTTGGAAAATTGAATTTTGGCTCGCCATCGTTCTCATTTTCAAGCCACGAGAGAAGCGTGGCAAAAACAAGTAAGACTCGTTTGTTGGTTGGTCTTAGCAACCAAGACACCGATCAGTTTGGCTTTGGTCCGTGGTACGGAAATCTCGATCTGCACCACAGAATCTTCCCAGAACCAGGCAGCTTTTCTTCCGGTTCTGCTCTGCTCTCGCACTCCAGTTGCGCATTTTCCGTGGGCATCGAGACACGTACGCAGGTACAGACGTCGGCGAACAGAAATGCCAAGTCGACTGGAGTCGAGAAGAGCAGAGATCGAGCAGGTCAACAAATCAAATTCGGCTGGACCGGCCAGTGTAGACTCAATGAAAACGGCACCACGCAAGTCACTGTGCTGTATGTGAGCGCACAGGAGCAGGCGCGTTCAAGAGCTGTTGCCTGACTGACCTGTATCTATCATCCTCTCTGCAGGGTTGAGGGTAGGGTCGGCAGCTGCATTGTTGGTCACGTTGCGGAACCCAATGAGGCTGACTGGGATGGCAACAAGTTGCGACCATCGATGGGAAAGTGCACAAGCTTGCGTTGGCGATGGAAGAGCGGCAAAGCTTTCACAGCGGCACGCTAACCAACATTTTGAGATAAGCGAACTCGCTGCTCTGCAGGAGCTCAGTCATACAGTCGCTCGGCGGCGTGACACGCGAAAGCACATCCGCTGGCAAAGCCGTGGTCCTGCAGCTTTCAGTTTTTGTGATACGGACCGCACCGCACCATACAATAGCTGAAGGTGTTGTTCAAGCCGAGGTCATATCGATTATACACACACACGGACATATCTGTCTCGGCTGCGGAGAAAAGGTAAAGAACGATCAAGTCGCCTTATACTGTGTGTATAGCATGGGATAGATGCCGTGGCGGAGCGAGAAGAACGACCAGGTTGGAAGGGGATTGGAAACACTCCCATGCTAAGTCAGGACCAGGAAGGAGGAGTTCCGAGCCAAGATCTCGGAACATCTCGCTTTGAACGCTCTTGGATGCATCTGATGTGAGAGCGGCAGAGGTTCGTCTCGAAATGTACGCATCGATGGTAGCGGACAGTGGATTCGAAGTGTGAACCGCGAGGCTACACAGGCAGAGTGAGTGATATCACAGTAAGGATTGAACAAGGCAGAACTACAGCTTACTGAAGGTGCGGCGGTTTAGAAGGCAAAAAGGTACGAAATTGCGAGATTTGGGCGTTAAATTGAGGGGACGTTCTCTTCTGCCTTCTAGGGTCCATCCTTTCCTGTGCTCTAATGCTTCTTTTGTTGGCAAAAGCCGCAGCGAAACATTCAATCACCTGCAGTTGCAGCCGCAGAGCCGCACGCGATGCAGATTGACGTGGGAGTGCACTCATGCCTTCTCCTTTTGCCGGCGTGATGTGATAGACACCGTGTGTGCTCGTGCCTGCCAGCTCATGGAAACTGGAGAGACAAAGAGCAGGCGGCCGCTGCACTCTCTTTCCTGCCTTTCCTTCTCGTAGGAGAATTACGAAATCGAAGCGTCTTCTGAGTTGACTGAGTTGAAGTATGCCGCCGATTCGATCGCTCTCGTTTGATGATGAACCTTCCTATCCATCGCCATCGCTATTCGCCTTTCTTGGCAAGCATTGTGCAACGAGTACAGTAACACCTTCTGAGATTTGCCGAGAACCCTGCCACTTTGATCAGCTCGCCAACAAGCTTGAGCGCTAAGCAAGGCTCGCCTCTTCCATTGGAATAGTCGTTCTGCTCGCCTTGACTGTTACAGTAGGTAGCCGTTCCGCTGTGACCCTGTCTCGCTTAGCTTCGGATGGCACTTCATCCGAAACAGGTCGGCTCTCACCTCGGTTTGCCAAGCTGCCGTCCCGGCCCGACACACAAGTCGAAGTTCTTCCACGTCGTAGCGCACTGCGGTCTTCTTTACTGACCGTGGAGCTGCTTAAGCTCTTCTGGATCATGACCAATGCGATAGTCGGAGCTGATGTGTGGTGCTCTGTCTCGATCCGACGGACACTAAGTATACGCAGGCTGACGAGCTGTTTCAGATGCCCATTTCGTAATGGGTCGTACTGTCATGGTGATCCCTTCCAATCCCGCGGTTTCTTACGTCGTGAGGTTACGAGAACAACCCAGAAGACGGAGCAAGGGAAGCCGCATTGGACAAGGTTCAAGGGAAAGACAAAGATGAAGGAGACAGACGGATTTGATGATAGCATGACGTTGTCTCAAGCGTGAGCGGAGACAAGATCAGCTCAAAGAAAACAGTCAGCTGGAGGAAAATGGAAGCCGGGAGCTAACGATGAAGGGAGGAGGGGATAGGCGGAGGAGGGAGATCTCGGTCAAATCTTGAGCCGTACTGAGACGTTGAGCAGTCTTGTCGCTCGCAGCACCGTATGGTTAGTGACCGGTAGATCGGCGGTCATTTAGAGGCTTGTCACTGCGTGATTTTCAATCTGCAGATCCGTGTTGTGAGATTGGCGGATGGAAATTCCCGATCGATCAGATTGACCCTGTCAGCGTGGTGTAATTGTTCACCATGCGCTCATGTGTCGCATTGCTAAATTTGCATCTTTCTCCTGCATCTTTGACCAGATCCGGCGGCTGGGATCCATGAATCATGGAAGAGCGAAGTTCACATATCGCCGAGCATGCCACGAGTACCACACATATGACACAGTTATGCCGGCGGACATAGGCGCCGCTTGAACTTTGTTGCTGCCATTAAAAACTCGGCAGCTGCTCGGACGGCAGGTGAGACTTGGAGTTGATATGAGTGTACCGAAAAGACGGAGCAACATCTAGAAGCGGCTATCGGAAGCGGAAAGAGCAACTCAAAGCGGCAATCTGCGACGTCGTGAGCAGTAAGCAGACACAAAGCTGCTCAAGAGATATCGGAGCTGGAATTCGGAACTGGAATACCGGAAAGAAGTTATTACTCAACGTTCGCAATCATGGGACTGAAGCTCGGTGATGCTGCAGCTTAGGTGAAGCTTTCTTATCTTCTAAGACCGCGGAACGAACGAAGCATAAAGCATACACCTGATCGGAGCTCCAACATCCAAGCTCCTCGAAGTCCTGTCAGCTTGATGACATGCTGCGGAATTTTACTTCTTTATGTGACGAGCTCAAATGCCACGAGCTTGACCCCAATGCAGGATGCAGATCAGGGTCGTAATTAGCGCGTGGCCACCCGATACATTTCCTTATTCGGACTTGGCGGATATGGTCGAATCTTCTGCCTATTCTTCCCCCTTCAACTAACGATGAACAGGTTGCGACGTCAATGCTGGAGGACTTGCGCAAAGTAACTTGGACCTTGGCGTGTTCTTGAGGTGGTGGTCCGAGACCACTGCAAATGTAATGTACTAGGTGAGCATGTGAGCGTATATGCCGAGTCGGGGAGGTCTTTTGAAGTAATCAATAGAGTTGCCCGGCCGCGCAGGTAGTGCGACGTCGGTGAGCGTTGTATATGCTCTACACCTAATCATTCGGACTTTGAGCCACAAGGGACATTTGTATGAGGCTGCAGAAGGTTCCACTTGTACCAATTCTATCTGCTTCTGCGCACGAATCTGAGCTTCTGCATCGGCCAACCCGCGTCAGCCGTCGTCACCGATCATGCTCGGACAATTCACTCCATTGCTGTCTGCTTTCGTCAATCATTCAGACAATATTGACGACAGTGACGACAGTGACAATTGCATATCCGTATTGGGATGGCATTATTGAAACAGAGACAGTCATGCAGTAGCTACCCTACAGTTCTCACGGTACGGTTGGCGGAGTAGGAGCCGATGAAACACGCACCGCGTGCCCCGATTATCGGACTTGGTTGGGTAGAAGCAGAGAACGGCAACACGCAAACACCGACCCATTGTTAAGACGTGGTCATTGTCTGCACAAAAAGGAAGCGGCAAGAAAGAGTGTTCTCATTGGTCAGTGCAGGATCACGATGTGTCACCGGCAACGAATGAAGGGAGGAAACGAGCAAACGACCGAGCATCGAGCGAGGGAACCAGCGCAAAGCAGTCAACCAAACATACGCCACTTTGCCGTTGATTGATTTTGTGGATTCCATGCAGACGGACGAAGACGCCCAATACCACAAACAATCGAGCAACGGTAACCCTTTCCAGAACCCTGGAAAATCTCAAGTCGTCATCGCATCGCGTTCACGCATGGTGAGCAATCAGTTTGCACGGCAAAATTTCACCAGCAGTAACTATGCAATTTAGAAAATTTGAAAAGAAGCAAGAGGAAGGCTTCTGTGCCTGCACGCCTCTGTGCCATTGCATACCCTTTCTTCCTCGTTCTCACAAATCACACACTCACACTATAGACGTTTGTCAGTCTGCGCTGCAATTACCCTCTGTTCTTCCGAGGTTCTGGTCGATATACAGTACTAGATGTCATTGGCGTCTGCGTCTGCGTCCGAATCTGCTCCCTGCGTTTCCCCTCTTCGCAATGCGATTGGCGAGATCGCGTTCCTGTGCCTCAGCCACTTTCAAGACCTTTTTCCCATCATCCTCTCTCTCCGCAAAGTCACGAGAGGCTCAGAGTGGCCGAAGCTGATTCACACTTGCTTGGTGAACCGACCATTTGCAAACCCCCTGCGCGCGTGCGGAAAGACAATCCCAATTTATCTTCCTTGGTTCGTTTTGACGAGGACCTCTCAGGGTGATCTCACTCCTTCTGCTCGACCACTGTTGCTCGCATGCTCTCCAGGGCAAACGCTCCGGCACAGATGACGCCATGCCGGTCAAGCGAAACTTCTCATCCCCATCCCGTGTTTGCAGGCATGAATGTTGATTGTTTGCTCGCGCCCGACCTCGCAGTCGTGCGGTTCCGAATGGCCGACAGAATACAGATTGTAAGAGTCCTGCAGAGTCTGGACTAGCCGAGTCGGAGGCGGCAGCGAGGAACAGAGTCGATCCGTGAGGAATGGCACTGTCGACTTGCGAACGGAGCAAAGGCCATCGCGGGGCTTGATTCAATTAAGCGAAAAGCCAAGCCCAGGCCAAAGAAAGCTTTGCGTACGCTTAAGCCTTTAGCCTTTAGCCTTTTGACGTTTTCCGTGGACCCGGAAATCTGAGAAATTGGAAAATAAAATTGGTTCTTTTCATTTCCAATTCCCGCTGTCAGCAGCCGTCAATTTTCGAAGAAATCACCCAAAAACCGCACCCACATGTTTGCTTCACCTCTTTTATGCCAAAGTGCATTGAACTGCTGTTGACCACCCTCCTTGCCTCTGCAATATCTTCCAGAAGGAAGTGACATGCTCTCTCGCAGGTGGTCGCCCTCGCTGTTTTATTGAAGTCGGTGAACAGCTATTGGCCAGGCCTGTACAAAGACTTTCAATTTGTTTCTCATCGGCGTGCACACCAAGCCTTCCATAGCCTAATTGTTCCGCCTGACCGAATGCTCCCTCGTCGTCGTCTTCTTCGTTGTCGCCTCCGCAGCAATTCGAGATCTCCGTGCCCATCCAAATGTGGCTAGTTCGCTTGTTCTGGACCCGCATTCGTCTTGCCGACGATGCTCCAATCCTTCCGACCTTTTCTGACCAGCCTTGTATGCAGCCAGAGCGGAAGACTCTCCGCACTGAAACCTGCCATGGGATTCGACGGCTTCTCGCATCGTCAGTTGACCTTCTCCGACCGCCACATACGTCTGTATGTCTCGCAGCCAAATTCTTTGCAGGTGAGAACCGAGCCTGAATGTATTCAGGACTCTCTTTTGCACTTCTGTCTTCCAGACCAATCAAGAATGTGGTCCCGATACAAATTAATTAGAGAGGAATCTAGGCAAAGAGCAAACAATTACTGCAAAGAATTCATTTTTGAAAATCAAAAATGGCCTTTTCTGATCTTAGAAATTTCATTGCAATTTTTATTTGTGTTTTTTGTTTTCCACGAAAGCACATGCATTGCCGCACGCACGATCAAGGGTCCAATCTTTGGAAGAAATGATGCCTTGCAAATCCTACTGCTTGCAGTGAGGGTTTCAAGTAGATCGGAAAAGAGAGAGATACACACAGTGCTACAGTTCGATATCTCTTTGCACACCCGCTCTGTTCATCGGCATCTACACATCACAGGCCACATGCTTCTGCTTTGACACCGACAACGTTTGCCATTGTTTCACCCGAGCTCGGCGCTCGCTTCACCTGGTTTTTGCCCCCCTTAGCCCGTCTTTAGTCCGCAAACGTGTTGTCTTGCCCTGATTCGGCTTGTGTCTTCCTGAACCGGAAGTGATTGCGCGCCAGAAGAATGCGGCCAAGACATTGCACTTATCGATGCTGTCTGTGATTGTGCGTGTGTGTGTGTGTGCCTGAAGTTCGATATCGCCAACCAAGTTAGCCGCTCGGTCTCTAACGGATTGAGCTGGACAGGCGAAGGGTGCCCTCTCTCAAATCTTCTCAACATCCTGAACATTGTCCAAAAGCCTCACCACCCTCCACACTTCTCTCGGTGCTTGCCTTCTTCCTCATAACATCCTCAAAGAGCGCTCGACATCGTTCCCTCCTTCTTCCTTCCCTTCCACTCACCCCCAAGTCACTCGCGCCTCATACCCCCTCAAGAACCTCTCTTTAGCTGAGCTTCGGACACACGCTGTTCACAGCAAGACCATTCTTCCCCTCACACACACTTCTCGGGTCAAGATGAGCCGCACATTCGAGCTCTCGCCTCAAACTGGCGAGGAGGAGATTGAGCAGCTTCGCGATCTGCCTACCTCTGAAAGCGATGTTTCCGGCACCGGAAGCGCGCACGGAGGCTATTTTGCCAGTGTCACATCTCCACGCAACCGCAAGCACAGCTTTGGTGTGCCTGCGAGCAACTCTATGTCTGCTTCCAACTCGCACCCCTCCACAGTAAGCGGTAGCGGCTCGTTCGGAAGCAACAGTGCTGGTGGCTCTCACTCGCACTCGCTCTCGCACAGCCGATTCTCTTCCGGAGGCTCTGGAGCATATTCTCCCCATGGCTCGATCGGCGGCGAGCACTACGGCCACAATCACAGTGCCAGTGGAAGCTTTGACAATGGAATGGCTTCCGGATACGCAAGCCCGTCGGTGCAGAGCCACTCTGGAACCATGACACCAGCGGCTGGTCTCTACAACGCTTCCGCCAACACATCCTTCGCTCATGTAGCGCTCAAATACCGCAAGCCATTCGCTCAACGAGTCCTCAAGGAAGGCGAATCCATCGAAAAGCCTTGGTTGAATGATAAGAAGCGCAGATCTGCCGATCGCAAAGCGTATTGGACTTTCCTCGTTGGTATCACTTTTGGTATAGTTGGAGCTGCCTTGCTCATGTACTTTGCCTATGCTTCAGTGTCGGATGGCAAGTACTGCCTGGTTTTGGATGAGCAGTTCGATGGCGATTCCATCAACACTGACATCTGGTTCCACGAGATGGAGACCGGTGGATTTGGTAACCACCAATTCGATTGGACTACGGACTCTACCAACAACTCGTTCGTTCAAGATGGAAAGCTTTACATTGTCCCCACTCTCACCTCGGATGCTCTTGGCGACGCTGCCATCACAAATGGCTACACGCTTAACCTCACCTCTGCTGGCACCTGCACAGCCTCGAACAAGACTGATGCAAACTGCGCCGTTCGTTCTAACGCTACCACCGGCGTCATCTTGCCCCCAATCCAATCCGCTCGATTGATGACTAACTTCTCTCGTACCATCAAGTTCGGTCGAGTTGAAGTGAAAGCACGCATGCCTACCGGTGACTGGATCTGGCCTGCCGTCTGGATGATGCCAAAAGACTCTGTTTACGGTCCTTGGCCTCGATCTGGTGAGATTGACATCTTCGAAGGCAAAGGCAATCTCCCTGAATATCGCGATTCCGATGGAACCAACAAGATGACTTCTACTCTTCACTTTGGTCCTAACTACCTCTTCGACGGTTACGGATTCGCTACCAAGGCACGAAACCTCTGGAGAAACTGGTTCAACCAAGAAACCCACACTTTCGGACTTGAGTGGACCGAAGACAAGCTTTGGACTTGGGAAGGTAGCCGAGTTTTCAAAAACCTTGACCTTACTTATGGTGACGGTTTCTGGAAGAGAGGAAGATTCCCTTACCAGATGGCAAACGGAACGCTGATGACAGATCCTTGGGCAGATGTTCAGGGCCCACATGCCAACGCAGCACCTTTCGATCAGGAGTTCTATCTGATTCTGAACGTTGCTGTGGGTGGTACCAACGGATACTTCAAGGATGGATTGGGTGACAACAAGCCCTGGTCCAACGACGCTGAGAACGCAGCTGCACAATTCTGGCAGAGCAAAGACAAGTGGTTGCCTACTTGGCCTACTGATCCTAAGAAGAGAGGTATGGAAATCGAGTACGTCAAGATGTGGCAGAAGTGCTAAAACACATCAGCCTCTTATCTCAGATTCCGTCCCTATCCTCCCCCTGCCCTTTGTCCTGCATCGCAAACGCAACATATTTACAACGTCGTGTTAGTCTCACTTTTGTTCATACATAGCTTCGTACTACTTTCACATTCATTCATAATCTTTTCGGAGTCTCATTGTTCTCGGTTCTTTGTTGTCTTCACGTAACACGTTCGCTCATCAATACACACTAGACGTATTCTTATCTTTTATCATTGTGATGCTTGTTCCAACGGAAACCGTTGATTCACACACGTTTTCGCATCCAGAATAGTTGCGCGCGAGATAAGTGATCTTCCCTTTAAATAAATTCGATAAGCTATTGAACAAAACCCGGGCGGTTGCGCAATCCTGACTGTTGGTGATGCTGTTGTTGCTGGTGATGTACACTACTCGCAGCACTGCTTGCCAAACCTATCCCTGCCCCTGCTACTGAGCCTCGGAAGCTTCCTGGGACCTCAATATGCACATCCGAGCCGGGCGCGCTATCAGTCCCTGCTCCTACGCTACCACCATTAGCACGCAACAACGCAGCTTGGGTAAGAGAGGTGGCATGCTGCTGTGCAGGTTGAGGCTGGGTATAGACTCCGGCAGTATGTGCTCGCCAAGCCTCAACACTGCTGATGCCACTGGGCATATTGCGTGTTTGGTGCGCTGAGGAAGAAGAGCGGGAGTGCGGTGGCCGTGATGAGTGACCGTGGCGATCAGAAGCGATAGAAGAGTTGTGTAGAGCTTCTTGTCTTGCTGATTCGAGATGACCTGGTTGGATGATGGATTCGTCAGTTCTTTCAATTCCGGTGCCGACTTTCATTTGGCCTGCTACTGCTGGTGAATCAGGAGAGATTGCGTCGCCTGCGTGTCGGTTGAGATCTCTGTCCGCATTCGCAACTGCCTTCTCGCCAGCTCTGGCAGCAGCTGGAGAAGGCACCAGATTAGGTAGCGTCAAACTCCAATATCTCGGCCAGACGAACCTATCCAATATCCAACCTCTCAACCTGGAGATGAGCAGCTGCTCGATCTTGGGGATATCTTGCAGCTTCGCCCTTGATCCAAGCAAACTCGTTGCTGATGCTTCCAGGGCGAAGTCGGGATGAAGGGAGAAATGGAGCTGGTGTCGTGACCTTGGCGGAGCCTGTTGTGGAGATGATCTCGTCGCTGAAGGTGCAGTAGGAAGCACAGTAGCGTTTGGATCAGATGAGAAGAGTTCCACGGCTAATGTCCCCGAAAAGCGTACGATCGTGAGACTGAGCGAGACCGGCAACACCGCGAAGCGTGGCTTGGGAAAGTTGATGAGCAGTTTTGTATCGATGGCCAGTGTGATCTGATCCGAATAGTCGACGTCAATCTCGATGCGAGTTCTACCAGTGTCATCTGCCGGGCGCACACGAGCGTTGGTAAAGATGGGATATGCATCGCCAAAATCAGCTTCGGTGACACGAATGGGATCGAGAAAAGAGGAAGAAGCGCGGTTGAGAATCTCTTCCATTAGGTCGCGTGCAGTTCGTTCCTTCTCTGGCTCAATGTCAGCGGGAGAGTCGATGTCGCTCGAGCCGAAGTGTATGCCTGGTGTGCCGTGTCGAACATTTGCATGACTGTGATCAGATGGTGGATGAGGCGAAACACCTCCAGCAAGCACGTCTTCGCGATAGCCGGCAATGGCTTGAGCGAACATGACATTGAGCCAGTCGGTGCTTTCGGCGAGATGGGAGGACAGGTCGTAGGCTGTCTTGTCGAGAATATTTGCAAAGGTAGACGCTCTGGTGTCGGAGGAGATGCGGTTGGTTTTGCGCAGAGGGTCGGAGGTGCTGGAGGGTGTGTGCGCAGTGGTAGCTCTACGAGCGCCTTGGAGGAGAGCTTTCGCATGACGCTTTGAGCGACGTTCAGAGATCTTGAGACGCATTAGACGCTCCTTTTCGAGTGCAGTGGCCGAGTCTTCAAAGATGACGTATCGTATCAAGAGAAGGGCGATCACAACCATTGAAATTTGACCAACTATCAGGCCCTGTGTGAACGTCCAACGTGACGGCGAGGGTAGGGCGGCAAAGTAGGCAGGTGCTGGGGCCATTGGATGTTGCCCCATCGAATATGCCATGGCGGCGGCCTGCTGTTGCTCCTGCTGCTGCATGGTTGACAGGCCGAATTGATGGCTGGACCCAAGACACGAGGTTGGTGATGGACGGTCACAGTGTCAAGACTGGCTTGATGCGATCAGCAAGGTCTCTACCTGCTCTTTTTTGTTTCTGCGCGTCTGTGAGCGTTATGTCATGGTCGAAAGATTTGTCATAGCTATGGAAGCTGACTTCGTCCTGGAGAAGTTGACGGTGTTGCTTCAGAAGTACAAAGAGTAACACAAAGAAACGTCAACTGCAACTGCGACTTCCGAATCCCGTTTGGTGGAGCTTCGCATACATCTTGTGACAGATCGGTGATGAGGACAAAGCAATCTCAGATCCAGAAGCATGTTCACTCGTGCGAGTATAGCGCGTCTCGCCGTCACGCTCGGAATTTCGAGGTTGAGCTAAATTTGAGCCAAAATTGGAAGCAGCCACGGATAAGCAGAGCCGATCCAAAGGAACACACACATACACAGTCGGAGCTCAATTCTTCTTACGTGAAGGGTGTAAGCAGTATAATTTTTCCTTGCCATCAACTTTGTTTACACATTGCGATGTGGCTCGTCTCACAAACGAAACATCCAGTCCAACGATGCTTCTGTGGTGGTGGAGGTGGGTTGTCGAAAGGAGATCGCCGAGTTGCGTCGTTGTGTGTGTTTGTCTGCTGTGGGTGGAAAGTGTTGCTTGCGAAGAATGAAAGAATGACGGCGTTTCAGCTCTGTCGAAACGCGTTTCCGTTCGAAATTTCACTGCTTATGTTTGCCACACGCAGTCAGTCAACCATTTTGCTGCACAAAACACGCCGAACACAGCAGAAGCGCGCACGCTTTCTTTATTGCCGCCAGCAGCAGCAGTCACAGAAGTCGCTACAAAAAAGTGGCGTGAGCCGAGTCAAACCCTGAATTAAAGATCATCACAGTCGACGTCTTTCTACTTTTCTCTCTTCTCCTCTCGACACCACCTCTCCTTCCTCACTCCACATCACCTTTGTATACACTCGTCAAGATGACAGCAGCAGCAGCAGCAACCGCATCCTCGTCCAAGATGCAGCTCTTCTCCTCGGACGATGTTGCCAAGCACAACACCTCCACCGACTGTTGGGTCATCCATCGTGGCAAAGTCTACGATGTCACCGACTTTGTTGAAGATCACCCCGGTGGAGACGATCTCATCCTTCAGTACGCAGGAAAAGACATGGGTGAAATCATGGATGATCCTCACGAGCACTCTCACTCTGACTCGGCGTACGAGCTCCTCGAAGAACACATCATTGGTCGACTCCCCACCACTGACGCCGAGAAGGCTGCTCTGTCCGAACGCGCAGCAAAGGGAGGCTACTCAGGCAAAGACGACAGCATCGTGATCACCGACGATTTCCACCCTGAAGAGACCGACTTCTCATCCGACTACAAACAGAACAAGTTCCTCGATCTCAACAAGCCTCTCATGCCACAAATGCTGCGCGCCAACTTCAGCAAAGAGTTCTATCTCGAACAGGTTCACTCCCCTCGTCACTTGAAGCAACCCGCTCGTTTCTTCAACCAAGACTATCTGGAGATGTTCACCCGTACACCGTGGTACGTCGTTCCCATGGTCTGGCTACCCATCGCTTCCGCCATCTTCTTCCGCTCCACAACCCAATTTGCATCCAATCTTTCTCGCACTCCCCTCAACGCTTCAACCTGGTATGAAGCCGCTTCCAAGCCCACCACCTTCCCTCCCTCCGTCTGGTCTGTCGCTCTTACCCAAACCGCAATCTGCTGGGCCATCGGAGTAGTCATCTGGACTCTCCTCGAATACACCATCCACCGCTTCCTTTTCCACATCGACAACATTCTCCCCGACAAACCCGCTTTCCTCACTCTTCATTTCCTCCTGCACGGCGTACACCACTACCTCCCCATGGACAGACTACGACTTGTCATGCCACCACTCCTCTTCTTCGTCCTCAGCTACCCATTCACCCAACTCGCACACACCATCTTCCCTCACGCAATCGCAAACGGCATCATCAGCGGAAGCTTCTCCATGTACGTTGTTTACGATTGCATGCACTACGCTCTCCATCACACAAAGCTACCTCAGTACATGAAGAACATGAAGCAGTACCACCTGGAACACCACTACAAGAACTTCGAGCTTGGATTCGGTGTTACTAGCAAGGTCTGGGATTATGTTTTCGGTACTCAGCTTTAACAGCACACCCTCTCTCTGACACTGCATCACGCATGTATATAGTTCTCGTTTAATACCATTGCTTTCTAGCCATTATTATTGCATGCGAATTGTGGTACACATTTGAATGCGTTCACGACAGAAGATTGACAACAGACTGAATCGCCGTTGCAGGGCCAACCACTCTCATCCTCACCCTTCCTGCATCCCCTACTGTCGGAGATGGCAACATCGTCAAAGCCGTGGTCAAATCTTGAGCATGTCTAGCTTCCACCCTCACAACAGCATTCCAGTTCCTTCCATCGTTATCAGAAGGCAAAGACGAGAGAACGTCCACGTTGAAGGCTCCACCCACGTTACCCAATGTAGCGGTTTGGGCTGTTTGAATCAGGTCCATGATGTAGGTCGGTAGAATTGATGGAAGTTGGGAGGAAGACGAAAGTCGAAGCCCGATATATCGCCATTCAGAAGGCTTCATTCCTTTACGAACGTATCGATCGGGTTGAGGCTCGAAAGGAAGTGCGCGAGGATTCACTGCACAGAAGAAGAACATAGGCGAAAACAAGGAAGATGGAAATGAGGTCAGAATTCCATCTATGCTCGATAGGATGTACAGCTGTGATAAGTGAGTAATACTAACTGTCTTTCTTGGCACCATTTGCTGTAGTCTCTTCTTTCGCCTCACTACCGGAGACTGCGATAGCACCAACAGCAGCAGCGGCGCCTGCAGTAGTAGCAGAAGTTTTCGCCTTGCCATTACCTTTAGCCTGCTCTTTCCCTTGGTTCCCCTTCTTGCCATTCTCCTTACCGCTCTCCGCCGCTTCTGCTGCTGCTGTCGATTGCCCGTCATCCCCTTCCTCGGTATCTGCAGCAAACAACGCCTCCATTGCAGGCGTATACCCCTGAATCTTCGCAAATTGACTCAAAGGATACGTCACCATATCAAAGGCCAGCGCAATCGGCACATTCTTCTTCCCACTCTCGCCCTGATCGCTCAAGGCGAACAATGATGACCTTGCCATCTTTGGATATCGCTGCGAAAAGTGGGTGAGCAGAATGTTGCTTGCTCCCATTTCGTGTCCAACTCGAATCGCTTCGCCGAATGTCGAGTGACCTTTGCCGATAGCCATCTCAAGCTCAGAGTCTTCGAGCGTCGCTTCGTGGATGAGAAGCTTGCAACCACGTCCGGCTGCAATTAGCTCGGGCGCAGGACGCGTGTCGCCAGAGTAAGCGACAGACCAGTCTTCGACAGCGTGTCGGATGACGAGACCGTAGCAGTGCGAGCCGCGGTGGACGACCCGAGCGGTGTGGATGTGCGAGAGACCCGTGAGCTTCTTGATTGCCTCAACATGGGAGACATGCTCGCGTCTGGCCATCAGCTCTCGACTGTCAGATCCATTGACAGCTGCAGGAGGCTCGAGCTCGGTTCCTCCGTCTGCGTGAGGACTGGGATCAACTCCAGTCTTGTGATCAAGATGATGATTGAGCATGACGATAACATCTTCATCGAGACCGAGCTTCTCAATATGCTCGTACTCCTCCAAGTAGCTTTGTACAAAACTCGTGCCAATCAGGTAGAGAGGTTTGTCAGGTCGAGGCTGAAGCTTTCGTCGCTCGAGCAACAAACGGATGAGACCGATGTGATGGTCAGCGTGAATGTGGCTGATGAACAGCACTCGCATCTCACGCAAGATATCATCTACATCCTGCCCAACCAAAGATCCACTCTCAGCTGCAGTGCCGTCTCGGCGACAGCCGAACTTGCGACGTAGGAGACCATATGTTGATTCACCTGCATCCAGCAGGATGTTGCCAGATGAAGGCGTCTGGATGAGCGTCGAGATGACATTGCGATACTTGCTGGGTGCTGCTGAGCCTGTGCCGAGCGTTGTTACCAAGATGTCTTCCTTCGTTGCAACACCAGTAGAGCTGGTCAACGAATGACTTTTGATCTTCTTGACGACATTGAGGAAATCTTCCCATGCATTCTTACGCGCCTCTCTGAGACGCAGGTTTCGTACAGCGCCAATCTCATCCGTAGATGCATCTAGGTTTGTGTCAGTGGATTTGACTCGATTTTCTTGCCACTTGGCCGCAGTAGCGTCATTCTTAGCCTTGACCTTGGCAAGCTGTTGCATCTGCTGCTCAGTCTCCTCGATCACGTCAAAGTCGAATGCGGCGAACCTCTCGGCTTGCTCTGAGTGGACCGACCAATCGAAGTCAGGAGCACCCGAGTTGTGTCGCTTGGGCTTGCTACGAGGCTGCAGTGGGATGACTTGATCTGCTTCGGCTGCCACATACTTGAGCGGGAAGCCCACTGCTTTCTTTGCCACTTGGCTAAGCGAGACACGAGGCGTGAGCTGGTACTGAGGCACCTTGAACATGACATCGTCAAGCTTGGACAGACGTAGAGGGATGGTTGCGCTGGAAGGAAACATGAGCTTGTTGGCGCAGACGTCGTAATTGGCAATGACGTGGTGACAGTCGGGTCCAAATTGGCGCATCCACTTCTGATAGCGTGCATCGGTGAGCACGTCAAGCGGAACGGCATGGACGATGGCGTGTGGCGTTCGCGACTGCTCTCTGTCCAGTCTCTTGTTCGCCTCAGTAGTGTAGGCCGAAAAAAGGTTGGCGACACTGTCGCTAAGAAGATCGTCGATGTAGGCGGCAGATGGTAGGTAGACGTGGAAGACAACCGCTCCTGCACGCGATGGGCCCATGACATCGCTCGACTTGATGACGACGTTCTCGACATCGTTCCAAGCAGCGGGCATTGACTCAAGGGTATCGTTGGCCTTGTTCTTGCCATTTTGCTTGCCATTGGGCTTGGGTTTGCTGCTCGCGCCGCGCTGGCCGCCCCTCTGACTTGCAATCCACTTCTTTCTCTCATCAGACTTCATGCCCGCCCAAGCTTTGGGACGCTTCAGTGAGACGTCTTTACCCTGAGTCAGAGCGTTGAAGAGAGGTCCAGGTGGTACACCAGCTTCATTTGCCTTCTGAAAGTCGAACTTGCCTCTCTGAGGATGTGCTTCACAGATGAAGGCTAGAACAGGTGCTTGACCACCTTCGGCAGGATCTGTGCGTTCTGCCGCAAGGAAGCGAGTGTCGGACTGTGGTGGCGGAAGAAGGCGGGTGACAAAGGCAGGAGAGAGTGGCGGACGCCATGGCGAAGGCGCACGAGCGCGGAGTGAAGAGGCTTCTGCTTCGGTTGCTTCGACGTCGTCCATCTCGACATCTTCGACCGAAGGGACGAGCTGCGCCGAGGTGGCAGCTGTCGTGTCTGCATCTGCCGAAGATGCCTGCGCCTGTTGCTGTCGCTTGCGAAGGAGAGAGTCGTTGAAGATGCTGTCGGAGACAAGTCGGATCCAAGCATCTGCTTCTTCGCCTTGCAGGGCAGAAGGGTTGAAGTAAGGTCTGCGCCAGAGTTGATCGACCTTTTCGAGGGTGGCCGAAGACGGACCAGCAGACAGCACACGGTCGAGTCTTGGCTTTTTGGAAGCTCTCTGAGCGGTGTTAGAGGGAAACAGGGGCACGGCATAGATCGAGAGATTGTCGTCGGTGAAGATCGGTGCAGATGTAGATGCTGGAGCGGTGTTCTCTTTGCCCGAGCCAAATGAGCTTGCCTGAGTCTGAGCTGGGATTTCGTTGACATCGAGCTTCATGATGTCTCGCTTAGCGTAGGTGCGCATGGTAGCGAGGGCATAGCGAAGACCTTCGGGACCGTGGAGCGATTCGCTGGCACGCTGACCATCAGCCATGGACATGAGAACACCAGGCAAGCCGCCGATAGCCTCCCATCCTACACGACTGACGAAGATATTCGAGATGCGGCTCAGATTAGCTTTGCGCTGCGTAGAAGAGCGGGAGGTACCTTCGCCGACATTGAAGAGGTAGCGGTCTGCGCCAAGCTGAAGGATGACGGGCGGAAGCACGTTGGTGTCCGAAGAAGGAACGTGAAGCACACGAAGGTCGGCCAGCATAGTACGAGATTGGTTCGATGATGTCGTTGACCTAGAAAGTGAGGTGTGGATGCTGCGACAAGTATGTCCGAGGCTGCTGAGACTAAGATTGGATGCGGCAACAGCTTGCGTGCGGCCTGATGCGAGGATTGACAGGCGTGACCACCACATGCGATGCTAACGAGCCTCGGTGAAGCTGATCGCCATGCAAAGTGGCTTGATCCTGAATGTGAAGCTTCGGTGTAGGTCGAAAGGATGTCTAGGGGGAGAAACAGTGTGCGGGAGGAGCCATGGTCGAGACGCGGGCGGCGGAGATGGATGTGACTTGAGGGTGCTGGCTCGATGCCTCGACTTCGAAGGTTCCCTGTAGCCGTGCGTACCGTTCTTTCAGGTGATGGAAGGATGCAACGGAGCAGAGCTGACCAAGGTGATGATGAGGAGAGTGATGGTTTTGTATGATGAGGAAAGGCTAAGTTGTGCTCTTTCGGATGTGTCAGAAGAAGTCACAAAGTGTCCCTTCGCAAAATCACAAAAAAAGTGACTTTAGAAGAAAGTGCGGGAATCGGGACAGGAAACTGGAACATCGGCGGTGGAGGTTGACAGATGACTGCTCAAGTGCCTTGCTCCGGATCAGGGTCCAATCTTGACTGCTCACCACCAACTCACAAAGGTTTGTGCATTTGATGGTGTCAGGACGTTGTCCGAATCGACTGTATCTGTGACGAAGTTTGTGCAGATTGATGCACTGCTGTGTGATTCTG
The DNA here is from genome assembly GCA_928856705.1 of Ustilago xerochloae. Classification (NCBI taxonomy): domain Eukaryota; kingdom Fungi; phylum Basidiomycota; class Ustilaginomycetes; order Ustilaginales; family Ustilaginaceae; genus Ustilago; species Ustilago xerochloae. The sequence goes on from CAKMXT010000015.1 coordinate 23,850, forward strand.
CACACTTGTATGATCTTGACTCAGATGCTGAGAAGGCGTGTGAACGAGACGGAGAGAGCACAGCAGAAAGCGAGAGCTAAGCATCTGCTCAGTCGTTTCGCGTCGCTTTGAACAGTCACATTTGAGAAGGTTTCAATCCGTGTGCAGCTGTTCAAGCTTCCTACGTCAAGTCAATTGCTGTAGATGAGCCGCTCTTCTTTCATTTGCGTGCATCTCATTCGTAATTTAAGCTTTGAAGAGGCCAGTGCACCGTACTTTGGTGGGCCGGTCGCCGTGCGCAGAGAGAACAAAGGGAATTGCTCTGTGACAGAACGCGCGAGCAGCAGAAACAGTGATCCGACTGAGCCTTTCTTTCGAGGATCATCTGACCAATCTGGCTTCTCTCCTTCATCACAAACCTTCCCTGCTTCATCCTGTCTCGCAAGACTCATCCATCTGGTAGTCGCCTCATAATTTGCGACAAACTCGCTCACCTCGGCCGTCGATCGTCGGAATGATGCTCTCGTCGCAACCATCCCCGGATCAACTCCTTCTTCATCTCAAGAACAAGGCAATTGACCGATGTGGGCAGCGTCTTGATCCTTCTATCGCCAGCGCGGACGAGATCGACCACAGTCTCTGTCGGAGTAGCGTCTTCGGCAGGGTTCTGCAACACCGCACTTTCCTCAAGTCCTCTAACATGATTTTAGGCAGCCTATGCGCGCTTCCTCGATCAAACAAGAGGACGAAGGAATGCTGCAACTTTCGGGAGTACGATTTCATTTATATGACAATGATCGATACCTTTTGCCTCCTCGACTATCAGATCATGCCCTTCCGCGGCGATCCACTTTCGCAGTTCAAACTTGTCAATTGTCTGGGCAAGGAAAAGCTTCCTCGACCGCCATTACAAATAAGGATCGGTGAGTTGCTGCTTTATCGTTTTGCATCTGCTTGACAGAAGCCAGCCTCATACTTAGCTCTGTACTTCTGCTTTTTTTTTTTTTTGCTATCCGTCGCTGCGTTCATGGTCATAGCGTCACTTCGCTTCGACATCAGCACGATGTCCGAGATGTTGCGTCGATATATGTGCACCTACCTTCATCCGGACAATATTCTGAAGCAGTCGGCGGAATCACTCAAGCAGCGCTTCAGAGTCATCCGGGTCGTTCAAAACCTCTATGCAGAGCATTGTATCATGCTTGCACCGCAGGACGACGCTTTCTTCTTCCGATCGTGCAAAGTCTGCGCAATCTACGACCCCGAGATCATTCGCTTTTGCCGTGACCTTCACTGTATCCTTCTCAAGATCTTTCACGGAGAGAGGGTCAAGCTTTCATCCTGTCGCTTTTTTACTCCCATGCCCGAGATGTCAGACGCAGAGATGTCGGATAAAGAAGCATGACATCATCACTCTCATTTCGCCAAGCTCTGGCTGCATGTAAATCACTCTCACGACGCAAAAGGAGAAGAATATGTCATTTCACCGATCTCACGCTGCTTCAAACCGTCTTCTTGGGGGCTGTCCGGAACCTCGTCCCACCTGTTACACTGGTCGAGCACTCGCCAGATTGAATTGCAAACAAGTGAGCGGGGACTTCATTTCCATCTTATCGTCTCACTTCTTCACCTCTTGAGCTCTGCATACTCGGCGTCCGCTCTTCAGTGGCGTAGACGGCGAGCTGCGTCGGAGCGTCTCTTCGTGCAACTATATAAGTCTGCTCTTCACCTATGCTCTCGTGGTTTGCCTATCTGCTTTCCAACTCCTTCTCTAGCTTCTTTCTACTCCCGAATAGCAAGGTATGAAAGGATCTCGTCGTTCATCTCTTATCCTGATAGGCGTCCTAGCGCTCTCGGTTTCTCTCTCGCTCGTGAGCTGTGTCAATGCGTACGAAGACCCTCAAGAGGCCATTGATCGTCGACACTATGCCGATCTGCTCTGGTCTACAATCTTCACCGATACCCGGAGCCTCTTCGTGGCACGGAAGAGGTTCTTGGTCAATATCCAAAGACAATCATTCGCCAATACAATAAGCTCAAGCAATACGGCACGCCCGATTGGCTCCCTAGTAAGTCCCTCCGCATCGTTCCGGGTGTCTCGCCTCGGTTCTTTTCGTGATCGAGCTGACGCGACTAAACGTCCTTCTCTTTCGTGTCCATTCTCATCACATCAGCGGACAGCGTTCTTGCAAAGCTCAGAAACATCGATGCGATTTCAAAAGCGTTGGTTTTGGGTCCCTTCCATCCAGACCGGATCGAAAACCAACCCGGGCATGTGCGTGAACAGCACTACGAGACGTTTCGAGATTTGACCAATTGGCTAGCAGACCATTTCGAGCTCGTCGCAAACCTTGGAGGGGCTCACGAAGCAGCCGGTCGGCTTCATAGATACACGAATATGGCTCGTATGGCAGAGATCGCAAAAGAGATCCCCCATCCTTGAGCTGCAAGACTCACTCTCATCTCAGCGTTTCCTAGTTGTTCGTTTTGCAGTACAATTGTAGCTTCACAGACAGGCTCTAGTCCATCACACGCACAGTCAAAGTTGTCAAGTTGATCTAAAGTCATTGAATTTAAATGCAGAAAGTGGTGGCGACAGATACGATACGGGTCAAGTGTCAAGAATGCTCATCAGCAAAAGTCTCGAAGATCACCTCCGGCACCCATGCCATAGTAATAGCTGTTGGCACGCGCCTGCTTCGATGCCGATCTCTTGCTGTGAGAGCCTTGAGTTTGAGTCAGCACTGGTGGAATGGAGCTCGAATGTTGGTGGCGAGAGTTGCCTCTCTGGAAACGAAGAGAGTCGTCCCGACGCGGCTCTCCCCATCGTCGAATACTAATGTCAGAATCGCTGGACGTCCACGGTGAGTCCGGAATCTGCACATCATCAACTCTAGCATCATGTTCAGCAACGGCTGCAGCGAATTGACTCCTCGCCATACCAAGTGAGGTGGAACGTTGCTTGATGATGGTGCGTCTCACCTCAAGCTGCTGAGCCGCAGCATCGGCTCTCTGACTGGCGGCTTCAACATGAGCGGGTAAGGCCGCACTGACAGAACGCTGCTTGACTTCCCTCTGGATGGCAGTAACAGGCTCTTTCCTGATCGGTTCAGCCGCAGCGATGACTTTCTGTGGCTCATCAGGATCGAATGAAGCGACCGTCTCTTTGGCTCGTTGTTGTCGGTCGGCGCGTCTCTGTTCTCGCTTCGCTTCCTTTTTCGCTTCCTTCTTGGCCTCTTTCTTGAGCTGCTTCTTCTTCTCCTTCAACACCTGAGCTTCTGCTTCCTCTTGCTTCTTTGTCTTGTTGGCCTCACTGGCTTGGTTAAGCTCCTCGATAGCTTCATCGATCTCTTCCGACACTGGGTCAATGGTGCTTGCTCCACAGCTGGTCAGCGCTCGTGCCGAGTCGGATAGCAAAGGAGCTTGGAACTGGTAGTCAGACGCAGCTGTCAGCTCCGAATAGACACTCGGCTGCGAACGCATGCTTTCTTCACGGCTGAGAAGAGCAACATCCTGCCCAGAAGCCTGGGTCAGGGTCGTTCTGGTGTTGCGACTTCGCTGACTGCCACGAGAGCTGATCGATAGCATCTTTCGTCGTCTCCATGCTTCACGCACAGCTGCGTCGGCCTCCGCCTTCGCCTTGGCTTTGGCGTCAGTGTCCAACTTAGCCTCAGACTTCGTGTTCTTCTCTTTCTTCTTGAGCTGAGCTGCGAATGCCTCATCGAAGACGGAAGACACGATGGAAATATCAGCTGAGCTCTGCCATGCAGAAGCAAGCATATCGTGGCTGGTCTTCTTGACGATCCCAGCGTTGGCAGGACGGAGAGCGTCACGCTTTTGTCGGCCAGCATCTTTGACAGTGGCGCGTGAGTGTCCAGCAGCAACGTTGGAGCGAAGTTGCTGCTTGGAGCTGGACGATCTCAGCTTGGCCTTAGTCGGGCGAGCATCAGAAACAAAAGAGTCATACGACTCGCACTTCCTCAGTCTCGGTTTGACCATTTCAGCATCCGAGGCGAAAGGGTCAGACACCACACTGGCAGCTGCTTCACCTTCTTCCAGCACTTTGAAGCCATGCGTAGTTGATACCTTGCTCGGCTCTAGCCAGCTTTTGAGGTCCGTCGTTGCGCAGAACTGCGGTCTGATGCTTGGAGCACGGCTCACATTTTGGGCGTCGTCCTCCTCAGCAGTGACCTTGACGTGCTGGTCCTCATCCGGGCCCTGAGCCGCGGATGCAGGTGCGAACATACGAGCTTTGCGGAGCAGTCGACGCTGCTGGCGGTCATGCTCAGCTTGATCTGCATCGACTTGTTGAAGCAGCCGCTCCGCCCTGCCCATAGCATTGAGACCGGCACGAGCATTGACCTGCGTGTCAGAATTGGACGCAGCCGAATCGGCTAGAGTCGTCGAAGTGTAGTCGCTTCGAAGACTGCCATTCTTCGTGAGCTTGCGATCAGGACGAGGCGAGAGTGCTGTGTAAGGGTCAGCAATCTCACCTGCCTCAGTGACTTGTCCGAGCCAGCGTCCGACACTTCCCAGAAGACGTGTCCGTCGGTCACCTTCCAAGGTCGGCAAAGGCAACACCGAAGTACGATTAGGCTCTATGACCTTAAGCATCTGGACATTGGCCATCGAGGAACGGACTACCGCCGGTAAATGTGGTGCAATGAGAGAGGAGTGCTGCGAGCCTCTCTTGGACCATGCGGCACCTACACCTGCCAGGCCTGGCGTGAACTCGATCGGAGCCTTGCTGGTAGTGTTGATCATTGGCGTCTTGATAACAGGTGTCGGAATCATCACTTGATGAACACGAGGGAATCGCAACAAGTCATCGAAATGCCCGGCGTGCGCTGCTCCGTTGTTCAGTGGAGAGTTGGACTCCTCCTCAGTTGTCCAGTCAACAGCCATGCGCTCTTCTGTACGTCGAAGTCGGCGAGCCATGGGCAGCTCTCGATCCCTGCCACCGATCGTCCCCTCAAAATCGCTGTCGAGGTAGGGCTGCATGTCGTGGTATCGTTTTCGAGTAGCTCGTTGCCTCGACGCAGTGGTCGCAGCATTGCGAAGAGTGACGGGAAGCATGTTCATCATGGCTCGATTCGCTGCGCCACCCAAGCTCGCCATACGAGATGCCGGCTGAATAGGCTTGGCTTGGAAAGGGTAAGGTAATGGAGCTGTGGTCGGTAGCTCCGAGGCTCGATGATGCCTCTGCACAAGGCGCTCGATGAAGCTGGGCTGTCTCTCCACCGATGATGGCCAGGTGAAGCCTGCAACGTCCCGATCTGCCAGTTCTTGTCTGGCTGCACTGTAATCGCCGCCGGTTCTTGTGTTGCCAGCGGAAGCGTTTGTGACTGCAGGCTCTGGCTGCTGGAGCGGTACGACAGGGGGATCGAACAATGTCCAGCCTTTGCCGTTCCAAGTGCTCTTTGGAGCCTCTTGCACCTGACCAGCATCGCCGTACGTTAACACGGGCACTGCTCCGTCGAGCTGGGTGTCGGTAGTCGTGTCGTCGAAAAGAGCTTCAATCTTGGCATTTTTACGCTCAAGGTCATCATCATCTCCGTTGAGCGTGACGCTGTCGAGCGATCTGCGACCTTCCTCCTTCGCGTCACGATCCTTGTTCGATGATGCAAAAGCGGACGGGCTCCAGGTAGATCGGTCCAGACGACGCTTCCGTCTCGCTCTACGTTCGCCCACACAGCAGGCAAGACGCAGAATCCATGCTAGACCCACCGATAAGGTAGCCGTGACCACGACAGCACCGACCACAATGCAAATCATAAGAGGGATGTTGTGCTCGATGTGGGCGATGGGGTTGGTGACTCTTGTTGGAGTTGCAGTAGCAGTTGCGGTCGAGCTTGGAGAGGAAGTGCTTGACGGAGCAGGGTCTGAAAAGGTCGCTGGTATAAAGGGCGCATCTGGATCAACGCTGTTAGCCCTGGCGTAGAGCTGCTGCAGCTGCGAAGGAGCACCATCACCGAAATACAAGCTTGCGCCAGTATCATGTACAACAGCTGCTTCAGAGTAGAAAGTCCCGAATTGGTTTCTCGGATGCTCCACGCGGTCTAGATGGACCTCCTTCTGCTTGCCCTTCAAATGTCCTGGTTCACTGTGTTCGTTGTGGCCCGTTTTCGTCCTTTCCTGCTGTGATGCATCGGGCTTGCTCGCTTGCATCTTCTTCTTCTTCTTCTTGGGAGCCGCAGAAGACGACTGCTTCTTGGTCGCAGGCTTCGATCTAAAACGCGGCATGATGTCGAATCGCCTCCAAGTAAGCAGGCCTCAATCCTCTCCGTATCCAATTGACTTTCCTGAAGTCGTAGTATCGTCAAAATATCAAAAACAAGGTGAACGAAAGGTGTCGTAAAAGCAAGGACGCTGTCCCCACAATTGCCGTCAGGCGAGAAGTAAAGTAATGAGCGGTGAAGAGAAGAAAAAGAGGATGATGAAAAAAGGCGCCGGGCCTTGGATGAAGGGAGAAGGTAAGAAGGATGGAGAGCAAGCGAAGAAGTATCTTTCATGAAAGGCAAAGCTAAGCTTCGCTTGCTTGCAAGTACAGTCAGCTGCCATCTCGAATGGATGGAGCGCACAGCAACGGAGACAGGGTCGTGGCTAGCCGTTCGCCAAAGATTGCGACTCTTCCGGGGCTCTCTGAGATCATCGCAGCCGCTTTGTGAGGTTTAATGAAAGCTCAGACAGGACAATGAATGCCCATCTCCTCAGCTCGTAAGGGAGTAGATTCTACACAGACGACACAAGCCCTTTCTTTTCATGGGGAGCTAGTAGGGTTAGTGGCTTGCATCCCGAAACAGGAAAGGCTTGCTTATGGATGGATCTGTCTCATAGAGTTCAGGGCTTACACCAGGCTTCAGCATGCACCAGCAAGCATTCGCAAGCTCGAGAGTTACACTGTGAGCCAAGAGAGGCTGCTGTGAGAGCTGCAAGTGAAGAAGAACCGCGATAGTTGAGACATGTCGTTTTTTGACAGCTCTCGTCTTCTTTTCTGTCTCCGCACGCTTCGGCTTCTTAGATGACCTGCCAAAAAGCGCCAAAAATTGAGGACTAAAAAAGGAAGCCCAAAATTCAGCTTTGTTAAGACCTCAGCCACCTCACAAATTTGGAAAAGGCGCGTGGCGTGTGTCAAAGTCGCGGCCAACTCCGACCGAAAAGCTTCCTGCGCAGAGACCAACACTTTTTGCCTTCTTCAAGTTGAAGGCCATCCCTTCGACATCAGCTCAGCTGTCCAGCTTATCTCTGACGCCACGACAGCTGGTCTCTGTGTCGCGGACGAGGTGACATCCCGCCTGAGTGACAATGGTAGATTTGTCCACATACCTGATGCTGGGTGCGGTGATGGTGCCACCCATCCTCCGACAAGCACAGCGCTTAGCATCATCTGTGCGAGCACCTCACCGAACCAATCCTTCGCAGCCAACACCGCCCAAGTTCTTGTCTCAGGCTCGGCTGACACCTCTCAGCACACCCTTTTCAGCCGCCATATCAGCAGCAACGCTTCTGCTGGTGCTGATCAGCTTGCGCAACCTGGTCCCAGTGCAGTATGGTTTCGACATCTTCATTCCAGCCTCGGTCATCGGGGGCTTGCGCAAGTCCATCTACACACTATACACAGCACCGAGCGTCTTCGATTCCGAAGATGGCAGCGAGAATTCAGCTTTCCACATCGAGGCTTTCCGAGGAGGATACAAGCCTGATCTTTTCCTCGCGTACAAGGCTCCCATCACAATACCTACCACAACCTTGAGGAACCTCATCAATGCGACACCTTCACTGCTGCCGCTTGGATACCTGACGCAGACAAAGCAAGCAGAGCTGCAAGCGCTCATTGCAAGACTCTCGAGCTACGAAGACCGACGGATGTATCTTCTTCTCGGACCGACACCGCTTCTCGACTGCACTTTCTGCAAGACGGCCAACGACCACTTTTGGTATGCAGTGCCGTTTTTGCTCGGGGCTTATGCTTGGCGAATCCTGGCTGTCGGCCTGCTCACTACTCATCCAGATGACTCGGTCGCCGTCGCGATTCGGCAGCTTGGATCTCTCCTTGGCTTTTCGTCTCGCCCACCTCATTCTCAGACTCAAGCTTCGCCAGCAACTGGAAGAGCATTTGAAGCGGACCGAAGCGGTTGGCGCACTCCATCAGTCACAGTCCTGCTCGGCACACTGGCTGTCGAAATGCTCATCATGTTTGAATTCGGACAAGTCACCGCTGATTCTTCGCGACTCAATCACTGGCACACTAACCTGCACATTCTCCGTCAAGTCGTCTTCCTCGCGTTAGTGCTTGTGATCTACCTGTCACCGGCGTCCAGAGTTGCAAGCGGCTTCGAGCAAACAATGTTGCATCTCGATGCAACTCAACAGAGCTTGCAGAACCTCATGCACGTATCAGAGCTGGCTGATGTCACGAGGACAGTGGTAATGGAAGATGATCAGCTGTTCGAGATATCGAAACAGTGGCGGGAGAGCAATCGCACCAAAGCAGGACCGGATATGGGGTCAGAGCAGGCCAGCAACCTCATCCATGCAGCAACACAGCAGGGGGGACAAGCAGTGAGCGAGGCCATCGCACAAGCACAGCAAGGAATCAGAAGAATAACACGACACTGGTGGCATAACGCGGAGCTGATGAATCAACAGATTGACCAACAAGACCGAATGGTCAACCCAATCACAGCTGAGCGTGCTAGTTCGACATCCCATTCCACAGCAACTTCGTCTGAGAATGTACGGCCATCAACTACCGACTCAGCGCCCGATGTCGACTGATGTTCCACTTTCCTGCATAGCACTCAAATACGTCTGCAGTTTCGCCACTCTGCAAGAAGCACTGCCTCGTCGCCTTTATCTGTAACCTGTCACGATCTGATCAATGGACAACTGTATTTCTACTGCCCTCTTTTGCCTGCTGTAGCTCTTCGTGTCATGCCTCTATTCACTCGTGACGATAACAAAGCTAAGCTCGCGATGAGTAAAACTCAACAGCTTCCGCGTCACATCGGACTCTTCGTTCTCGTCGAATTCCGCACAAAGCAATCAATTTTTGTCGCCAAGCGTAATTCCTTGTTTGCTCTCGTCACAAAGCTTCCACTTGGCTCTTCCGGCTGAGCACGGCAACAACATCGAAACAATCAACATCTCATTCAGCACAGGTTGACACGCTCAAGTGCAGTCCGCGTCCTGCTCACAATCGACTTTGAATCGCTGAGTGACTATAAGACCCGAAAGACGTCAAATTTCTCCTCCGTCCGCCTGTCCCCTGCCTCTCATATCGCTTCCGATCTACTCAAACATCCCCTCTCCCTCTTCTACAGCACAGTCGCAGATACCAGCAAATCTCTTTCCTCTCAATTAGTCGTAAGTCTTCCCACGAACACTGCAACTTCCCCTTCCCCTCCAGTGCGATTGACTCACCAGCTTCTTCCTGCCTTCTGTAACGTTGTCTCTGGCTTCAGCCAACTACTCTCGCGTGTCGCGATCAAATGACGAGATGGATGCGAATCGACAAGCAACCTCTCGTCCTGTCGACGCGCCAAGGACCGCCGATTATGGTGCTGTCATCCGACATCTTACGCTACTCTGTCAACAAGTCGAAGCTCTCGCCTCTCCTCTTCCGAAGCCCACGTTATCTAACACCCCCCATCCGACCGCTTCCACGCCACTTGAAAGTCAAGGTGATCATACGGATTATGCTGGAGGAGCTCGAGGAGGAGGCGCTGATCTCCGATTGGGAGGAAGGTTCGGTGGAGTCGGGGAGCGAGACGCAAACGCAAAGCGAGGCGGAGGACATGTCATCCGCATTCCAAAGCTGGTGCTTGTCGGAGGACAGAGCACAGGCAAAAGCTCTCTAGTCGAGTGTCTTGCTGGTGTCACTCTACCGCGATCCCAGGGCACTTGTACTCGAGGCCCACTCGATATAACTATCACTGCCACCGATTCGACTGTGGCTGACACGCCTGATGGCGAGAATCAAGCTTGGTCTGCGATCGTCTCGATCGTGCTTCCCGCATCTAGCACAGCTTTGCCGCCCTCGTATGGCACAGCCGGCGGCGTCGTCCAATTTGGAGATGTCATCTTCGACCCTGCCTTTGTCGCTGATCGCCTTCGCCGTGCCACCCTGGCAGTTCGTGACCTCTCCAATCTTCCTGCTCCTGCTAGAGATACCTCTAAACCTACTTCAGACCTAATCATCATGAACTCGTCTTACCAGCTCATGTCCAGCGTCCAGCTCGAAGACGCCGAGGACGACCAGCATTCTGCCATTCCTACCTTCTTCCCTGCTGGTGCCCGTCTTTCCCTTTCGGTTCGCGCACCTGGCGCTGAGCCTCTTCGCTTCACCGACTTGCCTGGTCTCATCTCTGAAGGCAGCCAGGCTGAGATTAACGCCATCCGCAACATGATCGTGCGCGACATCTCCGAGCCAAACACAGTCATCGTCCTTACTGCTTCTCTCGCTATGGATATTCGCCACCAAAACGCTTTTTCGCTCGTCAAGACCATCGATCCGACAGGAGAGCGTACCGTTGGTGTGCTGACCATGCCTGATCGTATGCCCTCCGGCGCCGAGCGTCAGTGGGCCAAGATGATCAACGAATCTTCTACCGGTGCTTTCTCGACCAACCTCAGTAACGGCGCAGGCTCAAACGGCAAGACTTATCTCAAGCATGGCTGGCACGTGGTTCGCTGCCCTGCTCAACACGAGGATCGAGCCAGCATTCGCGAGATTGAGGATCGCTTCTTCTTTGGCGACAGGGGAGATGCATCTTCGGGTCCTTGGCACCAAACCACTGCGATGCTGGAGCCCACAGGTGAGCATGGCAATGAGGACTTTGTAGAAATGCGATGCGGGCTCGACAACCTTTACCAGCATCTGAGCCATCTCTTGCTGCAGCAGATTCAAATTGCGCTTCCTAACACCATCGCGTCTATCATTCAGCTCAAGGACGAACTTATGGCCGAACACGCCGGTGCTACTGCTGGCGACAATGTCGACGCTGGCTCTGCCAACAACTTCAATAGCCACCTTCGCCAGGCCGGCTCGCACTTTGGCGGCAGCAGAGATTTCGCAGGTCTGCCAGCCAGGACCAATATGGGAGGACATCAACTCGGTCAAAGCATCATGGCGAGAGGAGGTGGAGCGTCGGATGGATTCGATGTGCTCGTGGAGTTGCTCAGAATTACCGACATCATCGTCAAGCATCTCTACTTTTCAAAGATCGCTGTCAGCGAGGAGCTCATTCCCCACCTTGCATATGAGCTCAAGGCTATTGCGCCACTCTACTTGCCCTTTAATTCGCGCGAGATCAGAGACAAGCACCTGTTGAAGGTATATGTCGCCACGCCATGGACATTCCAGGAGCTTTTGGCCAACGAAGCGGCCAGCAACAGAGTCCCGCGACTTTCTGACGAGGAGTCCGAGGAGCCTATCCACGACGATGTTGACGATGACGACGAAGAAGAAACCGACGAGGAGGATCAGGAGATGACGCCTCCGAAGGCTCGGAGAGAGAATCAGCGTAAACAACCTGGTGGCAAAGTGAACAAACAAACAGCACCCGCTACACAGAAGGTCGCACCACGCAAGAAGCCAACCACCGTCGACGATCTTATCCATGCACTCTACTCGGATCCGACCTCCAACATCTTCATCGAGACTGCAAACCAATTGCAGCAACACCATGCTGCACTGCAGGCCAAGTTTCAAGCTTTCGTCCAGACTTACACCGGCCTCTGTCGCGCTCGCCTTGCTCATCTTGTGAAGAATGCTATTCCAAAGGACATTCAATCTAAGTACTCGCAGCTGTGCCTCGACATACTCGAGGTTGCTGATCGCTATGTTCAAAACCAATTGTCGAATGAGATGCACAGACTCTGTGCTAGAGTCGCTGTCCATCCACTTGAAGGTCATGGCGGTGCCAGTCACAGCGATATCCCTGGACAAGGCGAAAGCGCTGGACTAATGAAACGCAGCGAGTATGCGACTTGGATGGAACAGGAGCTGGCCACTTTCATGATGATTCGGATGAACATCTTAGCTAAGCACAAGGTTAATAGCGGCGACAAGAAGTTTGTCGCGGAGGCGACTAAGATCGCAGAGAGCGCGGTCAAGATCGGCCTGCTTGGTGATTTACACATTGACAAACTGATCCCCGGTACTACTGGAGTTAGCGGCGGCGGCGGTGGACTGCGTTACGGTGTTGCAAAAAGCGGAGCCCCTACAGCTGATCCTGACCTCAGCGAGAAGGAGATCGACTCTCGCCGAACTCCGCCAAAGAGAAAGACCAAGGCCCAGCTCTCAAACGAAGTCAAGCATGCCTTAGCTCCCTCTCCGGACCACAAGACGCCCTCGCCTGATCCGAACAACATGGACGAGGCCGAGTACGTGCCTCCAGCCACGCCCACTGCACCACCTCGCAAACGCACACCCAGACCTGCCGCGACCCCTTCCCTTTCCGACGAAGTGTTCGGCAATGCCAAATGGCCGATCTACCGCAAACTAACCCTAATCTCCCCTTTCCTTCACACCGGCAACCCACAACTCTACCACGCGCTGACTCTCATGGCTGAGTTGCGCGCCGACTTCAACTTCTTTTCTCTTCTCGTCGCACGCGAAGCCCAACGTATCCCTTTGAGTCTGGTGCAGGATCTGCAGGCGTACTTGCGAAATCAGCTCAATGGCATCATTCGAGGGAACTCGAGTGAGGAAGAGCTATACCAAAGATACTTTATGGAAGCGGATAGACCGAGACGGGAGAGAGTGGAGTGGGTGCGAGAGATGCAGTCAAGAATCGAGAGGATCGGCGAGGTGGTACAGAAGTTGGAGGCTGTTAAGGAGGAGTTGGAGCGGGAATGTGCTATGGGTAATGGAAGGAGTGGCAAGTGGTGGAGGAAGAGAAAGGCTAATGCTCAGTCGCAGAAGCAGAAGGAGAAGGAGCAGCCGAGCGAGACTGGTGTCGCTCGTGCCCCAACCACGTCTACCGCTCCTCCTGTGCCTAATGTCGCTGCTCCTCAGACTAGGAAGACAACCAACACAACTTCGACGACTGCTGCACCAACGATGATCACCAACCCCACCGCGACTCCGACTCCAGCCGCACTTTCCGCAATGGTCAACATGAAAAAGACTTCACCTCAAACACCTCGTACCACCAAGTCCCTCTTCGACAATCCAACCCCCGAGACCACACCAACCAAGTCTCGTTCTTCCGCTTCGCAATCCACCACCAGACGAGCTACTGAAGGCCTTCTCGCTTTGAAGACGAGCAACAGTGTTACTCCACAGAAACGTGCGGCTGCTTCTGACCGCGATTACACGATCGATCCTTCCCTCATGACGACCCCGCCGCGTCCTCGTCCAGCTCCTTACGAATTTGACGAATACGTCAACGGTAACGGTTATCCACCGTCCATCTTCGCAAGTGGCGGCAGTAGAACGAGCAATTTTTTGGAAGAGTATAGAAGTCCTGCTCCAGCAGATCATCTACTCAGTCAACCTCAGGGATGGAGAGAGCAGGAGAAGGAAGGTAGAAGTATGAGCGAAGCTATTGCCATTGGAAGTAGTGATACTGAGGCGATGAACTAAAGGGTTTCAAGTTTGATGAAAGACAAATGTATAAGTGATGGGTTTGATGGTGATTTGAAATAAAGGTTCCGGTTTTTGTTCCCTTCTTGTCTGGATTGTGAAGGTTTTGAGAACAGCCGAATGTAACGACGTGGTGAGACTTCTTTTCGATGACAAATTTGACGGCATGCGTGCTTGCTCGGCAGGATCGGATTGAAGCGAATACCTGTACAAATCAGTGTCGGTGACTTGTGGTAGTCTCGTCCGCCTTGTGTTGACGCTGTCACTATCTGAGAGTCATGTTTGGTTCTGGTCTCCTGCATGCTCTGTCTCTCATTTGAGTTGCGCTGTTTCATCTTGTACACATATCACAAGTATCTCTCTCTCAAAGACGCACAAATTGGAATCGTTTTTCACAAGACTGTTGTACAACCCATCAAATGCAATTGCTAATCTACAAACTCACATCAGTACCCTTCCCTCTCGGTGGTCCAATACTTTCCGCCCAGACCCTCCCCTTTCCCCCTCTTCCATCCTCCAACAAAACCATCAACCAATCTCTCGTACAAGCAACACCTTCCACCTTAACATTTTCCTTCTTTATTTCTCCCATTTCCCTCTCTTCCTTCTCCAATCTTGCCTTTACACTCGGATTTTCATCCAGATACTTCTCTCTTGGCGTCTTTGGAATTGAGAACGGCACTTGGGTAGGTTGAGGTATCGGAAGAGTTGAGATGGATCTTGGTGGAATTCCCCATATCCATACTCCTAATTCACCTTGTTCTGTTCGAGTAATTGCAATCAGATATTCCAAGCCACAGAAAAGATCTACTACCTTTGCTCCATTAAATCCATCTACCAATTGCAATCCCTCCCATTGCGTCTTATCATCCACCTTGCCATCCTCAGAAGAAGGCAGTAATCCAATTGTCCAAACTCGATTATTGCTATCGAGTATCGCAGCAAATGCTCCACCTGCTACCATTTTATCTATTGTCGGCGTTGGGTTCGTGTCGAGATTGTGTTCTTTGTACGCCGCAGGTAGTGGATTAGGTACGAAAGTAGGAACAGAAATCCGATCTTCTATCCCAGCAAAACTCTGTCCATATTCACTATTGCCCCAAACCCATAAATCGCCCTTTCTTGTAACAGCATAGCTTGTATCCGCTCCACAAACCACTTCTGTTATCTCCCCATCCATCTTTTCTCTTTTTTTGATCGGCTTCGATCCCGAACCTAATACTACCTCTTTGAAACATCTCGAAATGATCGGATCAATGGGTACATCACCTTGTTTCTCTTTCAAAGTTTGACCTAATTGTCCATCTGTATTCAAACCGCAACTTCTTATTTGTTGAATCCTGTATCCACCCAATTCTCTTTCAAGCAGTACAACCGAATGATCAATTCCAGTTCCTAAACTTTTAACTTTCCAACCACCTTGTTCACCTTCTTCTTGTAGATGAATTTGTTTTGGTAAAGGTAAAAGCTTCAATTGTGCTTGTTCACCTCCTTCGACTCTGGTTGAGATATCATATGCATCTTCAGAACCCGCAATTGGAGTCGAATAAGAGGAAGAACCTAATTGACCAAGTGTATCATTACCAAAACCATAAATTGTACTACAATTATTTTCTTCTGATGTAACAACAAAAGAAAATCCATTCGCAGCAACAACTCTATCCACACCTTCTTTACCATCAAATTTCCCACTTACCATTCCTCTAGTTGCTTCTTGACTACTAAAACCTAACCCTAATTGAGCATGAGTATTTCTACCAATACTGAAAACTTTTGAAATTCCATCTTTCTCATTAGACTCATCACCAAGCACAATTTCTTCTGAAGATTCAAATTCCTTTCCGGGTAAAGTTTGATTCGGTGTTAAAAGCTCAGAAGAATCAATTCGAGGAGAAGAAGTCGGATCAAGAGATTTAGATAAAAGTGTATAAGATAGAAGTATATGTGATACTGATCCAGAAACAGAAGTGAATTTCAACCCATGATCAACATCGGTTGAAACTCCAACAGAATCTAACCATGCTCTAGGGAATTTCGAAAGTCGATCAAGGGAAGTATAGCTTAGAATTGAACCAACGTATAGTAAATGCTGATAGGGATTACGAGTTGAAGAAGTGAATGATCGATATTGGTTGGGAAGTTGGAATGGGTTGTGTAGGAATCGAGGTTTGATGGTAAGAGCTCGTATTAAGCCCATAGCTTCAAGATATGCTGATCGTGGGCACGCAGGATCGAGATCGAAAGAAACGGAAGAGACAAAGAGAGATAGAGAGAGTTGTGCAGGAATCAGAAGCTGCGTTGTTCAGAGCAATGAGGAAGAGGTACAGTATCTTTGTGAAACGTCAAAAAGCGGGGAACAGAGAGAGAGAGAGAGAAGCCTCCACTTTACAGAAAAGTTAGCCCGAGATCCGAATTACGAATCCCAGGTCTGACCAACAACCTCAAAGGTTCACCCTGATCTGTGAAAGACTCCTACCATAGCAATGTAGCAGCTGTCTTTCGCGCTCAATCCGAAGAAAGACAACATCCTACCGACGAGCTCAATCGCAAACAATACCATGCTGAAAACTCAATTCCGAAGTAAAAGAGACTCATATCTTGCGAAGCACAAACACTATTCCGAGCTTGTGTATCTTTTGTATCAATTTGCAATTCAAATCCGACCCAACAGAAGCCCCTTTTTGTGTTTGTCAATGTGGGAGAATTAGTGAGATAGCGAGAATGAATAGCGAAAGAGTTTTTGAGATTGAGGAGTGATGGATCCCAATCTCTGTTTTGGGTTCTGGATCATTTGATAGATCCGAGAGTAGTGCAACCTAACGAAAACAACCAGACAAGCAGAAGGCACTTGAGGCATTATCTTCAAGCGCTAGGAGAAACAGCCTGGGTATCCTCGTCAGCGGTGACGCCACCGTTAACGTTGGAGGTCTGCTTCTGACGACGTTCCTTCTCGGTCTCCAACTGGTTGTAGAGCAAGAAGAGCGCCTTTTCGTTTGCCTCGGGAGTTCCCTGAATGGTGAACATCCTCTCACCAGTTTCGTCGTGAGGGACCTTAGCAATGCTGATCCTGGAACCGCTCAATCTGCGAATCTCAGTAATCTTGCTACCTCCCTTTCCAATAATGCAACCGACCATGTCCGAGGGAATCGAAATGTTCTGAGTGCGCAAGTTAGCAGCATCAACGAGAGGAGGAGCCGAAGCATTAGGTTCACCTGCGTTGGCAGAGTTAGCAGTTGCACCTGCAACCAAACCTCCGCCTGGAGTGACAACAGCGTTGGGGTCAGTGCGTCGGGAAGAGTTGGCGCCGCCGTTGTTGGTGTTGGAGTTGTTGTTGGAGTTGGATTCGCGGCGATTGTTCTGCTGGAAAGCACCGGCAGCGTTTCCATTAGAGTTGAGGGAGAGGTTGTTCATGGCGCCAGCAAGGTAAGCGGGGCCACCTTGACGACGAGAACCTTGTTGCTGCAAACCACCCATTCCGCCAGCAGCAAGAATGCCAGGACCATCACCTTGACCAGGCTGGTAAAGAACAACGTTCTGGCTCCTGTCCCAATCCTCAGCCAAGCACTTGGCGATCTCGTGAACAGCGACTCTGATAGCCTCAACGTTGCCTTGAACCTCAACCACCCTCTCGGTAGACTGAGGAAGCATTTCCTTTGATGCGACCATGCGAGCACCAGAGAGATCCTGAATGTGCTTGATCTTCAAACCCTGACGACCAATGACGGTACCCATTAAGTTGTGGGAAATAAGAAGACGGACCGAGGTGGTCTGAGCAGTAGTCTCGGCAGGAGTGCCGTCGGCCTGAACAGGAGCGTTAAGCGGGTTTTCAAGAATAGTCTTGGCGATGAGAGCAAAGGCGTCCGAGATACCAACCAGGGTACCGGTAACGGAAAGGACACGGTCATGAACACCGGGGACGACTTTGGAGACGCCAGCTTTGACACCGGTTTGTTCACGGAGCTCGGCGACATTGGCACCACCTTTGCCGATGATGATACCAGCTTCTTTAGTGGAGACGAGGGCACGGACGAGAAGGGTAGCGTTGGGGTCGAGTTGAGCACCTTCAGCGTTGAAATCGTCGCCAGCGACAGGAGCAGCAGTGTTGTCGGCAGTGACGGGGGCGGGGGTGGTGGCCTCGGTGGTGGTAGGGGCAACAGCCTCGGGCTTGTTGTCTGCAGTGAGCCAAGCACAAAGGGAATGAGTGAGATGGTCAGCATAAGGATTTCGTTTTGAGATTGCACAGTCTGGCATATAGCTGAGAACTTACCAGTGACGGGAGCGGCAGACATTTTGACGAAAGTTGAAAAAGGTGAGATGCGACTTAGAAGGAGAAGAGATGTTTGAAGGAAGATGACGATTTCCACGAGCGGAAAGAGGAGTCGAAGGTAAGTGAAAGGGTTTGAGAGGAAGGATGACGAGGTGAGGTGTGTCGAGACGGGGGAGGTGTCGAAGGCAAGGCGTGTCGGTAAGGTAGACGGAGATGATGTGGTGTGATGGTGGTGGTTGTGGTGATGATGAGAGGCAAGACAGACGCTACTGAGGTCGATGGAGAGTGTCAGTGGCACCAACGCTCCAAAAAAAAAAAAAAAAAAGGAAAAAAGCTTCGAAAAATTCCAACTTTCTGCACAAAGAGCTTTTTTGGTACAGCAGAGCGCTTTGCTGTGATTCTACCCAAGACCCCTTTCTGCTTCTGCTGCACGACCCTGACATTTTTTCTGCATTTTTTCTTTCTTTTTCTTCTTCAATACCGCACGGTCAATTTTGGTGAGAATTGTGACCATCGACACAAGTCTAAATTCACTTGCAGCCACCAACACCATCACCGATGACCCGTGTGTGTGTGTGTGTGTGTTGCTCGAGAGTGTAGTCATCATCATCTTTTTCAATGTCATCAGTGTATAGTGATTCCCTTTCAGATCTCGAGAATAGGAATTATGCACAATACTTTCATCTGGGAAGCAAGGGTATGCCACTGTAGCGACCGCAAGTGCAAGCTGGTATGAGACCGTAATAGCCTGTCCGGATGCTTTGATAGGAGTTTGGCATCGTATGGTGGGACAAACCCAAAGTCACTACCGCAGGAGCCAACCAACCAACGCGTCTCGAGAGTCGTTCCAAGGATGATTGCGGTCGTATCGATCGGCAGATGGTTGGCCTGCCGGTTTGATCGGCGATGGATGGGCAGACTCGTGCGAAATTGTACCAGAGTGTCACAATCACAAGAGTCTGGAATTCCAAATCAAATCAGAAGCTGCAAGTTGAGCACGTTTTCGGCTGAGATTCAACTCGACTCGACACTTGACTGTCTGACAAGCAGCTGTTGCAACCGTCATCCTTTCCTAAGAAGTCGCCTTGTCTCTTCTATGTTGTGCCTCTGATAGTGATTGATTAGAAGCTGTTCTGATCTCATCAACTGTACTCGTAATGAGTTTTTGAGCTTCAGGATGGTTGGAATTGTGAGGATAGAAAAGTGCAGATGAAACTGTTTGAGACGTTCATGCACGAGCCTGCAGCTCACGACTCCACTTTTTGGCTCTCACACTTCCACCGGGAACCTGCTGGTTTGCGGTCAGAGCGTTGAGCCGAACAGACGGAATTCTAAGCCTATCATCTTTTGGTGCGGATTCATTGTCGACTCTTCTTGACGATCCATCATCCGCTCTTTCATCCTCGTCGGCACATCCTACACTTGTCCATCCGTTCTATACAACAACTCGAGGCTATATCGGAAGTGTATGCCACTGCCACTGCCATCTCTGTCGGACCCTTCGCTCTTGTGACGTATCGCATCACTTTCAAAGCAACACGCATACCCACCCACTAACTCATCATGTCAACAACTTCCAGCTCGCGCCAAGCGGCCAACTCACTTTCGGATCCTCCGCAACAAGGAACGCTGGCATATGCTTATCGTCGTTCTGTGGTCGCTATGCAAAGTATCTTTGGTGGCAATTCTGAATCTCAATACGCTGAACGCGAACCATTGCTAAGCGAACACAACGCAGAAAATAACCATGAAAACGCACCTTCAAGCTCCAATGGATACGGTGCGGTAGCTTCGTCGTCTCGCTCCGAATCTTCTCGTCCTCGCATTCGCAAACCCAAGAAAGTGGTTTCTCAGAGCAAAGTGGAAGCCAAAGTGTGGTTTGCCAATGAACGTACTTGGATCTCTTGGCTTCGTGTGTCTGTTCTTATCGGTTCATTCGCACTGGCTCTTTTCAACTCGGATACCTTCTTCAAACATCATAACGACCAACATCCTGGCTCACACAACCACTATCTTTCTTCGGGTTCCATCAAGCTGTTTGGTGCCGTCTATGCTGGTATTGCTGTATTGACATTGCTGTGGGGATTGTACAGCTATCAAAGGAGAGTAACGCTCATCAAGACGAAATACCCGGGCAACTTTGATGATTTGATCGGCCCGCCACTCATCTGCGCTGCTCTTTTCGTTGCCGTTTTGCTCAACTTTATCGTCAGAGTCAAGCAACGCGATTACGAGACTCATCATTGACCTCCACGAGCCTGTCCATGGGCTGCAGACACGGTCTATCTGATTCGATTCCATTCGACTCGGTTCGCATACAGCCCAGATCTGCCGTTGCCTTGTTCACACTTGTCTCTTCTTATCGCATTCTTCACGCACCCTGTCACTCTTTAATACCAGCCGTACCAATGATTGTCCTTCTCTTGCGCTGATGTCTTCCAAAAGCAAGGCAGTGTTTACTTCTCAGTCTGTGTTCCCAGCATGTCCTTTCTGGTCCAACTGCCTTTTGTCGACCGCTTTCGGCCCCTCTCCGTCGTCAATGCCGATTGTAATCCGATACAAGCGTGGGCATGGTTCACATTCAGGGAGCGTGATTCTCCCTCACCTCCCTTCTCTTCGCTTCCTCCGAGCCTGCTGCCTTGAGTAAGCATTCGATCGGACCAGATACTGAGAGACCTGCGCAGCTGTGTTCCGACTACAGGATCCATTGCATCCGAACATGGTCCCACCAACAACTAATCTCACAATGTGAGGAGCATCGCATCGCCCGATTGATTCAATGTGCTGATGATGCTCGAAATGGATGTGCGTGCCGCGTGACTTTCTCTCTCTAGATCTCTCACTCTGTTCTCCTTTTCTTGGCCAAAGCGGAATTCCTAATTAGAATGAACTGGCAGGCGTGAGACTTGGGCGACGCTATTACAGTATTATTCCTACGCTTCTGCGCTCGAGCAGAATCGCACTCTTCAACCACAAAATTCGTTGTCACTCTTCCTTGACAAGTTTGAGATTTGCGTCGACTCGCACTGTTTCCAATTGGTTTGCTTTGCTCGTCACCGACATCGACGACGTTTCACAGTAACTTATCCATCTGACCTTCTCAGGGTCCAAGCGCAACCCGGCATCCCACTTCTTCTTCTGCTTCTTCTTCCACTGCACATCCATCCTCGCCATCGCCATCGCCATTCACAGTCCATCCGGACCTTGCCTTGGCTACCCTTCCTCTCTAACTTATTGCTTCGGTGCAGCCCGCTCACACCTTAGCGCTTCCAGGGCTCCACGCGCCGCGGTCTTCTCTCTTCCGTACCTGCTTGAGACCCACGTCGTCGTATCGTCCTTTCTTGTCAAATACAAGATCGCTTCTGCTACTCTCGGGAGCTAAAAAGCATTATCAGCAGCCAACTCGAGCGATTGGCACTTACCCCACACGACGTGCGAGCACTGTCTCGCTGAAGCTGGCACGCCAGGTAAAACACTCATGCTGCCTCGCTTCATCTCTGCGCCTCAGCCACAACTTCCGTCGATCAACTCCCGCCTAATCGCATAACCATCTTCTTGCTCTCCGAAGTTCTTGACGCGATCGATCTTGTCTGACCGGTGATCACTCAACACGCTCACATCAATAACCCGACGAGTGACCAAGTGACGACGACGACGAAAGGCCGCGAGCTCGCCCGCTAGTTGAACATCGACTCTCCTTTTGCGACACTTCGAGAGCAGCACATCTCTGCTGCTCCGTCCCCGATTATCATGTCGTATCATCCTTCGCACGCCAGTGCGCACCATCCTAACTTTCTCAATGCCGGTCTGTCTCAGATCAGCTACGCACATAATCACACTGCCAATGCATCTCCGGGCGCAAATGCATCGCTTTTAGGTAACAGCATTTCTTCGCATTCCTTTCCTATGGCTCCTTCTCCAAATAACAGCACACCACAGCCGCAGCAGCAGCAAACACCACAACAGCAACAAGCACAACAACAACAGCAGCAGCAGCAACAACAACAACAAGCACAAGCCGCCGCAGCAGCAGCCGCTCAACAGCAGCAACACCATCAGCAACCCACATCCACCGCACCACCCGGCGTTCCCGACCAGGACGGTCTCATCGCTCCACCTTCTATGCCGCTCGAGTTAGACTTTGACAACCTCGAATCCGCCTCCAACTACATGCACACCTATGCCCTCTCCCAAGGCTTTGACATTCGCATCCAATGGTCAGCCAACAATCAGACTCGTATTTGTTGGTCTTGCTATCGTGGAGGCTTTCCCGAATCGCTCAATCCGGATGGCACACCTAATACCAAAAAGCGCCAGATCCCCAAAGAGAAAGAAAGACGTAAGCGCGGCTCGCTCAAGATTGGTTGTCCTTTCCGTGTTCAGTGCACCAAGAATTGGAAGACAAACAAGATGGAGTTGAGGATTCTTGAAGGGAGACACAAACATCAGATGGAGACCGATAGGGAGAATCTGCCGAGTCAAGTGAGAAGGATAAAGAATCAAAGGAAGGGCAATGATTCACCAGGAGGTACGCCAGGCGTGACAGGGAATGCTGCGGCGAATGCTGTTGCTCAAGCTGCCAATTTGAGTGCGAGTGCTACGCCGGCTCCAAGGGCAGTGGCAGCAGGTGCAGCGCAGGCGAACAAGCCAAGAGCTAGCAGTGGCGCGACTGCAACGAATGCAAATCGTAATGGTGCGGCTGCAAACCGTCGTACTCAACAACAGCAACAGCAACAGCAACAGCAACAGCAGCAGCAGACCTTAACACCTTCCGCAACTACCGCAAACCCAATGCTTGTCAATGCGGCAGGTCCATCAGCACATCAGCATCTCAGCCTGTTGGGTAGCTCTACACCTACCATGGGGACTCCAACTCCCTCCAATGGTGCACCAGTACTTGGCCTTCACGACTCTTCCTCTTCAGACTTTGTCATACCCGATGCTGCTGATCCGCTTTCCACCATCGCCACTGCCTCCGCATCCCCCACTCCCAAAGTTTCATTCGAACGTCAAATGCTTCTTCTTCTCGGTGTATACGATCGTTCCGATCCCTCTTCTCGCGCAATTATGGATCAAGAGTTGGAGACGATGTTGGCAAGAGCAGAACAGAGGTTGAATACCAGTGGCGCGAATAATAAGAGGAAGCGAAAGGTGGGATCAAATGGGACTACGCCAGCGGAAAATTTGATGAGTCCTAGTGTTTCGACGTTAAGTGGCAGAGTGAATGCGAATGGAACTGGAGCTGGCAGAGGCACACCAGTGCATGTTAATGGCGTTGGTTCACCATTAAGACCAACAAATTCATCGATAGGTGCAGTTGCAATGGGAGCTCCACAAACGCCGATAGCTCAGCAAGGAACTGCAGCGACACAAGGGCAGGGGCAGCAGCAACAGGTGCCTCCGAGTTCAGGTAAAGGTTCTGCGCGGTGTAGTAACTGTAAAGAATACGGGCACAATCGGAGGAGGTGTCCTTTGGGTTGAGGAGCAAAACAAATGCGAATATGGACACTTGTTGAAGAGCCTCTCCGATATTTTTTACATGTTGAAGCATTGGTTCTGTGATTGTGATTGTAGTTGTGATTGTGAGTTTCGGCCCCAAGCAAGACTTTAGTGAGGCTTGATATGAAACTGCTTCCTTCTCGTAGTTAGCATACAGATAGCAATCTTAGAGTGTAAAGTGACGAGAGATAAAGATCGGGCGTGAATCGGGCCAAGTGGTGAAAGTGTCCAAAATAAGTTAGAATTCCGTCAGTTCGTCAGTTCTTCCGCGCACAGACGGACAACACACTCTTCTCTGTCTCCACAATTCTTTCTTCCTTTTTCTCATCAATCGCAATACCCATCGCTACTCTCATTCCCTCAAGCCGCCTGCTTTTCTCGCCGGCTGCGGGCAATTTCAACGATGGCGGAAAAGTTCAGCAAGTTTCGTGATCCAGGTACCGGCATTCAAGTATTCCTAACACCTGTAGCGGCTTCGACCTCGTCTTCATCTTCAGCTTCGTCTTCCAGCTCACTTCTGTCTGCTTTGCTAACGCCGCTCTTTGTCATCCTTGGTGTTTTTCGGGCTGTTATTGGAAGTTTGTTTTGGGGGTTATATCTGCTGAGTGGTAATAATGGATTGTTGCGGATTGTGTTGTGGTGCTTAGGATTTATCAGCTTGTCAGTAGAGACGGTTGTAGCGGGGAGTGGTGGTAGAAGAAGTGGAAGTAAAACTGTTGTTGAGAAAAATACAGTTAAGGGTAAAGGTGATTTGATTGTAGCAAATCATTCGTCTTGGATTGATCTCTTGATTCTATCGAACTTGTATCCTGGGATCAGGTTCGTTGTACCGGTAATACCGGATGGGATCAAGATCGAACCAATACAAGTAAAAGAAGCAGCAGCAGCAGCAGCAGCAGCAGCAGCGGGGAAGAGAGGAACTCCAAAGAAAAATGCTATGTCTGCAAACACCCGTATCGTCACCCCTTCATCACCTTCTCCTGCTATTCCTTCTCAAGATATCCCAATTCAAGGCTATACAATCCTCTCCCTCACCCAAACACTTCCCTTCGTTGGACGTCTACCTCCATCCCCATCACAACTCAACAATCCAACCATCCATCCCGACCTATCTTCCTTACTAAAACCCTCTACTACACCACTCATCATCTTCCCTGAAGTCGTAACAAGTAACAACAGAGCTCTTCTCTCTTTCACTCTCCCCCCAACTATCCCACAAGCCCTTAAAGGAACAACAATAACAACAATCAAATATTCTCCTCCCACATCAACTTCAACAACTTCCATCTACTCCGTACCAAATCCAATCAATTCCAAACTCAAACATCTTTTGAATATTTTATTCTTATCGAATCCTATTCGAGGTGTAACTATTCGAACAACATTCGTGACGAAGGAGAATGCGAATGGGGGTGAGAATTGGAACGAAGATCTAGCAGAAAAAATGTCGAATTTAGGAAGGTTTAAGAGAACTGGAATCACTTGGAAAGCTAAAACTGATTTTTTAAGTATGATTCAATCAAAACAGCTTAAACGATCGTAAAGGAATTTAGATGCAATGCGATGCGAATGCGAGAAAGTACAAATACAAATACAAAACAACCTTCTTTCTTCTGTTCCGTGTGTGTGTGAAAAAGAGTATCTTCAATAAGAATTAAGTCCAGTTCTACCAGAACATTCTAAACTTTGTCTCCATTTATCAATTCTATTACTCATCCAACCGGTTGTTAAACCATCTTTTTGATTTGGTTTAGTTAAACCAATCCTTAAGAAATCTGTTGTATATCTACATTTACCCCATTCTTCTTTTTGTTCTTCGTTTCTTTTTCTATCACCAGACCAAATTTGATCTCCTTCTTTTCTTTCCATTTGTCTCCATTGCCACATGATACATTCAGAATTGGATCTACATAAATCTTGACATTTTTGAGCATTTTTTGTAAATTTATCGATCGTTTCAGAATCCCAATCTTCAATAGTTTGCCAACCAATTACACCTATTTCTCCTGGTTCGGTTGATCCTGGTTTTATCAGTTTATCTTGATCCCAATCTGCGACTTGTTTCATACCTTTTTTTAAAAAAGAAGGAGTAAATTCATCCCAAATATCTCCCCATCTTATTGTATCATCTTTGGAGAGTAGAGGAGTAATTCTACGTTCAAAATCATATAATTTTTCTGCATCTGTTCCAGTTATATGATGAAATGATAAAATTTCATCACACCAATTACCTCTATGAAACTTCAAAATTCTTGGTGGATCACTATTAAATCTATTTCTACCTTCTGGACTTAATTCTTTTAGCTTGATACCTGGAGTATCGTAAAGAGCTTTGGATAAAAGTGCATCACCAAAAGCAGAATCTTGAATTAAATCATCATGATTATGTTCAAATTCTTCATCTTTACCAAAACTTAATTCCATTATCCTCTTACTTAAAACTATTCCACTTCCACCATGAGTAAACATTGTACTTTTACCGTCGTAATCACAAAAACTTGGATGTCCTAGAATATATTGTTCTTCTGGATTAAGAGTGGATAGGAATTTGATTAATTCGTGATAAAATAAAAATGTATCTGCTTCAATAACTATATACCATTTTTTACTTGGAAATCGACGCCAAGCTTCAGCCATCATAGGTAAAAATTTATATTTATCTAATTTCCATCCTCCATCTAAAGTTGACATTTTAGATAAATCTTGATTTGATTCTATAAGTGCATTAAGTTCGGATTTTAAAGATGAAAATTCAGAAAGGGAGGAAATGGTTGATGAAACATTAGATAATGCATCAAAAAGTGTAATGTTATAAGAAGGTAAAACTAATGGATAGTCAGAAACATATAATTGATTGGGTGTATAGTAGAGGGAAGGTGAAAGTAAACGAGATGAAAGATGTATAGGTAATCTAGAATGAACAGTTGATGTTCCAACTTTGGTGATGAGGACGATATCATCTTCCAATTTATATCCTTTTCCTCCCTCTGCCTTGGTTGAGATGGTATTGGTAGTGGTATTGGTGGGGGTATGATCTTGAAGAAGAATTATCATAATTAAAACCAAACAAATCGTAAGAAGAAGAATAGTTTTACCTCTATGAACGATTTGTAAAACATTCCCTAGTATTCCACCATATCCCTTAGATCTTGTTGTTTGATTTCGTCGTATGTGTGTGGGTAATGAATGATAGTTAGAATCCCATTTAGATTTTTTCTCTGATAATTCTAATTCGAATTCAGTGGAAGGATTATCATCGTGATGGTTGTAAAATGTAGATATAGTATGCTGAAGAGGTGATGATGAAAGTGAAGATGTTGTAGAAGCAGATCTTGATGGTCCAGCATCACCATCACCACCAGTAGTAGCAGTAGCAGAAAAGATTTCTACTGGATCGGTTGTGGTGGTAGTAGTAGTAGTAGTAGTAGTAGGAATGGCAGTATAGCCATTCTTTCCACGCATCTTTTGAAGGTCGTCGTTGGGGAATTTTTGAGGGAGAGAGAGAGAGAGAGAGGAAGAATGGACGATTGTCAGAAAGGATAGAAGGACAGTATATCTTTTTGCAATC
The DNA here is from genome assembly GCA_928856705.1 of Ustilago xerochloae. NCBI lineage: Eukaryota > Fungi > Basidiomycota > Ustilaginomycetes > Ustilaginales > Ustilaginaceae > Ustilago > Ustilago xerochloae. The sequence continues at coordinate 50,754 of CAKMXT010000015.1, forward strand.
TTCTTATCCCAAGCCGTGGAAAAGGGGGGAGGAACACAGCCCAACCACAAACACATTCATGCGCACGCATGCTGATAGGTTCTCAGACCCCATGTGAACACACACACAGACCTCTTTCTCTCCCGTTGACATCACCGACACCGACAGCTCATACAGTTGACAGAGTTACAGTTACAATTGGTGCGCTGTGATTTCTTGAATCAATCTGCAAGATAACCTGCATGCATACACATGCATTATATTTCTCTCTCATATCGGCGTTGACACAAGATCGGAACACACATTCTTCATCCTCCCACACCTGCGTCCCCTAAAAAATCATCACCCTCTTGTCGTACTGTAGCAATAACCGGTGAACCTCAGCTCTTAGTTGTACCACTCACACATGGTTGTTCAAACGGGTACAGTACACTTACAAAAGTCGCATGAATTGGGGGAAATGTTGTGTGAGGGTTGTGGGTATTCCGTAGCGCGTTTGGACGTGGCCTGGTGCGTGGCGGTGTGTAACGCTGTTCCTCGGTCTCGGACTTTTAAAAATTTCCTTTTTTTTGTAACAACCTCTGCTTCCCGCTTCCCATGTCTTGGCCTTGTTGTCCCCGCTGCTGATCTCGCCCTCTAAGTTATGTGAGGAGTGAAACTAGCCCGCACGGATCGCTGTCATACACACTGTGGTAAGATACTGTCAAGTACATTACATTCAAAAGAGTCCCAAGCATTGGCTCGGAATGAGAAATCAACCTAAGTTACCATAACTGTACCACAGTCAACCTCGCTTAGTGCGACCAAACCCGGACAAACATGTGATCACTCTTGGAAACACAAAAATAAAAAACGTGTCAACGCCTCCCCGCCTCGGCTTTTTTTTTTTTTTTTTCACTCCGGCGGGATTCTCACAAACCTTTTACCTCAAACAACTATTGTTCTCTCAACACAAACAAATCTTCCTATTCAAAAATTAAATTTAAATTGCAAAAAATAAAAAAATCACATCTTATCATTACCCTTCTGCTCCATCCGTTTCTTCTTAATCACTTGATTTCGAGGAGACTTTGCAAACATAGTCCTCTGAGCATTGAACCTCGCTTGAGACTTTACAATCTCTTCTACCAGAATACTCAACGCAGCAAGAGAATTTGGATCCCATGATCCCGCATCAACATGAGAAGGAAGTAAACCTTTCGAACTACTAAGAGAGGAAGAAACAGCAGAATGTATAGCACGTGAAAGTGTGGGCGAAGGTAGGAGAGAGCGGAGATGAGATTCTTGTTTCAAGTCTGGCCCGTTTTCGTCCCGAATCTGTGCGGGAGACGTATCCGCCGAAGAAGAGGATGAAGAAGAGGAAGAGGAAGAGGGGAAACCGTACTCGGACTCTTCCGTGTCTCGCTCAAGATTGTTGCCTAAAGTCAACCCCGTCGGTTGCACTGCCGGTGTCGCTGCCGATGGTTGATCGACAAGAGATCGCAAATCGGAATACAGCTGAGTCCACCGCGGATCGTCAGCGGGCGCTTCAGCTAAGCTGGAATCCAAGAGTGCACGTTCAACCAAGTCTTGCGCTGGACTTGGCAGACGTTTATGATAGCCAGGAAGGATACGCGATGTATACGATTTTGTATCTGCCGTTTTGCGCGGCACTCGATTGCGTCCGAAACCACTACTTTCTCTGGCCGTGATTTCTGACATATTATCCGACTTGCGCTTCTTGCGTGAACCCAAGGCGGTTGCACCTTCACCTTGAACACGCTTCGTCTTGGATCCACGAGGGCGGCCTCTGCCGCGTCCTTGCCCGGGCCTCACTTGTGGTGATGGTTGGTCTGTCATCGTTCGAGGTGAATATCCAATGCGCGGTTTGACTGCTTTACTGCGGAATAGGTCCTGTACCAGTCTGCTGTTGCAACACTCTCTGCAACAATCTTGTCAACACTTCTGCCCTCTGTCCTGCACCCAAAGTCATAAACACCTCAGCAACACTCTTGCCCTTGGCGTCTCTGATCCGACCAAGTTGACTACCAGCAAAAGCACCAGCCAATGCTCCAGGCACGTTTCCAACAATAAACCCAAGTGCAGTACCCGAAGCACCACCGATCCACTTCCAAAATGGGGCAACTCGATTCACCTCGGGCCTGAGAAGCTCCTCGAAGACGTTGGCGAAAACACCGTCTGCTTCTGGTTGACTGCTTCCTTGTCTTGCACCTCTTCCACTTTCAGCGCCTGTAGAACTGTTGCTGTTGTTGTCGTCCTCCTGTTTGAATGCGCCAGGGAAGAAGGATTGGAAAAAGTTGGCCGAGTACGATTGCTCCTTTTCGCTGTATTCCGATGCAGTCTCCTCGTCCTCGTCAGTAGCAGAAGAGAAGAAAGAATTGGAGGAAGGACGAGAAGATCGGAGTTGATCGTATTCGCGACGACGCTGGGTATCGGAGAGAACGTAGTAGGCGTCGGCGAGCGTTTGAAACTTTTGCGTGTAACGTTGACGTTCGGCGGCTGTGGCGTTGGGAAAGCGATCCGGATGAGTTTTCAGAGATCGACGCTTGTATGCCTCTTTGATTTCTGCAGCCGAAGCTGTAGGAGTGACACCTAGTGTGCGATAGTAGTCGGGAAGAGGTGCATCCATGCTCGCGATTGCGCAGTAGGTTTCTAGAGGAGTGGAATGGGAAGATGCGATCACAGAGACGGTGTGTGTTGAAATCGACCGGAAGGGAAGGGATTGATGATGGTGGCGGAAAGAGAAGAGGTAACCCACGCTTTGACGAGCTCAAGTCTGGATGCTTGCTTGCTTTCACTCGCCAAAGAGGCAACGATGGCAGATGAAAGCGAAAGAGAGCTTGGAGAGAGAAGAGGACGGGAAAGCGCCACTTGACACGACGTCACTGACTGAGCGACGCCCAACAATTTCAGGGTCCAATTCGTGAAGATTGCATGTGAATTGCTGAATCAGGCTGAGTCATTCACTGTGTAGTCAACTCATCATCGATAAGAGGTCTGTCTTGTAGAAAGATTGCCGATCGGGCGTGTTGGTTCGACTTAACATTTGATTGGCCTTTTTAGTCCTTGCTACTGTACGATGGATTATGCTTTGCTCGCAGAAAGATCTTCTTTGCATCTTACAGTACCAGGATTGAACCATTTGCCGACCATTGCAGTGGGCTTGCGAAGGGATCTGCATTGCATCCCGAGCTCACATCGTAACAAAAGCACAAAAGCACAACGAGGAGAGGCAAAAGATAAGCGAATCAGTGTGGCTTGCTGATCTTTTTGTTCCCGCCGGTACATGCGCTCTCGTCGTTCTGCTGCATAGCAAGAGGTGCTGATCAAGCCGGGCGGCTGCATAGAGCTAAGACCCACATGCTGCCTCGGGATAGCCAAATGGAAAGCTTCGGTGCAGCTTCGCCTATGCTCTGCTTTATTGTACAGGAACGCAAAACTGATGACCCTCTTCGGCGTCTTTCTTGTCTTTCATCGACACACTGCGGCGGAAGAATGCAAACTTGAGAAGAAGACTAAGTTACTGTATGTCTACATGACAGCTCGCATCGGTCATTCGGCAAGGCAAAGGTAGTCAGTCGAACGATCAAACGAGGAGGGCTGTGCACCTTTGAAGAATGTGAAGCGATGGTGATCATTGGAAGGAGAAGTGTTGGTCTCTCGAGAAATCTTGGAACCCTTGAAATTTGAATCGAAAACTGCAAACCGAATACCTCTGAATTGAAAATAGAAATCGTCAATATTCAATTGCAAGAACAGGGCGAATTTGATTTGATTTGCTTCGCTTCCACTTGACAAGTTTGAATTCTGAATTTTGAATTGAATTCAGCCTCTCGGGCCGGCAACGAGAAGTCTGCAGCCGCCGGCACACTTCAATTGCATACAGTGCTGCAGCACAGCAGCATCGCACAAAAGTACGAGCAGCACAACACAACACAACACGACACATTAAATATGCCAGTTTGGACAGCACACAAGTAGCAGAGCAAGCTTCTTCGCTGGTGCTGCTGCTGCTGCTGCTGCTTCTTCGTCTTCTTCTTTTTCTTTCTCCAACTTCTGCCACGCTGGTCCGGCAGCTGCAAGGCGAGAGAGGGGCGCTGGTGCCCCTTTTGTTTGCTCATGCCTCTCCTCCTCCTCGTAGTATTGCCGCCGCCGCAACCGTGTGTACTTTCCGCCGGTCCGCTCGGATTGCTGCTTCGTTCTTTGCCTCTTGTTACCTCTTTGGCACTTTGCCCGTGCTAGATTGCATTTTTCTCGCTTCGAGTGTCTCTCTTGCCCCCTCGGGTTTCCGAAGATTAGGATCAGCGCGCGCATCCATATCAAAAGCATACAGTAACATGCCGTTGCAAAGCGGCGGTTCGGGAGCGTGCTCTGCCTCTGCCTTTGCGTCTGCCTTCCTCTTTGTGTTGCCCGCCTCGGTCTTTGACTGCTCGCCACTTGCCGCCGATTCGCTTTGTGAATGAGTTGGTGTGCCCTCCCGCGCTTTCCAAATGTCAAATTCATGCCGGTGGTGTTGTTCTCGCTCTCTGCCAGCAATAACACCTTGCAGCATCGGACAGTAAACACACACCGCGCGTGCCTTGTTCGCCGCCGGCTGACTGTGCATCGTCTGCAGCCCTCCTTCCTTCCATAACCTTGTTGCTCTTGCTCGGTTTGCACTTTGAGATCTCGGCGCGATCTTCATCACTCTTCCTCGTCTGTTGCGCGTGCAAGCAGACGTTGGCTTCTTCAGCTTCGGCTGACCTCAACAAGTTTCACTGCTGCTGACGCCTTCCTTGTGGTTCCTCGTCCTTGACAGGCATCAGCCCCTGAAACCATCTTGCTTGCTCGTGTTGTTGCTCTTTGATTTCAGAGTCCGCTGCCGCTGTTCAACCAATAGCCTTCCGTAGACAGCACTGCTTTCTGCTCCTCTGGTCTTCCGTCCCGCCGGCTCGCCCCATTCGCCCTTTATTAGCCTTGCCTTTCTCATCGGTCCTCCCCACCGAGCCCCCTTCTTTCGGTACCTTTCTCGACCTTCAAAAGCCATCCCGACTGGCACTTGTTCCCGTTCCTTTCTCTTCCACCACCAACTCATCCCCTTCTTCCACCACCTTCACCTTTCAGTAGCAAAGATGATGTTCACCAAGGCTGTTTCGTCCATCGTGGGCGCTACCGTTCTCGCCGCTGTCGCTGTTCAGTCTCAGTCGGTCCCTGCTTTCCAGTACGGCACTGCCAACCCTGACTACATCGGCGTCAAGTCACGAGACAAGAACGGTCCCACTAACCCTTCTTCGCCTCAGCTCAACACTCCCATCAACCAGACCTCGGTCTCTCGTCTTGCATCCATCAACTCGGTCGATGACTGGTGTACTTTCGGTCCTCCCGGTACTGGTCAACCCCTTGCTGATGTTGAGGAGATCACCGTCGCATGGTGCACCAAGCCTCGTAACAACGCTCGTGTCATCCCCGATGGCTCTGTTACCGGTGCTCACTTCGTCAAGACCCCTCTCTACGTTCAGTTGATGGCCGTCGGTGATTTCACCTCGATCGGCTTCATGGCTGGTGACGAAGGAGGAGAGCTTGACCCTCACGGTGCTACTGGTATGGGTAACCCTATTGGCGGTAATGTCACCTCGAACGTTTCGGGTGAAGATGTCTTCTACGAGGAGTGGATGAACTACGCCTCTGCCAACCAGGTTTGCTTCCGTGTTTGCATTGCTGGTAACGATCAGGTCCCCACTGCTCTCGAATGCCAGCACACTCTTGATGTTATGGGTTGCAACTTTGTCATGCCTGGTAACTACGACGATGGTGTCTTTGAAACTTGCGACGGTGACTCTGCTTACCCCCCTGGTCTTTACCCTGAGGGCAACGGTCAGACTTCCACCTTCGTTCAGTTCTTCACTGGTGTCTACTCGGTCAACGGCGTTACTTACTCTTACACCAACGGTTCGCCTGATGAGGTTACCCCCACTGCAGCTTACTCGACTCCTTCGACTAGCAGCTGCTCCACCACCAACACCATTGCCAACGGTATCAAGTCGCTTGTTGCTTCGCACGCCTCTTCGTCTTCGTCGTCGTCGGCTGCTAAGGCTACCATGACCACCAAGTCTTCTTCGGGCTCTGGTTCTTCTTCGGGCTCGAGCAACTCCGGCTCGTCCAACTCTGGCTCCTCATCTGGCTCTTCTTCCGGCTCGAGTGGTAGCGGTTCCGGCTCTTCGGCTGCCACCACCAGCGGTGCTATGGGTACCAGTGCCTCGGCCGCTTTCGTGGCTCTTGCCGCCGTCGTCGCCGGTGCCATGATGCTCTAAGCATTTCGGCCTCCTCATCTTGTGTCGATGATACCATAGCATCCGTTCGCTATTCGACTACCCGTCCTTGCTAGTGCATCGACGACGAACAATGTTTTCCTCCTCATTCCTTTTGTTTTTCGTTCAAACTATCGTTAGCTTTGTCTTGTTCATAAAGTTTTTCAGCATGGTCCGTAGTTCTATACTTGGAATCCACATCTTTGCATACCTAGATTTTTGATGATGCGTGCTTCATTGTGTCTGTGTGATATCTGACGGTCAGATATACGACCCAAGCTTTTCGCTCTTCTCTCTCATTCATTTGGTTGTTGACACAGGATGACCTTTTTGCTAAGCAATCGATGTGTTGTGCTGTGCTTGACAGGTCGCGCGTGTGAGTTTCATATTCTTCGGGTTTCGGTCCAGTCGGCTCTCCACATGTTATTCTTCTTGACTTGTTCTTGCTGTCCTTGTGTTGTCTTGGCAGCTGAACATCATCCATAGACCAAGGCCATCGTGGCCGTATACCATCACAACTTTCTTGGGAACGAGGTGTGGAGGGTGGCTGTTCAAGCTCACCACGTTGCGCGCGGCACAAAGGCCAGGCCAAGTCATCGCTGCTGCCACACTCACTTGAACGATTCAAGACTGTGTCTGCTAGGAAGGGCAACACCAGCTGAAGACAAGGAATCGTACCCGAGGACAAAGATTTGATTCGAATACGGAGCTCGCAGCCATGATCGTCGCAGTTGATAGCTTCCGTGCTACCTCAGGCGCCTTGCTCCGTCCGCCTCGCATTCTTTCAAAGTTCAACGTCCTAAACCGACCACCACAATGCCTGTTCCACTCGGCACGATCAATAGCACGCACTCTCACCACGTCCTCGGCCAATCACTCTTCTTCTTCTTCTCGCTTCAATCCGACCTCACCACAAGCATACGTCTCGACTTCGACAAACCCTTGGTTCAATCTCGCTTTTGAAGATCACCTTTTCCGTACCATTGAACCGTCGATCCCAATTTGCTTTCTGTACCGCAACTCACCATGTGTTGTGGTGGGTCGGAATCAAAATCCATGGAAAGAGTTGAATGCAACCTCAATGCGCTCTCTTTCGCTTCCCATGGTTCGTCGTCGTTCGGGAGGAGGAACAGTGTATCACGATCTTGGCAACACGAATTACTCATTTCACATTCCGCGCGACGCATTTGATCGTCGAACGCACGCTGAACTTGTTGCTCGTGCTCTGAATGCTCCTCCTGTAAGTTTACACTTGTCGAAAGGCGAATTGGCAAGAGGAGATACGGGAGCCTACGTGAATGGTAGAAACGATATTTGTATTCGCGTCAAAGCAGGGTTTGATAGAAACTCGACGCGAAAAACGAGAGAAGAAGCAGATGAAAAGGGATATGAAGAGAGGAAAGTCTCGGGTAGCGCTTACAAGCTTGTGAATAAACGAGCGTATCACCATGGAACAATGCTTCTTTCTGCGAGTTTGGGCAGTTTAGGTAGCTCATTGAGGAATGATCGCGGCGAATTATTGATTACAAAAGGAGTAGCATCTGTTCCTGCACCAGTGGCGAACTTGGCAGATGCGTTTCCGGATAGAAAGGCGATGCTTTCTCACGATACCTTTGTCAAAGCAGTGGTAGGCGAGTTTTCTCGCACCTATTCGACTCAAAACGATACAAATACAGAATTGGTGCAAGTGGACGAATCTTGGCTCACACTTGGTGAATTGAATCAAGGAAGGTGGAAACTTAAGGAGAACTTTGAAGAACTACAAAGTTGGCAATGGGTATTTGGACAAACGCCTGAATTCACACATCGAGTTTCGGTGCATGATGCTTCTGAGATTGACACTACGAATGCAGAAGAAGGAGGATGGGGACCGTTTTCGATCGAAATCCATTCCAAAGAGGGGATTGTATTGGATTCAAAGTTGATAGAGGCGAGATTTGATGATGCAAAACTGGAAAGAGAGGTAAGAGGTTTGGTGCAGGGGTTGAGGGGTAGAAGGTATGATGAATTGGCTTTACCGCCGCCTTGGGGTCCGAATACAAATTTTGGGCTTACAGAGGAGCATCAAGCGGCAAATAGCGTAGACGAAAAGCTGTTCAGTTGGCTTCGGACGGTTCTATAGCCAACTTAGAAACTGCTAGCCTTGGCAGTAATGGCATGGCATGGGAATTGTATGATGTTATCGTTTGTCTCTCTCTCTTTCTCTTTCTTCTCTGTGGATGGAGCAAAGAGAAGAGGTGCGTGCGAAATAGTTGAGATGAGAAGGGAGTCCAAGCTCTTGACACAAGGCTGTGCGTGCCAGCAAGCACGAACAAAGTATTTATAATAAAAAAAGCAAGGCAGAAAATAGGGAAGGAAAATGAGCTCCCTTAAAATTTCAAGTTTGCGCTCGTTGGGCATTTTTCTGAAACAAACACTCTTTTGACACGGCGGCACCCTCGTTTCTCGCCTTTGGCTATAGTTCCTTTGCTTGGGCCGATCCCTCATTCGCTCCGAGCTTGTGTTTGATTCAGCTTCAATTCGAGTTGACATTCATCTGTCAGCTATTCCTTGTTGCTCTTTCAAAGGTGGTATGGCAAGTCGGAACAGAGAGAGAGAGAGGTAGGACAGTGATGCAGTGAAGCAGACTCGAAGTGGGTTACAGAGGCACAGCCAAACACGCGTTTAGAACACACGCGCACAAGCAGCAGAAGCAGCAGCAGAGCAGCCAAGCACGCTTTTCCCACAGTCTCGGCACAAACGCTTTTGAACCCTTTCGCTTTTGCTCGCACACACACACACGCTTTCACTCTCTCTCACTCTCTCGGCCTTGAAGCGACTCGATTCTTCACCATCATCACCTCCGTATCTCTTCCACTCTCAATCTCCCCTTCAGTCTTGAACATTGTCATCACTTGTCCACCGAAGCTGGCTCTTCGGTGCTTTCCTTTTCTTGCTCAACTCGTACCCCATTACGCATTCGCATTCAACGCATACTCATCTCAATTAATCACGCCGGCCAGTGATTCATACATAACACACTCTCTCAGCATACCATCTCACACCCCGATTCAATCATGAAACCATCCCATCCCACCGCCTTCGTCTTGAAAAAGCGCCAGTCCGGCTGCGCCGTCTGCAACAACATTGCTCCATGCCCTGCTTGTCCCAAGGGACAACAATGTCAGCAAATCTTTCGCTCCTCATGTCAAGATTGTCCTGTCAACAAGTGTGTTGCTATCCCTGGCTACTCTTCCTCTAGCGGCCCCAACACATCTGCTCTCGGTGGTGGCTTAGCTGCACTCGTAATTGTCGCTATAGCTGCAGTTGCCTTCTGGTTCTGGCGCAGACTCAAAACCAAACGTCGTCGTATCGCTCTCCACGAAGATGCCATGGAACGACGCGAAAAAGTCAAAAATGAGAAGGAAGCCATGACTCTTCAGCTTGGTAGTGTCGGTGCAACAGCGAAGGATGCCGACTCGCCATTTGCAATTGTGGATGCGGACGAGATCGACGACGATACCGAATATACCCAAGTCACCGGTGTCCTGAACAACGACCAGCAAGATAGATTGGGCTCGCTGGCTGAGCCCTCTACTGCGTTCCGAAGAAGGTCGTTTGGTGCTGCTACCCATCTGTCGCGCATTACCGAAGGTGCGGAAGAGGAGGAGGAAGAAGAAGAAGAAGAACAAGAGCAACAGCAACGACAAGGAGAGCCAATGCCAAAGGATGCAGCTGCCAAGGCCAACGCCTATAAACGTAACACTGCTGGATCCATTCAGTCGAGCACCACAAGATCTTTTGCTAGTGGCGCTGGTCCAAGAGTTAGCATCGGAAGTGGAACCAGTTTCGGAAGCGGAAATATAATCCCGATTGCCTTCAAACCCTCCCCTCTTTCTGCCACTTCGCCCGTCAAAGAAGAAGAGTACGAAGAAATCTCTCCACTCCCACTCCCTTCCACTGCACACCGTGCAACCGGAGCCCCTATCGTACAAGTCAACACATCATCCAAAGGACCTATCAGACCTACTCGTGCTCCCGATCTGAATCTTCGTTTGCCTACCCATTCTTCTCCCAGCAAATCTTCGCCCCTCGCCTCCAACAATTCCAATTCCCCTTCCACTTCCACCGCCATCGATACTGGAGCCAACTTTTTGTCTATTGATCCAGCTCAAGCTCTTTCCACCTCTGGACCCTATTCTCGAACCAATAGACCCTTATCAGGCGCAACAATTAACACCATCAACTCGACCGCATCTGGTTCGCTTTCTTACGTTCTTTCCGCACCTCAAGTGATTACTCCTGTTTCAGGTGACGGAGTGAGGAGGGTTCAGGTTGGGAATGGAGGTAAAGCTCAACTAGTCAAAGTACCTTCTTTGAAACGGAAGGAAAAAAGTACAGATGATCCTTTCAAAGATCAAAGTTTGGAAAAAGAAGATCTTCTTCCACCTCCTAGTAATCGATTTGGCTCTAGCTCAGCAGTAGAAGCGGGAGAGAGAGATTCAGTAAGCACTTTAGGTATTCCTTTTGGTGAAAATCCTTTCGGTCCAATTACCCACGCAAATCATAGTGATACTCCAAGTGATGCTGAAGAGAGAAGTAGTTGGCTTGGAAATATTATTACGATTGATGAGGATCCTTTTCAAGATCAGGAATTGCCAAGAGAAAGTATTGGTGGTTTAAGTATGTTAAGTCAATTTCAATTCGATGTTAGTGGTGCAAGAGAAAAGAAGGAGGAGGTGGGTTTACCGGAGGATGCGTTGAAAAGAGTTGAAATGCATACAAAGTGAAGAAGCATAAGCAATGATAAGCATCATAACCTTCTTTTTTTTGGTTTTGGTTTTGTGTGTGAAAATTGTTGTGAAGAGATTTTGTTGAAACAAAGCTCTGCTAGCAATGTGTTAAAAGAATCAGCTTCGACCTCAAGAGCCTCATGCTGAACTGTTTACTCGGCACAGAGAGGTTCATTGCTTTGTTGCAACTGCGTTTTGCTTTCAACACATACACAGACGATATCAGAGACCGATGTCTCTCACACACGGTATTAAAGACCAATCCTCTTTACGAGAAACTAGTTCTTTTTTCAAGTGTGTTTTTTTTTTACTCGATGAAATCTGCATTTCCTATCTACATTGGGATTGTTTGAATCTATCTTCCATCTTGCTTCTCCCCTCTTCCCTTCCCTTCCTCTCTCTCTCTGCCTAATCTCTCACGGTCAACTTAATTCTACTACCCTCTTTCTCTGGCAAAACAACCATACTTTGATAATCCGGTTTTGGAAACTTTGTCTCTAACTCCCACTTGAAACTCCTCACAAAATAACTTATAATAACTCCAATCTGTAAATACGCAAACTGCTCCCCAATACATCTATGTCTACCAGCCCCAAAAGGTAAATAAGGACTATTTGCACCTGTACTAATCATTCCAAAACCAAAATCTTCTTGTTGTTCCCCATCATCTTGCATCTCCTTCGCAGTTTTTAAATCCAACCATCTATGAGGATCAAATTGTTCTGGATCACTCCAAAGTAATGGATCAACTTGTGAAACTCCAGGTGCAGCCATGATATAATGACCTTTTGGAATAACTAAATTTCCATCTTTTTCTGCCGAAAAAGAAGAAGCTAAAGTAGAAGGTACAATCAAATCAGATTTAACATATCTCATAATACTATGTAAAGGTGGATGTAAACGTAAAGTTTCTTTCACTACTGCATCAAGTAAAGGTACTGAAGTTTTTTGTGTTTCATAATCAAGTTCCCTTAATTCTTTACCATAAACTTTAACTTGTTCTTGGTATAATTCTTCAATAATTTCAGGTCGAGAAGCTAATCTTAAAAATGCCCAAGAAGATGTAGCAGAACTAGTATGTTGTCCAGCCATAAGTAAAGCAATCATCATATGTGCAATTTCAACCGGGCTTAATTCTCTACCATTTTTATATTTTTGTTCCATCAATGCTGCAATCATATCATTTTCCCCTTCTCCTCCAGTAAAACCTAAAGCACGTCTTTTGGCAACAATATCTTGATAAAATTGAGACATTTTCTTCTGTGCTCTATCCCTCTTAAAATTCGAAGGTAAAGGTAAATTAGGAATCACAAAATTAATCGGAGTAAATCCAGAATCTAAATCATGATACAATTGTGCAAAACTCTTATCCAATCCTTCCCTAACCTCTTTCCCTTGTAAAGTTCTTGATGCAGTAAGAATAATAACTTCGCTCATAGCTTGAAAGATATCTACTCCAAAACTCTTCTTCCCTTTTTGTAACTCTGCAAATCTAGGATCAGACTTAATATATTCTTTTACCTCATCAACAATCTGAGGAACATAAACTTTAAAATTTTCAACACTTAAACCAACCTTAACAAACTTCTTCTGTTCCATAAAAACCGCATTAGGTACATCGTAAACCACTTCTTTTCCAAACACAGGAGTTGTAAGATGGGTATAAGCATCTTCTGCAGTAACTTGTTGATGTTTTGCGTTGAAAACAAGATTAGAACCTTTAGGACCAAGAGCAACTGTAATACGACGACCAAGAAGAACAAAGGTGAAAACATCACCGTATTTTTCACGACATTCGAAGAAGAATTTATAAGGATCGATACCGTAGTAGATAGCAGAACCTATGATGGGAACGAAATGGAAAACAACGGGTGGAAGATGTTTTGGTTTAGGTAATAAGAGTTGAGAACCAACGTTTAGGATGATAGCGATAGTAGGAAGGATAATGGCGAGAGAAAGAGCTTTAATGGTAGGTGAAGAGTTGGCGAGAGGGGTTAGATCGAAAAGCTGGTTGATCAGCGATTCGGATGATAGTGATGAAGCGACCATCTTTGGTGAAAGACCTGAAGGGCGGTCGATTCTCGATGGTGGTGGTGGTGGTAGTTGGTGGTGGTGAAGAGGATGGACAAGGTGTAGCTTTTGGAGAGATGCGAGATTGATAAGTTTGTGTGTGTTGCACACGCAAACACCCACACACACACACACACACGCAGGTGCTGCAGTACGAAGACGGACGAGTTGAGAAGAAAAGAAACACACGCACGCACACACACACACACACGCACACGCGATTTCGGATCAGCCTCGCAGCAGACAGCACAGCACAGCGCAGCTTCCTAGCCGTCAAAATCGCTGAAATGTGAAATCGTGTCACTTTTTTTTTTTGGTCTTTGGTGTTTCTTCCGAAGAAATGCAACAACAACAACAACACAGCACAGCCAACACAGCGCGGCAGCAGTCACTCAAACACAAAATCAGCCAATCATTTCCACCGCGTTTCTGAACATGAAAAATCGGATGATTTGAGCCCAAAATCCATAGCGCAGCGCAGCCACTTGATTAAATCGCCAGATCTCAGCTCGGCTCTCTTTCTTGGAATCGGGAGATCTTGTTCCAACCTCTTCGTCGTCGTCGTCGTCGTCGTCGTCGTCGTCACTCTGAAAGTCACAAGCTCACACCTCGGATAGCCCCGGTCCAAGAAAACCAATGTTTCGATTCAAACACACCAGATACAAGTACAAATTCATTCTAGAAGGCTTTGGCTTGGGCTTCGATCCCATCTGCGTGTACGATGTCTACTTTTGAGAATAGTAATCCAGATCAACAACCTGTTGACCCTGTTGAGCTGGTGTCATGGTACCCTTATAATCCTTCACCGGCACCGGATTCTTTTCCATATCTCCTCCCTCGCTCATCGTCGTCTCACTTCTTACCTCACCTCTCATTTCCTCCAATCCACCACCACCCTCTCCACCAGTCCACATATCACTTTCCCAACTCTCTGGTTCTAACCAAACTCTCTTCTTCTCCCCTCTCAAACTTACACCTCCTTGAACCGGCCATACTTCGCACAACGCCACATAAACCATGCCAGCAACCAAAAATCCAATTGGATACGCTAAAATATACATCCTCTGGGCAGCAACTGATACTTGTGCTCCAAGTACTCCGGCGAAACCTGCTACCGTCATTGCGATTCCCGAAATATAAGCGATAAATGCACGAGGATTGAAACCGTAACAGTAAAAGTAGCTTGAAGGTTTCGATGGTGAAGAAGAGGGGGAAGAAGCTGAAAAAAGTGAAGGCATATCTAAAAGTCCACGTCTAACAATGTAGTAATCTGCCATCATTGTACCCGAAATCGAGGAAAGGAAAAGCGAATAGGCAGAAAGATAAGTAGCAAAATTATTACTACTTGAAAGAAGATGCCATGGACACATAGCGAATCCAACAGCAGCTGCCACCAAAGCACCTCTTCTAATATTAATAAATCTTGGACAAGCTGCAGCTAAATCATGTCCTGCACTTAACGAATTTGCAGCAATATTTACACCAATTTGACCAATAATAAAAGCTAGCGCAATAAAGAAAACTCCTGCCCTCGCTTTACTATCATAAGGATCCACCGCTAATCTTTCACCTAACAAATCTACCGGATTCCAAATTTCCCTTCCATAAATAACCTTACTACTACTAGCAATAATAATTCCTAAAAAACTAGTAATACTAAAAGTCAACGGAACTGCTAAAATCTGACTCCATTTTACACTTGATTTTTTCTTTGCCATTCTACTTAAATCTGGAATATTCAAAACCAATGTAGCCATATTTGAAATACATGACATAAGTGAAGCCATAAATTGCCATCCAAATGCACTTCCATGAAGTTTAGCAGGTTGGCGGATAATAGGTCCTAATCCTTTTGCATCTACAATTGACCATACAAAGAAGGCAATCGCTGCAATAGGTACAACAATCGATTTAAAGTTGAAAAATAGACGAATCTTACTAGGATGAATGCAAACTAAAGGTAAAGAGATAAGTGAGAATAGGAAAAAGGAAAGGAATTCTTTGGTAGTAAGTCCAGCAGAAGTAGGAAGATGGTTAGGAATTCGAGAGTAAGATGGAAACATAGATTCAAGAACTAAAGTAACACATTGTCCTCCGATGTAGGATTGAACTCCGTACCAAATACAAGCCATCTTTCATCACAAAAGAGAGAGAGTCAGTAAAGTTCTTCTCATTCGAAAAAAAAAGAAAAAGAAAAAAAGGACTTACAGCAGATCGATTAATAACAGGCCAAATTGCACCCCAAACACCAAAAGTACTTCTAGCCAAAATTGGAAAAGAGATATGATAAATTGCACCTATCCTCGCAGTCATAACTACCAAAAAAGCTACAGCAAAATAACCAACAATAATCGCAGCCCAAGCTTGAGACCAAGTTAAACCTGCACTAACTGCAGTAGAAGCTATCATGAAAGTGTTTAGATTTAGACCATCTGAAATCCAAAAAGCTGCAAAATTCATCCATCCCCATGTACGTCTTTCGGGAGGAACGGGGAGGAGATCGGTATTACGAAGCATAGCATTACCCCATGATTCACCTGGTCGACGTTCTGATCCTGGAATTGTGGCGGCGTTGATGGCGCGTTGGATGAGCGTCATCTTGGGTTCTTTCGAACTCTCTTCTTGTTCAGGAGAATAGTTGGTGAGTGTGTGAGAGAGAGGTGGGAAGAAGGTAGAGAGAGGAGGATGGAGAAGCGAGAAAGGATGAGGAATGGAAAAGAGTAGTTGTATATGTATAGAAGGACGGTAAGACGATTGCAATGTAGATAACAGCTACAGTAAGTGAAGACTAAAATGTCAAATGCATGCAGGATAACTGCGCTGCACTGCACTATTGCTTGTTGCCGCCGATATGCTACCTCCTCCCTTACAGCTGCCGTTGTGAAACTTCTGCAGAGGTCAATGCGTAAGACAAAGAGAGGTATAGTAAGGGCCAAACTCGTATCACATGGTCCTGGTCGCGAATGGCGCGGCAACTCGAGCGAGATAGCAACAGCGGGGGGCGGGGGAGGGGATGATTAGCTTCCACACGTATCGGCACCAAAAGATAACCGAGCTTCTTACCACTTGTTCGACACTCTCTCTCTCTCCTCTTGAAACGCCAAGCCAAGCAACTTGCGCAAGGCGAGCAAGCAGTCAAAGTGCGGAGTAAGAGATACTGCAAACCAAATTGAGGATCTCTTATCTCCTGCGAGCGAGAGAGTGCGAGTGCGAGTTGAGACTTTGATTGGCTGCTAAAGCGCCAGAGAAAGTGTCAGATAAAGCGCGTGGCAACAAATTCTTATTTTGATCGCTTGCTCTGATTGGTTCAGCTTGTCCCGTGTCGTGTGTGCGGGTTGGAGCTGTCAAAGACGGCCGAGTTTCCGTTCTGTCGTTTCGTTTGTGTCGATAGCGAGATACTGTATACTGCCGCCTCTCTTTGTCGATACTGAAGTTTCATCTATTCATTTCTGCTTCTTCATACGATGAGAGAGAGAGAGCTCCGCTTTCACACTCACTCAATACAGTAGCTTTTTCGTTCGGAATCATAATGACGTTGTAAGACCTCGCCCGAAACGTAAGGTGTGTGTCAGATACCCCGCACTTTCGTGCATACAGCACCCCTTTCGACCCACTGCCATGTACCATGTCCCGATCCATAAATTCAGCTGTACATTTCTGTCACAAGTGCGGCGCCGGCTTCTGATGCTGACTTCAACTAGAACACACCCACTCGAGCAACCTGCGAACTTTTGTCTCTCGGCATCGGTGTGTGATAGCGAACTCGGCCGTCCCAATCTTCTCACCTCCGTCAATCTTTATCTCAATTCACACCCCGCATCAACGAGTTTTTCGCATTCAAACCCTCTTCTTCTTCTTCTCTTCACTCTTTCTCTCTCAACATGGCCAGACTTGCCATTCTAGATCTCGTTTGAATCACACGTGGCATTGCATTGCAATAAGTGCTGAAATTGACGGCTTTAAGCACCTTCCTCGTCCACCCTTTTCAACACCTCTTCCACCTCTACCCCAAGCTCGATCGCCACCTGTCTCAAGCTCTCTTTCTGCTGCTCACTATACAGCTCAAAGTAATCCAAGATAGTTCCACCAACCGCACTTTCCAATCTTTTTCTTGCTTCCTCGCCTGTTCCTTTCGCCTTGACCTCTTCGTTCTCCTCTTCCACCTTCTTTTCCTGCTGCTGCTCCTGCTGCTGCGGTAAGTTACTTTGAAAAATACCTGCAGCTGAAGCAGGCAAAAAGTCCTCATACGTGATTGCTTCCACCATCAAACCTCCCTCTTTCACCATATCCGCCAACATTCCACTTCCTCCCCCTTCCTCCCACATCTCCCTCGCCAAACTTTCATTCTTTACCCTAAACACAAAGAATCCCAATCCCTCTCTCAATATCGCATCCTTTGTATCCGGGAACCCTTCACTAAAAATATCTTTCAGAATCTCAACACACTCTTCCTTCTCCACTTTCCCTCCTCTCCTCCCCCTCTCCCTCTTCACCCTTCCCACTTTCTCCATTAACTCATCATACAACCTTGCTCCTTTCCTCGTAAGAGCTTGACCTCTTGCTTCAATTTCACCAAACCTTGCTTTATGTCTTCCCACTTTTTTCTCCCCCCTCTCCTCCTTCTTACCATCTTCACCCAAAAAACTTACTTGTTCACTAAGTGCATGAAAACTAGTCTGTCTTAAATAAATTGGTTCATTTCTCTTCGGTGGACCTTCAATAATTTCTTTTGCATCCATTCCACTTTCCACCATAATCTTCTGCACTTGATCAATATCTAAAGTTCTTGGGGTAAGATGATTTATATGTGGACCTCTAAAACTTACTATATCTGCAACTAACGGATGTTGTTTTGCTAACAACTGATATTGACTTTCCATCACTGGTGTATTAGGATGCCATGCAAAAATTTTAACTACTTCATCTACAAATTCTAATTTTTCCTCTCTATTCCATTCATTTTTTTCTGCTTTTTTTAACAACTCTTCACATCTCTCCGAAACAATTCTTCTCTTTTCCAACAACTCTTCTGCCAATTTTCTCGTTTTTACATCTTTAACCAAATCAATTCGTAACAAAGAACAAAAAATTCTAAAAGGATTTTTAACCAATTCTTCACTATCAATAGCTCGAAAAGCTGTTGCGTGGATAGGTAAGGATGCATCTTTATATAAATCATAATATCCAACTGGTTTCATACCAAATATCGAAAAAATTCGGGATAAAATTGATAGCTCGGAAAATGTTCCAACTCGTATAGCTCCATGTCTTTCTACATTTAACCGAGAAATTTCTTCATCGGAGATTGAGTTTGAGAGAATACAAGTGGAATTTACGTGAGAAATTATAGATAAGAGATCTCCGTACAGTGGAACTTCAGTTCGATACATTGTTGACATCGATGAGGCGAGGAGTGATCGAAGTTGGGTAGAGGCTAATTGTAGTGCGGTGTGAGAGGATGAGGAGGAGGAGGAGGAGGATGAAGAAGAGGAAGAGGAAGAGGAGGATAATGCGGGTAAAGGTGAAGTTTGAGATTGGATGAAAGATGTTGTGAGATTATTAAAGTTGAGTGATTTGGTGGTTATCATTCCTACTTCTTCTCGTGTTGTGGGAGATGTAGAAGGCACATGAGGATGAGGGATGGGAATAGTTTCTGAAGAACTCGAGATCATTTTGGTCGTTGTCGACTTGGATGATTTTGTTTTAGATTCGCTCTTGCTTCGATGACTTAGTTGACGATGTGATTGACGAGGTAAAGCGTCGAAGGATGGTAATGTTCGAAGATATAATTGAGCCACAGAGTGATGAACGTCACACCTATCACTGTTGCTTCTTCTTGAAGAGGCACGGGAGACTCGTGTTTGCTGATCAGATTCGGTTCGAGTTGGAGAGGAGATGAAAGTATACCTTTGTGAAGAAGGATACATAACAGGCAGAACAAGAAGAGGAGAGCCGCTAGGATGCTAAGTCCATATGCACGTGCAGATATTGAGACGAGGATGGGTGATACAGTTACACATAGACGAGGTTCGTTGGTTTACATATACTCTCAGCGAATTCAACTACCTACGGTTACTTGTTCGGACATCGATCTCACTCAACAGGCTGATAGTTGCACTCATTCGTCACATTGGCTTATCACAGGGTAGGGAGAGGCATCATGATACCTGACAATCAAAGCGACAGGGGTTCTGAGCGGTACTCGACAACACCAAAGCGTCAAAAATCGCGCCTACAGTAACCCTGCCGAATGGAACAACGGTCATCCAACACTTCGTACAACAACCACTACCAATTGACTCATCATTCCAATCCAAGCCCAACATCAAGCTTACGCCGCAAGAATGAGAGGAGGGGAGGCCAGGATACGACATTCCGGCAAAAAGCCGAGAAAGGAGGTCCCGGTCATGTGTGTAATTGCGCTAAGAGGAATCGGTGAGATAGCGCGATGTTCGGCGAAACACCGAACATAGAGAAAGCAGAGCGCGCGTGACCCTTCGGGATTTTGCCGACCGTTAAAATGCGACTGCGACACAACACACACACCTAAGCCTCATGTCAAATAATGCAAAATCGATGCAGACAGTTATCTCAGCTCTCGTGACCACAGAAGAGAAACAGCCAGCAAGAAGAGGTCAGCGTGGATCGACGTGGCATGCAATCATCCACATTGTTCTCCGCCTCTTTTGGTGCCGTTGCCGAAAGTGTTGCTGAGGTGGCTGATTGTGGATAGTAGACCGGCTAGAGGGAAAGGGTCTCTCTCTCTTTCTACCTATGTCACAGAACCCTCCACTCCAAGGCGAATAATAGCAGAGATGCACGCTTCCGTCCATTGTTCTTCCCAGATTACTTTTTGTGGTGCTGCTTCGTCGGCTTTGCTCGAGCTGACAGTACAGTAACATTGCATTGCTTCCGCAACGCAGAACAGCGATAGCTCCTGTAGTCCCTAGGTTCAGAATTGTCCATCTCGAAAGTATAAAGAGTAACCTATTCCTCGATCTTTGCGCGTATGTGATTGCGAATCTCATCAGAACATCAACCCAAACCATTTGACTTTCCATTTACATTTCTGTTCTGGGTCTAAAAAACTATTGACAATGTCTCCTTCAGCAACCATGCCAGAGCCAGTCTCTGCCTCCACTACTACCACCCCGGCCACCACCACCACCTCGACCGCTATCAAGTCTTCTCATTCTGTGGAGCCTACCACCACCATTGAATCAGTTTTCGCCGATCTTGATCTTCCTCCACCCGGTTCTCGTATCCCAGGTATTTTCGATGGTCAATGGCATCATGGTAACTGTACCTCTACCTCACCTCTTACCTCTACCAATCCAGCTACAGGTGCAACTCTTGCTACCGTTTCCTGTGCAACTGCATCTCAAGTCTCCTCTGTTCTTTCCTGTGCTGCTTCCGCTCAAAAAATTTTCGCTTCTATCCCAGCAGCAACTAGAGGAGCAGTTATGAAAGACATTTGCACCGCCTATATCACCCACAAATCCTCTTTAGGAGCACTTATCTCCTACGAAATGGGTAAAGTTTTATCCGAAGGTAAAGGTGAAGTTCAAGAAGTTATCGATGTAGCAGATATGGCTGTTGGACTTTCTCGATCTATTAAAGGTTCTGTTTTACCTTCTGAACGTCCGGGACATGTTATTTATGAAATTCCTAATCCTTTAGGTTTAGTTGGTGTTATAACAGCTTTTAATTTCCCTGTAGCTGTTCATGGTTGGAATTTTTGTTTAAGTTTCGTATGTGGTAATGCAACAATTTGGAAACCTTCACCTACAACACCTTTAACTGCTATTGCAACTACGAAACTCATAATTAAAGTTTTAGAAAAATATAATTTACCAACTGCACTAGCAAGTTTGGTTTGTGGAGATGTTGAAACAGGAAAAGCTTTAACTCAAGATTCAAGAATTATGTTGACAAGTTTTACGGGTAGTGAAAAAATTGGAAAAATTGTTGCAAGTGATGTTGGAAGTAGACTTGGTAAGGTTCTGTTGGAATTAGGTGGAAATAATGCTGCTATAGTTTTGGATGATGCTGATTTAGATTTAGCTGTTCCAGCAGTAGCTTTTGCTGCTATAGGAACTGCTGGTCAACGTTGTACAACTACTAGGAGATTACTTTTACAAAGAGAAATTGCAGATCAATTTTTAGAAAGATTAGTTAAGTTTTATCAATCTCTACAAACTAAAAATTTAATTGGTAATCCAATGAAAGATGGAATTCTATGTGGTCCTTTACATTCTAAACTTGCAGTTGAAAAGTATTGGGAAACTTTAGATACAATTACTTCTTCAGGTGGAAAAATCATCTTTGGTCCACAAAATCCCCAAAATCCTGGTCTACCTAGTAATCTAATCGGAGAAGGAAAAGGTAACTTCGTTTTACCTTGCATAACTATCCCTTCTTCATCACAAGATCCGGTTTTTCAAGAAGAAGTCTTCGCTCCTATACTCAACGTAGCTATTTTCAACACTTTGGAAGAAGCAATTGAACTTAATAATTCAGTAAGACAAGGTTTAAGTTCAAGTTTATTTACAACCAAATTAACAAATATAGGTGAATGGCAAGGTGCATTGGGAAGTGATTGTGGTATTGTTAATGTAAATGTTTCAACTAGTGGTGCAGAGGTTGGTGCAGGTTTTGGTGGTAATAAAGCAACAGGTTGGGGTAGGGAATGTGGTGGAGATGCTTGGAAACAGTATTGTAGATGGGCAACTAGTACCGTTAATTATAGTGGAAAGGTTGCATTGGCTCAAGGTGTCGTCTTTGACGCCTAAGCTTGGTTCTTAAAAAAAAACAATAAAATGGTAGTGTACGAGCATATGCGATTAAGACTTTTGTGTTTCTAATCATTGACATTCTGTGCGAGTGTGGGAATGGGTATAATAGCGTGTGTGTGTGTATATGTGAGTGTTGGAAAGTGAATAGTGTCACAGAGCTTCTCCATCTAAGTCTTCCTCTTCATCATCATCATCAACCTTCGGTGGAGGCGACAAATGTGTACGAGGAGCATGTTCATTGATCGGCTGGCCATCCAGGTCATCTTCTTCCGTACTGTCGTCCCTGTTGTGCTTCGTTCTCGCCTCCTCAGCTTGATGCTCTTGCGAAGCGTCAATGATCGCCTCTCCATCGAGATCTTCATCCTCGCACATCCTTGAACTCGTCACAACTCCTTCCACTTCCGTTTCACCAATCTCAACCACCGGCGGAGAATCAAGCAACCTCCTTACCCTCTCCAACACATGCGGACTGACCACAATCCAACCTTCCCAAACTTCCAGCACCATTTTCACCTTTGCCTTGAACTCTTCTCTTCTCATTCTCCCAGTAAAACTTTTTGCTACCTGACCTAGATGGGCAAAGATAAGTGGAAGTTGTGCTTCGATAGCAGCTCTATATCTCCAAGCGTTTGAGATTGGTGTGCCGGAATTGTGTAAAATGTCGCTCAAAGCGTATAAGCGTGCGAGTTTGCGTGGAATGGGTGTGTTAGGTTGGAGAAGGGATGAAGTTAAAATAGAGACAATGATTGGGTAGGAAGATGCATGATCGAGAGCGAAAGATGTGATACGAGCTATGCGTTCTCGACGGCATGTGAGCGAACGAAGCATTGAGCAAAGTCGACGACGAGCAAGTGAGCCGAGTGCGGCGGAAGACGACGGGGCTGCAAGGGAAGAGTGTCGAAGATGCGAGATTTCAGATTCTTCGCCCGAATCTGTAGAGTAGAGATCGTCACTTCCTTCGTCATTGAAGTGCGTTCCTCTTTTTGTTTCGGAAGCGAAGATGGAGGACAGAGGAGTATAATGGGGATCCAAACACGTTCTGAAATATTGATACAGCACTGACTGCTCATCAAACAGGAATGCAAACTTCGGATTATCCACCTCCCTCTCTCGTAGAATCTGTTCAAAATTGGCACCCCCATTACTGCGTATCCTCGATGCTACCGTTAAAACGAACAGTCGTTGAGTCTCTCCATATTCTTGTTCCACCCTTCTCCTTACTTGCTCTCTCATATCTTGTTTAGGAATTCTACGATGACGAATGACGAGTTTGGGAACCCCACTCTTGTTTCCCTTCTCTATTCCTATCTGATCCTCATCAAGCCTCTTCTTTCCCTCTCGTAACATCATCGGATACATGGCTCTACTCGGCAGTGGCATTGCCTTACCCCAACTCAGTCTCAATCTCACTCCACCCCAAATAGCACCATCCGCCTCCCTAAACGCTCTCTCAGCCTCCTTCCTCGTCATAAATGCCACGAACCCAGTCATTCCACCTTGCCTCTCCCTCTGTTCACCCCTAGGCCACATGATCTTGACCGTGGCTACATTGCCCCATTCTCGGAAAAATTCGCCGACACTGCGTTCATCTACGTTGGGCGGTAAGGAGACAATGCAAATATTGGTTGTAAGCGGATCGGAAACGAGATCGCGTGAACCGGGCTTGGAGAGAGTTTCGTGTGCAAGGAGGGTAGAGATGGAGGTATTGGTGGATGAGGCGAGGGTAGAGAGTCGCGATTCACGCTCAGCTTGGGAAGACTGAAGTTCGGAAAGGAACGAGTTCATTGCTTGCCGTTTGCGTGGTGGAGCTGCTGTCACCGCTGCAGTAGAGAAAGATTCGTTTTTGCATCGCGAATCGTTCTGGGCGATATCTTCTTCTTCTTCTCGTTGTTCTTCTTCTTCGTCGTCGCCAAATGCTGCGGCTACACGTTTGAGATTCGGTTCCGAGTTCAGCTCTTCCCCGTTGAGGCTGGCTGGCTGTGTCTCTGCTCTAGATCCAACGTACGCTTGGCCTCCAGCAGCGACGAACGCTGATGCTCGCTTCTTGGAGCGATGCGGTGAGGTCGAGGCAACCTCGTCGGCAACATCGCCTTGCATCGCAGCAACAAACTCGTCATAAGCGCGGGCCGCATCCTCCTTGGCTTGCTTCTGTTTTCGCTCTTCTGCTTCTCGCTCCTTCTGAACGCGCGATTTGATTTTGCCTGCACCATGCTGAAATTTTTCCCGCTTCAATTGTTCAGCGAGGATTGTGTCTGTGGAGCTGTTGGCATCTTGCTTCTGTGCTTGGATGTAAGCAAGAACGTCTTGATCCGGTTCGGGAGATGGACTCGCTGCTCGTTGTCCTTGCCGTTGAGGAGGATGTGAGGGTCGAGAGGCAGCAATGGAACGATATCGGTCTGAGCCATAGTACGGTTGTGGAGGTTGAGAGGTACGTGAGTTCGAGGAATGATGCTGATCGTGATAAGATGATGAATGCGCCGGTGGTGGTCGTGATGGTGGTCGTGGTGCTGGTGGTAGATAGGAGGCAATATGTCGACTTGGATTGCTTGGGCCAGATTGCTCGGAGTAGTCAAGTTCGTCCTCATCATTGAAGCCCAAATCAACGCGGGGAGGGCGAGAAAGCCGATGAGGACCACCTCGATGGCCGCCGTTCGACATGATTTGCGTTGTTGCTGAAGTATCAGGCAGGGACTGTATCGTGGCTCGTTGATGATTGTGCGAGGCTGAGAATGCAGCATTCTCAATTGGACCCTTGAAATGCTTTTGACGCGGAACTCGGAACTGTCAAGGAGTTTTTTTTAACGGCCGATTGGATGGTTTAACTTATTCCTCGAAAATTCTCGCAGTGTGAGTGTTTTTTGACCGCAGCGATTTGCGATTTTGTGATTTTTTGATAGAGTAGAAAAGCTTTGGCTGGTCGTACAAACATGTTGCTTCTTCTCCTTAACGCTAAGTCGTGCCCCCGTAGGAAGGGGTACGCACCCCGTCCACAATAAAAGCACCTCTTCGCACTGGTAATCTTTCGCTTTATCAACAAAGCAAAGACCGCCGAGGACCGTACGAGGCCGTAATGCTGGACGGAGAATCATACCACTTTCCCTATGATAGGGGAACGGTGAGACGATGGGAATGGGTGCGTCGTAGGTAGAGGTACGCCCTTCGTTGGCGATCCCATGACCTGCGTCGCAAGTTCTCGTTGTACATTTCTCCACCTTGACCTCTGTCTTTCTCCTTTGTTTACCACCCCTCTCACCTCTCACCTTTCGTTTCAACGAACCGGTTCGACGATGCTCGCAACGCTTGTACCGATTAAATCAAACCCTATGCAATGGATACATATACCCACCGAGAATCACCAACAGAGCTGTTGTTAGTCGAAGCTGCGTTTATTCGAACATTTGAGAAGCTGTAATGCTCGCAATTGTCGGTTGTCCCAAGTCCACTTTCGGTGCAGAATGATTTCGAGATGATAAGCTTGCACCGAGAGCGTCCAAGAAGAAGAAGCATACATGACAAGGCTTGGATTGATTTTTTCAGTGCTTTTCCATGTTGAGTCGCGCTTCTTCACAACGTGTAACTTGCTCTTTGAAAGTGGAGGTTCTACTTTGAAAAAAATTCGAGGCAGCAGACAGGCAGAAACCATCGCGAGTCGCGCTCGCGCTACAATTGGCGTCTTCTTCGCTTGTGATTATCACTGTTGGTTGGACCCTTCGTGCTTGTCTGTGCAACTCAGCCATCCGAGAAGGAGCAACTCACACTTGAGCTTTGCTTCGCTTTGCTCTGTACCACCATCTCATACAGACCACGTTACCGAGCCAAACGCAGAAAATATGACTTTGACTTTGACACTTCTCGAGTCCGCGCCGATATGAATTCTCCATCTCAGCTCGTAGAGTGCCCGAGCTGTCAGCGAAGACTTCCACTCAACCAGCTCAACCCTCACCTCGACCGCTGTCTATCCGGGAATGATCCTATTAGCAACAGCAGCAGCAGCACTGGCAGCACTGGCAGCACTGGCAGCAACGATAGGCCACTCAAGAACGAGCAGTGGAACGGCATTTTTGCACCCAAGACGAATGAGGTCACTGCTGCTGTCTCATCATCTGCAGTATCTCGCGGATTGAAGCGTCCTACGAGCAGTCCGAACGATGTCGAAAAACCTGGTCAACTTAGCGTCTCTGACAATAGCAACAATCTCATCAAGCGTTTCAAAAACGACGACCCAGACTCAAAGTCCGCAGCCGTAACGAGCTCCATTACCAATGGAAATGGTAGCGGAATCTCTCATCACCAACCAGTTGCTTCCACTTCGCGAAGCCGCATCGATGCAGCCAAACCTTTCGCAGAACGAATGCGCCCACAATCCCTCGATGAATACGTCGGCCAAAATGATGTTGTCAATGGTCCGCTCAAGATGCTTCTTCGTCAAGGCAAGATCCCTTCCATGATTCTGTGGGGTCCACCGGGCACTGGTAAAACCACCCTTGCTCGTCTTCTTGCCAAATCAGCCTCTCCTACCAACGCATCTTCCTCCTCCTCCTCGGCACCAGGCCCACCACCGCACCGATTTGTCGAGATTTCAGCCACCAACTCAGGCACTTCCGATGTGAAGAAAATCATGGATGAAGCACTTCATCGCCTACAACTCACGGGACAGCGCACTTTGCTCTTCATTGACGAGATCCAGCGTTTCACACGTGCTCAGCAAGACGTTTTCTTACCTGCCGTTGAAAGAGGTCAGATTGTTCTTGTGGCTGCAACCACCGAAAACCCTTCGTTCAGGTTGCAGAGTGCTCTGATCTCAAGAATGCGCGTTTTTGTACTCACAAAGCTGAGCGTCGATGAATGCTGTCAAGTGCTTCGAAATGCTCTTTCTTCTGTCAGACGCGACGAGGAGGAAGAAAACTTTCAAAAGGTTGCAAGCCATATAGACCAAGATCTAATTCGATGGATCGCCAACATGGCTGATGGAGATGCTCGAACCGCCTTATCCGCTCTCGAACTCGCCCTTTCCACCACCGATCCTGCCTTATCCCCTTCCTCCAATCTCACCCGTCTCAAAACTGCGCTCAAACGCACAGCACTACAATACGATCGAACAGGAGACATGCATTACGATACCATTTCAGCGTTACACAAATCCATTCGAGGTTCTGATCCAGATGCAGCGTTGTATTGGCTTGCTAGAATGGTATGTTCTGGTGACGATCCTTTATTCATTGCAAGACGATTGATTGTTGCTGCTTCAGAAGACTTAGATACCTTAGCTGCGATTCAAATGGCAACTGCGACTTATCAAGCTTGTCAAGTTGTTGGACTTCCAGAATGCGGAGAGAATTTGGCACAATGTGTAGTGTTTCTAGCAGAACAACCCAAATCTACACGCAGTTATAGAGCTTGGAAGAAAGCTAAAGCTTTAGTTGAAGGCGGATATAATCATCCGGTGCCTTTGCATATCAGAAACGCACCTACAAAATTAATGAAAGATATTGGATATGGGAAAGAGTATAGATATGAACCAAGATTTGCTCATCCTGTTTTCCAAGAATTTTTCCCGGAGCAACTTAGAGGCACTAGATTTCTTTCGCCTCCTCCAGCAGAGAATGAAGAAGAAGAAGAAGTGGAGAAGAGTGATAGGAATGACTATCATCATAGAAGTACAATGCAGTGTACAATGGAGGCAAAGGCTGGGTTAGGACCGGGAAGTTGTCAAAGAATCTTTGAATTAGGAGCAAGATCGGTAGATTTGGATTTATTGGACGAATGGGAGAAGGAGAAGAATGATGGAAGAGAGTGGAAAGGGAGAAAAAGGTTGATGGAAGTTTTGGATAAGATTCAGCAGCAAGAGCAGCAGTCAGAAGTGAAAGCAGAAGCAGCGAGGGCACAACCAACGTCGCAGCCGTCATCGTCATCATCGGCGATATCTGGAGAGTAAGTCTGAAGCAGCAATGTCAAACTGTTAGAAGTTCAAACTAATGGACTGTGAGAGTATTGCATGTGTATTTACAAGTTGTGTATGAAGAAATCTTGGTGACATGAAATAAGAGGAGATGAGAGTATCCATACAGATTCTGGTTCTGACCATTCAGAAGGTGTGCTTTGAGATTGAGGTAGGTGTGTGTGTATAAGGTTTACTTTCGACCATAAACAGTCTTCCTTCCCAAATCAAATGGAACGTATTTGTGTCTGATCATATGTTTAATCTGTCTTCTCATAGTAATAGTAAAGAGAATACAGAAATACATCAACAGAATAGGCCAGAAAACAGGAACGTCAAAAGCACTTGATAAAGTTGCGCATAACGAAAGTACTACAGCTTGAGTTGCTGATAACCAAAATTTGAATTCTGGTAATCTTCTAATAAAAGGTCTGAATTCATCGTCACCACTTTGACCGTTTAAACTGCTACCGAATACACCACTCATTAGTCCACCACCACCTGCTGCTGAACCGTTTGAATTTTTACCACCGTTCATACTGGAAGAGGTTGGCAGACCTGGTTCTCCTTCTTCTACATCTTGTTCTGCTAGATCTTGTTCATAAGAAGGATCGAATTTAGGTGTTAGGAAAGCGAGGAATAGGTTGAGAAGATAGATGAAAAGTGCATAACAAACGATATACCATCCTTGAGAAAGAACGATTCGAAGCATAAAGATGAAAAGAAGTGCTGCAGTTGCTCCCCATCGTTGAAGAGGGTAAGGAGTGGTTGAGTCGAGGAAGGATTGATAACGTTGTTGAAGTTTATTGGTGTGAGCGATAAAAGCTTCGATTTGAGGTGGAGCTGAAGAACCTAGTCCATCGTCTGGATTGTCTGCTCGCATCATCTTGGACGGAATCAAGAGAAGCCTCTGAGTATGGTGGTGGTGTGGTGAAAGAAAGGAAGCAACAAAGAAAGAAAGAAGAAAGTGATTGTGTGTGTGCGTTGTGGTAGTGTTGTGTTGCCGAGCAAGGGTTCGAGTGCGGTTGCGGTTGGCTGTTGCTCTGTTGAGGTTGGGCCTTTCCCGAATGCCGAAGTGCATAAAGTGCTGTCACTTTCTTCTTACAGAGAGAGAGAGAGAAAGCGCGACACAGCCTTGAGAACAAGAGACTCAGCCTTCCACGCGTCGAATTGTGTCTTTTCTTCGCGCTCTTCTTCTTGGCTCTCAGTTAATTACTGCATTTTGAATGTGAAGGTTTGTGTCGGCCGTACTTAGCAAGCAAGCACAGAACAAAAAGTAATGTTACGTCGACAGCAAGCAAAAGAAAAGACTCCAACCAAAATCCCTTATCGGCGCTTACAATCCGAAATCTTGGACTCTTTGCGAAGAATTCCAAATGATCCGAGCGTCAGACTGCGTCATCTAGCAGCAACAGCAGCAGCAGCAGCATAACTTACCACACAAGGAACACGGCACGATGCGTTCTTGAATCCAACCGGCATCTACTACTTGAGTTCCGAACAAAGCTTGCCATGTCGATATTGGACGGCAATGATTTGCAACGAGCCTTACTGCCAATGAGAACAAGGATTCCGTGTTTGAAACTGCCTTACTGTACGCGTGGCTGAGTCGATGATGACTACAAAGCAAAAGGAATAACCGACAACAGACTGAAAGGTGTGCTTTGAGAAGGAGCGTGTCCTGTTCCGTGTGGTTGTGTTGGATATCTGTGTAATGATGCAGCAGTCATCAGCTGCTGTGCTTCTGCTCCAAACGAGTTCAGGGTTTTCGGAACATGTGCCGAGCAAGCGAGAATCAGCAGAACAGGCGACACACATATCCCACACCAACAAAGCAACAAGCGAATTCTGACATTCATACAGTCATCCGCTCCTCCGTCCTCTCTTTCTCACTCTATCTCTCCCCGTCGTCTCCCTTCTTTCTCTCCATAACAACTTCGACCCTCCCTCTCTTCTCTCGATCAGCCGGCGTGCTATCGGACATCCTAAACTCTCCTCACAAGATGGTCTCGGCCACCGCCTCCTCACTTCGCTCACTACGAGCTGGTGCCAGTGCGAGTACCACTTCACGTCTGCCCCTCGCTTTGCGATCCAGCGCTCAAGCCCGCAGCTTCACATCCTCAGCTCGAGCCTACAGCGCATCCACTCCTCTCAACGAAGCTCAAAACGCTGTCGTAAAAAAGCGCGGCATCATTCGCAAGACCCTCCGCTTCACAGGTTACACTATTGGTTCCATCATCTTTGGTCTCACTGCCACTACCGCCATCATCCTCGCTCATGACGCTCTTACCTACCGTGAAGCTCACGTCGACAAGGTACCTCTTCACCCGCTTGCACTCGAACCCAAAAAGGGCGGTCCCAAGAACTTGCCCATTCTATCCTCCTATGCTGAAGATGAGCAAGATGAGCTCAGCAAGAATCTCGCTGGTAAAGAAAGGCTCGTGATTGTTGGTGGTGGATGGGCTGCCGTTGGTCTTCTCAAAACGCTCGATCCAGAAAAGTACAACGTTACTCTCATCTCGCCAAATAACTACTACCTTTTCAATCCGCTTCTTCCTTCAGCCGCTGTAGGAACTGTAGAACCACGCTCGCTCATCGAGCCTATCCGCAAGCTTCTGGCTCGTGTTCACGGCCATTACATTCAAGGTTTTG
Organism: Ustilago xerochloae; assembly: GCA_928856705.1. NCBI lineage: Eukaryota > Fungi > Basidiomycota > Ustilaginomycetes > Ustilaginales > Ustilaginaceae > Ustilago > Ustilago xerochloae. Next base: position 81,247 of record CAKMXT010000015.1, read on the forward strand.
CCACTGACGTCGTCATGGGCGAAGATAAACCCGTCTACGACGGTGGACAGCAACGGCTTCTCGAGGTCAACGTCATTAGCGGTGACGACTGGGATGGAGAAGCTCTCTGTGGTGGAGGTATCACTTCTGGCGAGCGAAAGGAAACCAAAGGCAAATCCATCTACGTTCCCTACGACCGTCTCATTGTCGCTGTTGGAAGTGTCACTGCCTCCCATGGCGTTCCTGGCTTGGAGAACTGTTTCCACCTCAAAACCATCAGCGATGCACGCAAGATCCGTTCTCATATCCTCGACAACCTCGAAGTCGCCTCTCTTCCCACCACTAGCCCTGAAGAACGTAAACGTCTCCTCAGCTTTGTCGTTTGTGGTGGTGGTCCCACTGGTGTCGAAACTGCCGCTGAGATTTCTGATATGATCAACGAAGACGTCTTTGACTACTTCCCCAAAGTTCTTCGTGCTCAAGCCCAAGTCCACCTCATTCAATCTCGCGAACACATCCTCAACACCTATTCCGAGAAAATCTCGGAATACGCTGAAGCCAAATTCGCCCGCGACGCAGTCGACGTCATCGTCAACGCTCGCGTCAAGAGCGTTGAACCCGATCGAGTTCTTTACACTGTCAAAGATCCAGCTTCTGGCAAAGTGACTGAACTTCAAGTCCCCTCTGGCTTTACATTGTGGTCCACTGGTATCGCTATGTCACCTTTCACCAAACGTGTTACTGAAATTCTTCCCAACCAATCGCACCTCAAAGCTCTTCAAATCGACTCTCACCTCCGCGTAAAAGGTGCTCCCCTCGGTACCATGTACGCTTTAGGTGATGCATCAACTATTGATACTCGTCTCATCGACTATCTATATGACTTTGTGGATCGCTACGATACCGACAAAGATGGTCGTCTCTCGTACTCGGAATTTGAAACTTTTGCCAAAGCCATTCGTCATAAGTTCCCTATCGCCTCTAAGCATTTCACCAAACTTCGCGAAATGTTTGACGAATACGATGCCGATAAAGATGGTAAACTCAACCTCAACGAAATCGCCAATGTCCTGATCGAAACAGGAAACAAAATGACCGCTTTACCAGCAACTGCTCAAGTTGCTGCTCAACAAGGTCATTATCTTGGTAAGAAACTTAACAAATTAGCTAAACGAAGAGATGCAGGTCAAGATATGCATCCCCATACAGCTGAAGAAGTTTTGGATGTGGATGATGAAGTTAGTAAACCTTTCAAGTATACCAATTTTGGAAGTTTGGCATATATTGGAAATGCAGCTGCTTTTGATTTGCCAATTCCGGGTGGAAGCTTTGCAGGTGGATTGATAGCAATGTATGCATGGAGAAGCTTTTATTTGAGTGAAAGTGTTAGCATGAGAACTAGGGCGTTGTTGTTGGGTGATTATATCAAGAGAGGTATTTGGGGTAGGGATTTGTCGAGAATTTGAGCAAGCATGGAACAAAAGCACGTACTTCTCCCCGGTCATGTCAGCGCATCCGTCATCTTCTGTTCGGGTTTCACTTAGCAATGCAACGGAAATGTCTGAAAGCAAGCGCTGGGGTGTGTACGTGGACTTGTACGTATGCGTGTGTATGTGTGTGTGTGTGTGTGTGTTTGTGCGTGTGTGTGAGGTTGTGTCCGCCAACTATGTCGAGATTGTGAAAGTGAATGATGGTGTGGAGCGAGAATTGGTTGTCGAGGCTGATACGACTGCCGCACTGACAGCTGTAGATGATCGAGGTGTGCATTCGAGGTTGGACAGAAAGAGATGTGATGAAGGCTAGAGATGTAGAGAGAAAGCCGAGTGACCACAGGCTTGCGACATGTGAAGGGTTGTGTCTGAAGACATTGTTCTGTAAGCGGCTTTTGAATTTGGTTTCGATTGCTACATTGATTGCCCAAAGCGTGGTATGCAGATCTATGTGTGTGATTGCTTTCTTAAACGAGACGGTCAGAGCCCTCCTTGCCCTCGGCCTCAGCAAGGAATTGCTTGATGAAAGCCTCCTCGTCACTGTCATCGCACAAGCGGCAATATCACAAAGTCCCATCGTCAGTATGCGCTACGATCTCTTGAATGCAATCGGAGTTAAGTTTAGCGACTTACGAGCTGGAAGCGTTGATAGGAGGGTCGTTGGCCTTGTTGTCGGGCGAAGCACCGGTGGCGGCCTTAGCCTCCTTAGAACCGCCCATCTGAGAAGCAGCGATAGCACCGTAAGTGCCGAGAACGGCGAGAGCAATGTGCTCGTTAAGGATCTTGCGGCCTGTGTGTTACCATGTACAATTGTTTTCGTTGCCTTGCATGTCAGCTTTCCTGCTCTTAGCTATGTATATCCTTTCACTAGCATATGCAACAGCATGCCATATTGTATGTTATCGTCACCGTTAGAGAGTGTACATACCAGCGATTGTGTAGGACATGGTGATGAAAATGTGTACGATATGCGATGGTGGGGAAGGGATATGATATTGAGAAGGCGTTGACAGGTGTTTGAGATGGCGAACAGCGATAATACTGTATTGCGATTCCTTCCAACAGAGATTTCGCTTCCGAAAAGCACCGCTTTAACCAAACCTAACAAACAAAAACAGACGATCACGGCGAATTTCACTCATTCGGCCGCCAACTCACCAAAAAGAAAACTAATGTTAGCCCATGAGCTGTAACATTTGTACTGCGTCGCAAAAAGAAGCTTAATGTGAAACACACAAAAGAAAAGAGGTTTCTTGTTGCTCCACAGCCACGAAGCTACAGTACATCACGCTTTCCAAACTCAACTTGTTCCCACCATCAACCTTTGCATCCTCGCATCTCGATAAGGCAGCTGCGAACAGCACCGCTGGCGGTCGCATCTGGCATTCACAGGAAGACGCCCAACATCGCTAGCTGGTCTGGCGTCAGGAACAGTATCACATCACTATCCAAAATGGACCCTTCACAATCACAAGAAGCCGGTCCGTCGGCGTTCAAGACTCCGCAAAATGACCAAGGCGAATGGACTTCGACCTCTTCCACCTTTGCTTCGATACCGACTGCAAGTGCAGGCCAGGCCACTGTTGGCACTCCATCTCGTCAGACTCTTCCTCGTCGCCTCAGTCTGCTTCAGAACGATACATCTTCCCCCGTTCGCACGTCTGCATTCGATGACTCTCGAAGGACCTCTTTTACTGGTCCCAAGCCTTTGAGCCTGGGTTCGCAATCCGTCGTTGGCACCAGCTCATCGGCAGGCACCGGAAGCGCCGCGAGTAGCGGCTTTGAGACGCCGAGAAGAGGTAAACGTTCTAGTCTGTCCTACATTCCTTCCCCGTCAACCAGCATCAACAACGATACGCAGCTCAGCCGCGCACCCTCCAACTCATCTGCTTCTGGCAGAACTCGAACCGGGTCCATTAGCAGAGCAACAGTATCCAGCTCACGCAGGAGACCATCTCAAGCTTCACAGGGCGGCGCCGGTACTGGTGGCGCCAATAGCGATGGTGACGACTGGCTCATGAGCGAAGACGATGCTTCGTTCTCCCTTCCATCTGCAGCAAGGGCTATGGCCGAACGCGATTCAGCCAAGGTGGAAGCTCAATTTCAGGATGTAAGTTCAGTCATATCAACTATTCCGACTTTGCTATCAGGAACTGACTCAATAACCTTACCTGCGCCCTTACGTTGGGTAATCACAGACGGGCTATCGAGAAGGCATCACTGCAGGCAAACTTAGCACGCTTCAAAACGGTTTCGATCAGGGCTTTAACGAGGTAGGTGCTCTTCTCGGTCGCGAGGTTGGTTTTTTGCGCGGTCAAATTGCCGCCTTGCTTCTCCTCCTCAATACCTCTTCTTCTTCCTCCGCTTCCGCCGCCAGCACATCCGCCCGCATTCGTATTCGCTCAGCAGCTGCCACTGGTGCCTCTTCCTCTTCACTTCCATTGCTTCAACATCCGAAGATTGAAGAAGTGAAGCTAGAGTTGCAAACGCTCGCTAAGGAATTGGACCAAGTAACTCTGGCAAAGCTAGCTCCACCAGATTATGAAGCTTTGCAGCATGAAAGGGAGCACCAGGCAGACCAGGGCGAGGGTGTTGCAGCAGTGGTGGCCCAAGAGTCGGAAGAGGAGACAAGAGCTAGAGAAATGTTGCTGGCCGGACTGAAAGAGCGAGTGCGGGCGGTGAGAGTGATGCTCGGCCTCATCATCTCGTCGTAGCAGGATCAGTTGCGTCACACGCATCTGAAAGGAAGCAGAGAAAAGAGAAGAGCACCTCACCTCAACGTCCGGCCGCGCTCCATCCAGGTGTCTGCCTCAGCAGTTCCACGCCTCTCCGTGATCGCAAACGAACTTCGTTGGGTACCCTTGACTGACGCCTCCACACATCTCAATCCTGCTTGTCTGCTTCCTCTTCTCGCCAGAACGGCCATTCGCGACGTCAACCAAGCCTCACATTGAGCGGCCACAAAGCCACGTCTTCAACCTCGTCCTCCGAAGATCCTCCTTCCTCAGCATCACTGCTTCGTCTTATAGCAGAAAAAGAACGTCGATGTTTCGAACTTCGAGAAGAACTCTCCTCCGAAGAAGCTTCTCTCGCACATCTTCGATCGACGTGGCAACGCCTAGCTACGAAAGAACTGGGTTATCCTTCCCTTGCTTCTTCTTTGAGCTCCTCCAACGGGCAGCATAGGCGTGACGGTAGTGCAACATCCGCAGACAGTGTAGCAGCGGAAGCCTGGGGAACGTTCAAGTCTGGTTTGAACAATCTCTTGGAGAGTATCGCCAACCCGCCTCCGCCCGAACCTATAGAAAAGGAGCTTCCGGGAGATGCGAGCTTACTTCGACCCACCGTAGGCGGATTGGGAGTGTTAGAAGAAGAAGGATCGGATGTGGGCAGTAACGCTGCTGTTTCTCCTCGTTCTCCTCGATCTCCCGCTGCTGTGCCAAATTTGTCTGGCTCTTCTGCTTCTTCTTCTCGGCACCAGCACAAAGGACTCGCTTCCCTCTCCGAACCCCCCACGATTGCCGAAGAAACGCTACTTGGATTCAGTGTAGATGCCAATGGTCTAGCTCGTCCCACAGCTGCAGCTTCGCAAGTTGACGAGGTCGGACCTCCAACACCTCCTAAAACAGAGCGTATACCTACCCAGAGGAATAACAGTTGGACTTCTCGCAGAGCATCCGTTCTTGGTTCATTCAATACTTTGCAAGCTAAACTGACCACCCCCACTTCCGAAGAGAGTGGTGTTGGAGGAGGAGGAGGAGGAGGAGGATTTGCAAGTATGTTCGCAAAACGTTTCAAGGAAGCACAACAGAATGCATCAGATCTACTCAAAGAAGCGGAGCGTAAGTTGGGTAATGCTATGACGATTGATGATTTCATTGGCACTTCGTCCTCTTCCTCTTCCAATCAAGAGAATGTCGAAGGGGCGAAATCACCAAGAATACACTTGGAACAAGCATCAACTGATTCACCTTGGTATAAAGCTGCGGGAGGATTACCAAGAAAGTCATCATCAGAATCCAGAAGGAGTCCGAATTTGGCTCCTTTGGAATCTGACACTGGGAGATTAAGCATTTCTTCCAGTAGCAGTAGAGGCTCAGCTGCAAGTTTGGACGTTCCAAAGAGAGGAAGAGGGGGAGGAGCGACGAGTCCACCAATAGGTGGAGTTCCAGGAGGAGTATTTGCTTTTATAGGATCTTCTCAAACTGATCTTTCAACCAAGAGGTTAAGTAATGATTGGGGTTGGGGGAGTGGTAATGATGATGAATGGGAAGAAGATTCTGCTGGAAAGAGGGAATCATTGATTGACGTTGGATTGGTTGATACACCTAGAGTTGATAAGAATGTACTTATCTGAATGTCAAAATGTTGTTTCATCTTTTCTGGATACCAAGTTTTTATTGCATGAGGATTTGTGTGCGAACTGATTACGGTTGAACCTCATCCGGGGAAGAATTCTTACCAGCCATACCGGAGGGAGGTAAGATCATAGGAGGTTCGATTTCGTCTCTCTTTTCCTTTCCTACTAAAATCTGAACCAACTGCAAAGCGAATTCAAAAGCAGTTCCTGGACCTCTACTTGTGACCAAGTTATCCGCTACCACAACTCTTTCCTCTTTATACGTATACTCTTTATCCAACTGACCTTTAACACTTGGATGAGAAGTTATTGAAGCATCTTTTCCTACTCCTGCTTTCAAAACAGCTAAACTACCTGCACAAATAGCAGCAACAATTTTACCTTTGCCATACATAGCAGCGATAAGTTTTTGAACGTCTTCATTCTCACTTATAATTTCAGCACCTTTTGCTCCACCAGGAATGATGATTGCATCAAACTCTAGCGCTTTTCCTCCAGCAAGATCGGGTAATCGAAGATCTGGAATGATTTTAACTCCTCTAGAGCAAGTGATATATTCTGATGAGTGAGGAGAGGATGGATTATTGGTATGTGAGGATGAACCGACTAATGCTGAGGAGACTGAAAGTCCACCTCGAACAAGAACGTCGTAGGTGATGGTGAATTCGGATTCTTCAGTGCCTTCGGCGATTAGCATCAGGGCTGATGGCATTTTTGGAGAGACAGAGATTTGTAATTGAAATGATGTCGATGTTGTTGTTGATGGTCGATAGTGAAGGGGCAAATGTAGGAGTCGAGGCTCACAAAGTGTAGAGATAAGAAGGTTGTGAAAAGAGAAACAACCGTGCACGAGCTCAGATATGTGAGAAAACTGATGTGGAGGTGGGGTAAAGAAAAATTCTTCCGGCCGGAATATTGCAAAGCATCAATCAGTCCAACATTATTGTTGGCTGAGTCGCGAAAGTGAACATCAACTTTGATATCCCGCACTTCTTACCACGAACCAACATCATCCAACGAACGAACGAAAGAACGAAGGAGAGAGGTTGAATCACATTTCAAGATGTCGGCCTCAAACACAACAAATAAGCAACTCTTCTATGAGCTATATAGAAGGTCTTCGTAAGCATCCAAACTTTTCCTTTTTGGGGAGTAATGTCGATGATGACAGTGGTCTGAAGAAGTGTACTGATTGAGATTTAACTCCTCGCTTTTCATGATGAATCTATCTCGGTTTACCACTTCGTTATTGCGCTCACTTCAACCTCTCTGACCGTACAAATCTGTCTAATACTCGCTTGCGAAATGCTACTCGACTGAAACTTCACTTGCTTATGCTCCTGCATCAACCTGCCTCCGCTTCCACTTGCATACCCATTTAACCATATCGCGGTCAACTCCAATTCACCTCGCTCGGCTCTTACGTTCGATTGCTACAGCATCGGAATGCAACTCACCGATGCACTCGATGAACTTATCCAATCTGGTCATATCAACCCCGTCCTCGCCATGCGTGTTCTTAACGAATTCGATAAAGCCATCGCAACCAACTTATCCAAAAATGTCAAAGCAAAATCTCAACTCAAGGTTCGTAACATTACTTTGCATCACCATTTGTTCTCTTTTCTGATTCCCATCAAACTTACTTTTTCTTTTTTTGTGGGTTTTGGGAAAACTAGGGTCATCTAAAAGACTATCGTCTATGCGAAGAAGTTTGGACATTCAGAGTCAGAAATGCTACACTCAAATTGGATAATAGCGAAATTTTGGATGTGGATAAGGTTAAAATCGTAGCTTGTAAGATGGCTGATGGTGCAACTAAGTAAGGAGGTTTTTAGGGTCTTTTTGGTTTGAGAGTTCTTGTTTTTTGCGCATTGGATTGTATAGTATTGGTTCTTTTGAAAATTAGCATTTTGGCGCATTTAAGTGAAAGTTTTTCGAGCGAGCGAGAGAGGTGTGGTATAGATTTCGAACGAACTTGAAAACAGTGTGATAAGATGGGAGGTTTTGAGTGCGTTATATTCTCGCACCGATGAGCGGCCCAGGATTGGTAGAGGATGATGGAAATTAGAAACCTCAAAACCTCGTCTACTGGGAACCGCAATCACAGTGATCTTCCTGAAAGGAATGGGAGATTCAATAGGATCTAGGTTGAGAACAAAAGCCCAAATAAGCCTTCTTCTGTTGAGAAACTCTTCCAGATGACATCATGGTGTTTAAATGATCGCAGATATTAAGTATAACATTTGCAGTCGATCAGAATTCAAATTTGTTAGGTTGGCGGCTCTCCTTCTTCTTCTTCTTCTTCTTCTTCTTCTTCTTCTTCTTCTTCTTCTTCTTCTTCTTCTTCTTCTTCTTCTTCTTCTTCTTCTTCTTCTTCTTCTTCTTCTTCTTCTTCTGTACTTTACTTCATCGTCGGAGCAGAAACCGTGGCTCGATCGGGACTTGAGGGATGCTTTCCGCGAGAATCTTGCAATTGCTTTCTCCAGACCAACACTTCTTCTCCTTCATGAACTCCCAGATAGGCTTCTTCCAGAAGGTCATACATTTGTTCTTTCGCCTGAGTTCTGGTTCCGATCAGCTTTGTGGTTCATCACATCATCTTCTCAGCACTGTGTAGTCGGTTTCGCGATAAAGTTACTTTTCATCTTCAAAAGTAAAATGAAGAGTGTCCCTTATTTTTAGCGTTACTGTAGAGAAAGACTGAACATAACGATCATTTGGTCTCTCTCACACACTCAGACACACATACACAGACACAACAGAAAAGAAGGCAGGATTTCGGCAATACATTTCTGCCCAACCTCGGTTCGTATCGGGCTGATCGGCACTGTCTGTAGCTTTCCCTTTCGAAAACGAGTTACGAGCTAGATGATGAGAAACGAAATCGGCTGTGACCATCCACCTCTACCCAAGCAGGGATACGGTGAAGGCGGTAAGAAGCGCAAGAAAAGCACAGAGGAAAAAAGAGAGCAGGAGCAGGAAAGGGAAAAAGGCACATTTCTGGAACCCTCACTGTGGAATGTATGCGACATTTTATTAATAAACATCAACACGAAGGCGCTTTGTTGGAATCATTTTTGTTTTTATCTGTCTAACTTCATGAGCGGAAATTCCTGTCCTCTCTCTCCCGTCTTGGTTCTATTTTGCTTACAGCCATTCTTGTTTGCTTTGAGTCAGTGATGCAGATATGCTCCAGGACGATAGGGAGAGAATATAGACGATGAAGTAGTAGAGAACCATGGCATCAAGAAATAGAGTGAAATCAGAACTTCAAATAAATTATATTTTTTTATTTAAAATAACCCGGAATGCAAACCGCATTCAACACACACGCGCCTCCGTGCATCATCATCAGCTGTCAAACATCGCGTGTGCATTTGTTGTGTATTGAGGCTGAGAAGTGTATGCTTCGAATTTCGAACATGCCTTCTCCTCAACCCTCCCTCTACCATGTTCTATTGTAGTGAGATTGGAGTGTTGAAGCTGCATACATTCCCTTCGCGAACACATGCATGACGTTTTGGGGGGAAAGGGACGTTTGGACCGTGTTTATCACCCCTATACCATTTACACTCTCCTCCGCCTCGCTTTTGTCGGAGCAATATGACTTGAAAGTGAAAAGAGAAAACACAGATCGTTAAGCGAACAAGAAGGATCGTCGAGGTGCAGCTCACAGTTCTCCTTCACATCTCGTCTCGCACTCGATAGGCCTTTTGGGTCGTGAGAATGAGAATTCAAACTGTGTGTAGTAGAAAGGGTGGATGTCTCACCCTCCTTCTCGTGTGTGGTGTGTGTGTATCTTTCACGTTGCCTCTTTGTCTTTCCTTTCTCACCATCACCTTCACCATCCTCGTATTCCCCGGTTTCTTTCGTGCTCTCGTTCTGTCCGATCTTATCAAAGATATCTATTACATCAACTCTATTCAATTCAATAAGCAATCCACCCCTACCCACTTAATCCGCAAACACCATCAACCACATCGCTTCTAAAATATCAACACGATTAATCCAGCGAACACTTCCGACAACCCAAGCATAGATGAAATAGTATCTCCCTCCTCCTCCTCCTCCTCCTCCTCATCCTCACCTCTCCAAAGAATCATGCCACGAATTCCAGTCCGAGTCGAACCTTACAGTTCACCTTCACGTCAACATCGACATTATAAAAACAAACGAGATCAAGTTTTACGTGCACTTGGTAAAGCTGCTTATATCAATGGATCTCATTTTGCTATTATGTGGGTAAGTGCAAGGGGAGATGTTGAAACATATGCTAGTGAAGCTCTTCAAAGTAGGTTGGATGATTGGTTTGTTAAAGGTGGAATTGCGGATGAAGCTAAGGAATTGGTTAAGGGTGTTTCTTCGGGTAGTAGTGGGAAAGGAGAAAGTGGGATGAAAATTTTTGAGGATGAGCTTGGTGGGTTGGAGGACGATGTTGAAGGTGGAGAGGAAGTTGATGATGATGTTGGGGTTGAGAATGAAGGTTTAGATGATGTGTTCACTGATAATAGCATGGGAAAGAAGGAAGGGAAAGGGAGAATAGGTGGTAGACCACTCGCTCCTCTCAATACGGCTATTGCCAATCAGCATTTCCTTCGTTCTCGTTCTTCTTTCATCGTCGCCAATAATGGCGCTAGTAATGATGATCTCAGTCTTATCGCTCCAAGATCTGCTCCTCTATTTCCTTCTTCCAGCTCCGGATTTCCTGAAGAAGGAGGAACAGCACCAAGGACATCAACTCCACTCTTAACACCCTCCGCTCGTATGCTCTCTCGCAATTCCCTTTCCTCCTCATCCACTTCCCTCTTACCCTCTTCCGCCACCTCATCACCCTCTCCTTCCCACGAGATTACCCTCTCCACTCTCTCCGCTCGTACAGCTTTCCTCGAACTCCGTTTCGGTCAACTTCAACAAGGCGTATGCAAAACCGTTGCTAAAGCATGGATCAAAATCATTGAACCCAAAAAACAAACTCGTTGTCCTTACAACAAAGGCGAAGCTGGAAAACCCGATTGGTGGCCAGCTGGAGTCAGACATAAAGAGCCGGATCATTTGATGAAGCCAGAGAGACATGCGTTGTTGTTGACCATATTGAGAAGTCCAAAGGTGAAGGTGGCGAGATTGCAATTGGCGACAGCGGAGGTAGTTGCGCTGATCAAAGCGGATAAAGTGAGTTTGTTGATGGATGTTTATAGGATTGCGAGAGAGGAAGAGAAGATTAGAGAAAGAAAAGGAACTAATGCAGACAAGAAGGGTGAGAAAGGTGTCGGAGATGAGAAGGTTGAGAAGGAAGAAGGAAAGAACGAGGACGAAGAAGAAGAAGAAGAAGAAGAGGTGACAGTAAGAGTTAGTACGTTGGATGGTTGGTGTAGAGAAGGAAGTAAACCGACTAGTCAAGGTAGACAAATTGCTAGAAGTGTTACCCCTCCTCCGGTCACTACTTCCGCTCCTACTTTGCCAAAGAGAGACGAAGGATGTACTATTTCGGACAAAGGAGCAAAGAAGAGAAGTGCAGCTTCGATGACCAAATCGAATTCCACTGGTGGTGCCGCCAGTGGTACATCTTTGGCGAATAAAAGAAGAAGTATTGCAACTACTACACCTTCTTCTTCCCTCTCCAATGAAATTTTGCCTCGCCATCTTACCCATACCCATCTTCACCAACCGCAACATCATTCAAACATGTTCAACATGCATCCTCATCCAATTTCACATCCACACCCACACCCACAAAATGCTGAAAATATCGTGGGTCTCGGTTTAATGGCACCCATTGCTAGATCTCATTCTTTCTCCGCCATCTCTTCATCATCTTCTTCGATCAATGCTACAAGACATCAACCTCAACCTCACGAGGGCTTCAACAATAATGCGAATAGTGCAAGTTGCGATAATTCTCCTTGGCCTTCCAATACCACCGCTTCGTTTGCTGCTGGATTTACAGAAGTCAATGGACTCGTAACACCCCTTACCGCTTCTTCTAGTATGATTGATCCTGCTTTCACCTCAACCGATCCTCTTTCTCATCAACATCATCAACAGCATCATCTATCCTTGCAGCCTCACCAACAACAACAGTTCTACTACCCACATCCACATCAACCACCTCATCATCCCACCACTTCATCATTCTACGAAACAAATGGTGAACATAACCATCAACCTGCAACAGGAGTTGGGATGTTTGAACACAATGCGCTAGGTTTAAATTTAGCAGGTGTAGATGGAGAAGGGTGGAATTTTGCAGGTTTGGATATGAGTATTAGTCAAATGGGTGATTTGAGTAATGCTTCTTGGTCAACAAACCCAGCCGGATCGACGGGTGCGGATGCTAGCTTTTCATTGGACAGTATCGAGGTAGGAGAAGGTGGTGGAGGAGGAGGACCGAGAACTCCTAGTCCCGGTCCTCCTGGAGGATTAACTTTGGAGTTGAGTAAACATCACCACCAACAGCATCAAGAGCATTTGCAACAGATTCAACCCACACACGAAGAAATTTGGTTAGCAACTCAACATCAACATCAACATCCATCTGCTGCAATGGCGGTAGCTGCTGCTGAATGGCGGCATCATCATCATCAACAGCAATTGCAGCAACAACAACAGCAGCAACAGATGTCTCAAGAGTCCAATTAAGCCGTCCGCGCCTTAAGAGATAATTTTTGTTCTTTTATGCTTCCGCTCTAGCTCTCCTTCAGAAAGATACCCCATTTCTACACATTACCACCTCTTACCAAGGTTTCACTTCATTCTTTCACTCACTTTTGCGTATCGATACTCATTTTCAAGATCGTCTTCAGTATCGACATGTCTAATCTTTATGCCTCTGTTCCACTCAATCTTTCACACATCGTATAGTCTCGTTCACGCTTTGTTCTGTTTCTTTTATTTTTTTTGCAATGCATTCTCAATTTCTAGTTGCACGACTCCTTCTTCTTATGTCTGGTGCATTGTACATTGCGCGATGTCGAGCAGTCCGATATTACTTACTTCCATCCTTCTCTCAACCCAACCAACCTTCTCGCAAGCTCTTCCCATCCATCACTAACCGAACTTAAATCAAAAGCTCTCATACCATTCGGAGCATTTCTATCCCCTCCTTCTGCTTGTGCCATTCTCAACAATTCATCCAGTACTTGCTTTCCACCTTCTGAATTGAACGAAGCAAATACAACCAAGCCACAACTCCTTCTAATCTTTCCCAATTCCACTACTGTCATACCTTCCTCACTTCCAGATAGACTTACTTCTACGTGACAATCACAAGCAAGAGCACGGGAAAGAGCAAATCGACCAGAGGATTGTGTGTATTCCAAGATTCGACGAGTGTCAAAATCTGGAATGGGGGAAGGGGTGGAGAGAAGGGAGGTGAGGGAGTTGATTGAGGTTGAAAGATCTTCCGTTTCGGAGCCAGGAAGGATTAGGTGGATGACAAAGTGGGGTGAGAGTTGAGTGAGGAGTGTACGAAGACCGGAAATCGAGGCTGGATCACGAGTAAAGGTTGTGGAAAGCGAGAGCGAGAGACTCGGTCGAACGCGGGAATTGGAGCTCGTGGAGGTGGATTTGAGCGTCGTACGACGTCGAGAGACGTCATCGTCATCATCTTCATCGGATCTGTTGGATGAGGAGGAGGACGAAGAAAGATAGGTGTATAAGAGATATCCAAGAGAAGCGGCAGAGATGAGACCCCCTGCTAATGCGATGGGGTTCATTCGAGATCGATTGCCTTTTCCGCCGTTGCTGCCGCTTGCTGCTACTGTCTTTGGCTGCAGAGCGGCGGCAGAGGGAGTAGCACTTGTAGAGTCGGACTTGAGGCCAACTTTTTGCCTCAAATGCATCCCAGTCCAAGTGTGGCCCTTGCTCGGAACGCCACTAGCAGAACCTCGCTTCTCCCATTCGTCCCAATCCACTGCGCCTCCTTCATCAAGACTTCCGCTTCGAAGCACCATAACAGCACTGTAGACGCGTAGGATAGTCCTCTGTCGCCACTCGGGTCTCAGCACCATCACCAACAAAACCGCACCCATCAATTTCTTCATCACCTTACCCAACGTTCCTTCTCCCTTGCCAGCCCCCTTCCGCTGCTGATCATTTTCCGGCAACGCAGACAACCTCTTCGCATCCAAGTTCCTCCAGAATTCATCTCCTTCCCCAGCTGTGCCACCCTCACCACCTGCACCAACTGCGATCGTCCTAGCCAATTCTCGCCAAATCAACGACATCCTCCATCTCAACCTTCTGTGGAACGCCAAGATTCGCAGCACGAACAAGTACGTGAGCGTACGTAGAAGATCACGTTTTCGTCGCCGAGGGTGCAGATGTTGAGGAGTAGTGGTACGGTTGAGTCGGAAAGTAGCTTGAGGAGTCGCAGCGGGATTGTAAGCGGGATAGCCGAAGAATGGATTGTTGGCATTGTAGGGAGAGACCAGGCCGTCACGAGCAGAACGTCGGGTGCGGTGAGATAGGAAAGTGTGAGGGATGTGTTGTTGTAGAGGTGGCTCGTCGAGGTGGGGTACTTGCAGACGAGGAGAGGATGGAGGTTCGATGTACATGATGGTTCCTTCTGCTTGAGCTTCCTTTTCGCCATCTTCTTTTTCCTTGGAGGAGGGGGCAGAGGTTGAAGCGAACCGTGTCTCTGACAGTCTACGCAAACGATTCAGTAGGCCCGAAGATGCGGCAGAGTCCTCCTTGGGTGGCAACTCGCCATCCTTGCCACTAGCGTCTGAGTCTTCGCTTTCTGAAGGCAACACTGCTTCTTCATCCTCCTCTGGCAGGTAAAGTGTGAAATTCGAAGTCGCGCCAACCCTTCGCTGTGGCGAAGTGCCTCTGCTGTCACTCGAGAAACGAACATGTCGATCCGGATTCCTCGTCCTGGCTACCCTCGGACTCATTCCACTTACTGGCGTCATTGCAGGTGTAACGAAAGGTGACCCGCTCGTACTTACGCTCAACCCCACGGCTCTACCATCTACAATTCTGGGATCAGAAGCTGACCTCGCCCGTCCATTTCCCGAATAAGCATTCTCCGCAGCACTTGAGAGGTCACCTCTCGACATTTGTAAATGCTTCAATTTCCTCGCTGCACTAGGCGTCATTTTCAACCCTGATCCTTCGGTCGCGGCGTTATCGCCCCGTGGTGTGGACGGTTCGCTCTGTCGGGGGGTCATGGATCTGCTTGCCCATGGAGTTGAGTCTGCACTGTAGAATACCTCGTAGATGCTGTCGTAGGAGCTGGTTCTACTCATATGCTTGGAAATACCGGGGCTTTGCGGTGGTGTTGCAGCACCTGCTGCGGCAGAGGATGCACGTCGAGGTCGCCCATACTTGCGCAAAACATCGTTCGTCCCACTTTCCACTTGCACATTGAGCTCACCGCCATAACAAGCTGGAATGTTTTTCGCGTCGAAATGCTCCTTCAGCTCTTCGTGCGAAGGGAAAAAGATCTTGGCCAGCGCCTGTTGCGGTAGCACACGCTTGATTACCGCCCACATTCCTGCGTGTACCCAGCCATAGTTAAGCACATACACTGCACCCACCATGCCAGGAACATGGTTCTTGAGCAAGTCCAAAAGGAATGGTAAGAGTTCAAGTTCGAGATTGGCCATTCCACTAGATGCTAGATCGACTGCTATCGAAGCTTGCAGTACCGTTCCTTCATCATCTTTGTTGTTGTTGTCATCCTTGGTTGAGGCTTTGTACAGATCGCCCACGTACCGACGCATGATCTCCATGCAGGCGACAATGTATTCTTTCAGCTGATCCAGGGTATTCTCTGCCGTGCGCTCTACTGATCTCAAATTGATAATTCCACAGGGTCTTCCATAGAAGTCCCTAAAGTTGCTGTTGACCCAAAACAGCGGCGGATTCGGAGGCGGTGGTGTCACATACAACGGATTGAGTGATGACAGTGACAATAGGTCCAAGTCTGTTCGCATTCTCCATAAGATGGTTGCGGTGAGCAAAGAGACGGCTTGTTCCTCGTCATATCTCGAACGTCGATAGAATCGGAAAAGGTTGGCAAAGTCGGAGAGATAGGCGAGAACGCGTGCTTTTCCTTCTTCGTTGAGGTCTAGCTCATCGGTGACATGGTCGACGATTTGGCTTTTTGCCAGTTTGTGTAGCTTTTCGACGGCGGCATGATGGGAGGAGTATTTGGAGATGAGGTCGAGATGCTTTTCATGTACCGCTCGAGCGTTTTTGGATTTCAGCTCTTGAACGGAAGGCATGGTTGCGTCCAATGAAGCCTCTGAAGTCACGACCACGGTATGAGTAGGTCGAGACTGTTGAGGCTATATGAAAAGGCTTGTAGTATGATGATGGAGAAGGTCAGGGATGGAGGAGGTCAAAAGTGTGAAGATGGATGATGATGAAAGGGTTCATTCATTCCCAACTGCTTTGGTGGGAGACACGGGAAAGTGTGAAAGCGATCCCGGCTGAAGAAGCAGCGCGGATGTGCCGAATCGGGCAGCAGAGCGCGATATTTTTTCGCGACCAACTTTCCGGTTGCGGAGTCACAAGTCACGGCTTTGACTGAACGCGGCACGGCCAATTGCGTAAAGAACGTCACTTTTTTGAGTCGCGTGACCGGCAATCTTGACACAAGCCTGGCAATACAAAAATGTGGGGAAGAGGAAAAACGAAGAGATTCTTCTTGCCGAAGTCTGTGCAACACAAGCTTCCTTCTAACCTGGTCAAGTTACGATCCTCCCTCCTCCTTCTCCGTCGACCAAGCCATCGCCTCACGACTCCCTTCGTTCGACTGATCGATCATGTCGACATCTTCTTTTCCGCTTGACTTCGGCCTCAACCGTGTGCACGTCCTCGTCTCGGGCGCTTCAGGAGGAATTGGTTTTGAAACAGCTAAAACCTTTCTCGCCGCGGGGGCCAAGGTGACTGCTCATTACAACACCACACCTCGCTCCCTCACCTCCGTCCCTGCTCTTATATCACTTCAAGCCGATGTCACCTCTGAAAGCGACGTCGCTCGCCTCTTCTCCGAAGCAGAAGCGAAACAAGGCGTTCCCGTCCAAATCCTCATCGTCAACCATGGCATCTGGCCAGTCCAACCCGTGCCTCTGTCCGACATGACCCTGGATCAATGGCGAAACACTCATGCGGTCAACCTCGATGGAGCATTCCTCCTCGTTCGCTCTTTTCTCTCGAACCTCAAAGATAAGCCGTCCAATATCACGGACCCAGCTTCGATCTGCTTCATCGGTAGCACAGCAGGCAAGTTCGGCGAGCACGATCACGGCGACTACGCTTCCACAAAGTCAGCGTTGATGTATGGTCTGGTACCGACTTTGAAGAACGAGATCGTAAGGATCGCTCCCAAGGGTAGAGTCAACTCGGTCAATCCGGGATGGGTGTATACTCCTATGGCAGAGGAGACCATCAAGGACGACAAGGTTAGAGCGAGAGCTTTGGCTAGTACACCACTGCAGAAGGTAGCAATGCCATCAGATGTCGCACGACAGGTGTTGGTTCTATCGTCGCCCAATCTCAGCGGACATGTCACAGGAGTCAATCTTCAGGTCGATGGTGGAATGGAGGGAAGGTGTCTCTACCCACCACCCAACTAAAGGGTAAAGTGTTTGGATGGCGGTTGTGGTTGCGTGCAAATGCTCGGATAGATATACAACGTCATTATAGGATAATAACACAGATCAATCATTGATCACCGGCGATGCCGCCTTGTCCGTCGCCTTGTCCGACGTCTTGGAGAATACAAACAGAATTCGACCCGCTTCGACCTTGTCCATATCGAAATTGTCTTCGTCGAAGCCCTCGTCAGCAGCTTTCATGGTCTCATCTCCATCATCAGAGCCATCTGAGAAGAAGAGGTCGTCACCGCGCTCTTTCATGTTTGTGCTCCATTCATCATCATCCTTCTCGGCTTTGACGCGCACTGGCTTCGCGGCGCTGGACAGACTAGTGCGGTGTCCCGTTTGAATCAGCCCTGCGACAATGTCGTCCTCCGAAAAGGCATCCGGATGCCGAGTCGTGTCGTAATGTGCCCACTTGTACAACGCGAGTAATTTCTTGCGTTTGTCCAGCTTGTCCCTTGCCGCCTGATCTACTACATGCTGCGATGCTGCAACAAAACCTGGCAACTGCTCGTCATCGTCGTCTTCTTCGCTCTTGATGGAGCTCTGACTAGCGCTTGGCATGTTTGAACCCACTTCCGCGAGCTCGGCTGGTGAAGCATTGCTGCCTTTGCCATCGCAATCGCAGACAAGTTGTCTATGACTGATGCAGGTTGAGTCCGTGTGGAGCGTAAAGATGTCCTTCAACTCCTCTCGAGAGAAAGTGTCAGAACCCGACTTTTTCTTGGCATCCATGAGCGATTCGGATAGTCCGAGCTTGGAGATCTGTCGCTGGTAGATCTTCTCATCCATCGTGCCGGACAATAGCAGCCTGTAGATGTAGCAGATTTTCTTCTGGCCGTCTCGGTGGATACGTGCCATGGCTTGCAAGTCTGTTGATGGGTTCCAGTCCGAGTCAATGAGGACTAGTCGGTTGGCGCCGATCAGATTGAGACCGACACCGCCGCTCTTTGCCGATAGCAAGAAGACGAAGGAGTTGTGTACGCCTTCTCGATTGAATTGATTGACCATAGCCATCCTCTCGTCCTGCGGCGTCTTGCCATCGAGTCGAAGATACGAGTAGCGCTTCTTCCTCATCATAGCCTCGACAATGTCGAGTGTGCTCGTGAAGCTCGAAACGAGCACCACTTTGTCATCTGTTTGCGCTTGAACGTTTTCGAGCAGGTTCATGACACAGATGAGCTTGCCGCTGAACCTCGCGTCGTTGCGGACGAAGTTGGGCGGGAAGAATCGACTGATGTCACCAACGAGCGCTTTTGTGGGTGTCTCGGCGTTAGATTCGGCATCCTTGAGTAAGAGCTCAGGCGTGTTGCAGAGCTTCCTCAGCACGCCAATCTGCAACAGACCGTTGCCAGCTTCGCCTCGCAGGATGGATCGCACGTCGCTTGAACCTAAAATAGACTGGTAGATGCGAAGCTGCTCCTGACTTGGACTGCAGAAAAGCACCATCTCCTTCTTGGGTGGGAGATACTGTTTGAGGATATCGGCGGTACGTCGTAGAATCACATCGTTGGTTAGTCGTCTGAGCGCAGACGCACGGGCTTGTCCCGTGGCTTTTGTTTGTTTCGAAGCATGCTGGGCGCGTGAGCGCATGATGGGCTCTTCGAAAGTGGTTTTGAAGTTGTCGTAGCTGGTGAGCAGGCCCGGGTCAACGAAGTCGATCATAGCATAAAGCTCGGAGAGATCGTTCTGGATGGGCGTGCCGGAAAGGATGATTCTGCGCTTGCAGAACGATAATTCGTCGAACATTATGGTGGTTTTTGCATCCTTGGACTTGAGTCTGTGACCTTCGTCGCAGACGATGAGGTCGACGGGCGGTTGCGCGGTCTTGACGGTTTCGATGCATGTCCTGAGCTTTTCGTAGCCAATGACCATGACTTGGTAGGCTTTGGAGCGGACAAAACGCTCTACATCCTCGCGACCTCGATCTTCGTCGATGCAGAGGACGTTGAGGGAGTTGGTGCCAATCCATTTGCGAAACTCGCGCTTCCAATTCTTGACAAGCGTTAGAGGGCATACAATGATGACTCGCTCAATGGTTGCAGATTTTGACGTATAATAGCAGTTCTGCTTGGCAAGTGTGTGTATAAGAGCGATGGTCTGCAGAGTCTTGCCGAGACCCATCTCGTCCGCCAAGATGGCGCCCTGTCCTTTCTCCGCATTTGCATGCATGCCCATGACCCGCTCGTACAGAAACTTGACGCCTTCGATCTGATGCGGTCGCAAAGCTTTGGCGAGTTGTGGGTCAACAACCACGTCCACGATCGGATACTTGTTCTTTTTGTTGTACTTCTCCTGATGAGCTTCGTCGGGTCTCTTCATGACGATGGCGCCTGGTGCGTTGGGATCGAAGCGGGGATGGGGCACCTTACCTTGGCCCGGATTGATGAGACCGCTGATGCGGGATGGACTGGCAGAGCGAGAGCCTGAGGGGTCATCGTCGAGATGATCGCGAGGCTGTCTTGGCACGGGTTTGCCGTAGAAGGTTTCGGCTCGAGCAGGAGCAATCTGGTTGATATCGACTGGCTTGATGGCAGGCCGCTTCATGGGAACTGCGAATGGCTTTGGCGTGCGTACGGCGGTGGGTGGCGGACCTTTCTTGACTGGCGAGAGCTCGCCACGTGTGAATGCAATCATCTTTCGATACTCGCGCTCGTCAATCTCCCTGTCAATCTCAATCTCCTTGCCACCTAATGCCAACTCATCGCCTGAAGAAAGTCGATTGAAAGCGAATCTTGCCGAGCCGACGAGCTCTTTGCCTGTCTCAGAGCAGATGAGAGTGCAGCGCTCGCCACCATCCTTGACAACGAGAATTGCGTCTCCGTCCCATGTCTTGTGCTTCTTTTGCTGTGGCTTTCTCCATGTACATAGATAGAAAGGGCCGCTGCGACTGGAAGGTCCCGCAGCTGCGTTATCCCTATCGACTGATGTCGAAGGGCTGGTACCTTGGTGAGAAGACTTGCGACCGAGGAGAAACGCATGAGAAGGTGGAGTTTCGTTGCCGGTTTCAACGGCAGGTAAGAGTGGATGCGAATCGTCATCGTCGACTGATTGCGTCGGAAGCACTAGCCGCGCCCTCTTTGCCGGTGTCGTCGTTGTAGGCTCGTCGTTGATACGTGACGGGGAAGCGAAGTTGGCGCTCGCAAGTGCAGATGGGAAAGTCCTTCTCAGACCGAGTGTGCCTCTTGGGCGAGAAGGTCTTGGTTGAGCCGGAAGCTCCGAGGCCGGATCCATGGTCATAGGAGATGTGTCGACGTCAATGTCATGGACGTGATCGGTGGATTATCTGAGCTGTATGCTGTGATGATGATCCTTCAAGACGTCGGATTCGGTTCTGTCAAAAGTTACTGATGGTTCGGTTGAGCCTTGGTCTGTTCAGAGATAAGGACAGAAGAGCAGAGCAAAGTCGATCCCTGCTCGCAGCAAGTGTTGATCTCTCAAAAGAAGATTCCGACTCAGCTTTCTGACAAATTGGACGCAGGTGTTGGTTCGCTTGGCTCGGAGCAGCTTGAAAATTCAGTCACGCCAATTTACGCGACGCGTGCTCCGAAGTCACACACACTTGCTCACCCCAGCTCATCCCAATTCTGACTCTTCAGTATCCTTCAAAGCTGTGACCAGATTGATGAATGGTGATGGTGAAATTGTCTGTACCAGTATGAAAGCCAGGCTGAGGTAACGTCTACTTCCTACGGGCAAGTGACTTGCACACAGAGGCGTCGGGTCGATCTGAGGGTTTGCGAATGACAGTCCAATCATCCTCAAATAACGTGTAAAATAGGTAGGGAAAAGATGGCGTCGAAATTCCTTGCGGGAAGGCAACAGCTTTCTTCTAGAACCAAACTCGGATTGACCGAGCAGCTTGGCGATGAACCACCGACTGCCTTCGGTGTAGCTGAATCGGTGTCCACGCGCAAGATTGAAACTGCCCGATTTGACTTGATCGGGATCGGACTAACGTAGCTGCGATGCTCCATGGTCACGGCTGTTCGTGTATGAAGACACAAGAAAACGAGAGGCCGAACAAGAGGCGAGACCTCTTTTGTCCAAGCGGGATGGAATGATCTGCAAAAGAACTTCCAGCGAGCTCGAGCCGAGCCAGCAAGCAAACGAGCGACTCTAGACAGCCAGACCGCGCGGAGAAGAGAGAATGCTTGGACGGAGAGAAAAAGCCGAAAATAGCTTGCAAGCGTGCGAAACTACGGTGAGGTAGCAGCGGCAAGGGGAAGAACGGCGAGTTGGACATTGCAAAGTCATGCCGGTCGACGTCACGACACAGCCTTCGTTGTCGACAACACAAGAAGCTTCTTGCCGCTTTGACGAGCCTTTCTTGTTCGCCCTGTATCGACCATTGACCGTCGTTGGCTCCGACGGCGTTTGGTCTTGCAGCTTGCGCCCACTTTTTAGAATCACCTGTCCAAATTGCACCACATCGCCGAAGGGAAGGCTGCGGCGATCAAGAGGTTCCAGTTGTCGAGTCTGAGATGCCTTGTTCAAGCGCAGAGGTCGGTACGAACAGTAGCGCAGAACAAGAGTATTTCGCAACGGCACAGTGGCATCCAGAGAGACCCTGAGGCCGAGGATCGACAGCGTGAACAGTCAACATCGAGAGACATCCGCATTCTAGGGCCAAGTAGCTTTGACCGCGCAACTGCTAGAAGGAAGGGGCCGTGAGTCGGTTGTTCGAGTCGCATAAGCGCAATGATGTCGAAAGATCTTCGTTACATGGCTTGGCCTAGTTCAGAATGCGCTGTCGAGAAGATTACTATACACGAAATGGGTGGAAGGGTCCGAAAGCATCATTGCGTGGGCAAGTACACGTCTGGCGAACAATGCCCAGACTCGGGCCAATGTGGGCTGAGCTTCGCGGGAATGCGTTGCCGGATCAGCCGCATGGCTTGTTCGACAGATACAGTACGACGTTGATCGGCGACTTTGCGAGCTGTATGGAGCATGCACACAGTGCAGAACTGACTTCTCGAAGTTGCGCTCGAGCGGAAGTGCCGATCAAAGCGAATGAATCAACGCACAGCAACAATGAAAGGGCAGAAAGGGTAGAGGACCCTCTTTGTTCGCAATGAGAAGACAGCTTCTGTGTGCG
Organism: Ustilago xerochloae; assembly: GCA_928856705.1. Lineage (NCBI taxonomy): Eukaryota > Fungi > Basidiomycota > Ustilaginomycetes > Ustilaginales > Ustilaginaceae > Ustilago > Ustilago xerochloae. Next base: position 103,786 of record CAKMXT010000015.1, read on the forward strand.
CTGAGTGCGATCCGGATGGTTCGACGTCCAACTTGATCGACCACGGTCAACGTGCTCTATATTCTGAACGAAATGGTCCTAATGCTATGCTGTGCTGTGCTGCTGTTTCCAATTTCGGAGGCCAGCGTGCGAGCTGCTGTTGTGTGCTGTTGGTACGATTGCCGACGCATTTGAGCTGCTGCGGACAGACAGAGAGAGTGTCGTGTTGTGCTGTGCTGTGCTGCCTGAGTGTGTGAAGGTGGTTGAAGTAGCGATATGCACGTTGATAGTATTCTTGGTGGATGCTTCTAATCTGGAACACACTGTCGGAATGCCCAATTTTGTCAGTTTCCACGGTTGGATGTCCGTCTCTCGTCGTCATCGCTCAGAATTGCTCGGCATTTCAGCTTCCGTCCCGCCGCGAGCGAAAATGGTGCCAAAATTGAAACAGGCAGGCCAAAGCGCGGTCTCTTTTGTGCTCCAAAGCAGCAGAGAGTGGAGGCCACACCGTCCAAGTTGCGTCAGAGGAAAATCATCTCTGCTTCATGCGTCTTCACTCTGAACTCCCCGACAGCGGCACGGCTTCCGCCCAAGACCACAAAGACAGGTGACTGACTATTCAACAGCACTTGGCCTCAGAGCCCAGACCATCTCTCTCAACGCTTACTACTGTTCTGCACTCTCTCTGCTTCTCTGCCTCTCAGCTTGGCTTCCTCTACCCATCGACTTTAGATAGTTGCACCATTCGGATCCCATCCACTCGCCTTTCCTCTTCACCATCACCATCCGAACGAACTTCCATACCCATATCGGCTAGCCCACCTTTATCTTTAGCTCGCCGTTGTCGTTCTTATTCCCAGTTACCACACATACCCATCCATTAATTTTATCCCACGTCGTCGACGTCAATCACTACCATGACCGACGCACACTCTACCGTCACCAGGGCAACCTCGCTCAGCAGGAAGTCCACCGTTGCCAGCCGCAACGCTTCCCTCATCAAGAAGAACACTGGCCCTCACGAGCTTCGTCCTTCTGACATCCTCATTGAGCGCTTCACTGGTAAGTTGCCAAACTTCATTCCAGGCTTTGACAAGCTGTTGTTTGCCCTATCAGGAGCCGCTTGAAGTTTGAACAAATCGCTGACCTTACTGCCTTCTTTTGATCATATCACACAGGCTGGAAGCACATCACCAAGCAGCTCATCAGCTACTTCGAGGGTATTGCCGACATTGAATACAACACTGCCAAGGAGCTCACCAAGCTCGGCGGTGTCATTCAGGTTCCCTTCCGTGAGGGCAACCAGTTCCTTGGCGAGGACGGTATTCAGGATATCTACTACGGAATCCGTGACAAGACTCGTGTCATTGCTGACCACCACGCCAACCTTGCCAAGACTGTCGAGGGCTCTATCGTTCAGCACCTCCAGAAGCTCCGCTCCGAAATCAAGGCTCACATCAAGAATGTTCAGCAGGACACTGGCAAGCTCGCCAACTCCGTTGCTAAGGAGCGTGAGATGTCCACCAAGATGATCACCGAGCTTGCTCGTTCCATCACCTTGCTCAAGAACACCCCCATGAGCGTCACTGCCCGCGAGGACCCTTACGCTGCCAACCAGCAGGTCTTCCGTCAGCTCCAGCGCCAGGTCAACGAGGAGAACGCTCTCCAGAAGTCCATCATCATCATGCAGCAGAACTCGGCCCACTTCGAGGAGGGTATTGTTCGCAGCATCCAGAGCGCTTGGCAGACTTTCGACGAGTGGTCCGGACGCATGTCGGCCCAGGTCCAGGACACCTGGCTCAGCCTTGGTGTTCAGATGCGTTCGCTCCAGCCCAACTCCGAGTGGATCGCTTTCGCCGCCCGTTCCGACCACCTTCTCGACCCCGACACCCCTCTCCGCAACCCCGAGACCATCGACTACCCAGGCAAGGACGACCCCTCCGTCATCCCCGTTCACCAGGGTATCCTCGAGCGCAAGAAGCGTTTCACCAAGACCTACAAGGAATCCTTCTACGTCCTCACTCCCGCCGGCTACCTCCACGAACACGGTTCTTCCGACCCTACCAAGCACCCTCAGCCCGAACTCTCGCTCTTCCTTCCTGAATGCACCCTCGGCCCTCCCTCCACTATGGCTGCCAAGAGCCACAAGTTCCACATCGAGGGTCGCAAGGTTACTGGCAACCAGTCTGCTGTGCCATCCAAGGGCCTCGCCAGTCTTGGCATGGGCCGCGAGCACGCTTACACCTTCCGTGCCCGTAGTCACGACGAGATGATGGAGTGGTGGAACGACATCAAGCAGCTCTCCAAGGTCTACCTTACCACCTCGGAGCAGATGGACCGCTCTGGTATTGTCCCCGCTGCCGTCCGTGCCGCCGGTTACCGCTCCGAAGAGGAGGAGGACGAGGAGGAGAACGGAAGCTCGATCGAGGAAGAGGACGACGAGGAGGAGTACGAGGAGGCTGAGGACGAGAACAACGCTCAGGCTGCTCCCGCCATCGCTGGTGCCACCCACACCTCGGGTGCTGCTGGTGCCTCAACTTCGGCCACCAAGGAGGAGGAAGTCCCCGCCTACTCCGGTGGCGCTGCTTCCCAAGGTGAGGTTGGCCCCAACGGCTACCTCCTCGAGAAGAAGGGCGAGTCTGCTCAGGCTGGCGAGCCCTCGCAAGACGGCTTGAACCGAAGCGCCAGCTCAGCTGGTAAGGAGAAGGCCGCCGAGACTGAGGCCAAGGAGGCATAAGCTCATACCCTAGTCTCCGCTAGGTCTGGCTTGTGTATCGATCGAATGCTTTGAGAAGAACTCAAAGCAAATCTAATATCCCAGGAGCTTCCGATTCGATATCCCTCTCTCTCAATCTCTTGACCCATGTGATCGTCCGACTCTTTCCCCCTTTATTTATTCTGATTCACTTTCGGATGCTCCGCTGTTCTTGATCGCCTTTTTGTATACGTTCTCTGTATCATCCTTCCCATTCTGGATGTGTCGCCTTGTTAATATTCATTCTCTTTCCGAATTCGGTTTGTCTGTGTCGGATAAGTGCCCTCTCAAGAGGCGTGCGAGCTTGTACACGATCACAGACAAGAGGATGTGCAAACTGTAGATTGATGCTGTGATTGAAAAAAAAGGTGATGAGGATACTTGTCTATGGAAAAACAACAGAAGCAACCCAATATCGGATCGCAAAGGCCAAACATGATCCTGCGATCTGTAACAACATCGTATGAACCCACAATCCGTATTCGGTGATTTTTGGACCTGTGAAAGGCTGCTCTCCTTCCTTAAGGCTAGTCGTTGGTTTGTGCTTTACGCCACGGAGTACGAGAATGGCGTTTAGGATGGTTAGATTTGTTGTACTCTTGATCCGCCTGCACTTCGGCTCGTCATAGTATTCTAATTGGACCAGTCTCAGTGTAGCGAGCAATTTGAGAGCGATGGTTGCCAGTGTGCTCGCTGGACGCAATGGTTTGGTTGAAGTGTTGGGCAAAATTTTGTCTGCCTCTGCTTTTCCTGAGGCAAAGTATTGGATAGAGGGGTAGAGGCAGTTGGTCGGACCATGAAACCTGGGTACTCTGTGTCTTGGATTCGGCACAAGCCCGAACAACTGTGGGCAACTGAGCAGAAAATTAAAGATTTGAGGGACAAAGAAGAGCAATACTGTCTTACTGAAATGTCCCAAGATTCCCACCGTCGAAAAGACCATCCCAGCGAAATAACAGAAAGTATCTCCTACAAACACTCCGGCTGGATACTTGTTCCACTTTAACAAGGCCAAACAGACTCCAGTAAGTGGCAAAAGAAGGTAAAGGCTGAGCAGATGACGTCGAAGAAGCTCTTTTGACGAGTGGGATCCTGGCATTCCAGCACGACTATCGAGGTAAAGAATGTCGTTGATGCAAAGAGATATGGAAATCACGAGGGCTTGACCGACTTCGACTCCGTTGATGCCAGCAAGGATGTTGATGCTGTTTGTGCAGAAGGTTGAGAGTAGCGACATATAGAGGTAGTACAAAGGTCCTAATTCGAGTATCGAGGATCCGATCCACTTCCGCAATACTCCAGGCCAGCCAGGAACCACAACGGAAGTTCCGCCTCCACCAGCATAGTACACCATCAGCAATGGGATACTTGAAATGATCGGGATTGGAAGCTTGTATCTCCACCGAATGTCGAATACGTCATCCAGAAACCCTAGCACAATTGCCGAGGAGAAGGAAAGCAGCGCTGACAGGAAGCTCGCAAGTTCATGATGTGGGAATCCTCCCCTCCCGTCCATTCGACCTTCCCAGTCATCGCCTGTCTTATAGACACCTTGCAAGCGAGAAGAGAAGTAGCGAAAGGGAATGAAGAGGAAGAGAATTGCCATATAAACAGCAGCTGTGGGAAGTCCGAGCGACTCGGGTATTGGTTCGGGCTTGTTTTTGAGCAGATCACGACCTTTAAAGCCTCTTGCATGAAAGACATCCTTCGTTTTTGCAATTGCCGCACTGGTCACCCAAAACCCAATCAGCGAAAGGCCAATGGCAGCGAAGAGGCCGGGAAAGGCATTGTCGTAGTACAAGATGGCCTTGCGTTGTTCGTGTGAGATCAAGATGTCGAGCAGCCTGGTGAGTCGAGACGGTTGGGAAGCAAGGAAGATTTGGGAAAGCCATTCGAATGGCGGCCAAATGGGCGAACCAGTATGAGTGGGCCCGGTTGCCTCGAGTTGTAGCAAAGGCGGCAGAAACAGCGATGCTGTTCCTACTGGCAGCACCAACGCTGCTGATACGAGCGAAGACATGCTCACCAGCCTCTTCACGGTGAGCTGCGTTGTTGGTGGTGAGAAGGAAGCAAGGATGGGCCCGTGCTAGAGGCATTCACATTTCTCCTTCCTCAGGGTCTGTGAAATGTGGAGTGTTGAGAAGCCACTTTCAGAAGAACGGCAGAAATCACAAGGCGTCGACGTGTCTCTCTTCCGCAACTCCGCCGTTCCGCGGTTGATAGCTTCTTCTCACCGGTGACGATCGCTCTCGCCCTTCCATAGGTGTTTCCAAGCGATCGAATATTGAGCAATACAAGCGTTCTTACTTTTCCTGGGTATGTATTTGATTGCAAGCAACTCAGCGTCAGAACGGCCTTACAGCCGTCTACATTTTGGACAAAGAAGGAAAGAACGGTGGAAGATGTCTTCACAGCCATGGACTTCCAGCACTCTAGCGTGGAGAAAAGCAATGCCGAAACACACCTTCTCGCAGCTCTGATGACCTCTGCAGAACTTGATAACGACGGCCGAAAGTGGCCAAGCCGCGCTGCGTCTTTAGTTGCAAAAGAGCCGGATACCGTGCCAGAGAGTACTGTTGCTTCTCCGAAGAGAAGCTCGTCGCCCCTATCTAGCCCATCAATGAAGAGGTGCCGGAGGAGACGAATCCAGACTAGATGAAAAAAGAAATGTTGATGTCGCTAGGCTATGACTCAAACCCCGGTCACGGGAGCACGGTCGCCGAAGCGATGCACTCCAAGACACGGTGCTCTTAAGACCCAGCATCATGGAGGGGAATGGGAAGGAGGAAAAGGAATGCTCACGGATGTAGAGGGTGAGAGGAAGAAAAGGGTCGGGGCAATCGCTTAAAGTGATGATCACAGTCGGATCACGTAGCGGTCTAAGATCGACGAAAGCAACTGAATGCGATGCTTGTCCCCGATGCTTGCGAGCTACACGACATCCTCAAAGTCGTCCATACCGTCCTCGTCTTCGTCTTGGTTCTCGGCAGCGGCAGCAGTGGTGTTGCCTTGCTCTGTCGCCGCTGGTTTTGCTCTCTTGTGCTCGGCATCGCTGCCAGACGGAGACCGTGAGCGCTTGCGCTGCTGCGTCGTGTCGGCCGCTGGTGGCTCTGGCTCTGGCACGGGCTCGAAGTCGTCAAACTCTTCTTCCTCGACAGCCGGCGCATCTTGGCTCTTGGCTGATGCGACTGCCTCCGCGTTTTGGAGACTGGCGTATTGAGCATAGTAATCGTCGTCGTCGCCATCCTCGTCGTCCTTGCCTTCCTCGACATCGAAGCCATTGGAGGTCTGCAATCGTTGCTGCTTGCGACCCAGAGCTGTCTGCTCGCCACTGACAGTACTTGCAAGGTGCCATGCCGGTAGCGCGTTCTGCTTGCGCTGCTCGTCCTCGGCCTTCTGCTTTGCGAGTCGTCGAGCAGCTTCGGCTGCAGGGTCGTTCGAGGCAAGGTCGACTTGAAGTGCAGGGGCGCCGTTGACGGTAGAGGAAGGTGCCGAGCCGCCCTCTTCCGACCTGGTTGTATACCAGGGCTGCGAAGCTGCATGCTTGGTGAGCCAAGCGCCAACGTCGAGAGGAGGGAGAGTGATGCCTTCTGTACGTCGAAGACCTCCAAGCAGCGTAGACAGCTGCTCGTTGAATCGCATCAGACTGTCCTTGCTGCGCTTGACGTCTTCGGCTTCTTCGTTGTCGACGAGCTCGGTACTGCAGCCGGGTGTCTCGCAAACAAAGACGTTGCGGAAGAAGTCAAGGAGGTGCGCGACTTCGAGTGTTGAGTATGACTTTTTGCAACGAGGGCAAACATAACCCTTATTGTCAAGCTCGTTACGCAGACGCGTATCAATCTTTTTACGAATGGACATCATGCGCCATTTGGTAACATCGAGGAAGAGTTTGAAGTCGAGATAGTAGTAAGTGCGAGGTACGCTGCGATTTGTGATGGCATCTCTGATCTCGTTTCGACGGAAAGTGCAGATCAGCTTGTCTTCCAAGAGCTTGGATGAGAGAGCAGCAAGCTCTTTGACTTGAATGCCTAGCCGATGAGCGAGCACGTCCGCAGGTAGAACAGTGATGCTGACAAGCTGGTCCATGAGGACGATGTGACGATCCTCGTAGAAAATGCGGGCAACGATCTGGGCCATTCTTCGAATGGTCGAAAGCTGCTCTTCACTTGCGAGCTTGACTTCGGAGTCATGACCAGAGCGGCCAAGGCTGGTGATGCTAGACATTTTTGAAAGAAAAGAGGGGACGGGAATGTGACGGGATCTGTTTGATGCGAGGGTATATTGATCCTTTTTTACATTCTGGCCGTCAGAACGCCAGGACCAAAAAGACGAGAGCGGGATGGAAAATGCGAACAACGATGCAAAGAGGAAAGCAAGAAAGAGTCAGACGAAACAACCGCAAAAGAAGAAGGCGAAGAGATCCAACGGGCGAGCGCCTAATTGGAGACCATGTTGAAGCGTGGTGGTGGTGTTGTAGGAAGATAGATCGAGTCTCGTCTCACTTCTCACTTTCGAAATGACAAGAGAATCAATCCTGAAAATCCTAAATAGAGAGCGTACCGCAGTTTTACGCCGCGAATCGCTTTTCGTCGCAACTCGACACGCGACGAGAAGGAAGTCGGTTCCGTGTTGAGGCATACAGATAGGATCGGCGATGGTGAGAAGGTGAAACCCGATACAAAATATGCCTACAGTATCTCATGCTGTATGCAGTCAGGGTCCAATCCTTTTTTTCAAGGTTTTGATTTCTGAGGTGAGAACGGCTCAGTCACTTCTTCAGTGAGGCAGCAATACTGTAACCATAAAATTGTGGCCCTTCTTGAAACTGCGCTTTCCGCTCTGCACGGCCCTTCCAAGGAAAAGGTGAGCTTCAGCCTGTCGCTACATGATCCCCTCTTCCTCCTCACCTTATTCCTAAAGGACGCAGATTTCGCTGTGACCTCCGTCTCGCCTCACACCACTTTCCTGCACTTCCAAAATCGAACGGCACAAGGATCATCTCTGCCAAAGCGCTGACACTAAAAACCGTCTTCCAATTGCTCAGCCGATGCAGTCGACCCCGGAACTTGTTTTCTAAGCTGACGCCCAGCCAACCGAAGCCACACCTGCCTGACCTAGTTTGGGATTCGAAGCTGCCAATATGGTCAAGGTGCCTCCCTTACCATTGCATCTTGATGCATATGAGGGTTGGCAGCCATCCGAGACCAATCCCAGGATCGCAAGGGTATCCAATGACATTTCAGCCGCCGATATGTGGACCCACTTCATAAGCAAACGACGTCCCGTCATCATCGATGGTCTACTCAAAGACTCAGCCTGGAAGGCCGACAAGTGGACTGACCTCGATTACCTCAGGTCAACTGCTGGAAACGTACCCGTCAAGATCGAACCCGTTCATCCACACGCCGGTCACTTTGGCACCTCAGTCAAACGAAAGAAGGTTCAATTTTTCGAGTTTCTCGATATCCTCAAAGATCCTTCGAGCTCGGGCAAGTGGTACCTGACAACCCAATACGTCGAAGAAGGCGAAGAGGAGCAAGCCTCTCAATCTTCGTCACCAAAAGCCTCCACTCTTGACATTTCGGCCGACTCCGATGATGAGAGCGACAACGAGCCCGAGCTTGACAACGTCTTGCCGGCACCTACAAATGCACTGTCAAACGACTTCCCAGCAAGGCCAGAGCTTCTTGGGAATCTAGTCCTTCAACAATGTAACCTGTGGTTGGGTAATAGTAAAGAAGGCAAGAGCTCCGGATTGCATCATGACTTCCACGATAACCTCTACATTCTTCTCTCAGGCTACAAAAGGTTCCTCCTCTTTCCACCTTCCGCACATCGCTACTTGCATCCTCGTGGGTTTGTCGACAGAGTGCATCACAACGGCCTCATTGTCTATGCTCCTCCTGGCGAACTGCCCTGCTACGTGCCAGGTCGCAAGCAGCAGCTTCCCATTCGATCCGACGGCCTAGTCCCTTCAGATGCAGCAAGATGGCGACGAAAGGCTCGTCTTCGTATCAAACGCGAGATTGACGAGCGAGCTGCTGCTGATGCCGGCGAAGGTGAGCGTCAGAAAAGCCAGCGTAAAGGCAAAGCAAAGCAGACCAGGGCTCAAGAACTTGCCGAAGAAGCCCTCCTCCAAGCAGAAGCAGAGCTTCGAATCTGTTGCATGGATGAAGACGGCATCGACCCTGAAGCCGACACTTCCGAGGAAGAGGACGATTACGATCTTGATGATAGCGTCGATCCCGATGCCCTCCTCAACAAATTGATCTACCCGAACGGCCCTCAGCATGGCGAGTCGTCCGAAGAAGATGAAGAGCAGAGCAATGATGACGAGGACGAAGAGGATGATGATGATGACAACGCGGCTCGCATGCTCCTAGCATCGCTGCCAGATGCGATGAGACCCATTGCACTTGCAGCTTTTGCGGGCAACAATGCCGCTGCTTCGAGATTGAAGGCCTACTTGGAAAGCGTTGCCACCTCGGAGCGTTCCGATGCTGAAGGAAGTGATTCCGATGCAGAGCAAGAATCAGATTCACAATCTGACGCCGAGGCCGGCTCCGAGTCTGACGGAGAACAGCAAGATGCTGAAGAGATCATTGCATCGAAGTTCGCCTCCAACGGCGTCTCACGCAAGCGGAAGGAGGTCTCTACTTCTGAGACAATCGACGACTCGGAAGACGATGGGCAAGACAGTCAATCAGAAACAGCTGAGTCTGAAGCTTCTCGAGGCCCCGTCAAACGCGTTAAGATTGCGGCTCAGGTAGACAGTATCGATTTCAGCGAGCCCGAAGCAGTATCGGGTCAGAGCGGAGCGGAAAGCGATGTGCCAAATAGTGACGACAACGAGGACGACTCAAGTGAGGAGGAAGACGAGTCCGACTTGCCGGGCTTTGCAGGCGCTGACTCGGGCTCAGAATTTGGAGATGTGGACGAAGGCGAAGCCGAGCTCGAGCGCCTCCTCGCGCTTGCTCAGGATGAGGATCCAGATGCTGAAGCATTAGCAACGAACGAAGACAACGAGCCTCAAAGCTTTTCACGCATCCCGCCGCACGTCTTGCATCGCTGCCTTGACGTACCCGACGATCCATCTCGCCCTGCGCCGCCAAAAGCTGCCAATGGTTCTGCAGCCAAGCGCAAGAACAATGATCTCGCCTCTGAACCATACAAGCTTCTGCCAGGCTGCCCACCACCTATTCAAGTTTTCCTCAAGCCCGGCCAGATGCTCTACCTACCTGCAAGCTGGTACCACGAAGTCACATCTTCATCACTGCCACCACTACATGAACAGGAAGCCACTCGAGGCGAAAAGCAATCATCCAGCGAGGTGCACATGGCACTCAACTACTGGTTCCACCCTCCCGATGCGCTCGAATTTGAGCCTGTTGAACCCAGGCAAGCGTCTCGAGCTTCTGAAGTCACCGTACCAGGTCTTGGTGTTGGTCTTGGCGATAGCGCTCTCGAAAACCGCGGTGATGGCACTGGTACACACGAGCGGCCCTACCGCGACGCAGAGGTGTGGGACGAAGTCGATCGTGCCGTGGCAGAGCAGATCAAGGCGGCCAAGCAGAGCGCATCAAAGTGACTCAAGTCTCGTGTCATCTCTCAAGTGTGCAATCTTATCACATTCACATTCGAGCACAAAGCTGCACCTCATCACCACGTTTCGTCAACCCGATCGCATCATTCCTGAGCATCTCCTTGTCATTCAAATGAACTTGAGCATCAACAATGAAGCCGTTTCAAGACCGTGTGGCAGTCAAAATCCACTCTCTTCGAAAGCGACAAGACTTTGACCGAGCGTGCCATCAAATAATTTCCATACATCAGGCATTGACTCTAGCGCTGGCAAGATCTGAGCAAGCTGTTGCTGAGGCATGTCCAGGTTCATGCCAGGGATGTTGTTGGCATGGTTGCCGTTCATCGACATGCCTGGTGATGCCATCGGCCAGCCTTGCGCACTAGCACCATTTTCGCTGCTGTGAGGCGTGTCTACCAGATTTTCCCAGCCTGACGTGCTCCTCACTGAGCCCCTGGCGTTGTCAGTGTGGCCGTGCATTGCACTCCGCGAGTCGTTCATTGTGCAACTGCCATGTACCGGGACGACGTTGCTTTGATCGCCGTTGTACGACATTAACATGCTAGAGAGCGAATTGGTTGCTTCGCTAGGGTGGAAGGACGTGCCATTAGTAGCTCGAGAAGTCGAGTTGCCAGCGAGTGGGTTAAAGTGACTGGAGCCATATCCAAAGGATGCGGTCGGTAGCGGATTTGCCCGCTCGTCATCTGGTGACGTGCCCTCGAACATTGCAGAGGACACATCTGAACGGGTCGTGCCGTGGTTAAAATGTGAGAACCAGCTGGCTTCCAACCCTCTGTCGCTCTGTGAGTCGTCCGTGACCCGAACGATGTCAAGGACTCCATTCGAGGACGCAGTCGGCACACTCTGTCTAGAGTCATTCTGAGTTTCGTTCTCCGGCAAACGGATGCGTTTGAGCACTGAGTCGACACCGTTCGTGGTTTTCCGCTTTTTCGGCTGCGCTGGTCTCTGATAGTAGCGCTCACCTTCTTCCAAGAGATCTGCGAGCAGTTGACATCCCCTTCGAGCGATAGCACTCTTGCCAGTGAGACGTTGAAGCGCTTCCAGTGCTCGTCTCACGTCTTGTCGTCGCATTGCGGGATCCGAGGTCTTTGAGGCTGGCTTGAACATGTCTAGCGCCAAGATGGTGGCAGCTGCAACAGCATGATAAGGAATGGTCCAGAGAGCTCCACCGTGAACTCGTGACTGCAGATCTAATTGAGGTCGCTCCTCGTAGTCAAGAGTCAGCCCGAGGCCACGCCGGAGCTCATGGAGTACCCCGCGGGCAGTCTCAATAGAAGCAGCGTGAGAGAGCTCTCTCTCCTCCGCTGAGACATCGCGGGACAAGAAAGCTCGATGCATGACCAGAATTTTGTGCTGCACCGAGATGAAGAGGTAGTGCTGTAGCACTGTGGTAAAGCTTGGCAAAGAGACGCTTCTGCCTCGTAGGGTTGCTGATTCCTGTGGCTCCAAACATGCTTTGAAGCGATCCGTGACGAAGCGTAAGCGATCTTCATGATGCTTGACTAGAGACAAGGAGGGCGCATCCCTCGTCTTGTTGAGATCCTCAAAGAAATCGCAAACAATCTTGGCAACATGGCAAGTGAAGCGCTGTTTGGATGCCACCGTCAGAACATTGACCTCGCGATTGACAAGGCGACCCTCTTCCAGATCCTCGTCAGAGCAGTTGTGCGGCAGAGGCGTATCATACTGTCCCTCTACGATGGAGAAGCAGCCGCTGAATGGGATTGCAAAGTAGTCCTGCTGCGTGAACGCCCACCAGACACGCTTGCCGATTTCGAGATCGATGATGCGCTTCTTCCAGACAGCGAATTGTCTGGGTGATTCGTCCGGAAGCCGACAACATCCTGTCTCGCGACAGTGCCTACCCGCATGAAGTAAGACTTGACTTCGTTGCTCCGCGCAAGATTCGAGGAACCGCGCGGTGCGACCGAGTGCGTGCAGCCCAAGCGTTTGGCCAGTCTTGATACCAATGGCCAGAAGCGAGGTCAGCAAATCGCTACCACAGATATTGTGTCCGGCGACGCAAAGAATGGCGATGGTTTGGCAGCAGTATACCGAAGGTTTGACAAGGTAGTCTGCCAGCGAGAGCGAGTCCATTGCTGCGTTCAGCATGTTCGATGCAAGACGCATGCGCTCCGTCTCGGAACCGAATCCACAATATGTACCTTCTTCTTCCGACATCTGATGGATGGCAATGCTGCAGACAACGTAGAACAGAGCAAGCCAAGCTGGGTCGATCGCGCGGTAGCCATCAAAGTCGTGTGTGTCAGCGCCGCCTTGATCCGTTATCGCTATGGCTAGATAGGCTTCCACTTCTCTTTCGAATGTTGGAAAATGCACACAGCAGTGCTGCCAAGCTCCGATCTCCTTGGCCACTTCGACCGCTCGACGTATCGAATGTGCTGCGAGTCGCACGGCCATGATGCTATCCGTGACGGGTTTCGCGGCAGGTCTTGCGAGCGCATTTGCAGGCGGTAGCTCGTCAGGACAAGATCGCAACATAAATTCTACTCGAGACACTACACGAGATGGCAAACCACGACGAAGATGTTTTAATAGTCGTGAACCTCCGCCACTGTCGGATGCTTCCGCGACACCCTCTGTGCGATGTCCGCGCGCAGAAGCGAGAACTTGTGGAGCAAACAGCTGGTCGGAGACAGCCTTACTACTCGGGTGACCGGACTCGGTTTCGCTGTCTGAAGAACCTGCGTCGAAGTCAATGTCTCGTCGTCTATCTTTACCTAGCGTCAGGAACTCGAGTGTGGTTGCTGCGTCTGTCGAGGCGAGTTCAGCGTTTAGTACCTGCGTCCGCGAGATCGGAAGACTAGTGTCTGTGTTTGGGACGCCCTTGGCTGCACCGCGCGCAGAGCTTGTGCCGTCTATGCCATCTCGGCGACTGAAGCTCTCGCTTGCCTGTTTCTGGTGAGAACGCTGATCTGCCACATTGCGCTCCGGTCGCTTCCCACTCTCAGCAGATTGAGACCCACGTTCGGCCTCCGCCCAGCTTGTACGATTCTCCCCAAGTACGGATATGACTTCCTCTACATCAGTCAATCTGGCCTTCACGTCCTCGAAGGACTCCGCCTGTTGTGCCTGCTGATTCAATCGCTGCTCGATGCGGTCAAGCTGGAGCTGCAATCGCGAAAGCCCGCGAAGGAAGATGTCCGAGCCGTCCGAGACCAGCTGTTTTGAGTCTCCCTGCGCGCTAACCGAAGAAGACAGCCTTCGATGGGATCCGGACGGTGTTGCAGCCGTATCGAAGGCTCGGCCATCGTCGCTCTGCTGATGGGGAGAATGTGCTAGCTTGTGCGACGACGGTCCCGCTATCTCGTAAGCAGAATCTTCGAGACGACATACATCTGCCTTGCCCCGCTTGATGCAGGATTGACAAGGAACCTTCTTGTCGCATCGTATCTTCCGTCGCGCGCATTCTGTGCAGGACCAGGAGGGGCGCTGACTCCGCTTGTATGGAACCAGCGCCGGCTTTGACTCTTCTTCGACAGGAGGGCCAGCCATCTTGCAGCATAGGTCGAGCGATGGTCGACAATGCGGAAGAAGCGACTAGATGGAGGTCGCAGCAGCCGCCTCTGGCGGATCAATGGCTTCAGCGATTGCCATGCCCCACTGTCCAGGTGGTACCCTCCGAGGCAGACGTACAGAAAGCAATATCGAGAAGGTGCGAGTTGATAGAGTGCGTCAAGACGAGGCTGCGAGTGCTTTGACGGTGGGAGTGGCCGAATATGGTGGGGTCGGCATCGCTCTGTGGTTAGATAGAGATGGTGGTCAATCTAATCGCGACGGGACCGGTGACAACTACAGTATTCCCGACATGCTCGCCAGCTCTGTTCCTTATCTTTGATCCTTATCACTGCTCAGGGTCTGTGGGGTAACGCCGATGATTGGCCCATGGCTATCCACTCCTATGTTACATCGACAACACTAACATAGTAGCTGTATTTCATCGCTTCCTGGACATCAATTGGCTACACAGCCTTCACAAACAGCAAGCTCAAGGCAAGTCGGGCCCAAAACTTTTTGATGGTCTTGGAAGATGAGGTTCGGGCGTCTGACATGTTCACAAGCGACGTAAGTTACATTGTCGCTGCTTCGGACTCATATATAGCTTTTCAGCACCTTTTCTCTTTCTCGAAAGATAAAGTTGACCTGAAAACCAATTTTCACCGCACAAGCTTTTGCATCGTGTTCGACCCGAAAGACTGGCCACAACCTACAGTTGATGGTGCTCGAACAATTTGAGACCGATCTGTATAGGTGACATGGTAAATCGTGATGGATTGTCGCAAAAATCGTAATTTTTGCATGGCATGTATTAAAAAATATGCCATGTCGTTTACAATCACAAGTCTGCAAGTCTAGACGAAAAATCAACCCGAGTCTGTCATGAAAATTGGGTCGAGAAAATTGCTCGGAAAATTGCGTAGACGGTGTTAACTTAACTTAACTTATACGACTTTGCGAGTCTTTTTAACACTTTGACATTTTCATGATTCGATTTGATGTTCTGCAATTTCGCTAGCGCATTGCTGCAGACACACAAACAGCAAAATCTTGAGTAAATATTTACCAGAATAATATTGAAAGAATGACATCCCTTTGGAAAACACGACTAAGCTGGAGAGAGTGCACTTTGTAAAAAAACATACATAACTCAGCCTTAAAGAAAGAGCGTTTCGCCGAAACGCTCATGGCCGGCACATCGTCAAATTGAGCAAGAAAAGCGCATAAACCGGACCTGCTGCAGAAGTCATCTGATCCAGGATGCCAGCTTGTAGAAAGGTCGGGATGATGGAATACCTGCGCCGAGCCGGTGTGCAAATACCAAGTGTGATGCCGCACAGGTCTAGAGGGACGTCAGAAGGCACGAGGAGATGAGATCAAGGCATATAGATAGATCGTCGTGCCCTCGCAGATGAGCAAGGTCGCCTGGTGTGTCGCGAGGCAGACTAGAGAAGATAGGAAGAGCACATGCCTGTCGAAGGACGCCAAGACCGCCGAAGCGAGGCACTTGTGACAGGTCCGACGCGGAGCATGAAGGTGGAGGATATTTTTTGTTTGAGAAGGTCTGTGCAGAACTTGACCGTGCTCGACCTCGCTCCTCCTTGGTCGTCATCTTACACCATCCCTTCCTAACTCCATCAATCCGGTCAGTACCTCGTTGAAAGCAAATAGCACAAGCGGCAACATGGCTTCCGTTGACCAGCATCAGCCGTTTCGACAGCTCGATGCCGAGCTCGACGTGCATCCCGCCATTGTCTCGGCACTGATTCGTAGGGTCAAGTCACTCGTCGCTCGCCTCATCGACCGCGAGATCGACGAGGAGAGGATCACTGGCGCGGAAGGTCTCATCGACGTCGAAGTAGTTTCAGCTTTCCACGAGCTAGGAGGCGACTTTGGCGATGCCGTTCCGTTTGCTCTGCTGGAAGCTCGCAAGCTCTTCGAGCGTGATGCTGAAAAGCAGCCGCTGGACCACGGTCTCAACCAAAGACGAGTCGTTGCATGCGAGGTCCTCGTACAGCGTCTGGTTGCTCACATCGAGCGCAGTGCATTCGAAAAAGGCGTTCCGAGCTCTGTCAGTCACCACCTGTGCCTCACCAAGAAGTTCCGACGCTACCAGAGCGATGGCGACGTTGCCTTGCCAACTTCAGCACTGGAAGCGGCGATAGATCAGAATTGCGTACCCGTTCTGGCATCGATCGAAGCTAGAAGGGCTACACAGGCCATCTGGGAAGGTTCACTCGTGCAACGCTATGCACCCAACGGCTACACCTACTTTGTGCCCTACGACAAGAAAGACGACGGCGCCTTCCTCTCGCATTTTCACCCCTCCCGACTCGGAGTCCCGAAATACTCTTACATTACCAACATCGTCCTCTGGATCTTCTTCCTTGCGATCTTTACGGTGCAGACGAGAACGCTCAAGTCATTCGACATCTTTGAAGGAATACTGTGGGTAATGGCAGCTGGCTATCTGGCTGAGGATGCCTCGCGCTGGCTCAAAATGCGCGGGTTGGGAGCGGTCGAATTCTGGACGGTGATGGACATCTTTACGGATGGATTGTTGCTGGTGTCCTTCTGCTTCCGTGTCGCTAGTTTTATCACCCACGGAAAGAGACACGACGCTTACGAACTCAGGGCCTTCCAGTTCTTGGCCTGCGTAGCACCTCTGATCTGGATCCAGCTTCTCAAGGTGGCCGATGGCTTTGTCTACTTTGGAACTCTGACGGTCATTATCTTGCGCATGTTCAAGGAGAGTGCCATCTTCTTCACGCTCCTGGTCTTGGTCATGATTGGGTTCGCACACGGATTCTTGGCGTTGGATGCTGCCGACGAATCGCGAGTAGATAACGTGGTGGTCAAGATCATCGACGTACTGACGCAAGCGCTGTTGGGCGGAGCAGACTTTGATCTTACGAGCGAGGATGCATTTGGATACCCTTACGGACACATACTGTACTACGCCTACTGCTTTGTCACAGCAGTGATCCTACTCAACATCCTGATCGCCTTCTTTGGAACGGCATACAGCGATGTGGTGGACTCGGCTGACGAGGTATACGCAGCCTTCTTCAGCCAGAAGGTGATTGCTATGGTGCGAGCGCCGGACCAATTTGTGTATCTGCCGCCGTTCAATCTGCTGGAAGCCTTTGTCATTGCGCCGTTGGAATGGGTAGTTTCGCACGAGACATACGCCAAGATCAACTACTTGGTGCAATCGGTACTGTTCGCGCTGCCATTGATGTGCATTGCGTTTTACGAAAGCAGAGCAGCACGCAACGGAGGATCAATTCGACTGCCGCTGCTTGAGAACGAAGACGAAGATCCGACCACCTCGGTGCTGGGCGGTACAAACGAAGACCCCGTCATACCCGAAATGGATGGCAGCGGGGGTCTGCAAATCTCTCGCACCAAATTTGAGGACTTGGTCAGCAAGATCCAAAAGTAACGATTCGCAGAGCATGAAGGATCATCAAAAAAAGCTCGGAATCGGAACCCGACACGGTCTGTCGATCGGATGTGATTGTCGTGATGAATAGCATTGTCTTTGATCTGTGCCCTTCTGCGATGTAGTGTAGACCGGTCACAAATGTGACAATTGAAATGTTACTTTGCGTACAGTGCTGTCCATTGCCTGCTGACCTCGATAGCTCTGTGGGGGAAGAGGGACAAAATGAGATTGAGAATGATGGTCAAAGTCAGTCGCACGGTGCCGTGAGGTGTTTACAAGCACGGCCTTACTCACCCCTTCTCATCCTTCTTGTAGTGTTCGGCGACGTCGTTAGCGAGCGGGTCATCTGGGTTCGGTGCTGAGAGGAGAGCCTGAACGGAGAGCAATACAGTGCGGATCTGGAGTGCTGGAGACCACTTGTCCTTGAGAATGTCGAGGCAAATGCGGCCGAGCTTGTCAATGTTAGGGTGGTAGATCTTGGTGAGGAAGCGAACTTTTGGTGCCGACATGGGATACTCCTCTGGAAGGAATAGCTCGAGACGGAAGACACCACCTGTGATGGGAGCGCGAAGGTGTGTCGGTGAGTTAGCATATACCGCAAGACATCGTTGTTGTTACATCGAGCTTACCTTCGAAAGGACTCTGAGCTGGACCCGAGATGACGACGTCAAAGTATCTCAAGTTGTCCTCGTGAGGGGTGGCGCTGATGCCCGGCGCAGGATCGGCAATGAGCCTTTCGGTCTCTTTGATGATACGTTTTGGGAGCGACATTGCTGCTTGTATGTTCCGCCTCTTGGAGGTCGATGTGTATGTAATGTAGAAAGGCTGAGGTGATTGATACGTAGAGATGATTCCCGACAAATGCGCGATACTGGCCGAATGTCGGAGCGGCTAGTGATTGCTCCCCTCAGAGCAGGTCGAGCTGAATAAGCGATTCAGCCGTGTCGCGGATGTGCCGACAAGAAGTTGGCACAAGAAGTTGTTGGAAGCGTTGATGGTGTTTCGAAAGCAATAAACGAAGCGGATCAAGTGTTGCATCTCGAATCTGTGTGACTGAACACAACACAAGCAGACGTTAGAGGCGTGGCCGCGGGCTTATCCTCCCGATTGCTGTAAATTCGGCCAAAGCTGAGCCTTTTTGGCGTGAAATCTCCACATTTATTTCCTACGCACCGTCGCATCCATGACCGGTTCGAGATCGCTCGCTTCTGGTCCGCCCGATGCTTCCATTCAAAGCTGCTTGAATTTCGGTCTCTTGTCGGAGTGATGCAATCACGCGAGGGGCAGTGCTTCTGCCAGAGACACAGTCAAAGACAGGTTGATGGCCCAAGCGAACGTCAAACACTCACAACTCAGGCACACGCGATGCAGTTGACAAGTATCTTCTCCACTCTCAGTCCAATCTATCGCTACCTTGCTTGCGCGCTACTCCAACTCGTTCGAGACAAGAGTCCCACTTACACCGCAACGAAATCTGTTGAACGTCGTTGCCACGCCAGTAGTAGACCCTGCCTTCAGACCACGGCGTCCTTACGCATGCCAACCGACCAAAACGAGGACAAGAAACGACGCAGGCAAGATTCTTTCTCCATTGATCCCACGAGCACCGCAGTATCCGTATCGAGCGACCCCATTACTCTTCATCGCACAGCGAACACAATCATTGCAGCCAGCGGCGTACTTTTGCTGGTTGGTCTTTTGCCATTTGTGCTCCCTCTCGAATCGTACGAGCATTCGAGACCCCTTTACCTGCAGTTTCCCTACAGCTTTCTCTTCTTCTTACCCCTACTGATTCCACTATCCACCTACCTCGTCATCGCTCGCTGGACTGGTGAAAAGCATTATCGACATTCCTAAGCTATGCCGTCTTCTTCCACGATCTCGTCCTCGGACAAGTCCAAGGTCAAGTCTGCCATTCCTTCTTCTACCAACAAGATCATCACTGCCACTGTTGGTCGCGTCTATGCTGCTCATCCAAGCCCGTCACAATGGAGCTATACAGGTGTAGAAGGTGCTATTGCGTTCGTTCGGGACCTCACCAAGGCCACGTTCTACTTTAAAGTGGTCGATCTCAAAGGCACTCGCGGCGTCATTTGGGAGCACGAGTTCTACGAAGGGTTCCAGTACAATCAAGACCGCACTTTCTTCCACTCATTCGAGGGCGACGAATGTCTCATCGGGTTCTCTTTCGCCGACGAGAGCGAAGCCAACGATCTATTCAAGAAGGTCTCGAACCGATCCAAGTATGCCAAGTCAAAGTCATCTTCCTCCAGCAGCAAGAAGAAGAAAGCAACTTCAGGCGGCAAGATCGACAAATCTATGATTGGCGCTCCTTCGGGCTTCAAGCATGTAGCTCACATGGGCTTTTCTGCTGAACACGGCTTCAGTTCCGAAAATGTCGATCCCACCTGGCAGGCACTTCTCGAGCAACTCGGCAACCTCGGTATCAGCGAAAAGGACATCCGCCAGAATGAGAGCTTTATCAAAGACTTCGTCGGAAAGCGTGGAGGGCCTGGCGCCGCTGCTAAGCCTCCTCCGCCCGCTGCTCCAAGAGCCAAAAAGGTCCCACCTCCTGCGCCTACTAGCAAACGCAAAGCTCCTCCACCGCCTCCAGCACCTCGATCTCGTCACACTGCAGCTGCGTCCACTGCATCCGCATCTTCTGTAGCCCCTCCACCACCGCCTCCGCCTCGTTCCGGAGCTGCAACTTCGGCTGCCCCTCCTCCGCCCCCTCCACCGCCGGCACGTGCATCAGCCGGCTCCAGCGCTCCACCTCCCCCACCGCCTCCAATGCGACCTGCAGCCGGCGGCAGCGCGCCACCGCCTCCGCCACCTCCGCCGCCTATGGGAGGAGCTGGTGCACCTCCACCGCCGCCTCCGCCCCCGCCCTCTGGTGGTTCAGCTCCCTTGCCACCTCCGCAAGATGGACGTGGCGCCTTACTCGCCTCCATCCAGGGCAAGAGCGTCCACAACCTCAAAAAGACCGATCCAAACGCACCACCTCCGGCTGGAAGAGCTGCCGGCGCCGGTGTTGCAGCGGGTGCTGTGGCAGGAGGAGCCGCTGCAGCTGCTTCGGGTGCCGATTCTCCCAGCGCAGGGGCCGGAGACGGCGACCTTGCCAGCGCGTTGGCAGCTGCACTCAGTCAGCGCAAGGAGAACATGGGCGATTCTGATGAAGAAGGCTCCGACGACGACTGGTAACGTGAGCTGTCCTTTTAGCTAAGCTCACGGTCTGTCTCCGATCTGATGCACACAGCTTACCCACAGCCACGTTGCAACAAGCAATAAATATGATGTTCAATTTGAACCAGTCTCTGTGCATGTTTGTGCTTGAAATCCCGATCCTAGTTGACGACGACAGGCGAGGCTGCTGGAGTCAGCTTGTCGTCATGTACGAGGCTTGTGGGCGGCGTCAGGCGTGATGCCACACCTAGTTTGTTCCTCTCGAGTGCCTGTTTGATGAATTCGGACCCGGTGATGGGCGGATACTTCTTTTTAGGTCCTTGAATGACAATATCGCTGCGAGCCTGATTGAAGAAGGCAATCGAGTATCTCGGCCCCTTTGGCTCTCCTTCTCTCGGCAGCCTGACCCTGTGAAACGTTGACTTGAGTCTGTCGTCCGACCATCGCATCAGTTGATCACCAATGTTGCACACGATTCTATCACTTCGTGCCTCTATATTCTTCCAAGTGTTCCCATGTCCAAAGTCACCTACCACTTCTCGGCCCGGACACACCTCGAGCCCGCCCTCATCATCGCGTTGGAAAAGCATAGTAAGCACATCGAAATCCGCGTGGCTACCTGCTCGCCAAAAGTTGTCGCCGAATTCCTTACCTTCCACGCTATGGTAGTGCAGCAATCGCAGAGTCGACTGCGAGTCGCCTACGCCCGGATCGACTGTCCCTTCAGTAAAGGTCGAGAGCGGCAGTCCAAGACCTTCGGCGAAGCACTCCATCACTTGCACGCTGAGCTGTTGAACAGCGTTCATGAAGTTCTCCGCCCTTGCACGGAATCGAGGCACATCTTCGTTCGAGGGCCACAAGCCTTCCATGCGCGCAAATTGCAGCTGCATAGATTCCTTCTGATCGGCTGTGCCAGTGGAAGGTCGGATCTGGGCTCCTTTCTCCCATCCCATGTTCTTTCCATTGAGCGGCGTCTTTGCTTTCACCTCATCTGGCTGCGCGAAGAATTCTTGCGAGAGGGCAAATGCGTCATGGATTTGCTCGGCTGAGATACCATGATTTGACAGAGTGCTTCAAAGTATCAAGGAACAGGTAGGAGACCTCGTATTGTTAGTGAATGTAGATAATGATGAAAAGCTGTACAGAGTACCTACAAGAAGCCAATGCGAGTGCTGGCGTCCATGAGCTGATCAATGATTTCAGCACGACGCTTGGCAAAGTCGTGCAACGAGATGCACGGAACCGTACTCTGATCGTCTGCCTGGAAAGCTGCCATGTTTGCTTGAGATCTTGCTTGAAGTATGGTGATGAATAAGTTGTGGGACGGGTTGAGACCTGGTCAAGGATGCCGAGGGGCCTTTTATCCACGGTTCCACCACCAGATCGGCGAGCATTGAGCTCATGCCTATCTCCGCATAGCTTGTCGGTGTCGCACACGCGTACAACATGGCGGGCTTGTCATGGGATAGTCTTCACAGCAAGACATCGCAACAAGATGAACGCCGGCCACGTCCTGCTTCATGCCAAGATAAGACGGCGCGGAAAAACCGCGGTTGCATTATCCTTATCTCATCACTCGCATACATGCATGCACGTCCAACCTCTCCCTAGCGAGCGTGCAGCGTCGATGTTCATGCTTGGAAGATCCTGTAGCACTGTCTTGATGTCTCCAAACTCAGATCGACCCCAAGCAGTGAAGCTGAGTACAGCTCGCTTGTTTATGATGACCTCCATGTCGCGGAATTATCGTCGACCTTCACAACCACCATCACCACCTGTCCAGGTATCACAAAGTCCACGATAGAGCCGTCTTGAACGATGTTGACTTCAATCATACCACTCATTCTACTAGCCGCCGCAAAGGTAGACGGGTATCGAGAGAAAATCCACCCAGAATTCCATTCAGGTCTGTCGATTAACTCAGTACCTGCATCCGATCGTGACCATTGGATGCGACTCGCCAATTCAGCTATCTACTATCCACCTGTATCACATCCGTGCCCGCAAGCACCGTTTGGCACCGCAATCGTCAACACGACTTCAAACGAGCTTGTTTGTGCTATTGCCAACCGTGTTGGTTCAACGGGCGATCCCACACAGCACGGCGAGGTCACCGCCATTCAGCATTGCACCAATGTTCTGCAAAAGAAAGGATTCACTCCGCAAGAAATTCTGGCGGCTTGGAAGGATTTTAGCCTTTATACAAATGCAGAGCCATGTACAATGTGCCTGAGCGCAATCAGGTGGGCTGGCTTCAAAGAAGTTATCTACGGAACTAGTGTCCGCACAATTGCTGAAAGTAAGTCACACAGGGGCCGAATCCGGATTCCGTACTGGGATTCACTACTGATCACCACTTTTCTGCTTCTTCAGACGGAAGGAATCAGATCTACATTCCCTCAAACATGGTGCTTGAGAGGAGCTACTCTTTCGGTCATGCCACACTCATGTGAGTATCAGTCGGTAACGGTCACGTTCGCTCATTCCGGCGCTGACCCTTTTTCTTTCGCCATGTGCAGGCTAGGGAATGTTTTGACGGAAGAGACGGATCCATTCTTCAAGCATCAATTCAATGAATCTGCTCCCTGTCGTAAGTGTCTAAGGCTGAGCGGACGATTGAGGCCGGAAGAGCTCACCACAAACATTTTACTTTGGCTTCACCGCAGCAACTGGCTGCCACAGGACACAAGTCGGCGAAGCGAGGGTCAAAACCTGCGAGCCGTTGCCTGATTGGCAGAAGCTTGTGCATCTGACTCACATAGAAGATGAGCGCGTGGGACAAGAGCCCACACCAAACACACCGCTCCACATCGAGCTGTAAACGAGTCCACATATCCTGACCAAACACTTCTCCGTGAAAATCAAAGCTTGTCTGTGAAAAATCTTTGAAGAAGCTGTTGTGCCTTGGGACCGGAAGATATCACTGTCGGTATAAAGTTTAGGGCGGAACGGTGATCGCGCGGATATCACCGAGCTCGACGGCCGAGATTCCACTCAGACTGACGCATTCATATCAACGACCGGCAGGCCATGTTTCTTCTTAGGCGCGGGGAAAGCCTCAACGTGGGGAAGAACCGGCCGCTATCGTCTTTGGTCGGGTGGCAAACGCAAACACGGCCGTCAACGGGAACACCGCGGGAGGGTCAGAGATAGCGTGATGAACCGCGTGGACGACAGTGCCTGACAGGTGCAGATCTCCGGTTCTTACTCTACCATGTGTGTGCGACCCAAGTCATTCCTTATCAGCAGCCGTGTTTGACAGGTGCAGCTGTCACGTTCAGGAACAACGATGCGCCCTTGTCTTGGCACAGGCAAATTTCGCGGAAATCGAGGCTTGCTCGTCGGACCGTGAATTTGACGATAAGCAGCGTTTCTCCTCCGATATGCGTTATCTATTGCCCTCAGCCTCGTTTGAGTCGAGAGCTCGTTCATGGCCTGCATCTCACAAATACACAAAGACTGTGGATACCTTTAAGAGCGTTCAAGAGCAGCGCTCACGATTCTAGACTCTCGGCTATGTCCGAAGGAAAAGTTCAGCCTTTCTTGTTGATACAGTACAAATGTGCAGGTGTCAAAGTCCTGTATGAAATCGAGTGCCACGCGACGTGGGGCGACGCTGGATATGATACTGCGTTATCGCAATCTGCTTTCATGCATCCGAAGTGTGTCTGCATATACTATCAGCATCGCTATCATAACCAGGTGATGGATGTGCTTTGAAGCGTACTAGATGTATAAAACCAAAACGGTTCAAGAGGTTTGTTCGAATCGTGGTCCATCATCCAAAACCTCAAACCTCTTCTTGATTCCACAGCGACAAGCTTTCACCTCAAAATGGAGGGCAAACCCACAGTCACTGTCGAGGAGGGCTCCCTGGCATCTTTCCCTCCCTCACCATCTCGTTCCTTCGCTGGCAAGCTCAAACGTGGTGTTCGAGCCCTCGGCACACGCAAAGCGTGGCTGGGCGATCATAACTACCTCGCCCTATTCACGCCCACTATCCCCTTTGTCAATCGTGCTTCTTCCTCCTCCTCAAATATCCCGTTCTATTCAGTCGACACAAAGCTTCCAATCTTCCTAGCCCTTGTACTTGGCTTGCAGCATGCACTGGCCATGGTTGGTGGTGTCGTCACGCCTCCGCTCCTGATTGGAAGTGCAGCAGGTGCCAATCTCGGTCAGACCGATACTCAGTTCCTTGTTGCCTCGACTCTCATTTGGTGTGCATTCGGCACGGCCCTTCAAGTGTCTCGTACTCGCATGTTCAAGACAAAATACTATCTCGGTACAGGCATCGTTAGTGTCACCGGTGCCAGCTTTGCTACCATCTCTATCGCTCTTTCGTTCTTTGCGCAAAGCTATGCCAACGGGTACTGCGAGATGGGAGCGAACGGCACGAAGTTGGCATGTCCTAAAGCCGTCGGAGCGTTCATGGGCACTTGTTGCTTGTGTGGCTTGATCGCAATTGCAATGGCATTCATCCCTCCGAAAGCGATTCGAAAGCTGTTCCCACCCCTCATTGTTGGAATGATGCTTACCCTGATCGGAGCATCGCTGGTCAAGTCGGGTATCACCAACTGGGCTGGAGGCTCTGGTGCATGTGCTAGCAACCACAGCGTGAAATGCACTTTCGGAAGCCAGACTCAGTATTGGGGTTCAGCCCCGTTGATAGGCCTCGGATTTGTCTCATTCGCTACGATCATCCTATGCGAGATCTTCGGTAGCC
This sequence comes from Ustilago xerochloae, assembly GCA_928856705.1. Taxonomy (NCBI): domain Eukaryota; kingdom Fungi; phylum Basidiomycota; class Ustilaginomycetes; order Ustilaginales; family Ustilaginaceae; genus Ustilago; species Ustilago xerochloae. The sequence continues at coordinate 128,996 of CAKMXT010000015.1, forward strand.
CATTCCTCAAGTCGGCTTCGGTCTTTGTCGGTCTAGTTGTCGGCATGATCGTAGCGGCTGCAACTGGCTACTTCAACACCACAGTCATCGAGAAAGCGCCTTCCGGTGTGTTCTTGTGGATCAAGCGATACCCGCTGAGCATCAAACCAGAGTTGATTCTGCCTTTGCTAGCAGCTTACATCGTGATTGTCGCCGAGACCGTCGGCAACGTGACTGCATCCTGTGATGCTTCTCGACTGCCAATGGACGGTGGCGAGTTTGAATCTCGCATTCAGGGCGGTATGCTTGCCGACTCGATCTCTGCCACCCTTGCTGGTCTCGCCATGGTGCCTCCCCTCACCACGTTCTCTCAGAACTCCGGTGTCATCTCTCTCACACGCAATGCCTCTCGGACAGCGGGCTACGTTTGTGCTGGAATTCTCTTCCTCATGGGAGTCATCGGCAAATTCTCAGCCCTCTTCGTTGCCATGCCTTCTAGTGTCCTCGGCGGATTCACCACTTTCCTCTTCGGCTCAGTCGCTGTGGCAGGTATCCGTATCATGGCTTATGCTAAGTGGGACAGAAGAGCACGCTTCATCGCAACAAGCGGCATGAGCTTGGGTCTGGCTAGTTTGACAGTTCCGAGCTGGTTCTCTTATTTTTTCACCTACACAGGCCCAAATGCAGGGCTGAAGGGCTTAATACAGGCAATCGTGCTAATCGTTGAGGAGCCTTACCTCATTTCGAGCTTGCTCGCCATTCTTCTGAATGCAATTTTGCCGTCGGAGATGGAGGAGGACGAAACGACTACAGCGCCCTTAATGACGGACGATGCTTCGTCCACCACTGGATCAGACTCAAAAGGCGAGACAACCGCGCAGAACACAGCTACGTCTCAACTGCCGGATCTCGAAAGCGGTGCTGATGCAAAGAAGCGGTGGAACCAGCCAGGCACATTTTTCGGATCAAAGTGAGATGAGGTTCACACAGATTCCATGACAATATTGCTGTAATGATAGTATACACGAAGAAATCCTTGATTCTGCATTCAAAATTGTAGAGATGTATCCTCCTGGGTATTGGCAGAGTATGACGAGCTGTCTTTGATCTAGAAGCACAAATACTGCGAGGCACGACTGACGACAGCCTTGACTTTATCCTTCTTAGTCTTCTTCTCATCCTGACTCGACTCCTCCGATGTTTCTCTGTCTTCGTCTTCATCCTCTTGCTCCTCCTCATCCTCGAGCAGGACAGGCAACCTAGAGTCACCCTCCTTGATCAAATCTCTTCTCCTCCTCCTGACATCCTTCTCGTATTGTACTGTATCAGTGTAGAGGTCCATCTCCTCGATCGGCACAAGCTTGGTCTTCTTCCAGAGCTTCCAAGCAACGTAAGCGACAACAAAGAAGCCGATTTCGATGTAATACGAGAAGAAGTCAGAGACGTTGAATGGCTTGAAGGCAGACCAGCCTTGGACGAGAATCATGATGATCGAGCCGATAACGACAACATAGGGCCCCCAAGGCTGAGTCCAATTCTTGTAGACAAGGGACGACTCCTTGCCCTGCTTGACGATGGCCTTGCGGAATCGAATGGACGAAACACCAATTGCGGCCCAAGCAAGCTGATTGCTGACACCGACCAAGTTCTGGAGCCAATTCCAAAGGTCACCGGCACCGATGTAGCTTGAACCGAAGCAGAGACCAGAGATACTGGCAGTACAGGCCAGAGCGACCCACGGAACTCGACTGCTCTTGGAAACGGTGCCCAAAATCTTGGGAGCCTGACCGGAAGTGGCCATACCATGAAGGACACGAGTACCGGCAAAGAGAGCGTGGTTACCAGCAGACAAAGCTGAAGTCATAACAACGGCGTTCATAAAGCTGGCGGCGACGTTGGAGCCAGCCTGCTGAAACACGAGAGTGAAAGGCGACACACGGGCATTCTTGGACTTGAGGCCGGGCATGTTGTAGGGAATGTCGATACCAATGATGAAAAGAGCGAGAATGTAGAAGATGATGATGCGCCAGAAGACGTTGCGGATGGTTTTCGGGATGGTCTTGGACGGGTTGCGAGTCTCACCTGCGGTGATAGAGAGCGACTCGGTACCACCGAAGGCGAAGGAGGCAGTGACGAAGGAGGAAACCCAACCGCCAAAGCCACCAACAAAGGGAGCATCGCCAATGGTCCAGTATCTGAACCCGAGGTAGGAGTGGGTCTGATTGACACCTGCATTGACAACGATACCAACGATGATGAAGATGATGATGGTGCAAATCTTGAGAAGCGAGAGGAGATACTCGAGCTCGGCGTAACCTCGAACCGAGATGACGTTGACGCAAATGAGAAAGGTGAGGAAAATCAGCGAGAGGGCCCAGCCGGGGAAGACATCGTCAGAGACCCAGAACTTGAGCAAAATCTGGCAGGCGGTGAGATCACTGGCGGTAGAGACGGCATCGTTGATCCAATAGTTGAGGTTGACGGAGAAACCAAAAGCCTCGTCGACGAATCGGGTACTGAAGAGACCGAAAGCACCGGCTTGTGGGATGAGAGTGGACATTTCACCCATGGCGACCATGGTGAGATAGACAATGACACCGACAATTGAGTAAGAAATGAGGATGGAAACGGGACCTGCGGTGGCCAAAGCCTTACCGGAGCCGAGGAAGAGACCGGTGCCGATGGTTCCCGCCAGCGCGATCATCTGAATGGTACGCTCGCCCAACGCACGACGCAAGCGGACTTGCTGAAGAGCTGCCTCGTCGATGTTCGGATGAGCTGCGCCAAAGTCGGTGCTGGTGGTCTTGGAACCAATCTTGGACAATGAGGTGTCGCCATCGTCTTTGCTGACTTCGGTGGCGGACGAGATGCTAGTGTTCATGGGTGGACGAGACTCAGGGGCCTGGTCTACGACAATGTCGTTGTTGGTGGTGTCGACGTTGTTCGACATGATGGTATATTGGCCTTTCAACGCAGGGCAAGGCGTTGATCAAGGTACGAGTCTCTTGGTGAAGATTGGTGGTGGAGAATCAAGAAGCAGTCACACTGAGAAGCAAAGAGTAAGAGGTCTTAAGAGACTAACACGGTCTTAGCCATGTGGCACGCTCGGCTGTGACCCATGTTGAGACTAGCCACATTTCAGGCACATTTCTAGCAAAGATAGTAGGTACCGCTGTGTAGGAGCGGGAAACGATGAGGTGGGAGACTGAACTGAGATGATGGTGATTTCGTCAACGACGGAAAGGATGGCGTGCTCGACAATTCTTGATTCAATCATGCATGCAGGACCCTGTCAAAGTGCGCCTTTGCAACTCAGCCATCACAGTGGACAGTCGACTATTGGTTGTGCACTATTCAGAGCGAGTTGGAATATGCAAAGAGAAGCGAGGGATGAGTGTCACAAGACCGGGAAGGAAGAACAAAAAAGTATGGTTGCACAGTGCGACGGCTTTTTTTTTTCAGCCGACATTCAAAATTTCGGCTGCCGTCGAAATCAAACCGGCGATTTTAGCGAGGTGAGTGAGGCACAAGAAGAGAGAGCACGCAAGAAAGCGAGCGGGCCTTCGGATTCGGTAGTTGACCGACGGCTGTCTTTGAATTCTTCTAATTTTTGACACTTTTTCCTCGAATCACACGCCTGACAGCTGCCCTAGCCGATTCGTAGGACAAGACTGAGAATTTAAGAAATCGGATTTAGAAGAGAAGAGCAAGATCAATCACACCATCGCGGAAGAGGTTGCCACACAATGTTGCCAGAGATCTTCGATGCGAAACAACCAGCACGAGTAAGACCTTGCCAAGGCCATGATGGATCTGTTCCTGCATTAGGAATGACATTAGAACTTGATGCTGTATCAGATCAAGGTCGATAGATGTACATTTTGCCTTCCCAGGGTCCAAGCTTGCCTGGTTGACGCTTTTCGCCTGTCTCGAGAAGCAATTGTGCCTTACTTCCTCCCGCTTCTTCTGGCACGCTATACTCTTGAATATCATCAGAGAAGTTGAGCACGACGAAGGCTCGCTCTCCTCCGTCATCCTCTTTGCCTCCCTCGGCCAATTTGACATACTGGAAGAGCTTGTCGTGATCCCGGTCAAGCAGCCTGAACTCGCCTCTGCCAAGCAATGAAGCGTGCTCCTTCCTTGTTGCAAGTGCTTTGCGATAGAAAGCGAGGACTGATTTCGAATCCTTCTCTTGAGCAGCAACGTTGATGCTGGTGTAGTTGTCGTTCGTCCTCATCCACGGCGTCGTCTTCGGATCGGTACTGAACCCGCCGTTGGGTTCCGAGCTCCATTGCACCGGTGTGCGTGCACTATCCCTTCCTTGTTTGTTGATATTCTCGAGCGTCTTTCTCAAAACCTTCTCGTCGCCTCCCGACCGAGTGACAGCGTCACGGTAGTAGTTGACTGCAATCACATCCTTATACTCCTCGTGCTCCCATTTCACCGGAACATTTGTCATACCAATCTCCTGACCCTGATAGATGTAAAGCGTTCCCGTCAACCCAACTTCCATCAAAGCCAACATCTTCGCGCTGGCCTCCACGAACTCTGGCTTATCTGAAGCATACTTGTTCACTGCTCTTGGCAAGTCGTGATTCTCTAGGAATACAGTCGGCCATGCATCTGTCCCTTCAGCGAACCTCTGCCACTTCTCCACCACCTCTTTTAACTCTTTCAATGTAAAAGGATGATTTGCATAGAAATCATTGTCGTCTCGACCAAGCTTAGAAATGTCAAACTGGAATATTTGACTCAGCTCGTTGCGCTCTGCAGAAATGTATCGGATCACATCATTGATGTCAGGTGTAGAGGGAAGCTCGCCGACGGTCATGGCGTCGTATTTAGCAAAGATAGCGCCCATTTCCTGAAGATATTCGTGCATGCGAGGTCCATTGCAAAAGACGCTGTCGCCGATCTGCCATTCTGCGTTAGGATCAGTGATAGGTGCATCAGGGAAATCCATCGGCTTGCTGTAGAGATTGACTGTATCCACTCGGAATCCGTTGATCCCCTTCTTCAGCCAGAACTCGATCGCATCTCTGTAGAGCGTTTGGCGACATTCGTCATTAGACCAATTGAGGTCTGGCTGCTGAGGTGTGAAGAGATGCAAGTAGTATTCTTGCGTAGCCTCATCCCAAGTCCAAGCTGACTGGTTGAGGGCACCTCGCCAATTGTTTGGCGGTCTCCTTGCGCCTGTCTTAGCATCATATTTGGCAGGCCGCCAAATGTACCAATCTCTCTTCGGGTTGTCTTTACTCTTTTTAGACTCTTGGAACCAAGCATGCTGGTCCGAGCTATGGTTGATGACGAGATCCAGGATCAGCTTGATGCCTCGTGCATGGCATTCGCGGATCAATTCTTCCATGTCCTGCAGTGTGCCGTAGGGAGGATAGACGTTCTGATAATCGGAGATGTCGTAGCCCATATCTACTTGAGGTGAATCGTACATAGGCGAGAGCCAGATCACGTTGACTCCCAACGATTTGACATAGTCGAGTGTAGAGATGATGCCCTGAATGTCACCAATACCATCGTTGTTGCTGTCCTTGTACGAAGCTGGCCAGATCTGGTAGACAACAGCATCACGGAACCAGAATGTGCGTGCATCTGGAGTCGAGCTCCCAACCATTTCGTTCGATAGCGTCGTAGAAGTTTTTGCCGCAATGTTGGCTGTCGCCGCTGGGAATTGTTGGGACGGAGCTTCTCACGGGGCGATGAGGTGGTATATGTACTCGACGAGAGACTTTATGCGCGAGCACGAGCCAACCCCTCCGGTCCCCCGCATGGTCAAGGGTGCAATGTGGGGCGTCGTCCGATGAGAACAGGATTGCCGGAGTGCATGCCACCGACCGAGCTCGCACCGAATCGACATGCACAGGCTCGAGCTCATGCTCTTTCCAAAATGACCGTCGAGCTGCTCTTTGACTCGCAGAAGGTGTGGACCGTACTGTACTCAGACCCAACGAAATTGGCCGACGTTGCCGGGTAGTCAGAGTGCCAACATCTCACCGGCTGAAAATCGGTCTACGTTGCTGTTGTCGGTATCGGCGTCGGCGTCTTCTTTCCCTTCCGGGGCCGATTAGCAAAATTTGTAAATGTGAGCTCTTTCACAATAACAATTCAAAACGCGCAACGCGTTTTGACACGAATCGGCCGGAAGACGGGTGGAGGTACAACTGCGATTGAATGACGATCGGAAAGAGTCGTTTCAGAAGAAGTGAATCGCTTCGGAATGCAACTCCCCAACCTCGCACGGCTCATCGCTATCTCAACACTGGCTTCCTCCACCATCGCTTTGCAACAATCGTACATCTGCAACAATGGCGTCACAACAGGCTTCCACATCAAGCACGAAGGTCTCGTCCGAGGACATCATCTCTCAGAAGGTAAGTTAGGCAAGACCGTGATCTTGGAAAGCAATTGCAAGGGTACTGTACTGACATGAGAGCTCTTGCTTCCACCTAATCGACACACAATTCTCCTGGAAAGACTGACTTGTGCATCAGCAATGCAGTAGTCAAGACTGGTATCGGATTCTCGGCTGGTGTGGTCCTCTCCGTGCTTCTCTTCCGACGTAAGTTTCCAGCGAAAAATTCAGATGTGGCATTCGTGTTGATCGCTTACCTTTCATGCTTTCTTTCGTTCCCTGCTTCGCTTTCATACAACAGGACGAGCCTTCCCGGTTTGGCTCGGAACCGGTTTTGGTCTTGGATCTGCATACACTGACTGCGAGCGCTCCTTCAACCCCGTCGCTGTTCCCGGCGTCCGTGTCGTACCATCCTCGTCCTCCGCCAATATCTCGGCTACCAGCTCCACACCGCAAACTACCTTCGAGAAGCTTCAACAGAAGGCAGGTGAAGCTTTCTCCGCTGCTAAGGACAAGGCGCAGGACGGTCTCGAAAAGGCACAGGACAAGAGTGCCAACGTCGTTGAGAAGGCAGAACAAAAGGGCCAGCAGGCACTCGACTCGGCCAAGGCTCAGGCCCACAAGCTTGAGGAAAAGGTGCGCAAAGTTTAGATATATTTCCCTCCTCCCTTGCGGGCTGATGACATCGCCGTTCCACGGGTCGAAATCATACATACAACCAATTTCAGCATAGCATAGCAAAGCAGACCGTGATGCGACTGTCTCAAGCTCTCCTTTCCGCGCGTCCGACGATACTCCCAAAACCGAATCACTGCACAATCACCTCTCGTCGCTGTCTTCTGACGGACAAATGCTTGCATTCTGGAGAGATCGAGGTCGCGCAGGGAGGACCCGGTTCCTTCTCCGTTTCAGGGTCCGTCTTGTATGTGAGAATGGCTGTGTTGACATTCTGTCCCGTTCCTCCTCTTCTGGTCTCCTTTTCCTCGTGTTAGTACTTCGTCCGCTCTACTATCGAACCCTCCACGACAAATCGCTTACCAGGCTCAGACTGTCTCGCGTGTCGCCTCACAGGCTTCGCGGCCATGTCTGGTCTTGGCGCCTACTCATTCGTAGAAGCGTATCGAATGGGCACTTTTCGCAGAGCGCCTCTGCCGCCTGGAGTGAAAGCGAAACCAATATGGGGAGCAACGTTGGTGGTGTTCGGTGTCGGCTGCATTGGCGCTGGTGTCATTCGATTGGGCATCTGAAATGAAATATCTCACGCACCCACATACAGTAGTGTCTTGCAAGTTCTTCCCAAGAGAAGGGGGAAGGAGACTCGAAGATTCGAAGGTCTGCTTGGTCTTCCCACCCGTTCACAACAACAGATTAAATCGTTGATATGAAGTGACGAACTGAATGATTGATGTGCTCAGACTGTGTGGGTACTCGAAGAGCTGTCCGGTGCTGGTGCTATAAGAAGGAGGAATAGATCGCCCAGCGCCCCACTTCGTCTCGTCATCGACCCTATGACTTGAATCTCGTCCTGCCAGCCTTCCTTTACTTAACGCCCCTCTCGATAAGAACATCATCCTGCTAGCTTTTCGGTATGACCGCTGCCGGATACAAGGACAAGTTCTGGCCCCTTTCCAACCTGTTCAGGGCGACCACGTTGGTCCTGCTCCTCTCTTTGATCATGATGAGCAATGCTGTCCCGATGGAAGAGCCATCGGACAGCAGCCTCGCCGATTTGAAGGAAAGTGCCGAGGTTGTTGTCAAGCGGACCGCTTCACCTGAACCCGAACCAGTCCCAAGATCAATTGTCAAGCACGTCAAGCCGCTCTGCGAAGGAAACATTTGCAATCATGCTGCTTTCTATGGCTGATCTGCTGCTTTCTCTCTCACACGCAAGAATGCGCGGAGAGCTGATTTCTATCATGTTCAGTGTTCCGTAGCATGATGCCTTATTGTCAGATCGCAATCTACTATCACTCTCAATGTCTACAACATCACGTTGCCGAGAAGAGCCAGAAGTATTTCCTGCCGAGCTTTCTTTGCTGCAGTCCGCTTTGAAGACGGTGAAAGATAGAAGAGGGAGACGGCTAGTCAATCCCGCTCTTGTGCGACTGTGTGTGAGGAAGCGAGCGCGAGGAGAGCGAGAAGGAGAGAACGAAGAAGGACAAGATTCAGGTCCCGATGTGCATGAGACCTGCAGGACCGGGAAAAACTCGCATATCTTGGTCACACCTTTTGGTTCTCTCCCCTCCTCGCCGTATGCGATTGTTCCACAAACACTCACCACCCAATACAGCATCGTTCATGCGTCTTACACCTGGAACATGCTTTACGTTTGCCCCTCTTGCTTCGTTGATCGAGCATCGTCTCCTGAACGTGGGAGGGCGTGATCGATGGTCGGGTATGGTGGTAACAACCCACAAAGTTAACCATATTTGAAGAAAGGGGCCGTCAGCTGATCGCGAGCATGCACAGCAGTACAGCTGCGAGGGAGGAGGAGACAAGCCCAAAGAGCTGACACACAGATGACAGATGAGCAAGGTCGCATCAGGAACAAACGTTTTCGAGCTGAGATTCAATATCAAATCATAAACCTTGCTTGTTATTTCTGCTCACAAGCAAGCCACGTACCATAACCCACGGGGACCCGCTCTACTCCGGTCTAAGTACACACAAAGCGTTGCTTGTCGATGGACGATGCTCTTTTCACACTCTCGGTGTCAGAGTTCGTGAATTTGTGATCACGGGACTGTGTGCCCTTACGCACGACGACAGCTCTGAGAGGACAGGAGAGTGGATATCTGTCTGGGATGGAGAATGAGGCGACGAAGAAAAAAGATCCCGCTCTTCGTCAGGGTCCAAGCCAGGGTTTTGCATTGCTCTTGTCTGTTCTTTTGTGCATGAACTTTGTTTTCGATCCCGCTCTCGGTTTTGCCAGGTCTCTCTCTCTCTCGAGTGCTGTTTGTGTGCTGAACATGGTCCGGTATTGTCTTGAGTGCCGGTCGTCTGTGTTGCTGCCTGTTGCGGTACAGTCCGACGTTCGACTCCTCTTTGGCTCGGTCAGTCGGCTTTACATTTGCCGCGCCTGTAATGGGAGCCAAGCGGTTGGCCGTCCCGCTTCTCCTTGACTTTTTCATGCTTGTTCGACAACTTGTCCTGCCCAGTTGTGTGTATGTCTCACTTTTTCCGCTTTTCTGCCTCGTGCTACTCCTGATCAAGACCCCGTTAAGCGGAAGAGGCAGCCTATATAGCCAGGGTGCAACGTGAGCCACGTCAATCTCCTCTCCCCTTCACCCGCTCCCCATATCTTATCTCTCTCGACGACGAAATGTCGACCACGACGACGAAAATGTCGCCTACAACGACAAAGGCGTCGTCTACAACGACAAAGAGCAAAGCCAAGACGAAAGGGCTCCCTCGCGACGATGCACATAAGATGCACAGCGAAAACTCCTCGATGATTCGCCTGACTGCTCAGCTGATGAACCAGAATCGACCGCAGGTCATGGTCAACATTGCCCTGATCTTCATCTTCCTCGTCGATTTCTGGCTCACAGGTTTCAACATGTTCCACCGTGCGCTCATCAAAATCGGCCTGATCTCACCGCTTCCAGAGAATTGCGTGCCTCCTGCTTTTTCGCCAACGAGTCCACCTCCTTTTGCACAATGGCCACTCACACACATCTATTGCCGTCTCATCCATCTGTACAACCTCTACACCGGCTACGAGGAGAACTTAAGGCTACATCACGATCTCTACTGCCGCAAGCCCAAGAATGATTGGATCCGCGATTGGGCTTACTGGGAGGGCATCGGCCACAAAGGCGAATGGGGAACACCTTACCCTGCTACTGACATGGACAGTCGATGCCCTTGTCCCGGCTTGAACATTCTTGCAACCCATGGAATCATTCATACCTCGGGGCGCAGGGTCGCAGCCTCGAAGATGGTGGTCGGTATCTCGCGTGCCTTCAATATTGCTCCCACCATGGCTTTGCAACTATACTCGCCTCTGTACGCCGCCTTTAGCGACAGAGATTCCGTTTTCGATCTGGATTCGCTAGGCATCGCCAATGTTATTGAGCATGATGCAAGCCTTCTACGACCAGACTACCATCTAGCAGACCGAAGAGGAGACCCACAGGCGATGAGTCGACCCCACCAGGAGCTCATCGATCGCTGGTTCCCTGCTCACCTCAAGCACGGCAAGCTGAAGGACGACATGACGGACCGAGACTTTGCTGAAGCCGTCTGCATCCGCCGTAGAGAGTCCAAGAAGCGCAACAGACAGTACACATCGAATGTGGTGCAGAGCTTGATCGGATCGGGAAGCTGCTGTCTGATGTTGAACGTGTTTGGTGGTAAAGTATTGGATTTGCGAGAGATGGCCGGTAGTATCAACAAGGAGCTTCCGGGCGTGAGAGTGACAGAGGATGGACATAAGTACGGCTACGAAAGGATTCCAGCAAGGAAGATAGAGATCAAGGAGGGTGACAGGGTCAAAGTTGTTCAACAAAAGTGGCAGCCTGCTACCGGAAAGAGGTACTACGGCATGACGATTGTCGAAGCGCTTTGGACGACATTCAACATTGAGATGCGTGCGAGGGCCTGATGTCTTATTTCTCTTTCTCTCAGTCATGATCGAACGCTAATCTGATGATATTTCATGTTGAATGCTAAGTGCTATGCTGATTGATACTGTATCAAGCCTGTTTGCAGAGTTGAGGATTGATGAAATATTCGACAGCTAAAAATGGAGCCGAAATTCTGGCCCAGAAAAGTTTCCGAAAATGTGAATGAGAAGAACACTTTTTTTTTTGGCTGTCCCGCTGCGCTAAAATACCTGGACCCTCCACCTGTCACTTGACATCAACACTTTGCTCTCCTCTCAACCACGATCAACACCAGCAGCGACCATGTTCAAGCCACTCGGCTTGCTATCCAAGCTGCCATGCCCTGATCACGCGAAAGGAGAATGCGAAGGAAGCAGGGCGCTCTGTCCCTTCTCGCACAAGTCTGTGCCTGCTTCAACGCCGGCATCGGCAACACCAACATCAGTAGTGGCATCAAGCAGTCGAACCACCCTTCAGGGGGCTATGCCGCAGCGAGCAACTTCAACATCGTCACCATCAATCAATGTACTTAAGCGTGCGACTCCAAGCCTGTCGACGACCGCATCAACAAGTGTCGGCACCAGCAGCAGCATTGCCGGACCCCCCGTCAAGAAAGCGAAAAACGCTTACGCAGCATCTAAAGCCGCTTCGTCACCCTCGTCTGCAACGGCACCTTCCACTGTTTCTACGAAAGCTGCCAGCAGCAGCGCTAGCAGCAAAACTTCGAATATCGACAACGACTGGTCGCTTGTTGGACTAAAACCTCCCACCATCACGTTCAAGGACCACCTAGCTTCTTCCAACCTTCCGCTCTCTGCACGCCAGAACGGTCTGAAAGCCTTCTACAACGGCTTTGTCGCCGCATACGAGCCCATCATTCAGAGTACCGATCCCATCGTTGCAGCCTGCGGTCAACATCTTTGTCGAGATCACGCATTAGCTCAAGAGCGTGAAGTGTTTCAAAAGGCTCACAAGCACAGTTACAAAAGCACCAGCGTTACCATTCTGGTTGGCATCAAGAAACGCGACGTCGAGGCTTTGCAAGCAGCTGTTTCAGCCGCAGAAACCGAGTCTCGATCTCATCAAGGCAGCCCTGACTTGAGAGACAGAGTAATGAGAGTGTTGGTCGACAGGTGTACCGAGACTGGGACTACTTCACAAGTGGATGAGAAGCGTAAGGCGGAACAAAGGCGGAGTGCGGGTATGCTTGATCGAGCCAAGCTGGAGAATACTGGATTCGTCTGTCCACCGGATCAGTTGGAGAAATTCGAGTACACAGCCACGATCCCGCCCGAATGGGAGAGTGAGGGAAATAGTAAGCCGGATGCAACGGGTGAAATCAAGGAATGTGAACGCTGCGGAAAGAAATTTACCGTGGGCGGCGAGATGAATGAAGCGGGCACCGAGAGGATACCGCAGAATCCAAAGGAGTGCGGCTATCATTGGGGCAGACGACGCTTTGAAAAGCAAGCTGGAGTCAGAGAGAGGGTCGGTGTCTGGAAGTGCTGCGGCAAGACAGTAGGAGGCAGCACTCTCGGAGACGATAGCTGTTGCTTTGGCCCACACGTCTTCAAGGAGACCGACGGGCTAGATCTGCACCGTCGAGAAACTTTTATCACCACCAAACAACTTATTGAGTCTATTCAGGAGGAAGGTGGTGCACGCTGCGAACCGCTGGACATTGTTGCGCTCGACTGCGAGTTAAGTTACACTACTGCCGGACTCACTCTGACTCGACTGACGCTGGTCGACGCGGAAGGCGAAATGATACTGGACGAGATTGTCCGCACTCGAACAGATATTGTCGACTACAATACTCGCTTCTCCGGAATCACAGCGGAAGAGTATGAGCAGAAAGCCGTGTTTAACTTGGAAGAGGTGCGCAAGACGATGGCGCGCTTTGTAGGCGAGAACACCATTTTGGTGGGCCATGGATTGGAGAACGATCTGCGGGCCATCCGGCTTGTGCATGATAAGGTGGTCGACACGGTCATGCTCTATCCGCACTCTCGTGGCTTTCCCTTCCGCACGTCTTTGAGGGACTTGACGGCCAGGTTCCTCGGCAAGATCATTCAGAACGGTACAAGCTTGGGACACTCCTCGTTGGAAGATGCGAGGATGGCACTGGAGCTGGTTCGATACAAGATGGTCAATGATCCCACTTCACCTTTTGCAACCCACAAGCCGAGAGAAGATGAAAACAAAGAGGAGAGAACAACGGGTGTCGCCGTCGAAAGTAGCGCATCACAATCTCCTCAACCCAAGACGACTCCGACACCAGAACCACCGCGCACCAGTCTCTTCGGAGCATCTCTGGCTAACGACAGTGCCCGATCCATCTTTCAGAAATGAGCAGCGGCTCTCCTCAGCATTTACCTCATCGCATCATGTAGTTTTAAGCATTGACAACCAATCGTATCTTCAACAAGCAAGCAGCTTGATAGGCGCCGGACTGTTCATTCAATTGCTGATCATCGATTGAGCGGGAGTCGATGTTGCTCCGCACCGCATTTACGCAATCTGTTAGGTCTCGACTGAGCTTGTTTTCCGACTTCCGTAATTTTGGACCTACTTTTTCAACTTCGCTTCTCCGCTGTGTGGCCAAATTTCGAATCGGGAATTACATCGGAGACTCACAATTGTACTCAGCAACCTTTCGAAGATTCAATTTGACACTATCTCCTCACCGTCACTCTCTTCTCCGCTCTACCTTTCCGCCACCTTTATCCGCCATCATCGCTCCTACCTCCTTCATCTCCACTACTACCACATGCTCGCACCACTCGACTAGGCCGCCAATATACCCGCAGAGGGTGTACCGCACAGTGCATACTAAACATCGCATGCACCCGAACTCTCATCGACCTCCACTTGACCCGAATCTGACCTTTGATACTTGCAGTTAGATGCTTGTCTTCAAGCGATGGTCGCCCCCGACGCCGCTTTGAGCGGCTTTGCCGACCATGCCGTAAGTCCGCACACCAGCTCTCATTGTTGTGGCACCTGCTCTCCGCATCGTCCGCTGACCCAAAGATCGCTTTGCCTTCGCTTTTGTTCCGCATATCGCAGCTGCTCTCGGAGGCGATACGAGGCCTCACCGTAGCTCAAGCAAAAGCTCTCATCAAAGATATCAACAACGAGCCGGAGGTAGCGTGCGGCCACCTTGCTCTCAGCGGGAACAAGCCCGAACTCATCAACCGTCTCACCACTTCGCTTCAGGAGCGCAAGAATCAGGGCGACATTCGCGGATATCAAAAGTTTCGCACCTTGATTCAACGATACAAGGCACCCTCTTCCGCATCAGCAGCCTACAGAAATGGGTAAGTCTGACACTACTGCTGCGTCTGATTGATGCGTCTTTGCTGGTTTGTGCTCCTGAATATCAGCTTGACTGACTCTTCCGCACCGATGTCGTGTCGCCTTCTTGTTTCTTGCCCCTCTTCCTGCAGCGCCACAACAAGTGCAGGTACGTATGGTGGCCTTTCAGCCGCTGGAGCGTACGCCGCACCACCTCAACGTCTTGGAGCAATCCCCGCCAACAAAGCGTCAAGCATTGCCTCATCTTCTTATTCTCCTCTAGGTTCCGCAGCTCCGACTGCTTCAAGACCCGTCGGCAGTGCAGGAGCTGTCCGCATCAACTTCCGTCCTTCCCCATTCTACGAGATCAAGCATTTTGTCTCTCCTATCGTACAGTGTCCTGAAGCGCCCACGCAGGCTGATCGCAAGAACGCTACCCTCTTCGTTCATCTCAACAACGAGCAGATCGAGCAGCTCCAGACATCGGCATATCAACTTCGTTTGTTCTGCACAACAGTAGAAGCACACGCTGCTTCGCTCTCAGGCCGCAATCCGGCAACCATTGAATTCCCGCTCACCTGCGAAGCTCGCGTTAACGGCGCACCGCTTTCCACTAATCTTCGAGGCAGCAAGAAGCACCCTGGGCGTGTCCCGCCACCCAACCTCAACAAAGACAAGATGGTCTCGCTCACCACTCGACCCAATCGTATTGACCTGACTTATACCAACGCTCCCAAACGTCACGTCCTTGTCGCCGCCATCTGTCAAGTCACCAGCGTCAACACGCTTGTGCACAACCTTCGTTCCAAGCAATTCCGCAGCAAGGAAGAAGTGCTCTCACGCATGCGCAAGGAAGCAGAGGACGACGATATCGAGGCGGGTGCTGCCACCATGAGCCTCAAATGTCCCTTCAGCTATATGCGCATCACGACGCCGTCCCGCTCAGTCCACTGCTCGCACGTACAGTGCTTCGATGCCGAAAGTTTCTTTTCGGTCAATGAACAGACGCCGTCATGGGAGTGTCCCATTTGCCACAAGACCATCAAGGCGGAAGATTTGCTAATGGACGGGTTTGTTGATGACATTCTTAGAAAGGTGCCGCAGGACGAAGACTCAGTGATCGTCGAGCCTGACGGATCGTGGAGAACATCAGATGGCAAATTCAGTTCGAGTGGTACAACACAAGCCACGACTGCAGCAGCTGGAACGCCAACAGGGGACAGACTACTACGACAAGGATCCGAAGACGTCAAGCCCGGAGTGGGAAGCAGCTCAAAGTCGAATGGCGTGCGGAAGTCGCCCATGGCCGAGATCGTGTTGCTTGATAGTCCTTCTCCTCCGCCACAGAGCGCTCCTGCGGCGACCTCAGCTCACTCCGCAGCAGCATCGGCGTCGGCCTCGACTGCGTCCGCAGGACATCAGATCCGCAACGGAACTTCCACGTCCAGCGCCAATCCCTCATCGGCACCATCAGGGACAACAAATGCTCTGCGACACGAACGAATCGAGTTACTGAGCAGCAGCACCAACACCAGTGCAAGAGCCACGCCAGTAACCGGGGCCGGGGATGTGATTGACTTGACGCTGGACAGTGATGATGATAGCGAGCCGTCGGTGCCTTCTCGTCCTGCAGCACCCAGCAATGGCGGACACGCTCATGCATCGTCCTATGCGCACACTAGTCGTCCTTCTCAGAATCAGCCTACCGCTGGCGGCAGCACCCACAATCACACTAGCACGCCGAGCAGAGGCGGTTTCAGCAGCTACGCCAATCAGTCAAACGCGACGCCTAATCGCACAGGACCGTTTGCAGCAGCAGCAGCATCTGCGGCCCGTGCCGAAGCCACTCCCGAAGACGAGCAGATTCGACGTCCTGGCAAGCGGCTTCGTACCGATGTTCCTGTACCGGCCGATCCCAGGCGCGCACACATCAGACGACTGGAACAGAATGGGAGCGAAGATGCAGCAGGCAGAGGGCAAGGCTTGCCTGCGTCGTATCTTGATGTAGGAAGCAACAATGTCAATGGTAGCACTGCTAATGGAAGCGGTGTCAACGGCACAAGAGCGGCCGGTGCAGGGGAGAGCGGTAGAGAAGCCGGCGCAGGAAGGGACAAGGGACCTTATCGAGAGGCAGGTCACGAAGAGGAGGGAGGCGACGACTCGTGGATGGACAGAACCAACACGAGTGATCAAGATCAGTATCTGGACGAAGATGAATGGTGGCCCTGATTCCTTGATCCCGCCTCTCGAATACACATTCTACACACCGGTCGCACTCCGCTAGCACCGTCTCATATCTCAGCGCTGTAATCTGAAGTCCCCCACATCGTGTGTCGAACAATGTTCTTCATCAAGCATACCCGACCTTCGTCCAAGCATCAGCATAGGCTCAGCATGATTAGCACAAGCAATTTATCGCAATGTATTGAATGTATTTTTACAAACATCATTTCCCTGACCAATCGCAATCTAGCGCGGCCTCATTGTCGGTCTATCGTGTCGATCAAAGTAGAGTGAGGCGGTAACATTGAATTGGGGCTGAAGTGAGGAATTCAGGCGGAATGCACGGGCTTGAAAGAGCGGACAAAAGAGCGGACACCGTAGAGTGCGGCGACCACGGACTATCAGAAGTGAAACAGGAGCAAGAACGCAGGCGTTGCCATGCTGCGCTTCGATCTCGACTTTGACGGTCTTGATGGGATGAGCATGACGCAGGGAAGGAGAGCAATCACACAGATCGCTACATCTCGATCGGAGCCTCAATGGCACTTTCCTGATCCTCGCACTGTCCTCGGCTAAGATGAATAGCTTCCCGCCTTGCTCTGTTGCTCTGTTGAGAGCTCAAAAGTCAAATGAGAGTGTGGATCGACGCCCACCTTGTCAAGAAGCTTGGCCGGTCTCGTGTCGTCGATGCGAATGGAAACAAGAACGCGCAACGGACGCGACGCGTTAATTATTCACATGTGCTCGACGCGTTAAGTGTAAGGCACTTCATCAGTATTGGGCTTATTTACACGACGCGTCAGCCACGACCGTAAAAGTTTTCCTGTTTTTGTTTGGGCAGCTGCTGCGCTCGGTAATTTTTTTCTTTCTTTTCGCTTTCGGGATGCACAGAGAACGCAGGGTAACACAGAACTGCACAAGCACAGCACAAAGAGCAAAAGAAAAGCAGGGAAGCATTGCATTTTGCATTCCGCATCCGCTCATTCAGGCAGTGAAAGAGAGTGACGAGGTGAAGAAAACCAGGCAAGGAGGTAAAGAGTGACAGCTGTATGACAGTTAAGCACTGTTTGCATCGCTTGTGAACGCCAATCAATCGGCTCAGATTTTGGACTCATCTCTCTGCAATCACACTTCCTCTTCGCTATCATCACCTCCACCATCACCTTTCTATATCATCGTACATATCCTAAGATCACATTCGCGGCCCCGCAGAATCTGTCATTGCCCTCATCCATCCGCTTCCTTGATCTATACACTTGATCCAGACCACCACCACCTACCTGCACTGCCACCCTACACGAGCGATACTCAGGAACATCAGCGCTTTCTAGTTCATTCATCTTGTGGACGTCCTCGGCTCGGATGCATTCATCATGCTTGCTTCAGCGATAGATCACTCCTCTCATCGTCCGACACAAGCCATTCCTTCGACATCATCTAGCATGGCATCCACATCATCGTCATCAGCTGAGGCGGCGGCTAGCTCGAGACCAAAGCGTCACCAAGTCGAGATCTACGCCCACGCCCTTCGCACTCGTCTTCAATTCGCATCATACAAAGCCTTGAATGGTGTCGGGGGAGCCTCTTTCAAAGATCTCTCGTCTCCACCCTCTTCTTCGGCCCAGCAGCAGCAACCTCAGCCTCTCACCACCAGCCTCGTCGAGAACAACCCTACGGCAGAGCAGACATCGCAGCCTTCTCCGCTTTCCACACCAGCACTCTCGCAATCAGAGTCCATGCCTTCCTCGTCCCAGTCCTCGGCACGCTCTACTCGATCCATCTACTTGGACATCTTCGGAACGGATTTCCGCTCCACTCCGAGCTCGTCCAAGAGCCTGAGCAGAGCTACATCGTTTGCGTCCACCTCTACTCCTTCTAAACGACGACCTTCTTCGTCTTGGACTCATTCGGCTTCTGCGTCCGTATCAACCTCGACCTCCACCCGTTCGCTCCTGGACAAAGCTGCTTCTTCACCACAGCTCGGCTCACCAGAGCGCAAAAACGGTCGCTTCGATTGGCATAACAACCCCACCCCAGCCATGGTAGCACACGAGACCAAGCTTGCGGCTGAAGAGACCTTCGCTTTGCCTACTGGCTCCCCCTCGAAACGTCGTCGAGAAGCAAGTCACAATCCCTGCCCATCAAACGCTCTGTTAGGCACACCGAAACGAAGCCGATTGCAGAGCAGTGGAGGATTCTTACCCAATGGTCACCCTGCATCCTCCCTTGCACAAGACCTTGGCTTAACGACTCCTCGTACGCCTCGATCGAGACACGCTTCAGCACGTCACGTCTTCGCCATTCAACCATCACACCAGTCTGCAGCTGAACAGGACCAAGCCGAACGAGATCGAGTTGCAAACACACTCGCTGCTCTGGCTGAGGCAAGAAATGCAGCTTCTGCAAGCAACAGCAGTGGTGGATCAGATTCCAGCTCAGGTAGTGATCGACCACACACTCCGCCTCCGCCTTCTCAGGGCGCCGCCGGATTGGGGATCGGTTTCGCGAGTCCTTCGATTCGACGTGGTAGCTTAGCAAGTGGCAAAACGTCGCACAAGCGAAATGTTTCGTGGGGTATGCTTCCATCTGACCTGCATGAAGAGCAAGAGGCACAGACGAAGAGAGAGCAAGGTGAGGGAGACGATCGCGCAGCAGCAGACTATCTCCTGTTCCTTGCTTCCTCTCCTTCGCCTTCTTCAATCAAACGTTTCTCCTCAGACAACGAAGCTTCGACCAACGGAATCCTCTCAACACCTGCACAGACGAGTCTATGGGATCCCTTCAATCCTTCGTCCTCCGATTCGCTGCCAGGTCGACGAAGCCGATTGCAATCTAGCGCTGAAAGCTCGCTGCCGCGACACACTAATTCCTCATCAACCCCACTCACTCCTCCTCCTTCAGCTCGCAAAGCAACTCTTCCCCCCACTTCAACTCCACTCGCCGGCCTTGGATTTGACGAATCTACAGTCCCGTCGATCCCGTCTACACCTGTGAAACGGGCTGCTAACGCCGAAGAATACATTTCTCTTCGCCAGAACACACCTCGTTTGAATCGAACCCCTCCCCCCTCATCGAGAGCTAGCTTCGATGCGGGATTCTTCCCATCGACTCCACCGAACGCTCCCGGAGGCGACACCAACTTTAGCTATGCAGATTTTGTTAATGTCAGTCCGAGCCCTCAGCCTCCCAGTACGGGTAGATTCCCGGGTGGAAGTGCGGGATATCTCGGAGTGAAGGGCACACCAACTAGAAGCAACCGTTTCAGATTCCCTTAAGAATGCTTCATCTATATACCTTTTATCTTTGTATCGTATCTCTATTGCTTTGTTGTAAACTAGCGCTGTAACCATGTGTATGTTCGCTTTCCATGTGTGTGATGATTGGCGCAATCACAAATTTTTGTCTCAGCTGAGCGCACGCTATTCATGACGAATGTAACATTATGAATGCCGATGGATTGGTGTTAGTGATAGCGTGTACAAGTACAAATCGCGACTGGACCACAAGCTTCTGGGTGTGTCTCTTTATGCCGCAACGACTCCTTGAGCCCGCTCCTCATCATCGATGAAAGTTCCCTTGGCCGCCGTCTCTTCCTCGACGACTTCCTGCCTTAATACATCCCTATCTGCCACACCCGCCTCCTCCACCGTCGCTGCCGCTGTCAGCACTGGACTGGTAGGAGGACTGAAGATTGCGTCCACATCTGGACCCAACTCGTACACGAGTGCCTGCTCAAGAGCCTTGTTGCATTCTCTTCCTACTGTTTTCTCTTCTTGTTGAAGTTCTTGTAGATGCTCCCAGAGACGAGAGTTCTCGCTGCGGGCATAACGAAGCTTTGCCTTCTCCACGAGATATCGGTTCCTTGCCGTGCGAATAGCGGTTTGTGCTGCCTCAAGCGATGTAGATTCATCTGCTGGCTCGTCCGCTGGGAAGCGCGATGATCGACGTCGAGATCCATTCGCCGCTGAGGAGGCCCGAGTTGACCTACGACTGCGTCGCAACTCGGAAACGTCAGGCATGGACGAGTCATCTGCTGAATCGTCACTATCGTAGTCATTTGCCCTAGCCCTTTTCAATCCTGCGCCATTCGATGCCTCCTCTCCGTCCCCGTTTCTTGCTTTTGTAGGAACAGGTGGCTCTCGAAGCTTCCTGCTCCTCTCCCTCTCTCTCATATCCTTAGCCCATGCCCTCAATGCCCGCCCAAGTACTGCTTCGGATCGCTTGACCTCTTCGGAATCGCTTTCTGGTTGCAACCGGTCTTGAATACCTAATTCTTCGGCTGTCATTGTGTTTAGATTGGACTCCCCACCTGCGCCTTTGCTAAGGCCAAACTCAGAGCCTTCACCTTCGGCAAGTTCGAGCAGTTCGTCGTTCAACGAATCTGCACCTGCGCCTGCGCCGGCAGAAGGGGCTGCTTTAGATGCCGTACCAGGTTCGGCACCCTCGCCGAGGATCGAGGTGTCTTCAGCCGCGCCGTCTTCAGCTGCATTGTTACCAGCAGCAGCAGCAGCCGAAGCAGCAGCTTTTCGTGAGCCGGCGGTGATGATGTTGTGTTGAACCCGCATGTGCTTACTGAGTGCGTCGGAACGAGTAAAGCTCTTGTCGCATTCTGCATTGAACAAGAGAAAGGATAGTGAGCGAATGCATCAAGTCTCAGAGTGATGTTTGGGGCAAAAGAGCACTTACCAGGTCTGGGACAGGTAAAAGGCTTTTCTCCGGTATGACTTCTCAGATGACTCAACAGCGCGAACCTCGAAGTCTGTGGTTTGCCTTTGCGAATACATCCAGTCCATTCGCACATGTACTTGCTCTTGTGAATGCCAATATGTTCGTGATGCAAGTGGTCGATAAAAGGTTGTAAACTGTTGAACGTTTCGCCGCAGTCATTCCATTGACAGGTAACCTCGGCATCGTTATTGGCGTTCGAGGTGGTATTTGGGTCCCTGACGGACTCGTCGGCAAGCTCATCGCCTTCGGGTGACGCAGAGCGAAGTCGTTGCGCCGAGGATGCGCCATCTTCGCCGCCTTCGGATGCTGAGGTTGAGATTTCGGAGAGGGTTGGCGATGGTGCGCGAGCTGGCATGTTGGCGAAGGAGAGGGGGGCAGCAGTGGGCTGCTTAGAACGCGGTGTGGAGGAAGGTGGTGATTTGTGTGGTGACGAGGGCGGGTTGGAGATCCTGCTACCTCCTCCTCCTCCTCCTCCAAGTGAAGAGGCTGGTGAAGGCGATCGTTCGGCTACAGCCGAGGGAACAGCTCGACGTGAGGAGGATGTTGTTGTTGTTGTTGCAGCCCCAGCGGCGGAGGTGCTGGCCGCGCTCGGGTCGACGTGCTTCTTGCGAGGCATGGTTGCGAAAGTGGTTCGCTCGTGAGTCAGGCTGCTCGGGTGGTCCGACTGTGTGTCCGTGGAACAGATCAGAGATGATAGGAGCAATCCTGATGTGGCGTCGCGAACGTAGAGCCGAAGTGTGGCTGAAAAGGTGACTGTCGCAGGTCAGACTGCTGTGTGCGACGAGCTGTTTTTGATATCACAAAGAGATGGTTTTGATACTGTATTTCGAGATCCGAGATTCTTGCAACGCGAACTCAACACACCACGAGCTGCTGCTGCTGTCTGCTGCTCCGCTGAACAAGAAGAAAATCAGGGTCGGATCATCCGCAGACAAAGCTTCCCCCGCAACGCACGAGCCGGCTTCCTTCTCTTGACTTCACTTTTCATTTTACCTTTCTTCCCTCAAGCTCTGCGACGCTACTCTCCCTCCGCTTCGTAACGGATCGTTCGCTCAATCCTATACCTTCTTCCCACAGCCAGCTCAGTCTGACTGCCGACTCACTCAATCCATCGAATCTGTGTCGCTAGCTGCATCGAGCCTGGGTTAAGTGCATAGAGCCTTGTTTCTTTCTTTAAACGACTTAAGCCTATTGCCGCCGCACTCTCTTTCCGCGGACAGTGGAGCTGTACGGCTTCCTCTAGACTATCAAAACACGCCAGACAAGACGGACTTTAGCTATCTCGAGCTATAGCTTCACATCATGTCGGATCCAGCCGCGTCATCGTCCTCGAACCCCAAATGGTCGAGTGACCGTTTCTTCCAGACTCAGTCCCCACCTTCAAACCTCAGCGAAGTCTCCTCCGCCGCCTCCGACTTCGTTCAACGACACATTCGCGAAGGTCGTCGCGTCGTCCTTGTCACCTCCGGTGGTACCACTGTTCCACTCGAAAAGAACGTCGTCCGGTTCCTCGACAACTTTTCAGCCGGTACCCGAGGTGCCACTTCCGCTGAATACTTCCTATCCGCTGGTTATGCGGTGATCTTCATGAGCAGGCAACACTCCCTTGCACCATACACACGTCACTACTCGCACACCACCAATCCGTTCCTCGACCTCCTCGCCGATCCTGCTACTCACGTACACACAGACTCACCAGCATCTGCAACCGGCGAAGACGATATCACAGTTCTCAAACAACATGTTGCACATCTCAGACCTATCCTCTCAGCTTATCACCATGCGCGAACCTCTGGCCTTCTACACACGGTCCCATTTGTCACAGTCAACGACTATCTCTGGTTGCTGCGAGAGATGTCAAAGGTCATGCAGCCTTTGGGCAGAAACGGAATGTACTTCCTAGCAGCGGCCGTCAGTGACTTCTTCATTCCTTCCACCAATGTTCCGGAGCATAAGATCCAATCCGGCAAAGGGTCATTGGTCATTGAGATGGATCAGGTACCAAAGGTGCTCAAGCCAATGGTCGAGCAATGGGTACCCGAGGGCTATTTGGTTAGTTTCAAGCTGGAGACGGACCCGAAGCTGTTGATCCCGAAGGCAGTTGGCGCACTGCAAAGGTACGGACATCAGCTGGTGATTGGCAATGATCTGAATAGGAGGAAGTTCGAGGTAGTATTTGTTGAGCGTGAAAGCACTAACCTATCGTCGGCATCAGGAGCCACAACATCCGCAGCAACAGGAGCATCCGACGCAGCCCAACCACAAAGGCCAATCGATAGAGTGACAGTTGAAGGTCAAAAGTACACCGCAACCTGGATGCGTCTTGCTGACAGCGTCGCCGAGGGCGGAGGCAAGGGTGGTGAAAAGGAGTTAGAAGAGGATATCATCAGAGAGCTTTGCACCAGACACGAACAATGGATCGCAAAAGGCTCGGCGGGTGCTTCTAGAATTTAGGTCATGTTGTTTCTTCGCATTGCAATGTTCGACATCAACACTTACAGCAGCAACTGGTCTCGTCTCGGTCTGTGTTGCAATGAGACTTAGAAAGCTAACAGATCAACTACGAAGGTCATACCAGCACCGGTTACGTTGTACAAAGGGCGTGTCGCTAAGCTGCATCGTAACTTCCATGAGATCGTGGTCCGTCTCGTCTGTATTTCCCGCTCTTTGTTCATTGCAGGGGACCAGGTGCCAATGTTGCTCAAATTATGGCCAAGCAGTGTGGACTAGAGGGAGTATTGTCAAGCTTCATAGGATGGACCGCAAGGTCAAGGCAATGTGCAAGATCGACACATTAATTGGTGCCTGGAACGAAGTTGGGCTAATCACAGGGAGAGCAAACAGCAATTTGTTGACAACACAGTGAGAGACTAGCAAAAAGGGCATCACAGCTATGTGAATGTGTTTTGCTGACATGGTAGTGCCCAGTGACTTTGTTGACCTTTGCCCAGACGCTGGTCCAGCAACAATGCCTGATGTCTTGCCCTGCATCAGTGCTGAGGACTTGGCTGCCTATGCAGGCACTTGTGACTTCATTGCCAACATCCATGGCTCTGTTCTCAAAACCAACAGGCTTGCCCCTGCCTACCAAAGCAATCTTGCTGAATGCTGCAAATTGAGGATTCCCTGCTTGCTTGCACCATCCCTGGGCCCAGCAATCTCATTGGCAGTCCTACCAAGACTCTCAGTCAAGCCTTGGTCATGTTGTACGCCGATCCGGAAGCAGAGAATCCAGAAGGTCTCCAAATCAAAAAAGGAGATGAGATCTTCCTGGAAAAGGTGGTCTGCAAGAGACCTCAGTGGACCCAAGGGAAGAAATACGGCACAGTCTGGGTGAACAACCCGAAGTATGAGTTTGCCAAAGTTGGTATCAAACGCTCTCAGTAAAGTCGCTTCCGTCAAATTGTATTGTCAATGTAATAGTTTCAGTTTCTTGCTATTTCTTGTCTGTGTAAGCTGTGTGCATGAACTCAGAGACAGGCAATGACCTCAGAGCTAAAAAGACAACTCACAATACCAGTTGTTGTTGGAGCCTTCTTTGTCAGAATCACCCTTATTCTCCTTGCACTGACTGAGTGCAGCTGCCAATGCGCTGACAAGTTTCTGTCTCCTGCCCCTGCGCTAGGAAAATTGGTGCCCAGACAGCTGCAAATACTTGTCCAGCACACTCCTTGTTGGCAGCTCTGCCAACTGCACAGCTGCAGCTGCTGCAGAGCCCAAGAGGAATCCAGAGCACAGATTGCAGGAGCTTAAGCTCCTGTTCTGCATCGCTTACCGTGTTCTTCTTACCGCCATCATCTTCCGCAACTCCCGCTCCCATATCATCATCTCGACCATACTTACCCTCAGAAATGTCTTACAATGGCACTGACGGTGCCTGGCTCCTTGGCAAGGTCACGCCCAAGGACATTCCTCGAGGCGCTCAAGCAAGTGCCCCCTACCAAGTCGTCATCCTAGACTTGGCCCATGCCAACTTTGCCTTGATCAGTCGGGCTATTCAAGAGAGCGGCGTTGCTGCCCTCAGTCTTCAAGGCACGCTGATTGTCGACCGCAATGTTGACCAAGTTGGTAAGTATTGACCATGTTGTTGTGCTTGTCGAGACCAGACATTTGCTGACCCAACTCTTCTTTCCGCAACACAGCCAATGGACACTTGCCTGGCGCCATCGTCTTAGGTCAGGCAGCCACAGACGTCACTCCGTCCCCTCCTATCACTCCTCCTGTTGAAGGCAAGCGCAAGGCGCCCAACGGCAAGTCTGCAGTTGCTGCAGAGCCCAAGAGGCCTGCTAGAGATGTCATCGACTTGACTGCCAACAATGACGACGTCAAAATGCCGCCCGCCACTCCTGCAATTCCTGCAACTGTCAAGAAGCCTGTCAACAGCCAGTTGTGCCCTCCGCCCAGCACTCCGGTCCCTCTCCCAACCACAGACGTGGCGGTGCCCAAGGACTTAGTCGACCCTCGCCCAAATGCTGGTCCGGTGACGATGCCAGACGTCTTGCCTTGCGTCAGCGTCAAGGACTTGGTCTCATACAAAGGCCCTGGCAACTTCATAGCCAACGTCCACGGCTTTGTCGTCGAAAGCAAAAATCTCGCCCCCGCCCAACAAGGCACTCAGCCTTGCTGGCTGCTACAAATCAAGGACGCCCCGCGCAAGCCCCATATCCCTGGGCACCGCAATCTTGTTGGCAGTCCTACCAAGACTGCCAGTCAAGCCTTGGTCATGCTATATGCCAATCCAGAGGCAGAGAATCTGGAACATCTCCAAATCAAAAAAGGAGACGAGATCTTCCTTGAAAGGGTGGTCTGCAAGAGGCCTCAGTGGACCCAAAGGAAGTTATACGGCACAGTCTGGGTGAACAACCCAAAGTATGACTTTGCCAAAGTTGGTATCAGATGCTCAAAGTAAAGTCACTTCTGTCACAATTGTATTCTTCAATGTAATGGTTTCTTTCTATTTGTTGACTGTGGATAAGCTGTGTGTGTCAGATCGGAGACAGACCGTGAGCTGAGATCTCAAAAGACAAGTCACATTAACAGTTGTTGTCAGAGCCTTCTTCATCGGAATTGCCCATGCTCTCCTTGCGCTGACTCAGTGCAGCTGCCAACGCGCTGGCAAGGTTGTTGTCTCTTTCTAGATGCTGCAAGTAAAAAACGCTTCTGCCAGACTCAAGATTCCTGGGCATGGCAATGTTCTTGGCAGCAGCAGCCATAGCCATGCACAAGCCTTGACCATGATGTTCACTGCGCTGAAGGGTGCAGAGCATTCCTGTTCTTGCCTGTCAAAGTTCGAGACATAATCTTCTTGCAGAATGTGGTCTGCAAGAAGCTGTACCACGATAATGGCAGACATCTTGGTACAGACTTTGTCAATGAGGACCAGCCTTCGCAGCCTGTCTCGGCTTGCGATGGGTGCTGACAGGCAGCTGTATAGTCTCAACATTTTGCGGAACGGCGTCGAACAGCTGGTGGATTCGAGCGGGCACGGACAGCTTTCTCATGTGGCGCAACGCCGTACCGTCGCACTGGTCTCGGCGAGTGCGATCGTTTATACTTCTCGTCGCCAACCAGACCGCAAAATCGAACGGTCAGCTCAGGCAGAAGGTCACAGACGTTCTCAAATTGTGTCACTCACCAGCTTATACCACACACAGTCACACTCGAAGTAATGACATGGTACAAATGAACAGAGCACAGATCTATGCATCTAGTTGCATTGCAAGACATAATCGTGCCACGTTGTGATTTTGATCGTGACTCGAGCCCCACGGGAGAAAAACGATTACCAATTCTTGGCGTAGACCCAGGCCTTCTTGTACAAGGGGGCGTTAGCAATCTCCGCCTTGGCCTTCTCCTCGTCCTGCTTCCAGACAAGTTCGTCCTGTTCATCGAACTCTCTGACATCTGTGAGCAAATCGACCTCTGCTGGCTTGATAAACTTGGTCTTGTGCCACAACTTCCATCCGATCAAGATCAAAAAGAAGATTGGCAGACCGATGTAGTTTGTGATGAAAGTCCTCCAGTTGAAAGTGATAAGGAATGAATTCCAACCCTTGAAGAACACCACGACGCTTGTGAACACCACTGCGATGTAAGAGGCGTAGGGCTGAAGGGGTGCTTGCCAGGGAAGGGAGTCTCGAGACATACCCTGAGCTTTCATGGCTTTCATGAAATGAATGTGCGAAACAAGGATGCAGATCCAGGTAAGACCACCGAACATTGTAACGGATGCAACGAGGTAGGAGAAAGTCTGAGGACCACCGGAAGCGAGGTTGATGAAAGCAAGACCGCAGAAAAGAGCGGTGACGGAGAGAGCGACGTAAGGGACACCACGGCGATCGACACGGCGGAAGATTCTGGGTGCTTTTCCATCAATGGCGAGACCGTAGAGAGTTCGTGCTGCAATGTACTGATCTGAGTTGGCGGCAGAGATACAGAAGACAAGGATCGCTGCGTTGATAATGTCGGGTAGGATTCGAATTTTAGCACGAACAATGGCGACCACAAAGGGCGAAGCGGCTGCTGAAGTACCTTTCTTGTTGGCTGCGAGTAGTTCGGGCGCATTCGAAGGAACTACCATACCGACGAGGAGGGCGCCCAGAACGTAGAAGAAAGCGATTCGGAAGAAGGTCTTTTTGATAGCCGAAGGAACCGACTTGCGTGGGTTTGCTGCTTCACCAACAGTGACACCGACAAGTTCAGTTCCAGTGTAGGCGAACAACGCGGTGACCATAGTCGACCAGAAACCAAGGAACATTCCCTTGGAACCAGAGGTTTTGGGATAGGCACGGAAAGCCAGACCGTCACCGAAGTATCGGAAGCCAATTCTGTCGCCAGTAGGGCTTCCGCCGAGGTCGATAATGAGCAAAAGGAGGATGAGTCCGGTCATCGTAATGATCTTGACGAGAGACAACCAGAACTCGACCTCACCGAACCATTTGGGTCCTCCAAAGTTCAAAGCGATGATCAGGACAGTAACGATTGCGATCCAAATACCTCCAGATAGGTCAGCATTCCAGTATCTAATAACGAGAGCAGCTGCATTAATGTTGTTGGCGGTCACGACGAGGTACTTGAAGAGATAGTTGTATCCGGTAGCAACACCGAACTCGTCAGAGACGAAGCGAGTGGCGTGGCCGGCGAAACCTCGAGGATGAGGCATGTAGGTTGACATTTCACCAAGAGCTGACATGACGGCAGCACAGCAGAAACCCATGACCGAGTAAGAGATGAGAATTGATGCTGGACCACCATTTGCAAGACCTGAACCAGTACCAATAATCAAACCAGTTCCGAGAGCGCCGCCGATGGCAATCATTGAAATTTGACGGCCTTTCAGTGCACGGTGAAGTTGGCGCTCCTCAGGATTGGCGTCTTGGAGAGAGGAGGTGTGAGTGACATTTTCGTGGAAGGATCCTTTGACTTCTTCGCCTGAAGAGCTGGCCTTCTCCTGGGCGTAAGGCCCAGATGAGTGAATGTTGTCCATGTTGGACATGATGAGCAAGAGTCGGAGAGTTTTCCTCCTGTCGCGAGTCGGAAAGGGTCGTGGGTCGAGTTTCACAGGAACAGGAGATGTAGGATCTTCTGTTAGCGATGGAGATGGTGGCGAGGATGGGTGCGGGGGTGAAGAAGACGTCGACAAGCGAAGGAAGAGGACCTTATAAGGAGGGGGCACACATTACAAGATACGAAGAAATAAAAAATAAAATCACAAAAAAGCAGATGGTCGCGTGCAGTAGCCGAGATCAAGGTACACAACGAAGCAGCAGCAGCAGCAACAGCAACAGCAGTTGAGCGAGCGGCGTTGAAAGAGATTGCGCAATCCGGTTTTGTAACCGACCTGGTGCAAGGCGCTCGAAACCAACTTCTCTCACTCTCGAAGAACTCCTTGAGCTTTGCCACCCCCACACGAGACCTCATTATTCTTCTTTGTTCTGAGCAGTGGGCTATTCGCATCGTTGCCATTCTAACGGTGAGACTCGAGAGACGGATGGAATTTACACTGATAAGAACAAAAGACTGGGTATCATTCAGGGACGACGGTGGGCGAAAGTGCACAGCTTCGTAGGAGGCACTGCGCTCCGAGCGAAGCTCGATTGCCTATCGGTGGGTTCACGGTGCAAGTGCGATAAGGGACACTCACATGAGGCATAGAAGCGAGCCTCGTCGTTATTCTGTTCGTTGTCACCTTTGCCATGTTCCCCCTTTGGGAGATGACAGTGGCACGTCGTACAGAGTTGGCAGAAAACGACGTGAAGAGACCGTGCAGTGTGGCGGTCAACACTGCTCTAGTGCCTGGCACATGGCTATGCAAAAGGCAAAAGCGCCGAAAATCTTGTGCGACCTTGCGGGTTTTGACAGGCGCCAAGCCAAGAAGGATTTTTTTTGCTCTTTTTCATTTCCGCTTCAGGTCGGGAAAATTCCACGTCGTGCCAAGACTAATTTGGAATCATCAGAGGCCCACTTTTGGCCTCTGGCTCATCTCACGCCGTCGGCTGTAGCGGTTCGGTTTCTTTCCCTTCTCTTTTCTCTCCGATTCGGATATCACCGTCCTATCCATCCCGGCATCCCCTTTGAACGGAAGGGTTGTTGGCAGTCTCAATACCATACCGGCCTAAGCGGTATCTGTCGACCAGATGGATGAGGCGACTAGATAGCCAGATGGCGCCATCAGCAGGGTTCAGACAGCGCTCGACCGGTCAAGTCGGTCCTGTCACGGATCGGTGAAGTTTTTCAGGAAATACAGTAGAAAGGGGAAAAAAATTGGTGCTCGTGACCTCGGTCGCTTCTTTTGGTTGCTGCATGAAAACCTCTCGGTGCTTCTGGCCATTTGAGCTTAGGATTGGCAAAAGATAGCGAACCAGAGTTTTTCTTGGCATTCATCCTCGCTTGCATGCGAACACACCGGGGCTGTCCAATACCATCCCTCTACCTTTGTTGGCCGTGTTCCCATTGGTTAGCATTCTGTATCGGATGTGCAACGCAGCACTCACTCGCATAGCTTGACCCTCATTGGCTGAGCTCACTCATCGAACGTCAAATGACCTTGCGAGCATCAAGCATCCCTTCGCGAGTGTCATGTGAGCGACTTCGTCCCTGGCTGCGGTATGTTGGCCAGTTGGCGATGATAGCGTGGCATCGTTCAACCCCACGCCCCATGAATTGCTAAGAACAGCTTTGCTCTGCCTCGGGCCTTTTCCCCACAAGGATTGATCGCGACGCTCTAGTACTCTCTCATGCT
Source organism: Ustilago xerochloae (assembly GCA_928856705.1). Taxonomy (NCBI): domain Eukaryota; kingdom Fungi; phylum Basidiomycota; class Ustilaginomycetes; order Ustilaginales; family Ustilaginaceae; genus Ustilago; species Ustilago xerochloae. Next base: position 159,438 of record CAKMXT010000015.1, read on the forward strand.
CTTTGCTCTCCTCTCTCACAGTGTTTCCACTGAATTTTATTGACTTCAAGAGTACTGCAGTAAGGCCAATTCCAGAGACCATGTGTGCTCCATTAGTGCGAGCTCAAGCTATTGTGCTGATACGCTGCGTTCGAGTCCTGTTCTCTGCACCGGTCCAACCAACGTAGACCGACAAATCATCGTGTTCCTGAATACCGAGCCACGAGCTCTGTACTCTTAGCCATTCCTGATTGCTTCAACGACGACTGCCGTGGGGCGGCCCCCGCCTCCTTCATTTCTTGTTCGACTCGAAAATGAGTCCAGCTTGCATTTCCGTACACTTTCCAATCCTTCCGATGCTCTCGTTCCGTTGCCAAGGTCACCGAGAAACACCCCGAAGCGTTTCCTCATCCTGTTCTCACTCTAAGTTTTCTCGGAATCTTCCAACTGATCAGCGTCGCAACGGAGACATCCGCATACCCGACAATAGCATCTTCCGCAACGAAGACATGTGACCAGCTATGTGTTCGAAACAAATGCAATACTTCTCATGCATAGTCTTCAAATCAGAGAATCTGAATCGTAGCCGGAGCAGACCGGTGTGCAGCTCAAGCGCAATGAGTGGGGTCCCCACAACCGTCGTGATACAGGAAAGATCGGACCGGCCACATGATATGTTGGCCGAATAAACTTTGCCATTACATGATCCCGACCGAAACAAGTCGACTTGTTGAGCGGGGTCTCCACAACAGCACCTCTGAGCTGGAGTCACGCGATTTTCTCATCTCAGAACTGTCTCACAACCCATTCACAGCATATCGACGAGCGCTTGAAATAGCACGAAGTACTTAATGTCTGCAAGCTCATAGTGAAATAGTTTTGGTACTACAGGGATCGTTGACGGCCGCAATCATACGTCCATAGCATCGTGTGCAGGACCAGCACCACTCGCTGCATCCGACATAGGAGGCGGCGGCGGCAACATCGAATCAACTTTGCTCCTTCTCCTCTGTGATGCCAAGTTAGCCTGCAATGTCGGCCAATCCGAAGAGAACGTCCTTCTGTGCTGCTTCTTCCTTTCCTCTCTCGAGAGTGCGGTCACGCCAAATAGCGCGGTCGATGAAGAGGACGAAGACATGGTGCTCTGCATAGAGTCCGGCCTTGACTTGGATCTCGAGCCGAGTTCAAAGTCAGCCTCAAGGCGTGCAGTGAGGCTTCCGCTCAACGGCGGGCCTCCACCGCCAAAGCTAAATCCACTTGGTCGCGAGCCCAGGGACAGAGATGTTGACATGGCCGGCGACGATGGTGAAAGTAGTGTGGTGGGGATGCCGCTATCTATACTGGACCGATGCGTTGCTGAGCTGTCATGAGATGGCAGATGTGACGTGGACGAAGGTCGTGCGCGGTCTTGCGAAGCGGTCCAGGCATTTGGCGTGCGGAGCGCTGAGCCCGCAGCACTATAATCGTATGCGCTCTTGGCAGTGCGTGCGGTGGGTGTGCTGACAATGTCAAAGTCTGCGGCTGATGAGCGCAAAGGTGTCTGAGGCGGGTCCAAGTCGGACATTGTCACATCGTCATCGCCGTCATGCTGCTGTCCGGATGACCATGTTTCCATTCTTGCTGTCTGAAACGGCGTTTCGACTGCGATGTGGCTTTCGGTATCGGCCCCGGATCGTAAAGCCCCGTTGAGCTGCAGTGCTGGTGGGCGACGTCGATTGCCCAGACCAGGACTTGGCATAGGCGCCGCAGCGGGAGCAACGCCTAGAGTGCCTGCAGGTGCGGAGGTACCTGGAGTCTGAAGCTGCAACGCAGGCGCTGCCTTCTTACGCCTACGCTGCATGAGCGAGCTGCCACCGGCTTCGCCTCCAGATGCGGTGTGCGGTGAAATGCCTTCGAGCCTATCTTGTGCTGCTTTCCGTTCTGCGGCCAACCTCTTCGCTTCATTGAGACGCTCCTCGCGCCGTCTAGCTTCCTCTGCCGCTTCCTTCTCTTCTTCCTCGAGACGCATTTTGCTCCACATGGCCTCATCCATGGTCTCTGTGGACCAACCTGCTCCGGCAAGACCGGTAGGACCATGAGCATCTACGTGACCGCCTGCCAGACCTTCGCTGACGACGCAACCCAGTCCCAGCACATCCCGCAATCGACCAGCGGCACTCGAGAGATGGCGCTCCCACTCGACGAGCTGATAAATGAGCGAGATATTGGGCGAGATGCTTGAACTCTTGTCCTTGACCATGTTGTAGCAGTCATGCATTCCGAGCAAGGTGCGTGCCGCCTCGAAGCCGTATCGCATGGCAGCAGCTTGCATGACGAATGCGATGACCAATGTTGCACTGCGACTGACACCGCACTGGCAATGTACAAGAATCTTGCCGGGTGTGTGGCTCGTCTGGACATTTTCCAGGCTAGCATCGTCTTCGAGGGCAACGCAGGCATCTCGATCATCGGCAATCTTTGCTGCGTACCAATAGCGGGCATCGATACCGAGCGCCTCTGCGATCAAAGCGCACCCTTGAGCGAATCCACCGTGGGCTGAGGAGAGATCTGTCTCATCGTGTGTCCAAGGTAGCTTGATGTAGCGCATCTCGCGAAGTCCTTCCTCGTTCGTTATAGGCACCCTAGTGGCAGTCGCATTGGGCGGCAACTCAACCTGTGTGACCCAGGAGGACGGGGAACGCTGGCGAGCATCGTCAAATGCATAGCTAGGAGAGTTCTGCTGACTGGCATATTCGCTAGAGGCAGAATGAGTGAGCCCATCCGCGGCTTGATTGGGCTTGAGACTCATGAGAGCTGGAGGGGTCAGCTCGGTCGCAGCTGAGGTGCACGTGCTTGGAGCGTGTGAGGATGTCGGAGAAGAGGCGGTGTCGTAGGCATCATCAGATGACGAGTTGCTACTGCGTCGAAGTGATCGGTATCGAAGCACATCTTGGGCGGTCAAGGTGCGCAGTTCAGAGGCTGAATCTGGCTCTGCCGTGGCGTTGAGTGGACTGATGTCGTCAGCCATGGCTGTGGGCTCAGAACTCAGGAACTGGGTAAGGAGATTGGGCGTCGATGCGGTATTGCGTAACACTGACGTGCTGATTGCATTGCGGGGAGAAGATGAGTCGGCCTGTGCTGTTCCATTCGAGAAAGAAGCGGTCGAAGGCGGGGTAAAGTAGGCATTCGGTGTTGGCGGCACATCTTCTGCGATGCTTGAGCCGTAAACAGCTCCGAGCTGAGTGCGAGATCGAACAACCGTGGGTCTTGATGCCAAATCTGAATTGCCAATGCGACTTGGATTGTTTGCCCATGCCGAGTGTGATGCGTTCGGCCGTGTCGAGGTATAGCTGTTCTCGTCCTGATAGTTGAGCACTGTCTCCTTAGCGACATTGAGAATGGTGGTGATGCCAAGATTCGAGAGCATTTGTTCATCACGGGCATTGTGCTCGTCACCGAGGAAGAGTCCTGGAAGTATTTCGACAGGACCTTGCGAGTAGACACTACGGGCGTGCTGTAGCGTGCTTCCTTTGCCGCTGAGAATGTGTTCAGAAGGATCACGAAAAGCTTCGGGTGGTCTTGAGCGGGAGCTGGCAGCACTTGGGGGTTCTGGATATGTCGTTTTAGGTACTGCTGTGTTCTTGAAGGGCATACTTGGACGACGTCGCGGTGTGCCTCTGAGCGTGCTGGAGAGATTTTTGACCGCTTCAGATATTGCTGAAGGAGGCGGAGCAGACCCGTCCAGATGCTCTGCTTTTGAGTTGGACCTGGAGAGCGCGACAGGCGAGTTGGGCATCGAGCGCGAAGAAAGCTCGGACTCGTCACTCAGAGATGGAGGCGCTAAATTGAGTCTTGATGGTCGCTTGCGTGCGAGTCTAGACTGTGAAGGAGGTGCAAGTGTGCTTGGGCCGGCTTGATCTGTCGGAAGGTGCAACGTGACAGGAGGCGGTGATGCATACGATGAGGATGTTTGCGGGAGAGCCGAAGGTAAGGACGGCTGCGTCAGTCCGCCGAAAGCCTGGCCATCTTCGGGAATGCGGAGTGAGAGTGATCTGACAGGTTGTCGTGATGGGTTTGGGGCGTGCACAGGTCGAGGTGCAAATGAGCTGGGCCCGGGTGTTGGAGGTGGACTGAGATCAGAATCTAGAGAGCTCATTGTGGATGTTATATGAGACCGTCGCAGAAGCCAAGTTGAGGATTATGGGAAAGTGACTCGAAGTATCGACACGTCAAGTCCGTTGATATAGGTGGACAAGACCGGTGAACCGAGTGGGCGCCGAGCCGGTTGCAAAGCGGAATCTATGAGATCAACACAGTGTTCCAGGAAACGCTGGGCTGATGCAGATATGAAGTGATTGCTTGTGGCGGTAATGTGTGGGAGGAAAAAGCCGACAAGCCTCTATGGGCGCAGATGAGAAAGATGAAGCGGACCGAGCGGACACTGTGTGATGTGGGGCTGTGCGAGCTGGGAATGTCGCACGCTGCAGTTGATTGAGCAAGTGCGAATGATCTCCCCACTGACTTGATGTGAATAGACAAAAGTTGATGCGGCTCTAGGCGGCGTCGCAGCGGTGATTCGATGAGTTGCTGGTGGAACGCAATGCAGATCAATAGGGGCCTGCTTCAGGGATGCTTCCACAAGGAATTCGTGCCACAGCGGAGCAATGAGAGGCGGTGTTGGAGCAAAGATGACCGTCTAGACCAAGAAAGACATGTTGCTGCTTTTTCTCTGAGAGACAATGGCGGAGCGGAGATCAAGAGCTGTCAGATTGATCCGACCCGACAGTACAGTCGATTGTCTGACTTCGTGCGCAAGGACCTGATTTGCGTTAGAAGGTAGGCTACCACCTTGCTGCGAAACTGCCGAGAGTCGAAGGTCGCGAGTACGTTCCAGGAGTGTCAGAACGCAAAGATGAATATGGAAAGAGAGATCACGGATGTTGAAATTTGGAGAGAGCTCGAAGCGATCGATAGCAATGCTGTGCCCGTGCAGCGCTGATAGTGGGCAGGGCAGCAATTAGATGGATTCGAGCTTCGAATGTGGTGGTGTGACGCTGCGAGCGGGCAACACGGTTGTACGGGTGATGCAGCCGCGGATGTTAATGGAATGAAAGAGCGGTGATTGCAATGCCAACAGTAATGCGGCAGGAAGACGAAAGGAGAGAGGTGCAGATGACGGTGGACAAGTGGACAAGAGAGATGGTGTCAAGAGTGAGAGCCTGATGGTGAGGAGCGACTAAGTTACGCCAAATCATCAAACGGAATGGAACCGAGGTTGTTCAAGTGTTGGCACAAGCGACGTTGGCGAACTGAGACGGAGAAGGTGCTGAAGCTTAGGCTCTGTGCTAAAGTCCAGACTACGAGCCGCGTCTAAAATGCAGAAAGCGACGCCCAAATTCGCTTGTGCGTCTCACCTCCTTCTTTGCTGGCCTTATGCCCGAGCATCATCAAAGCGAACGCCATGTTGTGTTGCTCATCTCATTCGACTCATTTGCGAAGCGTCGGGTGTGCCGGACACAACGATCCATCCTGAGCGCCACTTTGTGACGGGACATCCGACGCTGATGATGATGAGGAAGCACGGAACGCTAAGGACAATGTTGAGTGAGTGTTGGTGGGCGTTGGACCCCTCTTTCTTTTACCGCCGACCGAGCGCTTGAGGAGCGAGACAGCACGCGTTGGTCCTGTATCACAGAGCGAGCGTGCGCTGTGTGCTCTGCTGCGTGTGAGAGACAAGTGGGCGTTGTGTGAGGTGTCTCTGCGTGCAGCCCTTTCTTTCATTTTGTTGCAGCAGCAGCAGCAGACGCCTGAATGAGAATTCAAAAAAGTTGAAATTTACGGTTTCAGAAGAAGGAAAGAGGCAACGCATTGTATTCAGAATTTCGTTCTGCCAATTCCGATTCAGCTGTGGGAATCGGGCGCTGTCGCCTTGATACGCTGTCAGCACAATGGTCAGTCAGGCGAACCCGAATGTTCGCCTTGCCTCTGATTCCTCCATCCGCTTCCATACGCATATTCATCCAAAGACTTCCTTCCGAGGACGCTGGGATAGCCTGCTTGTTTGGACGAATGTCTCTCAGGGGATGTGTCCACGACACAAGCAGTCGTGAAGCTTGACTGTCTGTCTAGTGTACCTTCGGACGCGTTTGGAAGGATCCGAATTTCTGGCTGCAACTACAGTAGCAACGTTCACTCATCGTGTCTCTCATTTGAACGTTGGTGTTAGACGTTGGAGCGGAGCTGAAAATTGGTTCTCGCCATCTGAGACCACTTAGTTTCCGTGTGTATCTGCTCTTGTCTGTTGTGTGTGTAGCTTGCCTGCCTGTGCTTTCGCTTTCTCAAGTGGTAGCTTGTAATTCGCATAAGGAAGCTAATTGTACCTGCTTTTCAAATGCAGGATGCAGTGCCATCGTACTAATAATATAAGGATCCTCTCTCATATTCGTCAGAACCTGATACAATCGCTGTCTTCCTTTGCAGTTGGTCTTCAAGCTCCGCCATCAGAGCAGGACCAGTTCTTTGTGACTGAACGTTTTCACAAAGAACGGACGGTAAATTCCAGCAGTGATCGGGGTGCGTGCTGTTGCAGCGTCATGATAACGAGGTTGGTACGACCAAATCCAGCATTTGCTGGGACGAAGGTAGGCACCGGCAACGACCTTACAAAGGTACGACAATGACAAGAAAGGGGCAGACCATGTCTCAAGTTCATTTCCTCGTGGCAATACTCCGACCACTATCAAGACAAAGGATGGATAGAACATCAGCCACGAGGCAAGAATGCGTCATTCGCCGCAGAACAACGCCACTACATCTTTCACACTCAGCCAGCCATCTTTGAGATGGTTGAATGCAGTCGAGTTGGCATTGATCTACCTCAGTTTTCGGTCATTGCGTCCAGCAAATTCCAATCATTTCGATGTGAACACTCGCCGGAACAAAGAGTTCGGGTCGGAAACTCACTCGGAACGGGCGAAGAGGCGCCAGCAGCGCATATTTCTTCATGTCTTTCAAGAAGCTCGAAACTGATGTGCCGGGATACAAGCAACACATCGTGCTCTTAATGAGGCACGGTGCTCAAAGACTCGGATCGTCCAAAAGCACAGCTGGTATCAGTGCATGGTCACGACAAGTGAGGCCAAGTCAGACTGTCTGAGAACAAGTAGATGCGTTGCAGCGTAAAGTCGTTTGAGGTCGTCGGACTTTGCATCGATGGTTCCGCGACGTTTACCGTACCAACGGAAAGGATCCTGCTTCACCAAGGATTAGGATCAGCATGACGATTTTGGTACCGTATAGCCGTCCGTTTTCTGTCTCAACGAAAGGAAGATTGTCGAATGTCAGCAGAATTCCTCATTCGATACTGAGTCGATCAAATCAAGGCTTTCGTCAAGTTTACAAGGTCATACGCAACGAGCATAGTTGTTTCCAGAAAGCAAAGTGATGAGTAAAGTAATGTGAGAGGCTGTCCAAAGGTATACTACAAGATCCGTTTCTGCCATTCGCTTCAGTGAATGTTCGAGGGCGCCTTGGCTACGACGACATCTCGAAACTTGTGGCCTGCCGCCCCTCTCCGTTGGACAGAATTGTTTAACTGTTGTATCCCAGCTAAAATTGCCGCAACCACTTCCGCACCCTGCTGTTCGTTGACTCGCAAACTCAGACCCGAAGCTCACATGATGCAAGTGTGAACATGAATCATCTCTTGGAAGGAGTTGATGGTGCGGAACCCTGCATACTTGTAAGCTGTCAATCTGATGACGATCGGGGCTTGTATCGCCGATTATTAAACTGCACTGCAAATCTCCACTTCTCCGGAAGGAACGTCCGGCGAGACACATTTTTTGCACAGCGACCTCTGCTCACTCCATTCTCTCCTCCTTCATCAAGGATACTGGTGAAGCTGTCGACCTTTCTCTATCCGCGCAACCTCAGGAGAGTGCCAGCATGGTCGAGATCAGCATTCAGAAGCGGCCTCTCGCCGGCATTGAGCTCGAGTCGGCTCAGCGCAAATACTTTCGCAAGACTGCTCGCGGTAAAGTGCTGAAAGTTCTCCGGGAGCGTTATCTTCGCGATGACATTGCCTGCGGTAGCCGTGCTTGCGAACGATGCCACCATCTTCATGCCGACATGCAGAGACAAGCTCAGGAAGGCGGTCTTCAGAAAAAGATTTTCCTCGACCCTTCCGGTCTCAAGAACAAGAAGATCGACAGAAACCACTACCTAGTTCTCGACACCAATGCTTTCCTCCACCAGATGGATCTCATCGAGAACCCCAGTTTCACGGATGTCATCGTTCTCCAGACAGTTGCTGACGAAGTTCGACACAGAAGCTTACCCCTCTTCAACCGACTAAAGAACCTTATTGCCGACCCTGATCGTCGCTTCTGGATGTTCTACAATGACTTTGGCCGAGAGACGGCTGTGCTCCAGCACGAAGACGAGTCGCCTAACGACCGCAACGACCGTGCCATTCGAACAGCAGCAAAGTGGTACCGCACTCATCTCATGGCTTCTACTGGGCCAGGCTCGTCGACGAAAGCCAACCTCGACGTGCTCCTCATCAGCGACGACCAAGACAACGTCCAACGTGCACTCAAGGACGACATACGTGCCATGTCCATTCGCGACTATATCGAAGGTCTTGACAATGCAGACCAGCTTCTCGACCTTCTTTCTTCCCGAGCGCTGGTTTCTGGAACTGGAGGGAGCGAGAAGCGCGCCGTGCTCTACCCAGAGCATTTGCCTCAGAACCAAGTTACTGCAGGTATCAAATCTGGTCAGCTTTTGCAGGGCTTCTTCAACGCCAACCCATACAACTATCTCGAAGCTACCGTTCGATCTGGTCAGCTTACACGCCCTATCTTGCTGGTAGGTCGTGAGTCGATGAACCGTGCTGTCGACGGCGATGTCGTCGCCGTTCAGATGCTACCGAAGGACCAGTGGAAGGCCGCAACAGAGGAGGTCATCGATGCTGATGCTGCGCTCAAGGACGACGATGCAGAAGCTGGAGATGGTGAGGGCGGTGCTGATGATGATATCGAGGCAAGACTTGCCCGGAAGGAAGCTGCCGATGCAGAGGCCAACGCCCGCTCCTCTCGTGGCGAGCCTCAACCCACAGGCAAGGTTGTCGGCATTGTGCGTCGCAATTGGCGCTCGTATGTCGCTCACGTCGACGTCAACTCGATCAACTCGTCTTCTCTCTCGAGTCTGGGTGCTCAGACTGTCTTTGCAACACCGGTCGATCGCAAGCTCCCACGAATTCGTATTCGCACTCGCCAAGCCAAAGACTTGATGGGTCAAAAGATCCTCGTTGCCCTCGATGCCTGGCGACCCACGTCTCGCTACCCCGACGGTCACTTCGTCCGGGCCCTTGGACAAGCAGAGAGCAAGGAAGCAGAGCAGGAATCGCTCCTTCTCGAACACGATGTACCCTACCGCCCCTTCAGTAAGGCTATTCTCGACTGCTTACCGCCTGAGGGCGATAGCTGGGTCGTTCCACCAAAAGACACGACCCACCGGGCATGGCGAGACCGCATCGACATGCGAGAAGAGATCATCTGCTCTATCGACCCTCCTGGCTGTCAAGACATCGACGATGCTCTCCATGCGAAGCAGCTCCCGAACGGTAACATCGAAGCGGGTGTTCACATCGCCGATGTCTCTTACTTTGTTCGACCTGACAATCCTATGGACGCTGAAGCTGCGAGCCGTGGTACTACCGTATATCTTGTCGACAAGCGTATTGATATGCTTCCCCACCTCCTCGGTACAAACCTCTGCTCCCTCCGACCTTACGTAGAGCGCCTTGCCTTCAGTGCTGTATGGGAGATGACACCAGATGCCGAGATTGTCAATGTGCGATTCCACAAGTCAGTGATCGCCTCCAAGGCAGCTTTCACGTATGAAGAGGCTCAACTCCGAAAGGACGACAAGAGCAAAAATGATCCTATCACACAATCCATTCGTTTGCTCAATTCTCTCGCCAAGAAGCTCAAGCAGAAGCGTATGGATGCCGGTGCACTCAATCTCGCCTCTCCCGAAGTCCGCATCCACCTAGACTCATCCGAATCAGCCGGACCTATCGATGTGGAGCAGAAGGAGATGCGGGAGACCAACTCACTCGTCGAAGAATTCATGTTGCTCGCAAACGTATCAGTCGCTGAACGGATCTACGAAGTTTTCCCAATGACGGCCGTTCTGCGACGCCACTTACCTCCCCCACGAACGAACTTTGAAACATTGCAAGATATCCTCCACAAGCGTCGAGGGATGGAGTTAGACGTGTCGAGTTCCGGCGCTCTCGCTGCCTCGTTGGACAAATGCGTCGATCCGAAAGATCCGACATTCAACACGTTGGTCAGAATCATGGCGACGAGATGCATGTTGTCAGCAGAGTACTTCTGCTCCGGAAGTGTTGCAAGGGATACGTTTGGTCACTACGGATTGGCTGCGGGAATGTACACTCACTTCACATCCCCCATCCGACGTTATGCGGATGTGCTCGCACACAGGCAGCTCGCAGCAGCCATCAACTACGAGCCCCTACACCCGTCTCTTCACAGCAAGGACTATGTTGACGACATCCTCAAAGTCGTGAACAAGAGACATAGGAGTGCTCAGCAGGCTGGTCGTGCCTCGGTCGAGTTCTATGTCGGTCTCAGCATCGCAGAGCGTAACGCAATGCTTGCAAAGACTGATGATGCTGCTGACGCCGGCAAGCAATCGGACACAAAGGCTAATAAGAAGGCCGGAAAGACGGACAAGATGAAGAACACGGATAAAGATGCTGACACAGACAAGATGGTGGCTGGCCCTGTTGATGGTGCGAAGATGAGGGCCTCAGCATACGTGATCCGGGTCTTCAGGAATGGTCTGGCGGTATTCGTCAACCAGTTCGGTTTGGAGGGCTTGATCACATTCAAAGAAGAAGTCGAGTTCGACCAAGACAACTACGAGATCACCATTCCGACAACAATCTCTGGATTGAAAAAGGACCTCAAGGTTGGAATCTTTGATTCTTGTACCGTGGAGATTGGAGTAACCAAGGACGCTGCCACTAAGAGGGGTAAAGTTAGCATGTTGCTTGTTGACCAATGATCGATCTCTCGAAATTTCAGACCTTCTTTCGAGGACAAACGAGTGTGATTACTTGACTATGTACAAATTAAACGAAACGTATATGCATGAGTCTAAAGAGAGAGCTGGGCAGCTTTGGCAACACTCGATTCTGAAGGTGTCATTGTGCTGGTGGCGGTGGCTGTTGGGATAGGTCCGAATCCCAAGCCGAGTCCACTGCCAGCTTTGAAGCCCTGAGGCGGGACAGCATCATTAGAATGAGTGTGAGAGAGAACAACGACATTGATCACGATAGCAGCGATCAGTACGGCAGTGACTGCAAAGACCGCCACTCTGATTCGGATCGACAATGCTCTGTCTTTGTTGATAGGACGGTTCTCGACACTGCGAGTGCCTTTTGTGATGAGTTTGCTTGCTACCGTCTCATCGCCTACGGGTGGGCTGTGCTTTAGCGGGCGGGTGTGCCAAGTGTTGAGTTCCATCTCTTCCGACCTTTTCGGGGCTGGACGAGAAAGGAAAGAGAAAAAACGAGAGGACTGAGGAGGGCGGTTGAAGCATCTTGGAGCATCATTGAGTTCTAGAAATGATTTGTCCTCCTCCTTGAGCTGAGGAACGGGGTTGATATCTTCCCAACCATCATCTTCTCCTTCTTCCTTCGCTCGAAGAAGCATGGGCTTCAACCCACTGCCCTTCGCTGGGGAGACAAGCGGACCTTTGGCATGAGACGGAAACCAGCTACTACGAGTGAGGATGCCTCCCCAACCATCCCTCCTCTCCCCGTCACCCTCTCTAACAGATTTGGTCGGAGAGTAAGGCTTTATCCGGCGCCGCTTATCCCAGCCAGCCCAGGCAGAACGCAACAGCCCACCCGCCTTTCCCTCCTTTGCTTCGCGAAGTGTTGCCATGTTAGGTCTCCTCACCACCTTCGTGACCACTTCCTTTTCCTCTTCCTTCTCCGTCTTTGGCAGGTCAAATCCAGCAAACAGCTCTCCATTTGGACTATCAGGCGCAACGTCACCTAACCTACTCATCTTTGGCAGCACCACCTCTTCAAACTCCTTCGCTGCCTTACGGTTGTCCTTAGCAACTTGACTACGAGCATGATGATTAGCTTCAAACCTGACCCAGGTAGGCAGATGGAAGATTTGTCTCTGCGCCGTCAAAAGTTGAAAAGAAGCGTGCTCTGAGGAAAGGTGAGAGATGTCAAATTCCTCGGGTGTGATTGGGGACTGAACTGGAATGGTGCAAGTTGGGATCTCGGTTCGACGTTTAGCACCTAGAGCTTTGAGAGTTGCACTCAATGGCTCCATACCCTCCTCTTCTTCCGCTTTGCCCGACAGGACATGAGAAATGGAAGCTTGAGTGGGAGTATGGAGCGCATCAGCACGACGAGGGGTAAGTGGGCTACCAGGAGACATGATGATCGATGTCTCTTGCTGTCGTGATGCACTGAGCGCACCTCTCCAGCCCATCCTCTTTCGAAGCGAAGGGCAAGAAGGCGATGTGGTGGGAGAGAGATTGATGCAAGTGGAAGACAGGCTTCTCATCAGAGTTCGTCGAGGAAAGAGTGGGGACGAGGGTGTGGGCGACTTGTTAGTCAGAAGAATGGGAAGCGTCGAGGAAGGCGACTGTGGTGCAGTGGAGCGACGAGGTGACATTGCTGCAAGTAGGCGGGCTACTGAGTTGGTTGATTGGGTCGAGGAGGCGATGGAAATTGTTGATGATCGAGATCGATGCTTGGCGACATGGTCCCTAGAGGTGCGAGATGGAGAGGTGTTGAAAAGCGAAGCTTTGGGCGTGAGAGAATCTTCATCGTCTTCGAAGCAAGAGCGAAGAGAGGTAGAATCGGTGTCCGACTGCTTGACGAAAAGCTTGTCGGTGTGCTGCGAGCTAGTGGAGGAGCTTGGAGAGGAACGCAATTGGACGGCGGGAGGATTCTGTGGACGCTTCTTCGATTTAGGACGAGGAGCCGGTTGGAGCTTGAAGGATTGAGCGTCTGTATTAGATGCGAGCATAGTAGCGACTGTGTATGTAGGCGAAGTGAGAAAAGATAGAGTACAGGGTGATGAGGGAAGGGAGGTCAGATGAGTTCATCTTGGAGCTGACTCTTTAAACATTTGGCTCTTGCTCCATTCGACCGTCAGAGCTGAGCAGAATTGGTCACGAGCCACTCTTGCTTTGTGCATACTGTCAAAGGGAGCCTGGACGAGGTCAAACGATCATCTTGCGGGAGAATGAAAGGGAGCACACAAAGCAAAGTACCGCATTTCCGGACAACAAAGGGAAGTGTCAAACAACGAACGAGATAGTGGGGTGGGAAAGGAACGCGTCTTTTGGCTTCCCTTTGTGCTGTCGCAGCATGAAATTCGGAAGCAGTTAGTTTTCCATGAAGTAAGAGTTTCCTTTGTTCACTGCAAGGTGGGACCAAAAGACATTCATGCTTGCAAGTAGCAATTCGGTCGCTGGTTTGACTGTGTCGGCAAATTCAGTTGTGGCAGAGCGAGACAATGCTACAGAAGAGTGTACTTTGTATTGAAATGCAAACGAAGCATAGCTAGGCTACATAGCTGCCATTCGGCATGGCTTGACGAGGACACGAGACTTTCTAGATTGACTGTCGGCCGATTGAAATCAGGCTCCGCTGATAATAGCAGGGTGTGACAAGCAAATGAGGCGAGGCTTTGAGCCTCACTTGTTGAGCTCAGCAGAGCGCTTGGCGAGCTCCTCACGGCCTGCAACGAAAGGTCAAGAAGACGCGGCACGAGTGATAAGCTACCAATCTTCGTTCGATTGTGATACGATGTGGGCGTGAGCCGGTACTTACTGAGGGGCTCCTCAAGCTGCTCAGTGTTGACAACAGCAGGACCGGGCTTGCCGCCGCCAAAGACGCCTTCCTTGAGACCGGAGTTGAGAGCAGGGTCGGTGTTGGGGTCGTTTGCTATTTGAGCACGAAACACAGAGCAAAGAAATGTGCAATGGGGCAAGAAGGGCATCGTTAGCATGAGTTTTTACTAGCAAGGCTGCAGGCAACGTCGATCCAGATGCAAGATCGATCATCATGCACACTCACTGGTAGCGGGATGGGGCCTGAGCGGTTCGATCATGCAAGCACATTTGTGGGAGGGACGATGAGAAGCGAACGTGTCAGTAAACGAGAGGACCGAGCACAGATGGATCAACGAAGACAAAACAAGGGGAAGCAACTCACTGGATGGTGAAGGATTGCTCCTCGTTCTTGTTCTGTTGGTCGGACATTCTCGAGTTCGATTTGTGAGGTGTTGAGATGAAATGTGTTCCAGAACAAAGGGGATGTATGATGGTAGTACAAAGTCAAGGTCGTTCCGTTGGACAAAGGGGACTTGAAGATGCCCCAACGGCTCAAAGCAATCCGAGACTGAGCCTTGTCGAAGTTGGACCCTTGAAAGCAGTGCAGCTGCCAGTCTCAAGGTGAGCCGCGCACGCAGTGACTCTTTTAGCTCCTCGGATATCGCCATATGATGGCACTTGGCCTGTGACTGCGGATATGCAGCTTCTACAGCGCTTCACGACGTCATTCTCTCCACATTCGAATTTTCTATTTATGTTAGGCCTAGCTTCAACACAGTTTCAAATTTTTTCAGTCCGCCAAAACAAGCAAGTGGAGATTTTGGAGTCGAAGTCGAGATGATGCATGCGAGCTCCTGCAGCAGAACGCAGAACAGGGTTCAGCTCGGCTTTCGAAAAGGAAAACACAAACACACGAAAACGTTCGCGTCGCTGAAGCTAAGTTAAGACAGCCCCTGACTGACAAACTTAGCTTTCGAGGAACGAACACAAAAGATCGACCTTGCAGAGGGGTTAACGTTATGTCTCAGAGTGCAGCTCAAGTGTTTTTGTTGTTGTTCTCCCTTGATCGCCCTCGGACCCCTTGACATTGGATGCCCACCTCTGTCATCGGTGCTTGAGCTCGCTCATGTTCTGTATGCGGGGTCTTTGAGTGTGGTGCATTCGAGTCCAGGCACAATGTAGTTCGAACCAATACACAATTGTCTAAGCCGCTCCTTTAGGCAGGTGTTTGCTGTTATGAGTGCCTGATTCACACCATGTACGCCAATAGCGGCCCATGAGCAACCACTGCCAGCTTCAGCCCTCGCTTGTGTTCTCACGCCACTTGTACTTCTTCACTGGCCTTTGTCGGATAGCCTTGTCCGAAAGAATTGAAGCATTGTGATCTTGAGGGATCTGCAGCAACGTCAGCTTCTCCGATCAAGAGTGATTCATGCTCTCTCGGCAACTCCGCCCTTCAACACCTTTGCAACTTGCCTTCTTGCCACATTCATCACTTTTCCCCTTCACCGTCCCCTCCAATTGCCACTCTGTCACCATCACCCCAATCACAGTCACGCTCGCCATCTCATGTTGTGATCTCAACGAAAGCTCCTTCCGCTTTCCGAGCTCACAGCGAAAGTCACCGGGTTTGCCGACTCTGTCACCATGCCGCGGCCTCCAACAGATCACAATGACAATGCAGCAGCTGACAAGAAGGGCCAACAACCACGCCCATCGAGTCTGTCCTTGCGCATGCCACGCGCCTCGAGTGTTCAGCAGCTCGTCTCAAGATGGGAAACTCAGCCTGATACCATCACCTCCTCCTCAACATCAATAGCGTTGCCCGCGCCTTCCACCTCCAGACCATCACCCGCAGTCTCCAGCTCTTCTCGCCCAATAGCTCAAAACATCGTCAAGCCTCCGTCATCTCACCGCGCGCTCCATGCCAACCCCGTCAATGCAACCAATGGCACTCTCGGCCCACTCGACTGGACACCCAAATATGGCGTACCGCCAGATCGTGTCCGTAGGTCCCCATTACACCTACAGACCCAGCAGCTTGATCCAACTCCCTCGCTGCAGTCATTTCAGTCAGACAATCCCTTCTCCGATCGAATTCCACCATCACCGCGATGTCCTGCCGCCCCACCGAGCCCGGATCAAAGACGACACCTGATGCCTCTTCGCTCTGTTCAGCCAGCTCAAACTATCCCTTCACCCGTATCACCATCATCAGAATGGGGCAGCACCTCTGCTGTCGACGCGGCACCTCGCTCGCCTTCCGTGTTCTCCCCTACCAGTGAGCACATGCCCAGCTCACCTCAGTCCACAGTCGACACCTCCGCTTCTCGAACCCCGCTCCTTCCAAGCAGCACCATGCAATCATCGCAGGCTCCGACAGACCACAAGTCCAAACTTGCATCTTCCACGTATACCCAGCAAAGTCGATCTTCCACCAGTCAGAGCCCACGTGGACCAGCATCATCGCTTCAATCTGTTACTACGACTCAGTCCTCGTCGCGACCCTCACAGCAGGCTAGGCCGGCGGAGCCACTGACTTCTTCGAGCACGTCTATACCCAGTGAGCATCTCATCGAGGCCTCGCCTGTGCCTCGTCAACATCTCAGGCCATACATACCAAAGGAAGGCCTCGCGAGACCCTCCAGCACAGGTCATATCTTTGATTTGGACGCCAAAGTTGAAGTCGGCACAAGCAAGTATCTACCATCTTCCTTTCGAAGTCAGCTCCCAGACCAAGCAGCCCCTATACCCGAGCGCTCAAGCTCACATCTATCTGCTCCCTTGCAAGTGAAGGAGACGTGGTCAGTGGAAGACCCAAGCAGTATCCCCCTTCTCCAAGCATCAGCAAAGATTGAGGATGCGAATGACATCAGCTCATCAGTGCGAGCTCAAGGAACCGTGTGGCGCGATCGCATCACCGACGAGATAGCTCAGAACGCTGTCTGCTCCAACGTTGACGGTGGAATGCTTCCGGTCTCTGCAGACGAAGTTTTCAAGCGCGATGCAGCGCCCATTCATCTACCGGCACTCGAAGAGTATCTCAAGAATCCCATCATCTTCGGCGAACCTATCTTCACCGACTCGATGCTTGTGTGCACTAGCCAAGAGAAGCAGCTCTTTGGACTAGAGGATGGCGATATCATGCAGGGCGACACAGAAGCAGACGCAAACCCTTCGCAGATGAGCCCAAGCTCGAGCAAGTTCCAGATGAGCAAGCATCGTGTCAGCTCACGCATCGCACAACTTGAAGTAGCAGGTGGGCAAATCAATTGCCCCGCTTTGCTGTACACATCTAGCGTCGAGTCCGATCGTCCTTCTAGAGAGGAAAGCGCCCTGAGGCGTCGCCGTGGGGCTGGTCAGCCTGCAAAGCCCCCATTTGCTCCTGCCTCAACTCCGCTCAAACATTCCCGGCGCAGCAAGAGCACCACCTCCGCAGACGCAGATCCTTTACTCGCCTCAAAGATGGCCAAGCACACAGAAGCGGATGACGATGATGGGGCTACTGCTGTCGATATTGAAGAGAAGCATACCGTGGAGAGCGATGATGACGATGCCACGCTCAATGCCGGGGATGCAGTTGAAGCTGAAAAGGTTGCAAGCCGCATCTCTGCCCGTCTCACCGAAAGCCGTAACGCCAGCAACATCTCTCAGCCGCCGCAAGAAGGCGTCTCAAGCAAGCTTTCCACCCGATCCACACCGATCACGCGCAAAGAGATGTTCCCGCCGCTCATGTTGCTAAAGGAGAATAGCTTGGACGAGCTCAAATCAAACGCTATCGGTCCCCGCAAACCTCCTGGTGGTATCTGGGCAGTCGGCTGGCTCGGCATCATCTTTGATATGGTCATCGGCGTTGAAGGCAGCACTTTTGCTGCCGGCATCTTGCGTCTCGAGACGCTGCGAGATCTCTTCCAGATCATGACGGTCCAGCTCCATTTCCAGAAATATTTCGACAGCAGCGACCCGACATCTACCACGAGCAAAGTCTTCAAATTCCTTCTGCAGACACTTCCGGCGATACTGGGATTCGATCTTGTCTCTGTCTTCGGCTACGCTATCATCTTCTTTGTCGTCTGGATCATCATCACGGCTCTGGCGCTATGGCGATTCTGGCGCATGACTAAGGCTCACAACCCAAATAAGACGGTCGAAGGCTTTGACTCGCAAGGTTGGATCTACAAGAGCTCTTCCAGAGGCACCCGCTTTGCTAATACGTGTTTGGTGTTCGTGTTGGGTTTGCTGTATCTACCGCTCAGCAAGCTCGCAGTCGATGCCCTGGTCTGGTCTAGTGACTTTTGGCCTGTGCCAAATCCGTACAAGGGCGGTATAGACGATCCTGTGCCAGGTCCATTGCTGGGAGATCCTGACATCTGGCGTGCACCACTTGACTTCTGCTACACAACCACGATGCGCAAGGACGCTTTCAATTGGGCATATGTCATCATTCCGATGGCTGCCTTGACCATCATTTTCTATACCCTTTGGTACCCTTTTAAACTGATGATGACGATCAAGGAAATGTTGCCGCACGTCAGTCCATTCAACGAGCTCGGAAGGAAGCGCAGCGAAGAAGAGATGCAGATCTACTACCACCGCCTGCTCAATCGCGACAAGTCTCCATTCAACTTCCTATACAACTCCTATCACCGCAAGTGGGGCTACTACAAACCACTCTACATTCTTCTCTTCAAGTTCACCAATCTCATCATCATCGGTGTGCTAGCAAAGGACAACTGCCTCTTCCGTTCGTATCCTACCAGAGTCATGCTCGTCGTGCAGCAGAGCACGCTCATTGTCGTCATGTCTACGCTGCTAGGGATTCATCTCGTCATCAAACCATTCGTAGACAAGATCGGGAATCGATCCGAGATGGTTTCTCGTATTGGCTACGTCCTCACCGCAACGATTGGCTTGCTTGTCGCGCTTCAAGTACAAGGCTCGACTGTATACAACACGACAATCCTCTACATTGTCCAGGCTTTCTCATACAGTGGCAACATCTATTTTGCGCTCATCGGCATGTCCTTCGTTGCTCATCAGGTCAAGCGGTGGCAGAATCGCGTTGACTACACCATCGACATCTTTTCGCCCGTGCTCGACATTACGAAGCACATCAAGCGACGAGTGTGGGAAGAGACGCTTTCCATTCTGATCCTCTGTGGTCCCGAGTACCACATGCCACTGGACCAGGTCATTGCGTTCTCTATCTCGGATGAAGATAAGTGGCCTCCTTACTTGATTGACTTTCAAGGCTCAGTTGCCGAACGTCACATCGAGAATCTGAAGATCGTCAAACAAATCGGTATTGAAGCTTACCGTCGCGAGATTGACTTCTGCCGCACGCAGGAGGGCACCTATCGGGAGAAGCTCATTCGGACGATCCAGCGGGACTTTGCCGGACCCGATGCGTATTGGCGACCACAAGAACCACCGTTCCCCACCGGTGTCATGTCTTTCTTCGGCAAAGCTTTCCTGGTGCCTTTCCCTCCCACACTGGTACTGCGATATGACGAGGGCAACTCTCATTATGCCACTTTGACACGCGTGGAGGAGTTCGAAGCATTCATCGAGCAGAATTCCGACCCAAAAGTGCAGAGCAAGAAGATGGTCCGTCAAGCTTTGCGTGCTCTCGAAGGTCAGACCGTCTTCTGTCCTCATGTAGAGAACGTGCAGGTTGGCGACCCAACAAGTGGAATGCCGTTTGTGGACAAGATGTTTGGTCGCATCTCCAAACGTCGCCGAACTCTCCCACGCTTCGGCGCGCTCTCAGCGGCAAGAGGTGGGTCGGATTACGTTCTAGCTACACCTGTCTCTTTCATCGAAGGCACGCTCAAGATTGAGCGTCGCAACGAGTTCGACTGGGCAGGCTACAATTTTGACAGTGGCTTCGAGGTCTCGATCGTCTACGAGGAGGGCAAAGTGAAGGAAGCGAGCGGAGCTTTGAGTACTATTCAGAAAAGAATCGAGATCAGCGCATCCCGGGCTTTCGGTCTTACAGAAGACTTTGAGATGGACCCCACTCTGTCTCGGTTCTTGCAGGACAATGAAAGGCTGGTCATCGATCGAGCACCACTGGTCGAAAAGCTTTTGCGCAAGTATCGACGCAATTTTGAACGCGAAGCAAGGTGGAAAGAGCGTACGCTGCCTTACTCCTTCCTGACTGACGTCTTTGATAATGATGGTCTCAGTCCTCTTGGTTTGCGCATGGCGCTAGTCGAGACTGGTTGTGGTAGGTCTATGCGCAATCTCCCGATACTGTACGAAGGCTGCGTCACGCTAATGTACGAGCGTCTGGCAGCCATCAATCGGTCTCCAGTCCATCGTTTCTGGTGGATCCTCTTCGACGAGATCTGGCGTCTCAACAGTAGTGATTACGGTCAGCTCCGAAAGTATCGTCGCTCGTTCTCTCCCCAGTATCCAACCTCAATTGCATATCGGCCCATGTCAAGGCATGCTCTAGAAAAATTCCTACATAGGCGAGGACTTTGGAAGAAGAACGGCGCTGCAGGCGGACCTTTCAATCGAGGATTGCTCAATAGGATTTACTTCTACCTCAACGAGATCGTTTTCGCCGGGCACCATGATGGGAGAGTTCTGAATCCAGGCAGAGGCTGGTCTGATCCTCATCACGCACCTCAACGTCGGGGTCCAGCAGCTGGCGGGAGAGTTTTGGATCCCCATCCTGGTGAGAACCCTTTCCTAGACCCGGTAG
This sequence comes from Ustilago xerochloae, assembly GCA_928856705.1. Classification (NCBI taxonomy): domain Eukaryota; kingdom Fungi; phylum Basidiomycota; class Ustilaginomycetes; order Ustilaginales; family Ustilaginaceae; genus Ustilago; species Ustilago xerochloae. The sequence goes on from CAKMXT010000015.1 coordinate 180,013, forward strand.
ATTCCTCTCTTCGACGCGCGGCAACCATCAAAGTCGGTCTTGGCCACGATGCCACCCAAGCTACTCGACGTGACTTTTCCACTGTCGATGACTCCCTCTCGTCTCAACACCTTTTACCCGACTCTCACCACAAAGCAGAGCGATCCTGGGGAATGACGGCCAACCCTTCCCTGACACCCTCCCAATACACAGGTGGTGGAACGGCCTACTCAAACGATAGCGTCATCGTCCGCACTGCTTACAGATGGGAACAGAGAATGGATGGCTATGCAACGGATACTAGATGGCAACGATTCAAGGTAAGAGCTTTGCAATGGCTAAGTTTGCATCCAGTGGTGGTGAAGTTTGAAAGGGAGAAGTTGTATTTGTATCTCAAGTTGGTTGATTCGACTGAGGAGGATGGAAAGAACGGGAACGGGAAAGGCAAGAGATATGAGTTGTTGAAACCTGGTTGTCGGCCGTTACCTGACGACGAACGAGTTTGAGAATATGTACAGTACTTATACACGGAACACACACGCGCAATTTAGATGCGTGACGATAATGGAAGTGCACTGATAGACAATCTATTTATGTTGGGTATCATTGAGTGAGATGCGCGGGTATATGATATGTATCCGACCCTATTTTTTCTGCTGTGACGATGAAGAGCTGCTGTTGATATGCTTCAAGAAAGGATCTGCCTTCCGTCTTGAGTTCGCAATCAATCTAGCTTGCAACTTTTGTGCTGGAGACTCCACCTTTCCTCTTTCCCTATCCGCTCCCTTCCTCTTGTCATCGCCAGTCCCGCTCTTGCTCAGCTCAAGCCGTTGACTTCGCCATTGTCCCTCATCTCTCTTCATCGCATTTGGCGTGCTTGGTGGCAGCAGTGGTTTATCACTGTGCCATCCTATACGCTGTTTCAGCTCCAAATCTTTCTCAAGTTGCTCGGTTCTTCGTCTCTTTCCTTTCCTAAACCCAGCTCGTAGTCTTTCATTTACTTTGTACGGATCGCTCCAAGTCTTCTGCTGTTCTGTCTCCAGCTCTCTGATCCTCTCTTGTCTCTGTTTCTCTTTGGCTTTCTCTTTTGCCTCCTTCTCCAGCTTTGCAAATGGATCCTTTTCGTCTTTCTCAGATACTTTCTCACTATCGTAGATAGGATGTCCTCCAATTTCCTCGGGATCCCAAGTTTCAATTTTCTCCCGAGCGCCTTCAGCTACGATATATCGAGCGTTTTGTGGATCAGTTCTGATCTCAAACTTGCCCGAGCAATTTGGACATTTACAGCTAAACGACCAAATCTTGGTACTCAGATATTTACCGTTCTGCTTCTTTTCCGCGTTGAAGCGGGTACCCTGACTCAGGTGAGCGTTGCAGGAGAGACAGATGATGTTGAAAGGAAGCTCGAAGCGGACGATCAGGATGCCATAGGAGAGCTTGCGAGCTCGCTTGCCGAGCGGATGGGTAGAGTTGAAAGGAGTTTTCGTAGGGTCCGCATCTGGAGGTCGAAAACGACCCATTCCGAAGCCTTGCATGGTGAGCGATGATGGTCTCGGGGCGACGCCGCAATTGTCAAGGTCGAAGACGCCAGCCTCAGTGTGGGTCGTTGTGTAAAAGGAAGGTTGATGACAAGCACATCAGAGCGGACAGAAGGCGATGATGTTGGATGTCAGTGGACAAGGAGGTGCATCATGCATGCAGGGAACAAAAAAAGTTGGTCACCAAAAGTGGAGTCGAAATCCGAAACCCGCATTTTGAGCTGAGTTTTGGTGTTGCTCTCTAGACCAACACGCTTATCTTCAGATTGCGACGCCAACACTCAGCAATGTGACCCTTCCTAGGGAAAGATGTCAACTAGGTCTCTGGTGTTCATCCCACCGCCCCATCTTTCGCTTTTCGCCTCCACAAGCCGGCCGACTAGACTACCAATAACTTTCAACGATTCGAGACCGAGGGTAGAAGAGGTTCCTGACTCTGTAGAACCAATACTGCCTGCTCTGCCCGACGATGATGAGTCCACAGCCAGATCAGTCATTGAAAGTGCGCCTTCAGCTGTGCCTGTGGACTTGCTGCATCCTGCCACAGTAACTCCTGCTGCAAATAATGGAGATGAGGAAGGGATCGAGAGGAGAGCAGCTAAGAGAGTTAGGATTAGGAGTCCATGTTTAGTAATCGAGACACCCACACGGAATCACCCTCTACCTGTAGCTCAGCCTGTTCCAGCGGGTAAGACAGGTGAAGAGGAAGATGCAGACAGAAGCAGAGTGGTCCTTGGCGACGATGGAGACGAGAGCTTAACATATTCTTCAGATCCAAGCAAGCCGCCTCGACAGGAGGATTCGATGCTGCAAGAGGACAATTTTGACGCAGCAAGCCCGGATACAAGCAGGGTCGAACTTGGAGACGACCATATTAGTAGCGTCGCTGAAGCTATCAGAGAAGGTGAGGAAAGTACAGGTGTATTGGATCGATCTCTTTTGCTCGGTATACCTGCCATTGTTGCACCTTCATTCCCACCAGGCTCGGCAGAAGGACGTGTTGCAGTGCCAGAGGAAGAAAGCTTGAATTCAGCTTCAGCTTCATCACTTCAAATCAGACAACCAATTGCTGGGTCAAGACCGGCAGCAACAGCAACAGCTGGTGCTGCTGGAGGAGGAGGTACGACCTGCAAGTTCACTTTCTTCTCTCGTAACCGTCGATCTTCGACCTCATTGAACGCTACTGCCGCTGTAGCCTCGACCACAACGGACTCGACGGAATCGATGCTAGCAGTAGCGGCACTGCGAGAGCCAACACTACCGCATCAAGTAGCAGCAGAAACGTCCATTCGTCAAACACTTCCAACCATGAACGCATACAATGCCTCACTTCCCCTCTCTTTCAACACAAACTCCATCTCTGCAGGAGGAAGCGAAAGTTTGTTGGGAGGCCAATCAATCTTACCTCCACCGACTCTCAGTTTCACCTTATCAAGTATCACACCTGTTTCACGAATCCTTTCCCATCCTCATCACTTCTTACCTTCTTCCACCAGCGTTGCTTTTCCCCGTTCTGCTCCAGGTGCAGTAACGAACAAAGTGAATCTTCTAGTTGTTATCAAAGAAGTTGGGGAAGTAAGTCGAGTTCGATCGAAGTTTACAACTCATCTTCAAACCAGCAAGACGTTCGAAGGTAGAGGCGAAACAAGAGGAAGAATGTCAAAAGCTTTCACAGAAGCGATGAATAGCTCTACTACAACAGCAGGAGCAGCAGCTCTAGTAGCAGGGGATGGTAAAACGGAAAGAATGGAACTGGTAGTTATGGATGGTCGAATGTCAAACATTAGACGATTACTTCCATCTTCTTCTCCAGCAGAAGAGTTTAAAGTTATTGAAGAAGTTGCTGAGAAATGCTTCTTCAAGCTTGTCCTTTGGGGAGAAATCGCTCTTACTTCATCAGAGTTTAGACCTGGAGACGTAATTTTCCTACAAAATGTATCTCTTACTCGATCCAATCCCAATCCCAATCCAATCAACACTGATCAATCAGTGATAAAGCGATCAAGATTAGGTACTGGATTCCCACCACGAGATTCTCACCAACAAGAAAAGCTAACTTTGATAGGAAATGCATCAGCAAATAATAATTCAAAGATTCAACTATGCTATAGAACCAACATCATGAATAGAGAAGAGGATGAAAGGTTCAATTTCGATCCAGAGATCGCAAAATTTGATTTGGTCAGGAGGAGAATTGTTGAACTGAGCAGGTTGTGGAGTGTTTCTGCTGAAGGAAGGTATTAGTTCGACACATGGGCGGAGAAGAGATTGTAAGAGCGCATAGTAACTGTATACTAGATTCTGTTGATGTAATGGTTATTTTTATTATACAAGTACAATTTTGAGAAAGAAAGGCGAAGGAGGTGTGAGCTTACCACCAACTTCCAGCTTGTGGAGTTCCACCTTCGCCCAGGTCTATACCTTCATTCTTGAGTCCTGCATTACTGCCACTGGTAATGTTACTGGATAGCATTCTCGTGCTTACTTCCACCCCACTGTCACCACTGCTCGAAGGTCTATCACCTACACTAGGACTTGCGAGATCCATCATGACACTGTCGACACCGTTGCTGGGTGTGCCAACTCCGCCTGGGATTTCGATTGGAGGGTGGGAAGAAGTTTCTTCTGCTCCATTCGCGCCAGCTCCCCCGCTGCTGCCGTTGCTGGTGTTTGCAGGTGGCGGAAAGGCATTGGCATTCCCGAACGGAACATGAATTCCTGCAGCAGCAGCTACACTTGCCGTCGCACCGAGTGGATTCTGTGCAAAGAACGCGGGGAACTTTTCTGCCGCTTGATGTACAGCATAGGCAAGTGCAGGGTGTGCAGAAAATGCTGCTGACAGCGTCTGAATATCAGCCTGACCTGGAACGGACCCGGGAATGGGTATCGGAATTGGAGGTGAAGTGGCGGAAGCAGTCGAAGATGTAGGGGTGCCATTGGAGCCTGACATTGATGGTGGGCCTGACTGCTGGTGCTGTTGTTGCTGAGACCAAGGATTCCAACTGAATGGTTGCGAGTTGGCAGAAGAGGAAGGATCCGCTGCAGGCCCTGATCCCGACCCTACTGCAAAGGCGGGGGAGATACTTGCCTGCTGTTGCTGTTGCTGTTGCATCGGAACACCTGTCGAGAATCGATTGACAGCCGTGGCGAAAGCATCGTTGATCTGATGTGCGACATTGATCTCGCCACCGCTACCCAGAGTTGGCCAACCTGCGCTCGGCAAGGTTGCGGACTGAGGAGCCGATGTTGAGCTTTGTGTTGCTTCGCCGGCTGTGTCCACTCCTGCAATATCTGGTTGCAGCCGGAAAGTGACCGAGTTGCTCTTGGCCCTGTTCGCATTCGGCTTGTCCAGCGCCATAGGCTCTTCGGTCCGTTGACCACCTGCTGGACCTCCTTCAGGGCCACCAGCCGAAGTAGGTGCACTCTGTGGCTGCGGAGAAGTCCGTCTCGAGTTTGCAGCTGATGCTCTTCCTCTCTTCTCATCGTACCGCGACCTCTTCTTGATGACATCCGCTCGCATTGTCACGGGTCTATGCTCGTTGTGCAACTTGAGGTACAATCCGCACGCGTTACAAACTGTGTGCCCAGCATCGTCCTTTCTCCACAATGGTGTGGTGTAAGTACCGCAGTTAAAGCAAGACATCATGTCCTCTGCACCTGGTGATCCTGGCCTGGACGGCGAGCCAGCGCGGGATCCGGGAGCCGAAGCACCACCGGGTGTTGCAGAAGGAGTGACATGACCCGAGTGCGAGTGGCTGTGGTGATTCTTGAGACTCTTGGGGCGAGGTGTCTTGTGGAGCTTGAGATAGAGACCGCAAGCGTTGCATAGCAAAAGGTCATTCGGGTCTCGTCGCCAGAGTGGAGTCGATGTGGCACCGCAGTTGGTACATTGAGCTTGTGTTGGGTGGGCGCTACCAGATGCAAAAGCAGCGCTAGGGGTGGAGCTTCCTGCAGGCAGTCCATCGGGCTTCTTGTTGAGATCCGGGTTGATAGCAGTGAAAGCGATAGATCCAGCGATGCTGCGACGGCCTCGACCCTTGGGCTTGGGCATACCATCTGCACCGGTCAGAGAGCCATCAGTCGAATGTCGTTTGATGGCGGCTTTTGATGCGCTAGTGGCGGTTGAAGGTCCTGGGCTCGAGCCCGAACGGCCAATGTTGGCTAGTGCAGGTCGCAGTGTTGGTGATGAAGGAGCAGACAAGGAGTCAACGGGACGGTCAGCACCCTGGAATGGTCCAGCTTCTGGAGCAAGCAGCGGTGTTGTAGGCACAGAAACAGAGGCTCCTCGTGCGCCGAAAGGAGGAGGCTGCATGCCTCCTTGGATAGTGGAGACTGAAGTGTCGATGTGTAAATTGTTGATCGAGTGCTGCGCGTTGGCAATGCTGCCGTAACCGGACAGAGGAAGGTGTGCACCCTCAGGCAAACTTTGGGAAAGGCCTTGCATACCATTCGCTCCGGTCTGATTGTTGTTCAAGAACGAGTTTGCGGAGCTAAGCCAGTCGGGCTGACTTGCCTCTCCGCCCTGACCAGCCATCCAACTACCGCTGCCTGCGCTGCCGTCAGGCGAAGGCTCCTTGCTTTCGGGCCGTGAGCTGTTCTGAATATGCGTGCGTTGAGTTTGCTCGGTTATCTTGCGAATGTTTCTTAGCTCTTCAGCCTTCTTGCGAGCCAGTTCAGAAGCAACTTTCTGGGGTGTTGGATCGGTCTTCTTCCTCCTAATCTGCTTGAGCTTTGTCGGCCCTCCTGTCTGACGAATCGGCCCTGTAGACGAGCTCTGCGGTGCTGTGGACATGTCAGCCAAAGTCTGGTTGAAAGGGGCGTTGAAGTTGGGCAGGTCGCCGACGGGCAAACCGAGGTCGGAAAGATCCATCTGGACGTCGTCCATGTTTCCGAGACCAGCAAGCAAACTGTCGAGCGGTGCATTGAGGTCGATGTGGTGATTGAGCAAGAGATCGCGCTCGGCTGCCTCGATATCCTCAAGTCTGTAACCGTCTGTGGCGGTACCCATGCCTCCCAATCCAGCACTGGCCATGATCTGGTCGAAGGTTGCGTTTTGGTCAAATGCGGTATTGTCGAACTGCTGTTGTTGCTGTTGCACGAATTGCTGCTGCTGCGAGTCCGCGCTGAGCTCCATGGCGTCGGCACGGGTTTCATTGCTGCTGGTTGATGAAGAAGCTTGAGGCGACAGGCTTAGCGGGAACTTGTTGGTTGTTCCAACGGGTCCATTCTGACGTTGTGCCTGTGCGTACTCTTTGGATGCATCCTTGTTTCCGACTGTGGTCTGCTTGAAGTTGACGGTGGGGTCGAGGGCAAAGGTGTACTGCATATCCTTCATACTCTGCTTGCCTCCGTTGCTTCTGAATTTGCCCTGTAGCTTGGCGACCGCAAGCGCACGGAGCTTCTGACGCTCTATTGCCTTCTTGCGGAGAGCTTCACCCGAGTCGGTCTTGCGGAAGGGAGGTGCTGTGAGTTCTCCAATAGCACGACCTTTGTCGCGGTCTAGCTTCTCGCCGGTACTCTTGGAGAGCTTCTTGAAATCGCGTCTACTCTTGAGATCGTTGTCCTCCACCATAAGGTCATGAAGATACCATAGTCGCCAGCTGAGATTCTCGAGACGTTGACCCTGCTCGAGGTGGGCAGCTACTTTGGTGCAAACTCGCCATGTACGAAGAAGCGAATCTTCATCGTGAAGGTTGGAAAAGGGACTGAAGGACTTGTTGCCCTTGACTTTGAGGAGGAGAGGAGCCATCTTGGAAGGTCAGCTCAAGGTCTGTCCTCGTCAGCGACAATTGTCGCTTCCGCTACAGGACGGTCGGAAAGGCACGGATGCACAATGACAAGCTGAAGGAAGGTCGATTGCTGCGTCGAATGGAGCTGCTCAAGTCGCAGAAGCAGACTGCGCAGAGCTAAAAAGCTTAGAATGTGACCAAAGAGACAGCCGTAACGTGTCTGAAAGCTCAGCCGGTTGAGTGTTCGTTCAAAAGTCCGGGGAGAGCACAGCAAGTTCGTTCGAGGACGGTGTAGCTGGTCGGAGGAGCCGCGTGCTGAGTCGCCTTCAGAGAATGGTCACTGTGACTAGAAGAAGAAGCTTGCAGCTTAAACGATGTTCATCGACAGACGCGGGGTCGCGTCTTCTGCTAGAGCCAATAAGGCTGCTGAGGGATGAGCCGAAGGCGAGTGCTGAGTTAAAGTTTGAGTGTCCGTGGGTTGATTGGGTGGTAAGGAGCGAGGCCGTGTCGACACGACGGCTCTGTGAGTACCTCCCTTCTCCGTTGACTGCGATCGTGAGCGTTGTTGGAAGAGCCTTCGATCCTAGACACTCGAAGGCAGAGAGACAGAGAGAGCGTGCGCAACAACTACACTTCTAAGGCACTTCTCGGGCGGAGTCGTTGGGCGGAAAGTCGTAACCTCAAGCTACTAATGGTCGATGATAATTTACAAGGCGCGGTTGACCAAGCAGCGTGAGAATCGAGGAGGTGAGCGATGATGGTGATGATGGTGGTAGCAATCGTGATGGTGAGCAGGCCGATCCAGACAAAGTCAAAGGTCTGCATAGAATTGCAACAGCGAATGAGGAGCGAGCAGCAGCAGCAGCAGCAGGGAAAACTGTATGCAGGTCGAACCTGGCGAGAGAGCAGCAGAGTCAAGGGTTCGTCTTCCGCTGCTTCTCAATTCACTTCACACTTCTGTTGCTCAATTTCTGCAGTGGGAAAGCGTGGCTGCAGCAGCAGCTGCAGTTCTTGGACCAGGGACCAAGACAGGAAAAAATTGATGTGTAAAAAATCCAAAAGTCGGGGTCACCGTGGGGGTTTTGAGCGCGACAGCTTTGACTCGAGAGGAGAAGCGGAATTTGAACGGACGGAGCCCGCGAAGCCAAGCCAGAGCACAACAAGCTGTACATAACGTTACATTGACGAGCAGCGGTGTGTCGAGCCGAAGGTGATGGATCAGAAGCGGTGTGAGGAAGACAGGAGAGAGTCTCGTCGCCGGTTGCTTTACTCGCATGAACTCTCTTGGTTCGTGAGCAGCAACGCGCGAATCGGCAAGACACACGAGCCAGGACAGCGGCTCTCTTGGAAGAGGCAGAAGCAAGCGAGAGAAAATATTATTGATCGCGTCCAAGCAGCACCGGAGAGTTCGTCCGTTCTTCCGCTCCTCCGCCCTGTCTCAAGTTACAGTTTGTAGCACGGCAGCAGCGAGGTTCATGCAGGGCCAAACAATGGCGAGCTCTGCAGCCAACCACAACTTTCCTCTTCCGCTTCCCACTTGTCCACTCCAGCCTTCATATGCAGTCGAGTTCGCGAACAACCAGAACAGTGGGACCGTGTTTGCATTGGAGAGGAATGAGGCATTGCCAGTGCTTCACCCAGCACCTCGTCTTCAGAGGTACAAGAAATGCCTCATTGCACCAGAGTGTTTGCTAAGAAGACGACCCTGGGGCCATGCAGTGTTTTCCCATACGCGAGGTTTCTGCTATACAAATTACCGCGGCAATTCCAAATTGCAGCAGCAGGGAGATAAGGAGAGGGAGAGAGAGAGAGAGAGAGAGAGCTTGCCGACCCCATCAAGTTTAGCGCGAAGCAATTTGGAAAATGAGACAGAGGAGACAGCATTTCTTCTTTTCTTGGGGTAGAAAAACGCGGCACGGGCCCCACTTCCAACTACGCCAAATTCGCTCATTTGTGAGTCTGCAACAGCAGGACGAAGAGCGAGCATGCTACAAACATTGTAGAAGCGTCATGAAGTGTGGGATCACCGTCTTAAGCGAGCAAGACCAAGCCAGCTTCAATCATTTAGACACCGAGCACGCACCTTCTATGATGGATCGCCAAGGATACGCTAAGTTAGCTGGACAGACGAGTCTGTCCACCGACCAAAGCCGGAATTGGACCGAGATTGCTCCACCATGACACCTTCTCCGCACTGGAAAGGATGCTGTACGCAGGTGAACATGTCAGTCGCACACACTCGAGCACGGACGACATGCGAACGTTTCAGTCAGAAGGACGGTATTCTGGAGCATTGGAGCATAACACGTCTAGTAGTGCTCGACATACCGCCCGACCAAAACTCTCTCCTCCTCATTCTCCCCACTTATCGGCAAGTAGGTCTCACTGACGACTGTATACCTCACTTCTGCAGCCCCCGACTCTCTCCGCCTCTTTCCTTGAACAACGCTCATCTTGCCCGGCCCTAACCTGTCGCATCTGAGCGTCTTCCTTCCTGTCCACTCTTCACCCTCCAACTGAACTTCGACCTTCACCTCATACTTATCAGAGAAGTTCCTAAGCGCAAATTGCACCTTTCCTTCCTCACCTTTCTCCCTTCTCTCTGTGTGCACTACGAGAGGATTCACCTCTTTGTTCAACGAGCTCGAGAGGATATTCGACAGCAACGAAGCTTTCTCTCGTACCGTCTCTGCATAAAGACTTCTGATCTTTGTATCTGAGCTGTCGGAGAGGTTCGGATGCGTGATGGCGCGAATGACGCTGCGAGAGGGAGCAGGAGTCAAGCCGTAGACACTCACACTTCCTCTTCGGTCTTCCCCTGAGGAGAGAATGGTGAAGTGCACGGTCAAGTCAAGCTCGTTGCTCTGCCAAAGAGTGAAAATCTCCTCTCTAGCTCTTGACGGGATGGTTGGGAAGTGAGAAGCGATACTTTGTAGTTTCCATACCTTCCTCGCCTCTCCGTATATCTCGGTGGCTGTGCGTGCAGACGAGGCTGAGTTCAAAGCGGGAGTCGAGTGCTGAAGATCAACATCGGATGGAGGAGCTCGTTTCGTGTCTCGCGATAGCAAAAGGTCTTGGAGCTTCGTCTCAGTGTACTTTTCTCCCTCTTCCGCTTTTTCTCCGACATCTTCCGCTTGGATGAAAAGATGCCCTCTCCAACTCTGCTTTGGCCCGATCAAGACCTCCCCTTGCCCATCCTTCTTCTGCTCGCTGATTTTGAATCGAGGGGAGAGCATGCTCAATGCATCCAACCGGACGCTTTCCCTTGTTCCCATGTTCATCACTTCCGCTTCCACTTCGAAGCAACACTCCCTACATCTGCTCTTCGGCTTCGTTTCCACTGTCACCTGCACGGCAGGCGCCACGCTCAGTTCCAGGGCCAGTCGCGACAAGAATGTCTCCTCTCCTCCCACAGGACTGAATGGAAGGAGCCACGCGAGGCTAATCATTCCCAGAATGTTCGGTCTTATCAGCAATGTCACCCCTCTCTCCTCTCCTGGCTGAAGAGCTGTTTGCCCATCATCGTCCAATACAAATTGTGGCGATGATGTTTTGAGGTGATTCGGTACGCGTATCTTTGCTTCCCTCGTCTCTGCTTCGAAGCTAGCGACGGACGGAACGCTGCACAAAGCCCTAACATCATCCACTGCAACCTCGCCTTCATTCCTCAGCACCACCTTCAGCCTTCGTTCCTCCCCCAGCACCAATCTTTCTGGCGCATCAACCACCTTTGCAGTAAGTGTAGGCCTCGGCCCGTGCACTCCGACAGTTAGACTTTGATCCGGAGCGTAAATGACACCGGTCCTTTGATCCTTGGTGCCATTAAGACGTTTGCCTTTCTTTGCGTCTAGTCGTTGTGTAAGATGGATAGTCTCTGCTAGGCGGAAGTTGAGGCATGTCACCTTGAGCTGTGAATGTTCCTTCTTGACTCGGATCGGGATGCTGATGTGCCGACATTGCAGTGGAGCTAGCGTTATGGAAGCCTGTTCCTCGATCTCCACTTCGTCTGCGCCGAGGCTTTGTTCTGATGCGATGTTGGGACTGAGGATGGGCAGAACAGAATCAAGTGAGACTTCAACTGCAAGCGGATTCCTGACCTCCGACTCCAACCAGAAAGTATGATTGATCGGCACCTGTCTGGCTTGTGTGCTCGTGTTACTTGTCGGCCTCTTCCTCCTTCTTCTCTCCCCATTCTCTAGCACCCTCTCACCTAGACCGGCTTCCACAAGCCTGTCCTCCAACTTGACCCACACTCCTTCGTCAACGCTCGCAGTAGCTTTCGCGCTTGACTCCCCACCAAACCTCAACTCCGCGGTTCTCGTATCAAACATTTCCCATCCCAGCTCCAATGATCCCTTGTCTCCCTTCTCAGAGTATTTGTACGCAGTAATTACATCCCTCAAAAATCCTGCCTGTTCCTCCTTCTCATTCGCACTCGGCCTTAGTAATCTGATCAGATGTTGCACCGCCGCATCCGAATCACCTTCATTATATGCCTGCATGCCCAACTCTCTCTCAATGTGATTCTCCACCAATACCCAACCTTTCCCTCTGTACACCAACGCAGCTTGAGCATAGCATCTCAGACTTAGCAGTTTCTGTCCACATTCTTGATATCTGTGTCCTGCATTCACCATGTGTAACGCATACTTCCTAATCGCCGCTCTCGGTCTGGCTCGCAAACATCCCATTCCCGCTTGTTCCAAAAGCAACGGTCCCAGAACTTCATCTGATCTTCCAGCCATCCTTAACAGTCCCGCTTCTGCAGGTCGTAGATACCCTAGCATTCGATATGCTTCGTAGTATAAAAGTGTTGCTCTCAACGCTTCGTTACCACCTGTTCCCCTGATCGCATATTCTTGCACCGCTTGCGCAAGGTAGCTATCCACATCAACCACCGCGCTCCTCTGAGTGAACATGATCATCAAATGGCTCAAACCAAACATCTCTGTTGCCCCAGCAGCGTGTTTATACGCTTTGTCGCCTGCAAAGTCTTTTCTTCCCAGGTCATACATTGAAGCTGCGAGCTTGTAGTCTCGTATTGTGAATGCAAAATCAGCCAACCGACGTGTCTGCGCTTCGATCGAGGCGTACGGATAGAATTCGGTTTGTGGATCATATCCCCCTGAAAAGGCTAACCCGCTGCTGGGATGATTCTTGTCGCTGTTGCTGGTGACAACACGTCCAAAAAGCGTTCGCGAAGCTCCAAAAAGCCGATTGGTAAGACCTTTGCGAGAGTTGGCGAGATGGTCACCCATGTGCTGCACATAGCGTTCCATGAAGGGGACGATAGATTGAGCCGTCAGTTCTCGAATGAAACCTTTGATTCGTTTGAGGTCTTCGTCGTCCAAGTATTTCCCCACGTCCGGACTTCCAGCAGCACTGCTATTTGTTGGACTGGTTGGAACCGGCGAACTCGGCATAGTCGGCAGATAGGGCGACCAGAGCGAAGCAAAACCTTCTGGTGCCGCACCACGATCCTCGTCCGCACTGTTGATAGCCAACAAGCAACAATGCAGTCCATACGTCCTCTTGATCTGCTCAAGGATCTCTTTTGAGCTCCCCAAATCCTGCCCTGATGTACGAACATCGTGAATCAGCACGTAGTACTTGAGTGTTTCGGGATTGATGTAAGGATGTGCCGGAAAGGGTGAAGCTTGAGATGTGGCCTCGTATAGCTTTGCAAAGTCGTTCATCGGATCGGGAGAAGCAGAAGAGACTGCCAGTAGGACAGCAACAGGATGTCCGAACGATTCATGCTTAGCAACGCTTCGCTGATTGAAGACGAGTTGTTGGACTGCAGCGAACCATGGCGTAGTCTGTTCTAATGAGCCTCGTTGTAGTGTCAGCAGAGACTCGTCTAGCTTCTTTGTTGGGTCGTCATCTGCATCGTCGTCATTCCTATCGGCTCGTGACTGCTCTGGCTGTGTGATCTGTGCGGAGGATGATGGTGGTCGTGGAGCCTGGGCATCCCACTTTTTGATGTTGGTTGCAATGAGATGGTTGACTCGGTCAAGCAGTTCTTCGTGAGAGCGACCGACAGCGGAGGGTCGAGGTTGAGCTTGCGAAGAAGACGAGCTGATTGCATAGGCTGCTTCCGGATTGAAGAGAGAGTATGGATCGAAGCGGAGCGGGAAGCGATCACAGACTCGCGTTTCGAGTTGAGAGGTCCGGACAGAGAGACGCTCTACAGAGAACTCGAACGGTCGTAGCAGCGTCGGAAGATCTGGAATGCCGTTGAGCTGGACAACACGGTCGACATCAGGGCTTGAGAGGACAGCTACACGAGGCGAGAGGGCCGCGTGAATGCGCAGGTCACTCATCCCGCACTAGCTGCTGCGCTTGCAACGAGCGCACGTCGAAGGTGTGAAGGGACGGTTCGGTGCAAAAGCTGTTCTAGGGCGACATAGCAGCACGACCAGCTCGATCGTATCGTAGCAGGGCTAAGAGAGGTATCGGCAGCGAGTGCAAAGCTGCAGTGGTCGATGCGATGCTATGTGATGATGATGGTCGTAGTTGGCTACATGGAATGACTGTTCAGGGTCTGGAAGGTGTGTGCTCTCCACCTCGGAATTTCGGAAGCTCAAAATTCACCGTGAACCGTGCGCTCAAGACACTCTCGCACACACGCTCTCCTCTGCACCAGGATACCTTCTCGTTCGTCATCATCAACTCAGATATCGGTATCAGCTCAGGTCTACCCGCACAGAAGGCTAAGGAGCACACACTGTTGCAGCCCGATGTGAATGGAACCGAATTGAATGGCAAAATGCTGCGCGTGTGGTTCTATATTGAGACAGCTAGCGGATGCCTTTGGACCTCAATCGAGCCAGAACCATGGCCTGCTCTTGTGCCTTCCGCTCTGCCTCTTCGTCTACTGTCTGAACGGCTTCAATGGAGCGCAACAGCTGAGCTGCAGTGTCTGCATCCATCTGATCGTAATGCGACTCGAGCTCTTGCAACACTGCTTCCTGGGTAGCCGGGTCAGTGTTGTCGGGGAACTCTACTTCCAATGTTCCATCTGCAGCTTTGTAGACAGATGTTCCGGCAACTGATGCCAGTAAGTGCTCGCTACGAGTCCCCGCATCGCTTTGCTCATCTTTGACCTGCTCGACACCGTCATCATTGGTGGCAGAAGGGGTTTCTGCCGAAGAAGTGGAAGTTGCACGATCAGTTCGATCCACCAAGCTGCGCAACTTACTCTTCAAAGCGTCTCCGCCAAACCCGTTGATGAGATCCCTGATCTTGTTAGCCGAGTTCTTTGTCTGCCACTGCGTCCATAGCATCTGTTTTTGATTGTTCGTCAACCCTCCTACTTGTCCTCTCTCGCCTCCGGAGTACGTTCCGTCAGTAGGCGAGGGCAGGTGTGAATCTTCACTCGCATTAGCGTCCCAGAAGGTCTTGCTGCCATGTCCTGCTTTGCTCCATTTTCCATCCTTCGGCACTAACAAGGGATGTGCTTCTGTAGTGAAGACGTACTCGTCCAACGAAATGAGCTCCGGTGGCGAAAAGAGCAGATAATAGTACTTGAACGTCTCAGCAAACGTGAAGCTCTCCATGCTATCCATCCAACTGGCCGATGCGCTGTTGACGTCGTAAATCGCGCTGAACCCAGCATCGGTCATGCAATGTGTCACCCAAGATGCGAACATCTGCCATCCGCGCTCTTGCCATACGGGATCGCCGGTGATTCTCCACATGTAGAAGACCGACTCGATGGTCTCGGGTCGATTCAGGTATCCGCTCTGCACGCTTTTTACGCCTACGATCGGGCTGCCACGCGGCTTGCCTCGTCTTGACGTGCCGTCAGAGAGTGTGATGAGGTCGAATCGATCATCATCTTCGTTCTTGTAGAAGATGAGATTCTCAGGGCCGATGCCTGTCGTCGAGCTGTTATACGCCCACCAACAAGTCCCAGTAATACCCTTAGCGAGATCAATATCATCCGCTCTGTCCGCCAAGATACGCGAACCCAATCCCATCATTCCACCACTGAAGCAAGCAAGATGTTCGAGCTTTGCCGTGTATTTCGCGTGAGCGATCTCACCAATCGTCATCAAGCTGACGCCCGGTACCGTGTCGACGCGCGTGATGAGCAGCTTCTTGGCTCCCTCGATGGCATCCGAGTACATGCGGCTGTATTGCGACAGACGGCCACCAAGAAGCTGGTGCTGCTTGATGAGGTATTCGTAGTACGAATCAGCCATGCCCCCAAACGAGATCGTTCCGTAACCAAGGTTTCGATCGGGGTAGATGGTGGCAGGGAAAAGCGACTCCATCCGACTTGATCCGGTCATGTTTCGGTCGAGCCAGTCGGTGGTACGTTGTACTCGGTCGAAGTAGGTTCGGTTGCCCGTCACTTGCCAGAGACGTGTGAACTCGAGCAACATACTCCCAGCTTCGGCGAGAATGACGGCATTCGATGGCTGTGGTGGCTTGTACGGGTAGTCGGGATCCTCAACCATTCGGATCCTGCCGACAGGAACACCTGTCGTCGTATCGAAGGACGGGAGGATGAGCTGTGCCAGCTCTTCCGCACGATCGCGCATAAGGATGTCGCCGCTCAGGTCGTAAGCGGATAGGAAGCCGCCCAAATATCGAATGGCCGTTTCAAAGACGGGAATACGACCATCTGCGTTGCCATATGCGCTGCGGCCACCTCCGATCAAACGGAAATCAATGTCGCGAACGTGCTGTCTCGCTAGATCATATTCCTTCGGCAAACCCATGACAAGCAGGGTATCAAGTGCATCAACGATGCTGGCTCCCCAACCATTGAAGGGATCCTCTGCTGTCTTTGAGACGGGACGAAGCTCGTCGTGACCCCATGCGTGCTTCTTGTATCCCTCCCAGGCGTGAATGAATGCGTTGCGAACCATCTTTTGGCGTTGTGCGAGAAGCTCATCGCGTGCTTGGTCGTTGCGTCGACCAGAATGACGTGTTGGATCCTCGAAGGCATGCTGAACCTTGGGCAGACTTTTGGATGGAGATTGAGAAAGCTCTTCAACGGGCGCCTTCCATCCGTTCCAAGGCGCTGCTCTCCAATCGGCTTCTTGAGGCTGCTTCTGCGGCTGCTCAGCATCGCTTGGATCGGTTGTTGATCGATCATTCCATGTGCGAGTTGTCCAAATCTCCGGTGTGATGCTAGGAGCTTTGAGCGGCCAAGGTGGAGGTTGGTGCACCGGCTCGCGATTGAGGAGGCTCTCAAGATATGTTGGCAGCTCCCCGCGGTGTGGATTCGAGTCTTTGTAGAGCGATGCCTGTTGTTGGTAGTTGCCACTGTAACTGAGCTCGCTCAAGGGAGGAGGGAATGAGTTCGGACCAAGCTCTTCCACTTTGTCTGTCGTTGTCGAATCGCTTGTCGAGGAAGGAAACCATGAATCTGGCGATTCCGAAGAAGGCTGTAACCACTTTGGCGGTTTGAGAGCTGGCCAACCGTCCGCTTTGAACTTCTTGACCGGCTCCATGTCCATCACAACGGGTCCCACGAGCAAGATCTGGACGGAAACGATGAGAGCAACAAGCAGGAAGATGACAAACATCTTGTGCTTGGCGATCCAGGATACCAGATGCGATGAGGAGGGTGGCCCTACCTGCCGTGCGTTGAGAGGCAGGTAGGATGCGGTCGGCGTGCTTCCGAACATGTTGTTCTGCTTTTCTGCTCGCTCAGACTGTGAAGAAGCAGCTGTTTCAAGATTAATTGTATGTGCGTCTTGAGCGTTGCGTTGTGTGGCTGCTTTGCGCAGACGAAGCTCCGAAAGCGGTTGGGCACTGTCCAAATCGGTTACAGCATTCGGGAAAGATGGTGAATGCAGGGAAGTGTTTGGCGACGAGGTCACTGGCGACGAAGAGGAGCTGGAGATGTTGGAATGGTCAAGCTTATCTGAGGATATCAACGACACTGCGTTGTCGTGCGCCGGGCGTTCAGCAAGCTGGCCGTTCGAGTCGGTGGAGTCGTTCTCTGGGGATGTGTACTGCTGCGAAGCTTTGGGTATGCTAGCTTGTGAGGTTTCCAGAGAGCGAGTGGGGGCTGGTGCGGTGTCGGACGAAGCAGCTGAGCGACTTGATGAAGGAGGGGAGGGAGAAGATTGAGAAACGAGGGTATGGGTATCGTCGGGAGGAGTGGAGGGGGAGGCCTGCTCTTGTCCGTTTGCAAGGCAGCTATGTTGCAAGGCCATCAAGGCGACGAGGAGATGGTGGGACTGAGCCGAGCTACAAGAAGAAGCGATGCAGTGATGGGCAGATGGATCCGAGTGAGACGGAAGATAGAATAGACATGCGTGAGAGAGAGCCAAGCCCGGGTATTGGTGCGGCACCGTCGGAGTGGAACAAGATTGTGAGCGCCCTTGCTGGTGTTCTTTCTTGGCTTGCAGATGCGCCTCAGACACCGCAAACTCGCTTCGGTGTCCGTCTCGTCCTCTGCTTGCTGGCTCCCGCGTGTTATCGTTGTCAGGCCGCAGCTATGTTCGCACTGTCCCGTGTCAATGTGTGTGCCCTCCAATGAGTTGTCGGAGCGAATGAGAGATGTGTTTCATGCAAGAAGAGTAGACGACGTGCTGTACAGTATACGTGTCTCATGTTCGAGGTGGTGTGACAGTGTCAAAGAAGCCAAAATCTGAAGCTTCCGTGCATTTCTTGTGCTTGTGTGCCTGGATCGCCTGTGCTTCACACTGCAGCTTTGTCGCGACTCCGAGACCAAGGACACTCAAAGAGTCACAGAGACTCTTGAGTTAGCCGAGAAAAATGAGAAAGCCGTTCATCGTGCAACCTAATTTTGGTTGCCGCTGTGCCTTTACTCGCGTGCGTGTCAACGATCCTGGGACCGCTTCCTGGACTGGTCGTCTTACCTTTCTTGAAGCAAGCAAGCTGCCAAGAGCTACAGCAGTGTCATCACTTCCAAGCCGCTGTATAAGTCCGGCAATGTCGTCCGGGTCCGTTACTTAGCGGCAGCCTCGGGCGTCATTCAACACAAGTCAATCAGGAACCGAGTCAAAATGATTCAATTGGGTAGATAACGATGAAGCAAAAAAACACCGTTTGCGCTAGAATACAAGAAATGTTGAACTGGACAGGTAATGCTGAGACACTTGGTACTCAGCTAAGCGGACACGACCGACCGACTGGTCGAAACTGAAGGAGAGAGAACAACGCTGAGGTCAGACAAGCGCGTTCGATGGGTATACTACTTGATCAAGAGAGGTGTTTAGAAGAAGTGTTGGTGAGGCTGCTGCGTATGAGTGTGAGTGTGCGATGCATGGGCGTGCACATTGGGGTGAGCGTAGGCGTTGTTGTGCTGGTGCTGCTCGTGGCCACCATTGCTATTCACATCCTGGTGATTGAACATGAAGCCCGTGGACGACGATGCTTCAGGATGTTTGTACTGCACGTTCCACCAGTTGCTCGGATCGGCTGCTGCCGTCTGCCAGTCCAAGCCGTGTGCGGCAGAAGCAGGCTGATGCGACTGGGTCGCTGCTGCTGCGGGCGCTACTGCGTGACTTGGTCCGGGCTCCGAAGTGCCGAACATGGAGGTTGCGGCTACGTTGTGGTCATTGTGATGACGAGCTGGTCCAGCATGCGATGATGCATTCAGACCGAACCAGTTATCGATCCTCTCGCGGTTCAGGAACTCGCGATCAGGCAAGCTCGAAGAGCCATTCTCAGACCATTGCGATGCCGTAGCAGGTCGCGCTGTTGCCGTGGCCCAGACATCAATCGACTCCGCAATAGAGGAGCGATGGTCGCCAGGCGAAGCATCGATGCCACGAGCAAAGTCGAATGCGGCCGACATTCCGTCCGAAGAGGCACTGTCAAGCGACATGGTCAGCGAAGGGTCTGTTGGGTGAGCTACCACGCCCCCAAACCCAGTCTCGTTAGAGCCATTGCTGCCGGTGGCCATCAGGTGCGAAGACCACATGAGTGGGTCTACTTCTGCCGTCGATCCACTGCCAGTGCTGCCGGTGGCCTGCGCCTCAGACATCCACTTGGAAAGCAACATCGACTCATTGTCGTCGTCAACAGACTCGCGCAGCATGCTGCCAGCCAGCGACTCGATGGCATCCTTGCACTTGGCGCCGATGGGAGTGATGTGGCCCATGTCGACGAGCAAGCGAACACATGTCTGCAACAAGCTGATCCAGTCACGTGCATCTTCGTGGCCGGGCTCGTCCAGCAACGAAACGAGCGGCACGAGAGCGCTCTGGGTAAGGAAGTAGATCGCGTGCCAAGCCATGGCCTGGTTGTGCGGGTGCGACTCCCAGAAGGTGGAGATGGACCGGATGTTGTTACTTGCCATTGTTCGGCAAAGCGCGATCGCCTGCTTGACAGCGGGACGCAATGCCGGTCGAGGTGCACCTTTGCTACGAGCGGCGGCGGCAGCGACAGCGTTGGAGAGCAAGAATGGTCGGAACATGACCATACGGAAGTTGTTGCACCTCCATCGAAGTCGTGCCGTGGCCACTGAGAATGATGCAGGACGCGGGCCACTGTAGCCATCGTCCATGTAGTCCGGCAAGTTGTCGACAAACTCCTCGGTCTTGAGATCAAAGGCACGAATTTCTTCGATGGAAGGATTGGTACCCTTCATGAGCCTTGCCTGCAACGGCACGCTGATGTCGGAGGCGAACTTGGCGTGCACAGCAAGTGTCGAGCTAAGGGTGGCCTCGGACACTTCGGCGGGCAGCTCATCCGAGGTGGGCGACATGGCGGTCTCATCGACGTTCTGAGGTGGTGCGACATCAGCGTTGATGCTGAGCAGGCCATTGGGTCGGGCCATGCTGACGCAGGTGTCGGCCTCCATAGTGAACAGGGTATACCACAACCGGCGACCAAACTCTTTGTCAAAGGCAGGCATGTCGCGAGCCTGCAGTGCAGCTTCCGACTGGAGACCCATGGAGATGGCCATGCGAAGTGCCGCGCCGAGCACCATCCATGCGCTCGAGAAGAGGTTCTTCTTCTGGCAATAGTTAGCCATCAAGGTCAGCGCCTGGATTGAGAGGATCTCGGCCTTGTCAAAGACGACGGCGTTGAAGAGTTGCTTGGCGCGCTGGTAAAAGAGAGTGTCGAGATCGACCTCGTCTGCCGAAGCCCTGCGCTCGAAAGCGCCGAGGGCAAACACCATGTTGACCAGCATAGGCCAGGCAGGAGTTTGTGGAGGGCAAACAGTACCCTGAAGTTGGGCACGGAAGGTGGCGGGGTGGATGATAGGGTAGGAAGGCAAATGGAACTCGAAGAAGGACTCGAGCAAGTCTGCAGCGAAGCGCTGGCTTTCCGAGTCCCATGTACCAAAGTCGACGTTGTCGGGCAGAGTAGCGTTCTGAAGCTGCATGGCTGATGACGACGAAGCAGAGGCGCTGGCAAGACCCTCACAGGATACATCGAGGCCACCAACTTTGACAGCGTTGGAGCCGCTGCCGTGACCGGCAAGGGCTTGATTCATGGAGAAGTCGGCAGCGTCGGCACCTGCTTTCCTACCCAGGCTCAACTGAGAAGCGATCTGGAGGGCAGCGTTGCAACTGGTGAGGCTGACAAAGTGACCGCCGCCAAGTGCGTCGACATCCTTGGAAGAGGCTTTGCCGGTAATGTCGGCGTTGTCGTCGACCGCGGCATCATCGTCATCAAAGCCGTTTGTAGAAGAGCGAGGACGCTTCTTGGATGGCGAAGGAGGGACTGCGTGAGCCAAGCCGCAGCCATGAGAAACATCTTCTCCTGTCAATGAGCGGTTTTGCATGAAGGGCTGGGTATGACGACGTGTTGGAGCGCCGGGTGCAGTAGGCTTGTCGGTCATCGACTTGTTGGTGGCGGCAGTGGAGGCATTAGCAGTCTTGGCCGCTGCTGCTACTGGTGCTGCAGTCTGAAGTTCTGCGATCTTCTTGTTTGCCTCTTCAAGCTGAGCCTCGAGGGAGCTGACGTACTGACGAGTGATGGGCGAACGCTTGGGTGGATCGACATAGGCACAGGACTTGGTACGGCTGTGAGTGATGCAACGACCACAGAAGGGCAAGCCACCGTCGCAGCGCATCTTGCGCGACTTGCACTCTGTACAGGCGCGGGCGACTTTGGAGCGGCCATCACTGGTGCCGGGCTTGCCGAGTTCGCTGGGGTGAATGTTGTCGAAGCCGGTATTGCTGTAAGGGAGGAAAGCGAACTGACCAGGCTGAGCCTCGTTAGGGTTGATGTGGACGGGACCATGGCCGAAGCTGGGCTGGTTTTCAGCTTTGATGAAACCCATGTTGGCGAGAGGGTGATATGGCTAAGGTGTGGAGAAGGTGAGTGCAGTAGTAAGGGTATGACAGATGAAGATGATGATGAGCTTATATGGATGCTCGCTATCCTTCACAAGATCTAGTGATGCGCCATGGATCTATCGACGAATGCAATCGTGTTCTAGATGAGAATACAAAAGCGAGCGATGAGATAAGTAGATATGGATACGCCAGAAGAGCACAAACAAACTACTAATAGGGTGATGGAGTATATGAGCACGGGTCGTTGTCGAGGAGCTGTGGTGAATCCGTCGAAATGAGCGCTCTCGGTCGTATCGTTGATGAAGTTGCGGATGTCGCTTCAGGATGTTGGTGTAGAGTCCGTATATCTGTCTAATGCTGCGCGATTGAAGGCTCGAGATAGGGCAATACAGGCGTGATTTGATACCGCTTTTTGTTGGCCAAGTAGATGATGTCTAGTGCAAGTATGGATGGGTGATGGTCGGGTTCGTGAAGATCAAGTATGTGATGACAGGATGAAGGAGTAGGAGTAACGATGGTGAAGAGAGAGAAGACTGTAGGAGTAAGGATGAAGATGAGAAGAGCGTGGCAAGACACGATGAGGAAAGGAAAGGGAGAGAAGGTCTGTCGAGACAAGACAGGCAGCAGAGAGGCAAAGTCGCGATAGCTGGACTGGCTTCACGCTGCGTATCTGTGTATCGCAGGAAATGAACTGCGATTGCGCCTTCCTTCCGACAGAGATACTGTAGAGATACGGTAGAGAGAGCAGGACAAGGCGAAGAGGCAGAGCAAAAGATAGCGGCGGGGACAGTCGAGGAGGAAGTGGGATTTTGGCTGAGAGAGATAGTTCGGGAGCAGTGGCGCAAGAGAAAGGAAAATGCGAGGACGGATGACAGGAGAGTGGGATTTCGCCTGGATATTGATACCGGAACAAGAAGGCAAATCAGCCCGGCGGAGGAAAAGAACAAGAACAAGAAAGGAAAGACTCAAAGACAGCGTAGGGTCGGGAAGGGAAAGCGAGGGAAAGGAAGCGGAGTCACACACAGATTGTAAGCTCAGACGCTATCAGAAGGGCAACAAACCAGAGCTGAGAAACTTGGCGATTATTGCTTTGCGAAAGGAAGAGGAGGGAGAAAGACAGAGCAACACAAGAGTCGGGATGAGAGACGTTGAAGAGAACTGGGGAAGGAGGAAGGCAGAGCTAGAGATTAGCGTGGCCGCAGGGTCTGCTGCTGCAGTTTCTTTTCAGGTCCAGCCAATGAAGAGCGGTTGTGTGGGAAAGTGCACAATTCTACCACACGAGCACGACTTTCTCACGATTCACCATCAGCTGGACACAGATTTTGACGGGCGGAGCAACAGCGTCAAAAAGCCCAGAGAGAGGGTAAAGTGGGGGGCGTCGTATCGCGGTCGACTCAAGGCACATGGACAGAGGTGTTCAGTATCACGACGGGAGTGAGGAGCCGAAGGACCGACGCAGAGGAAAGGAAAGAAATTATATTTTATTCTTATTCTTAAACAAACGATGCTATCTCTCTACCAAAAAGGAGAGGGGATCACGCAAGCTGTGCAGACAAATCGACATTTATTCAGTTCTCCAGACGACAGAAGAAAGCCGATATCATTGCAGCATTTTTGAGTTTGTGGCTTTGTTGTATCGCCTCACAACTCCTTCGACAAGACGCCACTGACGGTTTGTGCCATCTACAGTGTGCTGCAAGACAGCCATTGTCCGTCGGAGGCGCCGACGAGACTTCTACTGTATTTGCCTGATGACAGAACTGCGTGGCGGGCCAGCTGTCAGAGAAGACGGGACAGATGAAAGAAAACAAGAAGAAAGGAATCACACGTCCAGATCCCGCTCGACCCTTTGACAACGCATTCGAACTCGCGTTGACACTGCTGCAGTACCGAACCTCGTCTCATCTCTTGTCAGGTGAGCTGTTCCTGTGCCTTTGCCTCTCGTCACCCGCGGGGGAATGGCGAAGAGAAGAAATCCGACAATCAATTCGTCACGCAGATCATCTTTGTTCCTCTCTGTGTCAGAAAAGCGTTCACTTCCTGATCGAGTGGTGGCACCTTCTGAACGCTGATTGCAGCTAAGCTTTCCGCTTCAGTCTTCAACTAAACCCTGATCGTGTGCATGAGAGTGTGGGCTATCAATGCTTGCCGTTGTGAGCAAGATAGGCTGTCGTGATTCGTGGTCCATGTTATGAGACGGTGCTAAAAAGTGTGCCACGCGAACACGCACTAGCGCGGCGGACCTTGATAAGCGGAAACCTCTCACCATCTTTGAGGGAAAAAGAAAGCTTTGATGTTGCTGCACAGGTGCAGTGGTGCAGACATGGCCATGGGATGAGTTCTCAATACCTTTGCTGTACTACTGTACTAGAGCACGATGTGTCGAGTTGCTGGCTCTAGATCTATGTGCGGCTGAGCGGGGTCATCTGTGTCGGGCTTTGAAAAACTTTTTCTCTTTGCGATTGATAAGTGAGAGCAGCTTTCTCCTTGCTATCATCGTTGTCAGCTTGGGTTCAAGGGTTCACAAAGAGCAAATTCAATCGAGAGGAGGACTGCGTGAAATCAGAGAGAGAAGAGCTGCATTGCACTGCAGATCGCTCTTTCCGTGATGTCGCCGGAACGCCGTACAGCAAAAAGCTGCATCACCATCCAAACACAAGCACAGGGTGCAGTAGATGTTTTTCTCTCAAAAAGTGGCACCAAAGGTTGTGGTAAGAGACACCCGATATCTCGAACAGGAAAGAGAGAGGAGAATACTTTTCTCGAGGCGAGGTCACACGGCTGCTCGAGTGCGGAATCATGCCGTCTTTCTTGGCTTGCCAAGGCAATCATGGGCTTCTCATTCGCCTTTATGCATTGCTGTCACTCATCACTTCCAGTCCCGCTCGTCGTCGCAACTTCCATTCTGTGTGAAGCTGATTGACATGTCTTCCGTTGGAGCAAGTACTTCATCCAACAGTGCACCTCTTGCAGTCATCTTGTCGAGTCGACGGCAACGGTATGCTCAAGGTGCACAACTCACATATGCGGACACCTGAAAGTTTTGTTTTTTTATTTCACTTTCAACTCCAGTTCAGCTCAAGTTGACCGGTTGAGGGGAGCCGGTATTCGGGTCGAGCTCGGAGACAGCACTAGGCGAGTGCGGTGGAAATCAAGGGTCTTGCTCCCCACTCTTACCGATAAGTTAGGTCACAAAAAATTCGAATTTAGAAGAAGAAAAAAAGGGCGAGACATCAGACTCAACAAGCAGGTCTCAACGCCCTTATCCTGGTTCTGTACCTACATGTCAAAAGACGGAAAAGAGGGTCAACAACTGAGACATTTGTTTCCAGCACATCATCAGCATCCTCGCGCTAACTTCGATACTTAGCGTACACTGAGAGTTCGCTTCGCAACAACGTGGAATCGAAAGCAAGAAGAAAAGGATTTGTGTTGCTCTGTTCGTCTTGAGATCACAACATCATCTCTTCGTTCGGGACGTATCCGCGTCGCATCGCTACGCCCATGATAGCGAGTGACTGTCGGAAAGTTTCACCGTCATCAGAGTCATGCGCATTACGACACATTTGGAGCGGTTTGCGTTTGCAATCGGACGAAAGAGGAGGGCGAAAGGGTGAAAGCGGCTGCAGCACAGTCAATGCGTTCATGCGAGATAGCGAATTGCCCAATCGTGTTTGCGTGAGCGAGCGATGTGAATTGTTTTTCTTTTTGGTCTCTATTGTTTGCTTGCTGCTCGCATCATCGAATCGCTGGTACACTTGCCAATGATTGGTCGTCATGATTGGTGCACTCATTTCTATTCTCGTCTCGCATCTTCTTGCGGCAAGGGTCAAGGAATAGGCTTCTCGGGTGGGTTCTACATCAAAGCCCGCAGCCGTCGGATCAGAACACCATCATTAAGAGGCGAAAGGGTCCTTACTCAGGGTCTGACTCGGCGAAGAAGATCAAGTCTGCAGATGACTCTTGTTCTTATGGGACCCATTGAAAGAGGAGAGCAAGCACCGAACCGAGTCTCTTCTTGGCAGCAACACGAGCTAACGTTAAGGCGATTCGCACTCGGTCTTTGGTCACACTCGCTCGCAGTTCCACGGTAGGCTACAACGTGGGCTTGATGCCTGATCATCGACATGCCAAAACGAAAGCCCGAGGTGTTGCGAGGCGAGATGAGCGTGCCAGCAGGCAAGTCTGGCGATGACAAGCGAGAGCGACACCATAGACGAACCTGTCTGCGTGGGAGCGAGGCTCGCGTACGAGCGCGCAGCGGCGTCTCCTTCTTGCTGTGACAAAGCACCACGCGCCATTGGGTGTTCTCCTCACGACAGAGCTGTTGTAGACGTCTATTGCAACCGGCGTCCTGCACTGGACGCCACTACCAAACAGCGGCGACCACGCTGCCATACACACACACAAACACCACAACAACTCACCAGACCATATCGAAAGAGCAGCTGCCAGGCCGTCTCATCAGCCGCGGTATGCAAAGTTGGCGCGACTGGTCCAATCTCATCGCCATTGTGACACGGTGACAGCCTTGCGTGCTCGATGCAACAGCACAGTCGATCATCTTTTCCGCCTTCCCCTCTGTTCCTCTCCATTTCGCCTCGAACGAGAGGCGGGACTCATGGCTGCATGTGTCTGCAGCAGACCAAACACTGATATCGTGCCACACGTTCGGAGTTCTCCGAGCGGCCTCCAAAACTTTCCTCACAGTATTCGCTTCCGTCTCCCGCCCTTCCGATCCGGCTTTTGATTCCACTCAATCCCAATCTTCTCGTCCTCGCCCAAGCGATTATCGCTATCAGAATGACACAGTGGCAACGTTGGAGTCGACATTCATGTCCTCGCATCACGACTCTTATCGTCAGTGAAATTACTGACGAACAAAAGAAAAGGAGAGCTCGCTTAGCTTTCTTCTTATTCTTTCAGTTGCCGACGTTGGGTCTCGCTTAGGGAACGTCAATTCCGAATTCCGAAGAAGCGTCATCTTCCTGATTCTATCTGCCGAGCATGTTGTCATCAGTGCCGTCCGTTCGTTGTAAGAGAAGAGCTTCTCTGAGAGATTGCACAAAGGACGGCGGACGGTAAAATTTGATATGCAACCAAGATTGAAAGACGTGATACTGTATCACGGAGGCCAAGTGCGGGGATAGCACTCGATCTTCCAGCTTCTGATTGGGTCCAAATGCATCTATTGTATGCTCTGCCATCGGCCTCGTTCTGCGCCCGCCGGATCATATCAAAGTCGGCCAAGGGGCGATCTTCCTTACCCCACACGAAGTGTTGATGACATCTCAGAAGGTGTCACACACCAACCGTTTCGGAGAGATAGCAGTCGGTCATCCCAACAAAATTGCGGGGAAATGAATCAAGAGAAGGGGAACAGGCGAATCGAGAGAAGATATTCGGTTTTAATGGATGGGAAGGTTTTAATGGATGGGAAGGTTTTATCGCTTCCGGACTAGTATCCGCTTGCCCTGTCATGTGAGTCGTTCTTCCAAGTGAAGAGGCGATTTTGCCGCCAGCTCACCTCAAAATAACTTCATCGCCCGACGTCGCAACTCGCGAAGAAGCAAGCCGGCATCGAGCTGTGTTCAATAGACTGTCGATGCGACTTTTTGCAGCCTCTGATTGAACGGCCTTTTCGTTGTCTCTGTGGGGTAATCTCGCAGTGGCAGTGACGATGCATGAACGGCCATCCGACTCATCACCCACGCCACCAATGCAATCCTTGTCACTGCGCGCGAGTCTTCATACTGTACGTCACAGGAGCAACAATGCATAGCCGCGGCAACGAAGGCTGCGTTACGTACCAACTGCTTGGAGTGGTTGCGATGAGCCTTAGAATCCAGCAGCACAAAAAAAAGAGAGAGAGCTCCTTACATCGGTTAGAGCGTAGGCGAAACTCTAACTACTTGCTCAATCTGCGGATGGTCGGCTGTTGTGCGGCACGACCGATGACTGTAAGTGGGCCTGAAGCGGTACGGTAGCCTCTTGCCTATACGGACGAAGATGTTGTTGCGAGTGCATATCGCTTCGAATTGAGTTGGTCTGTGAGTGTCGGCCGTTTCAAGAGATGTCTGTACAGGTGACCTAACAGTTCTTGTTCTTGGTCAATAGGTCTAACAGTTCAGAAAATTGCGATCTGAATGTCAGTAAGCGCGCTCGGACCGCCTTTCCACTCTCTGACAGCTCCGAACTCAGCCTTCACCGTTACACCTTCCTCTCTCATCTCGAGGTACACTCTTAGACGTAGCATCATTGTCACGATGCTTGATCTCAACGTGCGTGGTCTCCTCGCAATAGGAGCTGCAGCGACGACAGCAGCAGTCGCTCTCTCGTCAACTCCGACATATGCCACCTCCACTAGCCAAGTTGATGCCACTCCCGTCAATCAAGAGTGGATTTACTGGACGTCTGGTTCTTCCTCACCCGATCTTTCATCCCCTGTCTGGAATTGTGCTTCGCAGGTTGCAAAGATTAACGGCAACTCCGACACTTACTACTTGCATCGTGCACTCGTCGGCAGCGCAGAGGATGATTGCATTCGTTCCTCCAATGTGCTTACTCGGCCGGACTTGAAGCAGGGACCGGAAGAAGTTGTGCTCTTTAAAGAAGAGTCAGTTGATTCGGAGGTCTTGAGCTTCAGACTCACTGGAAGCAGGTGGAGCGAGCGTGCGATGTACGCTCTGTTGCCTCCATCTTCAGCTGACACTGATGTCGCAGCGATGGAGGGAGAGAAAGGCGAACAAGTCTCATTCTCACTGCCATCTTCGTCCAACGCTGCTGTCCCGCAGATCCTTGTTGCAGATGAAGCCTCCATTCTCGCTGCAATCCCTCCCAATCTTCTTGCGACAATCGATCTCCGCGCAACCTGGGACACTCGACTTCAACGAATCTCGTTCCGACCTCTTCATTCTTTCTTCATCGGATCTCTATCAGAAGATAAGAAACCTGAACCATCGTACCCTAGACCGAAGTACAACTCTCACATAGCATCCATCTCTTCTCTCCCAACACGAAACACCTCCCGAATCATGCACGATCTACGTATCCTTACCGGAGAAGCTGCACAACCGGCTCACATCGGATCATGGCATTCGCGACACAGTTCAACTTACGGTGCACGTCGCGCTGGTACATGGATCAAAGAGCAATTATCGCAAAGTTTGAATGTTCTAGGTGGAAGGTGTGATTTTTGGGAGTACAGTCCTTATTTTGCGCCGAATATTGTATGTAACATCCCACCGACGACGACGACGAAGATGACGACGAGTAGTAGTAACGGGAAGGAGGAGAAGGAAGAGATGGTATTAGTTTCAGCACATTACGATTCACGTGGCACATTTGGTGAAACCACTGCTCCTGGTGGAGATGATGATGGTAGTGGAACTGCAGCTTTACTTTGTATTGCACGTTCACTTTCTCACCTTTCTTATTTAACCTCTTCTTATACTATTACATCACCTATTCAACTTGTTGCATTTTCAGGTGAAGAACAAGGATTAGTTGGTTCTAATAAATATGCATCTTATCTTTCTTCTCAAAAAACTTCTATTAAATTAGCAATTCAAATGGATATGTTAGCTTATAGATCTCCAGGTGAACCTTTACAATTAGCTTTTCCAGATAAACTTTCAACTGTTTCTGCAACTAAATTTGTTAAACAGATAGCTGAAATTTATGCTCCAGAATTAGAACAGGGTTATACAAGTGCTTGTTGTAGTGATCATCAGAGTTTTTGGGAAAATGGTTTTCCGGCTACTTGGGTTTTTGAAAGAAATGGTCCAATTAAAGATCCAATGTATCATAATTCAGGTGATGTGACGGATAGAGAGGGTTATAGTATTGAACAATTAGCGGCGATCGGTAAAGTTGTGCTAGCTACTGTTTTACATAGTTCTGTTGAATTTTAAACAAGAAGGGAGATAGAAAACTTTCCTGTTTGTTCGCATTTTTTTGCAATTGGAACCTTTTCTTTTGATCTTGGATATTGTAGATCAAATGATAAATTTATCAAGTCTAACGCTTCTAATACTTGAGACTGTTTCATCACCAAACGAAAAGAAATTTGCTCTGTTGCAATTTCAAAAATGTCCGAAAAAGAAGAAAAAAAAACTTGAAACTCTTTTAACTAAGCCTTGCAAGCCCTCACTCCAAAGCTACGTTGAGCGGCGCAGCACTTGATTCCCTCGCGAGAAGCCTTCAAAACCACAATTTCAATCTCGTCTCATGAGCGAACAAATGCATGAATGTGATTGTGTGTAACTATTTGCAGTGCATGATGGGTAGTGCGGGTATAACTACATGATGATGACCTTGAAACATTTTGGAATTTCGTGACACGTGAATGTTATGCTATGCTTTGCTGAACTGATGTTATATATTTCTCCATCCTTTAACCACATAAATCGATGGCAGGTCCACACCTTCTCTTCGCCATACTGAGTTCATACTGTCCAACCCCAAGACTCTTACACAAGTCCGCAAACGCTTCCCACCTTTCTGCATACCCTTCCTCAGCCAACACGACATCAGCCTCATCTGCATGCTTACCTCCTACCTGTCTGGCCTTCTCATGATCAACCAACCCCAACCTTTTGGCTACCTCCTCAAGCAAGGTCTCATCTGGCATATGACTACGCTCAGAAGTCGTAATCAGCTCGCGGATAGACTCTGCTATCTCAGCATTGGTGATCCCACGGATACGGGAGAAGGCATCTTGGCAACGAGGCGTGTCGAGTGCTTTTTGAAACTCGCGGGCACGAGAAATGGAAGGGTTGGGCGAGATTGGAAAGACGATGCTTGGCGATCGGGGGCTTGACGATGCGCTGCTGCTGCTGTTGCTGTACCCGCCAAAGCTGCCGTAGGCTCCAGCGCTGGGTGGAGGAGAGAGACGGGTTCGACATGCTTGGAGTGGACTGAGGGGGGTAGCAGGGGCAAGGGATGAGTCCTTGGCTTGACCAGTAGACTCCATCTTGACGTCCTCAGTGGCCGTAGGTCCAGCCACACGGGAGAGCAAGTTGGGAAAGGGATAACCTTGTTGACTGCGGCTCGTCAAATTTCCTGCAGACGAGACAAAGGAAGCACGAGGAGTAATGCCACCCCCTGGTGCTGCGGCTGCTGGACCGGCCTTAGGCGTAGGATCGCCTTTGACAATGTCGGGGGTTGCTGCTGGCTTGCTAATCTTGCCATCATTGTCCTCACCTGCAAGGGACAACTCCAAACGAGGCACTGGCTCTTCCGAACTGCGTCGATGGTTTCGGACATGGCCTCCGTCGCCGGCTGCGGCAGTGTCCGAGCCTGCGATGCTGCTCGACGGTGAGCTCTCAAGAGCGTTGCTGTTGATGGAAAAGACACTTTCACTGGCACGACGGTGGTGACGTGCGCGCTCGTACTCTTGCGCTAGCGAAACAAAGCCGCCCGGTCGACGATGCACTGCCGGCGGCGATCGATATGTATGATGATCCCCACCGCGTCCGCGTGTAGCATCTCGTCTCGCAAAGCTGGATCGCCACCCACCCTGCGTGGTAGGTGCTGAGTCGTGACTCTGACGTCGGAAGTTGGCGCCTGATTTGGCAAGAGAAAAGCCACCACCCAGAGCCAAACCGCTACCAGCAGTGCCGCTGGCTTTGTTGCGACTTTCAAGCTCTTGCATATGTTTGGGTTGCTGGAAATGGTCCTGATCCTGTTTGGTAGGAGCGGATGGCGAGGCCTTGCGCGAGATCTTTGGTTCGGCAGTCTCTGCAGTCCTCGAAGTGGGCTTAGGCAGCTCGACACCACCGGAACCCTTGCGCTTGCGAGAAGCCGAGTCGGTCGACTTGCCAGCGTCGGAACGACCATCGCCAGCCTCAGAGTAGTTGTGCTCGCTGGGTGAAGGCGAGATGGACAAGCCCATGGTGGCTCGGAAAGCGGCAATCGATTCCGAGAGGTCGCGAGAGCCACAGCTTCCCGAAGGATGACGAGTTCGACCATCAGGGAGCAAACCGGGGATTGAAGGCGAGGTGGACCCTGTGCTGCTTGCACCAGCTCTGCTACCGACACTGCCGACGCGGTGGCGACTCAGAGAGGGTCTTCGAGCCTTGCCACCCATCGCTGAAGCCGAAGCTGGATCGAGCAAGCTTGAACCGGCGCCGTCGCTGTGCAGACCTAATCCACCAGCGGGGCCAGCGGGGGCAGAAGCGGCGTGGTGATGGTGAGCATCGTGAAGACTGATGCGACGAGTGTGCTCGGCCAATCGGTCAGCTTCTGCCTTGGCATGTTCAGCTCGAAGCTGCTCAAGATGCTCAGAAGGAGACTTGAGCTCCGCGAACGAGCGGGCAAAGCTCTCCGCACGACGTCGGGGCTGCGAGTGTGAGCCGTGATCGTGACTGTGAGAACCATGTGAAGCCTCGCTAGCACCACGCAGGCGTCGCGAGACAGTTGACTTGGGCGATGCAGAAGCATCCATGTCAGAAGAGCTTTGTTCGTGCTGAGCCTCCTGCGAGGGCTGAGCAGGGGCGTTCTGCTTGATCATGGTGCTGAGCCTGCGATGCTTCGAGAACGAGGTCGAAGAGTCGCGCGACTGTGAGATGCCAGGGCTGACAGGAGCGAGGCCGGCGGGAGACATGGCACCGGTGGGGAGAGGAGAGCTAGAGAACTCTCTTCGTCCGGCAGCGTTTTGCGAGTCGGAGGCCATCGAAGCACGTCGAGAGGTGGGCGGGCTGGACGAGCTCATCGCAGAGATGCGAAGACCTGCGAACTTGCCCGAGTGCGATCGTGGCCTGCGAGTGATGGGCAGGGTAGACTCGATACCGATACCAGGCTCTTCCATGATGTCCTCAAGGGATCCATTCATTGCAGAGTCTTCGCCGCCGCTGCTAGCTGACATTGGGAACATTCCGCCGCCGGGAGAAGCCTGGCTGCCGAGGGTATCAGAAGAACGACGTGCTGCTGGCTCCGGCGTCAGGAAAGTAGGGGATGGGGCCGGCGATGCGGAGTCCCGCAAAGTCGACTTTTGCAACTTGCCAGCTGGCTGCTCCGAATAGGACTGAGGCAACTCGTCAAGAGGCTCGACACTGACTGAGAGAGATCGATCCTGGTGTGTAGTGGGATCCTGGCCATCGTCACTGGAGGCGACGGAGGTCGGCGAGAGGGGGCTGTCATTGTCGTGTGAGGGGTTGATGTATCGGGGCGAGAGAGCCCAGCTGTCGAAGCGGGAGGAGGTTGGCTGAGCAGCGGGTCGAAGTGTGATGCCGTCGGCACCCAAGCAACGAGCAAGCTGGGCCCAAAGCTCGGGAGATCTTTCCATGACAAGTGACTCGAGACGGACTAACCAGTCTTCATCGTCGAGCAAAGGTCGGTCGAGCTCGACCAACAGTTCCAGCATCTCATCCCAACGCTCGTCTTGGCCACGAAGCAACGGTTGCTCTGCGTTGCCTCCAAAGACACGGCAAAGTCTGTACATGAGCGCTTCATTGGCCTTGGTTTCGAAGACGAGCTCCCTAACCTCGCTCGGTCGATCCAAGAAGGGAAGCAAGATGCCTTGGTCGGAGACTGCGTGGACATTGACGCTAGAATCGAAGCCAGACGAAGTGGCCTGTGAAGCGGATCGAAGATTGGAGAAGGAAGTGGCGAAGCGTGACGATGGTGACGGCGAGACTGGTCCTTTGGAGGCATCTTGCTTTTGGTGAATAGGTGCATGTGCGTTGATGGGGTGTTCGGCGTCGCCTTTGAGAATGGTTA
Organism: Ustilago xerochloae; assembly: GCA_928856705.1. NCBI lineage: Eukaryota > Fungi > Basidiomycota > Ustilaginomycetes > Ustilaginales > Ustilaginaceae > Ustilago > Ustilago xerochloae. Next base: position 213,223 of record CAKMXT010000015.1, read on the forward strand.
GCGCACAGCTGTTGCCGAACTGAGAGTTTGACATGGAGAGGGACGACGAGAAGGGCGAGAAGAGGCCGAGTTGGGCCGGAGATTTGGGTGATTGGCCGCTCATGATGGAGCGCGGATGTTGGTGGTGCTGTTGATGTGCGGGAACGGGCAATGGGATGGCCATGGTTGGCGGAGATCCGTTGAGACTTGGTTTCTTATACGTGATTCAGAAGTCGAAAGCTTGTCGTGTGTTCCAACGTTGATGTTTCCTAGGGTCTAATGAGTCGATGGAAGCAATCCGAGGTGAACGGTGTCCCCTACGTGGAAGCTTGTCCTCGAAGATGATGGAAGATGGAGGAGGGAAGGTAGAGGGTCCAGACTCGAAGGCGGGATGAGAATGAGGAGATTCGGGAAGAGACGATGTCCTTGTGAGGATGCTTCCCTTTTTGAGTTGAAGCTTGATGCCCGCAGAAGCCGAGGGGTAAGGACGTCAAGGCAGACACCAGGGTGAGAGAGAGAGACTGAACAACTGCCGCAAAAATCAATTGCTCGAGCCTCGATATCCGAACGGGAAGGAGTCGAGAGGAAAGCGGGTCCAAAGCCAAGAGACTCGGGATAGAGGAAGATGACTGAGGGACAGTGAGCTGAACGCCAACTTTGCTTCGGTCGCTGCCTCCGTGAAGATCGGATGTACCGAGAAACGACGATGAAAAAGGAGGCGTAGTCTGCAAACAAGCTCGAGGGTCTTGACCAGCAGCTGCGGGATGATATCAAAGGTGATAGAGCTGAACACTGATCCGGTGGCGGTCGGTGACAGAAGCAGCAGCGGAAGGAGATAAGGGGAGGAAACCAAAGTGTCGAGACTTCAGTGAGCAGCTGATTGATTCAATCTTCGCTCGCTGCTAGCAAGCGAATCGTCCAAGTTCTAACGCTGCCGAGGCTTGCGGATGTGTGACCTTTGCAGGAAAGGTTGGTCTCGCTACACCGAATAGAGCTGTGAGCGAGCTGACTGCTGATGCTTTGGCGCGCGTGTCACAATGTCGCGATGGCTGTCGAGAGAGAGCCAATCACAATGAGATGCCTTGTCGGGATGAGCCGCGAATGAGCTCAAGTGGAAATGTTGGAACGTGTGTGTGAGATAGAGAAAGGAAGATGAGTGAGGACGGCTGGTCCTATGATGTGAACAGGCGTTTGATGCTGAGTGAGGCACAAGGCGGATAGAGAGAGGCGTTTAAGCTTTTAGCACGAGGAAATGGGAAAAGAGGGGGAAGAGTGGAGGAAAAGCTGCAGGAGATCAGCTGTACATATACCAAAATCATCCGGAAGACTAGCCGAACGCTTTCCGAACACGCACGCGCACACAATCTTGCTTCCTGAGATCAAGCTGTTCGGTGTGATCCGAACATTTCTGTCTGTGCTCGTACATGAGGATCGAAGGATCACAAGTACGAATTCTACTACAGTAGAGATGTGGGTTGGTTGGAGAGCGAGAGAAAAGAGTGTCCTTTGCTCTCGCGGTTGTCGAGAAAGTACCTCAGCATCATCGAAGCCACACTGGAAAGCTTCCGAAACACACTGCCATGCCAAACGCATGGAAGCGGCACGAAACCACACGCACATGGTGACAGGCTCTCTGGTAGTAGCTTTAGCGTAGAAGAGTTCTTCGTTACCGTTCCACGCCTTCCTTCATGGTTGCTCCTCTTTGCTCGACTCTGTCGTCACACCGACACCGCCAAAAGTGCACACACATGGCTTTCGATCGGTCATTTGTTCCCTGTCTTACCCCGCCTGCCACCGTTGCCGCCTTGCTCCATTGTATGACTCCAACCGAGGGTAGAAGATGGCGTTGCATGAAAGGGCGGTGTAAGACCGAAGCCCAAAAATAAGAAATAGCAAGCCTACAGTTAGAGCTGTATTGGCAGTGACAGAGTGTCAGAGTTGGACCCTTTCTGGAGTTTTCGTTGAGAGATGCGAAATCAGACGGACGACGTGCATCGAAATGCAGCGAAATTTCGAAACACTGTCAATCTGCCCACGCCAATTTTAAGCTGGGGTGCAGCCCACTGCAGAAGCACATGGATTTCAAGATCAAGACTGCGTGTGTGCTGACGCCAAGGTTCATGTCACACTTGCCAAATTCCAAGCTGCTAAGTTAGCGTTGCCAGGCCGCTCAGTCAGCCTTGAAACTGTGTGTTTCATTGTGCATCGACGGTTCAACCATAATTCACACGGTCCGTTTTCCGCTCTTCCTCAGATCCGGTGACCTCGCTCGATAACATGGAAGCAGCAACCTCTGATGCTGTCGAGACTCGGAATGCTGTGCTTCACGATTCTCATTGATCTGGACTCGATCCATCTCGGTTCGCTTTGAGCAAGCCACACTTGTTCACGGAAAAGCAGGATCCAGTGACTGTCCTCAATTAGCCTGTATCGCATTGAAGCGAGCTCTATGTCACAAGTCTCGTCTTTCTTGGTTTAGGTGAAAGTGTGTGTTTGTGAGTGATTTGGACCCTTTTCTGTGCTGTCTAACCACAAAAGCCTTCTAGACCTCTGCTAGCAATGTGACACAGATACCACCAGCTCGAACACCATCAGTCACGATCGGAAGAGTCGCACGCCACAACCGTATCCGTAACGCTATTCCGACACGTCTCAGAGCTTGAGACGGGGAAAGCGCAGGAGGAACGGACACGTCTTCGATCCTCGTCTCTTTCGATGGAGCATGATGACGTTCGACACCATCCCATTCATCCCATTGCACACGTGCTTCAAGCTTAAATTTTGGCTCTTCAGCTCAAGTTAATGTAGACGTGTCGGCAGTGATATTTAATTGAGCACAGCCTTGATGTTGGCCAAAAATATCCACAAAATTGAGGCTGTAAATTGTGGTCTCAAAATCATGCTCTCGGACGAGAGGAAGAACCGCTCACCTTACAGCTGCAGCTGTCCACGCGCGCTGCATCGTTCACTTCTGCTTCACTCTTCATTGCGAAAGTTCAAGTAAGAGCTTCCGATCCGAGTACATACACATGCCTTAAACAAACAGAGCGGACAATGATGCTGAGGGAACAATTTTGCTGGTGGAGCTCTGCATTACAGGCAAAAAAGAAAGGCTGGTAATGTGTCGAAAAGGTTATGAAAGTGTATCGGTTCAAAAGAATGATGTGACGAGGCACGGAAAAATGTGAAGAGAGAAAGCAAGACCTCCGTCGCCTTCGCCGCCAAAGAGACAGCAGATTTGCGATTGCTTCCAGCCAAAGCCATTTAGGCGACGCCGAGGAGATCTTGTAATAAAGGGTATGCTGCTTGATCGCTAGGTGACCTTCTTGCGCTCGTCAACCGAAAGACCTCCTGGACCCATGTTGACCAACAACAACAGACCACCGACAATCGACAAGGTCTGGAAGAAGTCGTACCTCAAGAAGTCCCTGGAAGGGTGAGCCGAGTGGACTGTCCAGAAGTTGTTGACGAAGAGGTTGAAGATACTGAGAATCAAGACCAAGAAACTGGCACTCCACCTAGCCTTGAACCCAACAACAACCATGATGCAAGCACCCAAACCAAGCACCGAAACGATGACACGTGCCAGCGACCACTCGCCCTGAATGATGAATCCGATAAACAGGAAGATGAGCAGAACTCGGCCTGCCAGCTGGAAGTAGATCTTGCGGTCGGTTTCGCTCAGGCTTGGAAGACCAGCAAAGATGTTCTTCTTGGTCGAAAGACTGTCGGAGAGAACCATCATGAGACCACCAACGACGGAAAGATTGCGGAGGAAGAAGTTGAGATCGAAAATGAGACCGTAACCGAATCCTTGGACGACAACGACACCGAACAACGAGGCGACCGAGATCTCGGGGTACTTGCGCATGATGACAGCGGCTGAGGCAGCACACATGACCTGGAGAGAGCAAATGCAAAGAAGCATAGGAATGCGTGAGTGACGTGTCAGCAGTGCGGATCAGTGAGGACAAGACAGGCTTTCGGAGGAGCCGATACTGCAGCTGGGACCATTGCTGCTGAAGTATATGCTAGCACAGCTCGGCAGGCTTGTCGCGACGACTGCAATACTTACAATGACGTTAGCGAGAAGGAAGATATGGCTGATGCCCCAAGGGAAACCACGATGACGTTGCAAGTAGTACTTCTGATCGGACCATTGGGTCATGATTCGGAGTGCATCTTCCAGGAAAGTAACAACGATCAAGAAGCGACCAAGGGCAGGAAGATGGGGCTTGATGGGCTGGGTGTACTGGTCGATGAGATCCTCCACCTTGGATGTGTATTCTCGCACCTTGTCGAGCGGAGATTCGGCTTGCGAGCCCGAACTCGTGGAAGCGTAAGGTGAGGAGCCGTAAGAAGCCATGGTCGAAAAAGGGCTGGCTGCGTGAGGATTTAAGCGTGCAAACGATGCCGACGAGGACGAAGTGGGAGGGTACGAAGAGGGAGGTTCGTGTGTGTTGAATGCGAGACGAGCCGCCATGATTGCGTGCGTGTATGTGTGAGATCGAGCGAATGTCAGCGACGTATTGAGGTGAAAAACACGCAATTGAGCCTCCCGTACAGAGAAAGAGCGATTGGAAGAGAAGGCGGTGCGACGTTCTGGAAGCAAATTGGCTTTGCAAGTGTTGAGACTTGAGTGTGATGCCAAGTGTGTGCAATGGTCTTGCGGAGAAGCGAAGACAGGGCGAGGACAGCCTGGCGAGTGGAGCGAGGAGAAGCGAGACGGAAATGAACAGGAACGGGAAGGAAGGAGCGATGGGAACATACCTTTATAGTAGCCAGACTAGCAACAAGAAACGAAAGGAAGGGAGATGTTGACCGGAAATCAGATGGTGGACGGACGGGAAGCGAGGCGACGCTTGTTCGAGAAACGAAAGGACGGAAGAAGAGATCAGAGTCGCAGTCTGCTGGAACGATCTGCAAGAAGAGAGCGTGTGTGTTGTGTCGCAACAGGGGCGATCGTTTGTGTGTGTTTTGGTGATGGTGATGGAGGAGGAAGGTGTGTTGGAGCAAGGAGGCTTGAATGTGAAGAAGATCCGAGCTGTCTCTTGTCTCTGTGTGAGTTTCAAAAAGAAGAGGCGTGGAATGGACGCGGCGGATATGAAGTGGGCCGAGGCACCAGCGCTGAGGAAGCTGAAAAACGCCTTGAGCGGACAGGCAGGCAAGGCTAACAAATCAGAAGAGACTGAGGCTGAGGCTGAGGCTGATGCTGATGCTGATGCTGCTGCATTGTGACAGCTTGAATTTGTTACGCCTGGTCAGTGCTTTGTTTCGCGTTCATTTCACTCACCGCCGACCCGACTGTTCAGTCTCATCTTTCTTTCTCTGTTGTGATGGGAATTCCTGGATCATCATCGTCATGAGCCAGCTCACAGCAATCGGAGACAGTCACAAGCTTATATTGGGTAGCTTCAAAGCTTCATCGTCAGGTTGGTCGCATGCTTGACGCAAGGAAGGAAGAAAGGAGAGCTCTGGCTTTGAAAATGCTCTTTCCCGAATGACGCTAATTTCTTTTGGATGTGTGTTCAGGCATCAGAGCAGCCTTCTTTCTCGTCGGTTAACTTATTTATTCCTGAAAATATGCAAGCTGAGCTGGAAGGTCTCCGCCAAACGCCTGTCAATACTCTCACAGCTGTCAAAAGCCACAGGCTTGCTCGTGGCTTTCTTCTGATTTGTCTGGTTCTTGGTGTCTCACTGCGTTTCTTTTTTCTCCTGCGGCGGGATCGTCGGGCTCGGTCTCCAAGCCTTCGGACGTGCTTACTGCTCTTCACCGTTGTCGTGGAGTATCTTCCGCATGAGTTGTGTTTGTCTCCGGTGTCTGCCCAAGTCTTTTGTTGGAGGTCATTATCCGATTCGCTGAAGCTGTCAGACACGAATCAAAGCCAAGACTGAAGACGTTGACATGGCAGCGACGATCACTGATTGACGTCAAGTTTCGTGTTATGTTTGCATTCAGCGAGAACTCTTCTACGCTGCCGCCGATCACACAGTGCGAGCAATGACCGGCGACATCGTCCAGAAAGTGCTTCTATTCTGCCAGAGGCGCCCTGATTCACATAAACAACGACAGCATGTTTCGACGCGTGATGAGCTAGCGGTGTTGTGTTCACCGCAAAGCTGTCACAGACGACATGTCATGCGACCTCGGCCTCTTGGCATCGCGACAGAGTTTTATCTAAAGTCGGCACTGTTCAGCAATGCTAGGAGGATCGCAACAGTCGACGATCCTTGCAGATCAGCACGCTCGCTGTCTGATGCATTCCAGGAAAGCTTCCAATTCATCCGGTCACCAGCCGAGCCACGGAAGAATAGAGCTCGCGACGTGGCAACAATTTTGACAAGCAATTGATATTCAATGTGTAGATCTAACAAACGGATCCTGAAATGGGAGTAGTCTCTGTCTTGCTCTGTCCCTCTCCCTTTTCTCAAGCATTGAGGGCTCAATAAGTCGCATGAGAAGTCAAGGCTGTTGACATGCCCGGCTTTGCGGCTCATAGCATCATCAAATTTGCACCTAGAGCATTGACAGTCTGATTTGGTGACTTCTATAATATTAGTGCGACTCTAACTAGAGCTTCTTACATGCGAGTCCGTTCCAAGATAGTAAGTTTCCTCACATGGTCTTGACTGCCGGCGCATCAAGCAACGATCTCCCAGCCTTGAAGTTGGTGTACCACCGCAAGTAAGCCTCGTTGACTACGAGTGTCAGCACAGTGTGGGGTGCGATTCGGAACAAATGTGCCGTAGTACCCTTGTACCAACCCAACACGCCTTCCGCCTTAGCCGTCAAATAAAGACAGTGGAATGGGTTGCGGTAGAGCGTGCCCACGCTTCGTCCTCTTTCATCCACTCGCACCGGCTGGTTGTACATTCTTGTTAAAGCCGTATCAGCAGGTTGCATCACCGCGCAAACGCAAAGACCACTGAAGATTGATGAAGCAAGATAAGTGAAGAATGAGTTCGGTTTGTTGGCCAAGAACTTGAGCGGGTTGTATGGATTCGCATCGACGTCCATGTTGGTGAGGTAGCCCTTGAACCAGTTGTACGCCGGAAGTTGCACGGTACTGCCCATCGCTGTTCGCAGCACAGCAGCATCCATACCACGCACCAAGCCACGAACGCCTTCGCTTTGAACGATCTTGACCAGGCCGTCAACGGTGCTCTTGTAGTTATGTGATGCCTTACCGATCACAAAATGTGGACTATAGGCCTGGATACGCGCCTTGATGAGAAAGAGAGGGTTACCGAGAATCGCACCCACACATCCACTTGATGCTCCTGCTGCAAATGCTCCTGCTGCCCACTGCTCTTCGGGTCGCTTGCCTGCTGCACGATTGATAGTCTTGCGGAAGGGCTCGTAGAAGCCGAGTCGACTGCCGTTGAGCAACACTTGGTAGACGTACGCTGCTCCAATACCTCGCTGAACACCCCTGACACCTTCGGTTTTGAGTGTCTTGGTGAAACAGTCGAGAGAAGACTTGTACAGGCGTGCACCTGCTGCTGTCTGTGCGCCTGTTTGAGGTGCTGCTGAGCCAGGTTGTCCGCTGAGAACGCGAGGAGCTGCCGACATGAGCTCTCCTTGAAGCTGCATACGAGTCTTGCACACCTCCATTGGGTTCGTGACGGTGACCGCTGTCATGGCGGCTAATGCACCTGTGATGAAACCTTCTGCGGTCGAGATCTTGACCGGCTTGGCTGCGGAGCCAGCCGCTGAATTTGTCGAGGCCATTCTGAGGCTATGTGTGTATGTGTGTATGTGTGTCTACGGATCTTTTCGGAGGCTAGATTGAGTCTTGCACGATGATCCTTCCGTTTGCGATCCTTAGTGGCTCTGAGTGCTGCTGTGAGCAGGCTTCGGTTTGCGTGTATCAAGGAGTCCTTCACGACAGGGATACGCAGGGAATGATGGAGAGTGTCAAGATTGAGCCCACTTCAGTATTGTAACGTCGGTGGAACAGTTGGACAATGCTCGGTCGAGATGAAGCAACAGAAGCCGTTTAGACCGGATGAAGAGTGCGGAGTATCGGTCAGCGCAGAGTCGAGATTCCGAGAAGAAGAATCGGCTTCTGGCTTCTCGTACCTGTGTGTCTGTGTGTCATAATGCCGACGAGAAAGCATTAACGCAAACCCGAAAGCCGAACAATGGGGCGAATGTTGGAGCGTGTCGACGATTTGCTACACTGTAAATCGGCGCTTCGACCCCGATCGACGGCATGGCCTAAAATGGAAGGTCTGCATATGCATGGACTTTCTTGAGCATTGTCAGGGACTCCCAGCACAGGCCGTCGCAGAGAAGAACATACCTCGTGCCAGAGTTGCACGGTTGAGTGCGATCAGCATTGCTGGCAGTTCTGCTTGTAATGAGCAGGGCGAGTTTCTTTCGAATGATTGCTGGAAGGAAGGCCTGAACTCGTAAGGAAAGCAATTTCACGCACGCTTGATCGTCATGATACTTGTGCAGATTTCAGGAAACAGCTGCAGACGACGATCAGCTACACGAGAATCTGTCAACCAAGCATGAAGAAGATCATATTGCAACGTGACGGCCTTCTGTTTCAATGGACGAATTTGTGGGACACCGGTCAACTTCTTATAGCTCGGCGTGGCTTCCGAACATATCAAGGGTGCAAGAGAAGAAGCGAGCCAATCTTCCCTGAAACAAGCGAGTCCGCCTCACATCTTAAAGATGGAACTACCAGGCTCAAGAATCTTTGATGAACGGTTTGGATGCAAGAGTGAAGAAGGGCACCTCCAGTGAATCTACCTTTTCGATGGGGTCGCCAATTGAATTTGACCGGCGGCGGAATCTCTTGGCTGATGGATTCGTTCGGATCGAAATCCAGGGGTAAAAAATCATACACACATGCAGGCCCGACGTCGCTTAGCAAGTCAGGAAGCAAGCAGGTTAAAGCAGACTCCGTCACACGGACAAATAGAGGCAAACCAGAAGGTGGCATTGCCGTGGCCTCATCACTCTCTCGACTCTTGGCCTCAAGCGAGAGCGCATGTACCCGTACCAGACCCCTTCCGATGCAACATCCAACGATACCGCCTTCCAAGCCGAGAAGGCCGTTTTCCCATCTAGATTCTTGTCATACTGAGGAACAGACAAACAGGAAAACCTTCTTGTCGTTACCACGAGTATCATGAGACAGGACACAAAGAACAAGCTTGTTACTATCATGAGAGGTTGAGCCGAGAAGGAGCGGTTGAGCGGTTGGATGGCTGCACGTCAAAGTTGGGCGTGTCTCAGAGTTCACTCACAGAGTATTGTCACGCACACAGTCGAGTTGGCGCGCGAAATTAGTCCAACACGGCAAAGCCGCGTCGAAATCAACACAACAGCAGCAGCAGCACTGACCAAGCGGCGAAAGAGAGAGAGAGAGAGAGTGTGTGTGTGTGTGCCTGTGAGTGTGTGTTCCCGCTCTCAAGCGCCTCATCCCACACAAGCCCCTTTTTTAGTGGCGGTCCGTAGACACTTCACTCACTCTCCTCCACAGAAAAGTCACAGCATCCAGTCACACACACAGTCGGCGTCCAACACGCATTCACTCACTCACTCTTTGCGCCTTGCCATCACCTTATCTCTATCACCACCTTCTTCGGTCCTCTCTCCTGCGCCCTCAACGTCCTCATCGACACTGGCCAGCTTTCAGCTTCAACGGCATCGGACATTCGGCATTGCTTCACCATCCTTTTGGTTCATCACTCTCCTTTGCCAACTCATCTCGATACCCCGGCATACAGAGACTCGACTCGCCAACATTGCATTTGCATCCCGATTAAAACCCCTTGCGGACACACTCATATAACACTCGGACCCACTCCAGTCTTTCGGCCCTTCCGAAACTCACGACTCAGCACACTTGCTCGAGCCATCTATATACCCGGACCATCCGATTCAGCACGCATCTCTCCGAAAGCTGAGCAACCGCCAGATTTTTGCTGCCAGCGCCGCATTCTAGCAAGCATCGCATAGGGACGCATCGAGCCACTGCGTAAAGCTTTTCCAAAAATGATGGAACCACCTCACGGCGCCGATCCCGAAGACTACTACGTCAAGCAGGATCGTGTTGGAAAAGGCTCCTTCGGTGAAGTATACAAAGGCTTTGACAAGCGATCGCGACAGCCCGTAGCCATCAAGATCATTGATCTCGAAAACGCAGAGGATGAAATCGACGACATCCAGCAAGAAATTGCTATTCTCAGCCAGCTCGACAGTGCACATGTCACAAAGTAGGTCCTTCTCTCTTACCAGTCCATTTCCACGCTTCGCTGGTTGGCTGATCAATCTTGTTCTTCCGCTCTTATTCATTGTCTCTGTGACACAGATATCATGGTTCGTGGCTCAAGGGCACCAATTTGTGGATCGTCATGGAGTACTGCTCCGGTGGCAGTTGCTCGGATTTGGTAAGTTTTGCGTTTCTGCTCTATGCTGTGTTCAACGGCGCATTGACCCACAACCCACCTAGCAAGACAAAGAATTGACTTCGTACCGGCTTTTGCTTTTGCTATACAACAGATGAAACCTGGTCGGTTCCGAGAAGACTACATTGCTATCGTTGTCAGAGAGCTTCTCAAAGGTCTCGAATACCTCCACGGCGAAGGCAAGCTTCATCGTGATATCAAAGCCGCCAACATTCTTCTGTCAGCAACTGGCGACGTCAAACTTGCCGATTTCGGAGTCTCGGGCCAACTTACAGCTACCATGACCAAGAAAAACACATTTGTCGGCACACCCTATTGGATGAGTCCAGAAGTGATCAAGCAGAGCGGTTACGATTTCAAGGCCGACATTTGGAGTTTGGGTATTACAGCTATCGAGCTTGCCATGGGAGAACCTCCTTACGCTGATCTGCATCCCATGAAGGTTCTTTTCCTCATTCCTAAGAACCCACCTCCTCAACTCGAAGGTCCCTTTTCCCGACCCTTTAAGGAATTTGTTAATCTCTGCCTGCAGCGCGATCCCGCCAATCGTCCCTCCGCCAAGGAACTCCTCAAGCACCCTTTCATCCGCAAGGCCAAGAAGACCACTTATCTCACCGAGCTCATCGAAAGGCTCGAACGATGGAGAGCTGAAGGTGGCGATCGTCACGAGTCCGAGGAGAGCGAAGAGGCAGATGAAGATTTCCAGGAGGGTGAGGAGGATATGTGGGATTTCGGCACGATTCGCAATACAATGCGTCGCGGTGGACGAGGTACCGTTGCTATGCGAATGCCAGCGAGTGCCATGACCGCAGCTGCTGCAGCTGCCTCTATCAACGGAACCGAAGAGCCATACAACGGTAGACACCAGTCCAAGGAGCTTCCGCAACCACCTCGCCAGCAATCTCGATCACCTCAACCTCAGCCTCGATCGCCACAACCGCAGCCTCCTCGATCGCCCACTTATCAACAACCACCTCAACACGCTCCACCACAATCGCCGCGCCAAGCAGTGCCGCCACAGCAACAGCAAAGACAGCAACAGCAGCAGCAGCATCAAGATCGCAGATTCGGCACCTCCGGATCTTCTGGCTCGATCGGCTCTGGCTCTGGTTCTGCAGGAGGCACAGTGCGTCTAGCCGCCACACAGCCTCGACCCGGTATCCCCACCGGTGCCAACTCGAATCCATCCAACTTCTCCGCGGCTGACGCATATGACAAAGCTATCTCTGGCGGCTCTTCACATCCAGCATCGAATGGACATGCGGGATCTGACCCATACTATGACCGTGTGGAAGAAGAGCGCAGAAGGATGGAAGAAATGCATCTTCAACAGCAGAACGTCGGAGCTCAACGAGATCGAGACCAACAGCAACAGCATCATCAACAACAACAACAACAGCAGCAAGCTCAACAAGCCGCCGCACGACTCACCGCGCTCGACACAGTATTCCTTCCCGTTATTGAGCAACTCAATATGGCAGTCGCATCGCGTCGTGACGCAGTTCGAACTTTGGCAAACCTTAGAGCTTGTCTTGAGGAGGCAGAAATGGTGACACCTGGTATCATGAATGCGTTTGCTGTCGAATTATTCCATACTATGGCTGAAGTGGAGGGCGATAGAGAGCCTGAAGAGGATCAGTGGGATCCCTGATCGACAAATCCTAAGATATCGCTTTCTTTCACCGACCGAGTCATGCGACCGCCTTCTGCCGGTCTGATTCAAGTAGGCACACTGTTGGAAAACTCCATACACGAAAGTTTTCTTGTGCTCGCTTGCTTGCTCAGAGCAACATCTTCACAATCTATTTGGATACCAGATCCTTCCAATCCTCATACCAGCTTGTACTGTCATCTCTATGCGCAGCACAACACAGTCACTCAATAAACAATTCTTCACGAGTCCCTTTTTATTTTCTCTCGAACTTTTGCACTCTTCGAGATTGCTATCTCATTGTTTCTCACTTCAAATTTTGCTCTCGTTCTAATTGCATCTTCACAGTTTCACTTCAGACTCTCATGTGTGGTGTGTTTTGTGAATGAATGCTTAACATTAGTTTGAATCTTGGTAGTTACAGCATTTCGTTTTCGGAATCAAGAAAATCTTTTAAACCTCTCCAAGCATCCCAGTTATTTAAATTGATATCTAACTGTAAAGCTTTAATTTGTTCTTCAAATGTTGTGAGAGCTTGATCGTTCATTTCTTTTGCATTTGATCCTTCGACTTGTATCTTTTCTGATTTGAAAATTCCAAGTAAACCACTTCCTGTTGTTACTGCTTGAGATTTTTTAAGTCTATTTAGTGATTGTTGATTTTTATTAACTGTTTCAATTGTGTTAATGTATTTTTTAATTGTATCTGATAAAATATTCTCAATCCAATCTCTTTTTATTTCTTTAGGTATCTTTTCAGTTGTTGGAAGAGAAAGAAATTTTTCTAGAGGATTAAAAATTTGATATATAACTGAAATAATCACCGGTTCCCCCTTTGGTCGAAAAGATCCAGAAGAAACAGTAAAACTTCTAAGTAATCTCAAAGGTGAAATCATCCTAGGAATTAAAATATTATATACTAATTTACCAACACCTAGTACATATCCTGGTTGAATAAATCCAAATGATTCTTCTCTTAATACTGTCAAAAGTTCTTGTTTGAATTCATCTATACTGTCTTCTGAATCAATCTCAATTTGAGATGAAATTCGAGGAAGGATTTTGGAAGACAAAAATGATTCCATCGAAATTTGAAGAGAAATTGATTCAGATAACAACGAAATAGAAAGATTAATTTGTTCATCCTCTTTTTCAACTCCAACTATATCAGAAGGTGGTTGTGGTGTTGAAACTCTTGATATTTCTCTACTTCCCCTATTATCTCCCCCTCCCCCTCCCCCTTCCCTCATCAAATCCATCTGCTTGATCCCGATATTGAAATCAAATGGAGTTTTTTCCTCAATCCAGCTTTTAAATCTACTCAAAATTTGAAGTGTAACTCTCCACTCTCTTGCACTTAATTCATGAATATGTACTCCATCTGACCAAATCCTCTCCACAGCTTTCATCACTATGTCTCCCCCTCCTCCACCTCCTCTTTCTTCAATAAGCATAGCTTCTAAACTTGTAACAACCTCTCTAAATCTCATCTGAAAATAAACCGGTAATTGCCATCTTCTTTTAAAAGCTAACCAATTTTCATGCCCTTCCATTGCAACCTTTACTTCCGTATTAGGCGCTAAAGACAAAAATCGATTGAGAAAAGTATTGGTGAGATTAAAATTAAAATAAAAAATATCGGCATTTCCAACAAAGAAAATTCTCGAACCAAGAGTAGTAAGAAGATGATTGGAAAGAGGAGCGAAAAACGCATTGGTGAAAATATCACATTTTGAAACATCATCAGCGTTGTTATTGGTAAAGCGGTGGGAAGGTTCTGATCCAGCAAGAAGATTAGAAGAGATGATTTCTTGAGAAGCATCAACAATATGCCAAGCAGTACATCCAATAAAATTTAGAATGGAATTATACACTTCAACAAGCTGATTAGATGTCTCTGTCGTAGTAGTGATTGAAGAAGAGGTGAGAAGAAGAGATTTGATTTCGTCTCGATGTTCTTGTAACCGTGCCTTTACAGATTCTGGAAGATTGTTGTATTGAGGTTCGGTGTTCAGCTCGCCGCTGTTGGATTGGGTAGGCTGAGCGGTAGTTTTCGAGTCGATGATATTTCTACTAGCCCAAGGTTCAACCAGCAAATCTCTGACTGCTTGCTCCGCTTCATTCTTCTCATCCCGTCTCGTCAAAGTATTCAACGCATTGAGTGACATTTCTAACCACGACCTTTGCTCATCCATCCTAGCCTCCCAGTACGCTGTTTCGTCTGCCTCAGAAGCAGACTCTGCAATCTGACTCCACAATTCCAACTCATCCCGTCCTTCTTTCCCTTCCTCTACTACAGCAGCAGATGACTTTGATTCAAAACTCCCCAAAAAGCTCGTCCTTCTCCCCTTCGTAGCCGCACTCATTTTAGACTTTCGCAATTCTGGAGATCCAGGTTGACGTGCACTACTCCTCCCACACATCAGAAGCGAATGTGGTGAGGTGAACAGAGCTTGCAATAGCGTTCGTAAATCTTGTCGTAGAATAGAACGAATATGATCGATACGATCTGTAAGAGCATCTGAAAAATGCGAAAGTGCTTCTTCGGTGATACGACGATGGAGGAAGCGAAGCCGAGAATATTCTGCGGATGTTCGAGCTATGCGTTGTGGCAATCCTAGCAGTGCTGATGAAGTAGAAGGCGAAGTGAATTCGCTACCATCAGGGAGATCGGGATTAGAACGGATGCGAGTTGGTGAGAGAGGCAATACGTCTGTATTACTCTGCAATGAGAATGGCGGTATGATCTTTCGTCTAGGTACGGCTTTCTTTGCTATCATTTGTTGCACTTCTTCCTCTGTTGATGTGTCCTCGTCACTCTCACTGTCCTCATCATACTCTGAAGACATAGCATAGTCGCTCAACTCTTCTTGATCCGAGGATGTAGAACCCAACGAGGCTAAACTGTCTCTTCTCTCCACACTCATCATTGAGGGTCTCCTCAACGACGATCTTCTCCTCCCGTCCCTATGACCACCACCACCACTCTTGCCCTTATCATTCTGAATGAAAAGCAAACCTTCCAACCTGGCAACAGAGTCATACATCTGTAACATAAGATCTAATTTCGCCTTTTGACTATTCGCATCTTCCTTTCTTCGTATACAATCTGCAATATCATCCTGTACACTTTTAAGCATGCCTCGTGATGCTAATAGCGTATCTCGGATAGGAGCCATAAGTCCTTGCTCCGTTGGAGCAGTAGTCTCCTCTTGTTCATCCTCGTCAAAATCGCGAGAGATGGAGTTCCATCCGAGTCGACCAATCCTATGAGCTTCAGATTTCAAATTACTACCGAGAGAAACAAAATCCTTGTAGTCCTCATGGATGATGGAATAGAGCTCATCTTTGAGCTTTTCGCTGTAGTTTCGCAGATCGGAGAGGATGTAGTTGAGATCTGAGGCTTTTGTGCGTGAAAGTAGGAAAGTGTCGGGGTTGAAGGAAGGGGTGAGATGAGGCGAGAGAAGAGGAAGAGAATGCGAGAGAGGGGAGAGGGAAGGGAATTCGACTGGTTCGTGATTGCTGTTGTCGGAAAAGGCGAAGCTGAGATCGCGCTTGTGAGAAGATGATGAGGGAGAGGAGGAGGAGATCGCCGCAGCCATGTTGACGATACACTGTATCGAAGTGGGAATGACGAGTGATGCTGCGGCGAGTGAAGGTATGTTGTTGGAGCTTTAAAGGTGTTGGTTTGAGAAGGAAGTGTCGAAGGTCATTTGGCTCGAGCACAAGCGAGCAATTCTGTACCGTATTCGGAATTTTGTCTCCAGGATGTTAAGTTAGTAGGGACTGCTTTCTCCGTTCCGTAAAGTTACACTTTCCAAAGCTCAGACCAACACTTCTCAAACCTTATCCTCCTTCTTTTGTCCTGACTCTCTTCAACTGCAACGGCTCGAAGCTCGACCATCACGAAACCTAATCTTCGCGGAACGTAACCTCGCGGCAACCGTGACCTGCCAATCCTCGTCTAGTTTTGCCAACAGCGAATACTCTCCGCCATTAATATGCCAGCAGGAGGTCAAAGCTGGCTCTCCGTAGCATCAACTACACTATTCCTTGGCGCGGCTCTTGTCTCTCTCGTTCTCCCATCTATAATGGGACTTCTGCGCAAAAAGTGGAAACCGGAAGGCAAACACATCTTCATCACAGGAGGTTCTCAAGGTCTAGGTCTGGCTCTTGCTCAACTTGTCGCTTCCAAAGGCGCACATGTGACGATTTGTAGTCGAACTGAATCGAAGCTCAAAGAGGCTGTGACCAAAGTAAAGGCAAGTCTTTTGTATTCTCCTCTCACTATATCGAACGCATTGCTGACCTTTTGCAGTTCTCACATATGGTATGGCGGCGAACTCCGATTACTACAGGCATTAGCCAAATCACCTTCCCAGCAAATCTCTTACATCTCTGCAGACGTATCGACCTTCGAAGGAGCTAAAAAAGCCATTTCTCAATGTAGTGTCACTCCTGATACTGTATTTTGTTGTGCCGGTGGAGCCAAACCTGGATTCTTTTTGGAACAGACCGAAGCCGATTTTGAAAAAGGTATGAAGACCGATTATTGGACTTGTCTAGCTACTTCGCATGTGAGTATTCCCTGCCCGCTCTCTCTCTTCTCTTTTTTCCCTTTTCGAATCAACTGACGATATCGTTTTGATGTAGGCCGCGGCAAATGCGATGAAGTCGGAGGGTGTAAAAGATGGAAAGATCGTTATGGTTAGCTCGATTCTCGGTTTATTTGGATTGGTGGGATATTCGCAATATGCACCTATGAAGTACGCTATTCGTGGATTAGCAGAATCGCTACGATCCGAATTGTTGCTTTACAATATCTCAGTACACGCTTATTTCCCTGCTACAATCCTATCTCCTGGGTTGGAGGAGGAGAATAAGACAAAGCCTAAAATTACACTTGACATAGAAGGTACAGATGAAGGTTTAACTCCTGAACAGTGCGCTCAAGGTTTACTGAAAGGTATGTCCAACACTTCGAAGATGAAAGATCAACACTGTACAAAGGGGCGAGAAGGATAATACTGACTGCTGCAAAACGTTCCGCTGATGTGTGTTTTGGGAAATCATCACAGGTGTAGAGCGAAACCATTTTTTCATAACCACCGATTTCAATACCGAGTTGTTTCGTGTTGCTGCTCTTGGTACTGCACCAACCAATCGAGGAATTATAGATCGTTTGCTTACATTGGTCTCTTGGATTGCTATTCCAATTTGGCGTACATTCGCTGCTGATAGAGCTATCAAGCAGTACCGAAAGCAGCACCTTGAAACCTCCAAACCAGTCTAGTTCTTGGAAATCTTCCGCCCAATCGTCATCATCTTGGTAATGGAAACAACATATGTCACGCACCACAGAACGGGTTGAATGAACTTTGATGTCTACAGTACAACTGAGAATTGAAGAGAGAAGGGTGTGCTTTTGACATGATCATGCCATGGGTTACAAAATCCTATATACATATCGGGTGAAGGCAGATTGGAAGGGAAGGGGGGAAGGTTTACTCTTCCGTCTTAAGCTTCTTACCAATAGAAGGTGGTGCACCATCGTCTCTGCTGTTGATATTGCCTGCATCATTCTCTCGCTTCCTCTTGTCACCACCAAATCCTCCACCTCTTCCACCCCTACCGCCTCTACCACCTCGTCCACCTCTACCACCACGTCCACCTCGACCGTAACTACCATGACCTCTTCGATCGCCTCCACGCTGAGAATCAGCTTCTCGTCTATCCAGCATAAAGCTAGCTCTAAAGTTAGCTCTCTCGATGTAGAACTTCTTTGCAGTCTCTTCATCAACTCTTTGGAATTCAACTACATTTCCACCAACCGTAATATTCTTACTCTTGATCTCTTCCAACTTTTCATCGCTCAACGGCTCTTTAAAACCAACTGCACCTTCAACGGCACCTGCAGGGAATTCAACGAAGGATGTAGGATGAACAGTAACCAACGTGTCCTTCAAATCCTTCCAATTACCACCTGCACCTGCACCGGTAAACTTGAGAACCGAATTGGAAGGGAATTCAACGGCTTCAGGATCGACTGTACCATCAGATCTGGTAGTGAGCTGTTTTCCGTTGTATTCAAATTCCAAAGGATCGGAACGTTTAGGTTTGTTATCCTCCTGTTTACGATCCGAACCATTGTTTCGAGGATTATCGCGTTTGTTCATTTCTTTGAAAGCATTAAACTTTTTATGAGCTGAATCAGAACCACGATTGATCTTACTATTGCTAGGATCAATACCCTTCTCTTCCATCTTCATCTTTACATAAGCATCCTTGGACATAACTTGAAGCTGTTTATCCTGGAAACTGACTCCCTTTCCACCATCCTGTTCGGGTTCAATCTTGGCAGCTGTAGCGAGAAAGTTGTTTCGATCGTCCATTTCTGCAAATTCGACAAAGACGGAACCTTTGAAAGGCTTTGGCTTTGAAGTGGAGTCCATATCACGACGCATACGAACCGAGTTGACTTTACCGAAAGTGGAAAAGAAAGATTCGAGTTCTTTTTGAAGTGTTTCGGTTTCGTCACCGAATCCTTTTGCATAGATGGAACGATCGAAAGCGTCTTTGACTGGAACGAGTTCTTTACGACGACGAACAGAAGCACCATCTTCTGAAACGTCAAGAAGATCTTTAGACGAACGAAGTGCGGAAGCAATACCTTCGAGACCAAGAAGATCTTTAATAGCACGCATACGCTTGAATGAGGCAATAGTGGCAATAGGAACCCAACCTTCAGGGTCTTTGCGGGTGAGGGTGAAGAGGAATTTGTCAAAGGGAAGATTGGAGTCGTGGAAATAGAATTCAACCTGGCGAAGCGCCTCGTCCTTGGCTTCATCGACGGTCATGTTGGTAGAAGAAGAGGATTCAGCTGGAGCTGAAGTGGAGGCAGGAGCGACCTCTTCCTGTTTGACTTCTTGCTTGATTTGTTCTGCGGACATGACGGAAAGAGGATGTGTGCCGGGAACGGAAAGTTGTACGCTCTTCGTCCTGTGGAGTGGTGGTCGGGGAGGAAGGGAGGTACAAGCTGAGCTGCTGGATGAGGAGTCCGCGGTTCCAGTCAAGATGGCAAACTAAAGTTAGACCTTCTCCTCTTCCAAAGGTGTCAAAATTGTTCAAATTCTCGATGAAATTCCATCTTTTTTTTTTTGTTTGGGACATCCGAGATTTTCTACTTTTTTTTGTCTTTTCTTCTTGGACCCTCTTTCAGTCACTGCTAACTCGTACGTGTCGGATTAACGAGTAGCATTGTTAGAGCGAAGGGGAATAGTGCACGAGCCTCAGTTGGGCGCTTGTGTATGCAGGTCGAGGCGGCAAAACGAGCGAATTTGAAAGCCACACCACAGACAACACATCATAAGGGCCATTCCTGACGTTTCACGCAGCAGCCACTTTCAGCCAGCATTGATTAGGGTCGAGATCCATTCCGCGGGTGCTATCACCCACCGCCTACTCTTTGACGCTATCCTGAAATCTGCATCGTGTAGACTAGACAGCAAGCTCCCACAAGCTATCTGCGAGTCGGTATGCTCTGACCGTCGAGCCGGTACAAGGTGGCCTTTATCTCTTGCCAAACTTCTCTTTCGACGCTCGAAAGCATATCCTTAAAGCAGACTGTACTTGGACGTCAATTCTTCAGACAACAACCTTGTTCACATACACACGGACAATACTCACGGACAACATCCTTTCTTCATCTCAACAATGACGCTGTTCACAGAAACAATACGATCATGGACCGAGAGTGGACCCATTGTAACCCTCAAAAGCCTTCTTGAAGCAGCTCTTTTTCGCAATCCTGAACCACAACCCGCCTCTGCATGGAGAATGATCATCGATCCCCCCATGCCATATTGGATCACCGTCTTCTCCCAAGCATGTCGTCTCATCTCTCTTCTCATCTTACTTCCCATCTTCTTAGTCGGTGTACTTGATTTTGCTGGTTACGCAGTCTTCCGAACACTTGGTACGTCCAATCCATCTCGATCCGTCCCTGCGCATACATCTTGCTCCTCTCAAAGCTCCAAGTTCTGACCATCCTCTTATTTGTACAGGTTTGCATCGTCGTCGAGTCCGAATTCAACGTCAAACCTCATCCGGCGTCAAAGTTTCCCCTCTCGCTCGTTCCACCTCCTCACGACGAAAACCTCGAGTCTATCAAAACGATCGTCATCGTCCCACGGATCGAAGCAATCTTCCTTCCCTTGCAAAAGCTCCTCTCCTCTCACCTGGAACTTACGATGCTGAAACACTTCTACGACAGCGTGCTAGAAGTTTGAGCATAGCAAGCGCAGAAGAAGAGGCTGCTTGGGTGGCTAGTGGAGGTCAACAAGCTAGACTCTCAGTTGTTTCCACCACCACAAGCGAGCGCGAGGGGTTAGAGGCAGAATCTTCTTTCTCTGCTACTTCTCCAGATAGTGATGGTGGATCTGGTGAAAGAGATTACTTTGGTAGAGCTCCAAGAGTTGGTGTTGATGGTGCACTGGGTTTAGCTGATACGGATGTAGATGAGAGTGGAACTGAAAGCGGCAGAGATAGTCCTATACAAAGATTTGGTACAGACAAAAGTAGGAGAAGAGGTTTATCAGGAGGTTTAGGTTTTACTCCAGTCAGTCCTGGAAAAAACGTCGTTCAAACACCACCTGCTTTCGAAGAGAAAGAGGAAAAGGAATCATTAGGTGCAAGCGTGGTCAGTCTAAGCAGTTCTCCTTCCAATTCTTCTCACAATGGCGGAGAAAAGGGATTGGGCGATAAACATAGCAAGAGTGTTAGCAGTAACGATGATACAACTAGTAGTAATATGAGTTCGTCGTGGATTGGGATAGAAGCAACAGATCCAGATACAGGTATTCCACCTGCTCAACTAGTGGATTCGGAAGTGGCAAAGGCTGCGGCTGGATTAGAGGTTGAGTCTAGTGTATGGTCTGACAAGTCAAGATCTTGATCGGAAGGGACGATTTCCACTCACTCTGTATCGTTTTCGTTTGTTTCGTCCCTACTTAGGATTATAATAACTTTATCACGATTTCAAGGGCTTGTTTGCACTGCAGAGTGTGCACAGCGAATCTTTCATGAGACTGCCTTCAATGCTTCTTTCATGAGACTGTCTTGAACGCTTCATTCAGACACACACGCCATCACACGAAAAGAGATCTACACTTTTGAGAAACGCCTTATTCATTTCGTAGCATAGCATTCGTTTCAGCGACTACAGATTGAGCTCCTTGAATGCGATGTATTCTTGAATGGGAACGCTTCGCTGCTACAATTGATGAGAGGCTAAAATCGAGAAATTTAGCACTCACCGCAGTCAGCGATAGTGATAGTGGACTTGGTCTTACCACTACCCGAACCCTCGGCCTCGATAGCCTTAACGATGTTCATACCGTCAACAACCTCACCGAAGACAACGTGCTTACCATCCAACCAGCTGGTGACAACGGTGGTGATGAAGAACTGCGATCCGTTGGTGTTGGGACCGGCGTTAGCCATGGAAAGAAGACCAGGCTTGTTGTGGGTGAGCTTGAAGTTCTCATCGGCGAACTTGGCACCGTAGATGGACTTACCACCGGTACCGTTACCGGCAGTGAAGTCACCACCCTGAAGCATGAACTGAGGGATAACACGGTGGAAGGAAGAGCCCTTGTAACCGAAACCGGGAGCACCAGTGCAAAGCTCACGGAAGTTCTTGGCGGTCTTGGGAACGACGTCATCGTAGAGCTTGAAGGTGACGCGACCCATAGGGGTGCCGTTCTTGGTGATGTCGAAGAAAACGTTGGACATGATTCTGGCAGTGGAGGTGAATTGACGTGCAAAAGAGGCGTGCATTGTTCGAGGGATGACGGGGATGGAAGAGAAAGAACTGTGGTGTGAGTGAGCAGGTCAGACACGAGTTGATATTTAAAGAGGGGGAGATGAAAATGAAGGCCAGGGAGACTGAAACAATTCTAGCAAGGCACTTGTTCTTCCAGACGCGCAAAATAGGAAGCGACCAGAACGAATCAGATCCTCCTTCTTTCAGAAACCTTCTTGACTTTGAAGCAGAAGAGGTACACCGTCGCGTCTCGAATATGGTCGTCACGAGCGGGACCAAGGATGTGGTGTTGGGTTGAGAGAGAGCACTTACGCTTTTTTTTGAGTGTGTGTGTATGTGGGAGATGATCTCTGGACTGTAGCAGGGAGGATGCACGTTTGAATTGATGTATATATAGTATTTGAAGAGCTGGTCCATGCGGCAGGACGATCAACGAACGGCGAAACTCCACAGACAGAAGATTTGCAGCACGGAAGGCGGAAGAAGAACTGTGACTGCACCAGCTTACACCAACACTCGACTCTTGAAGAAAAAACACAGCGGAACAGCTCTCGAAATTCTAGGGTGGTTGCAGCTTCCACCAACAACACAGCCCGATTACAGTATTGCAGTTCAGACCGCAGAGTTAACAGCGAGAACCCTCCTTTTTCCAATGCAGGCCAGAACAAGACACGTAGCCACGGATGACGCTCGTTTGCCGTCATTCGTTCAAGGTAAAGTTGCCCATTCAGCACGCCCAGTCACAGGAAGCATCTGACATCCGCTCGAGCGACGACTACTTGATGGAATGAGCAGGCCCAAGAGCATCACAAGTTGGGCACTACGCCACCCAGTCGATTTGCTCTTCTCTGTGGTGCTGCAGCCACCTGCTTCCTACAATTGCACTAACCCAAAGCATCCACTTAACCTTTTATCAGCCTACATCTCTGCCGTCCGATCCGGCTCGTGGAGTGTTCGTCAAAGCTGACACTCACGATATCGGCCATCTAGAGCTACACATGTTGAGTATGTTAGCAGATACTTCGATCTTCTGGAACGGCAAAATTTCGCGCACAAGCCATTCTGTTCCGTCGTTCTCAGCACAAGTTCCCGGGGAGATCCGATCACGAATCGGGCGCAAAAAAAATGTCGCACATTAATCTCACGATTTCTAAATCGTGATAAAAATCGGCATCGGGGGATATTTGTAGGACCGATTAGCGCTGGACCCTGAATGCTGTCAATTGAATGCGCTTTGTTGTCCGACCAAACCTGCATCAACTTGACCCTCATCCTTTTAGTGTTCCTCATCAACCCACACCGCCTTCTGTGCGCTAACGTATCACATCGATGCGGGCTCGCAACCGTTGCTAGAACGAACTCCTCTCGGCGAACACCGGCAACGAGGCCCGTCTCGGCCGCAACACGCCAACTAACGCTATCTCGCATCCGGAGCCGGAGCCGGCGCGGGAGCGGGAAAGCGTGGCCACCACCATGATGGCGTCTTCGGATGTAAATGGCAACTTTGCCAAGCCGCTACAGCTTCGATCAATCAATTCAACATCTTTCTTCCACGCACAATCTCGACCTTCTGCACTGCACGACGAGCAATCCTACCTAAGCATGCACTCATCTCCATTCTCTGCAAAGGCTGGTCCATCTGCAGTATCCAAAATACCCCTCAGCCTTCGCTTCCGACGAGCTATCCAGCAAGGCGATCTTCCAGCAGCTCAGCGTATCGCTGCCAGAGCCTTTGAACTGCAATTCCTTCCACGTCCTTCAGATCGGATGCAGACAACGTATGAATCTTCGGACGACAATACCAGTCCGCATCTTCCTAAAGCCGCACTACGCGCCGCATACGCACAGCGTCCTTCGTCCGCTCATCCCTTCGACGTTCGCAATGTCGATCCCATTGTTGAACGCATTGCTCATACCAAACATCACCATCACCGCAAGTATACCCTGGCTATCCACGATGAGACGCTTCATGACAAAACTAGTTCTACCCCAACCGATACCACCGCCGCCGATCCAAGTCTCGTCATCGCAATCAAGAGCAATGCCGATGTCGAGCTGGTTCGATGGCTCATTGAAATGGGCCACGACCAAAAAGGTCCTAGCGTAGATGCCGATGGCAACACTGTGCTCCATCTAGCAACACTCTACGATCGATCCGACATCATCTATGCCTACTCCACCTATACCAACAGCCATGTAGCTGCCACTTTGGCCGATCTCATCGATGCAGAGACACTGCATGATCGGCGTACTGCGCTTCATTTGGCCTGCATCCGCGGATACGACGATGTAGCCAGACAGTTACTTGATCTAGGCGCCGATGTGGATTTGCAAGATAGGGCAGGTAATACCGCTTTGCACTTTGCTTCTGCTTGGGGTCACGTTTCTCTGGTTCAACTGCTAATCGAAAGAGGATGCTCGCTAGCTGTCAAGAATGCTGAAGGGTCTACTGCTTCAGACTATGCTTACTCTCACAGCGTTAAGGAGGCGCTAGAGACTCTGGGACGTATCAGATACGAGAGCAGGAAAAAGACAAGGCGCGTTCCCGTAGCTACTGTTATGCCTGCATCCAATCGTCCTTCAGCTGCAAATGGCTCTTATGATGATTCTTCAGTATCGGAAAAGAACACACGTCCAAAGCCGTTCCCCTCCTTTTTGAGTAGAAACGGCTCCAATGGCGGAGGTTCAAGGAGTAACACTACTACCCCTGTACGAATGACGTTTGCTGATACAAGCGCAGATCAGACCACAGAGCTCATTGATGATTGGGATCCCGAGAAGACTTTTGCCCAGCCAGGTCAGGATCTGTTCCCTGGCAACAGAGGCGCTTTTGGTTCTCCACCGGTCCAACGAGTGGCTAGTCCGGCCAACTTTGCCACGCAAGGTAGATCATCTATTGATCTGTATAGTGAGGTTCTCAATCAGTCTCCGCGTGCTACAGGTGCGGGTCAAGGATACTTTGGTGATAGCGTAAGTCAATCTCAGCAAGCATTGCGGTCACCAGACGAATCGGCAAATAACAGGGGTGGACTGCCGCAAAGTGGTTCAGAGCTGGAGATGCGACGTCAGCTTTCGCCCCATGTTGTAAGCGGGACAAGAAGAAGTCCAAGTCCAGGAGCACACATGGCATCAGCAGATAAGGTTAGAATGCAAGATGCAGCGGCAATGTCACTGTTTAGAAGCACCACACCTCAACCAGCGAGCCATGTGCCGGGCAGGATCGATACTCCGCCTTTGTTAGGACAACAGCAGAGGAGCGAAAGTCCTTTTGGATTGTTGGGGAGAAGGGGGAAATCACCGAGAAGTGAAGTGAGGGAGTTGAAAGGCACGGATGAGAATGCTGGCGATGGACCGCCTTTGTTAGCTCCTGTTGCGACACTGCCAGCAATGGGTTCGAAAGGTGATGAGACACGGGCAGAGAATAGATATAGAACTGATCAGGTTGATGGTGGTAGTAGCAATAGTGGACGTAGGGACTCGAGTCCTTCTACACCCAAACCTGATGATCGAGAAGGGTTTAGATGATTGTTCATTCACTTTCGGATTCACATACACGATGATGGTCTTTCGTGCACAGTACGCGCGATCCGGTCTTTCTTTTGTACCGCTTATGCATCTTTACTAGTCACTTGTTGCACACGTTGATTCTAGCTGTTCGGATCTTTCCTTTCACACCGCTGTCGCTGTACGAGTCCGTTTTCGCTCTGTGGTCAACCTGCAAGGTACTCCAATCGGATTCAGCGCTGTAGTGTTGAGAGATAAGCCTGTACCAGATTGATGCGTGCGTTCTCAAGACAAGCCACGGCTATTCACGCCTGTCAGCCTTCAAAGAGAGAAAGCGCGGCTATCTGACCGGACCTCGAAAAAGTCAAACACAAACGGGCCAAAGACCGGGCCTTTTTCAATACTCTTTTCCTGTGTACGACGCGACTCGACCCCGCACCAATTCGTTATGTGACAGCTCGCTTGACATGTGTAATGAAACGAAACGTTCTGTGATTTGTGATAGGCTGGGCCTTTCGCCGAACCGGGCCATTTCCTGGGCCTTTTTCTCTTCTCTCTCTCCATCTCTCTTATATACATCGCTTTTCTGAGATCCATCCCCTCCTGCGCCTGTGCCCCTTTAGAGAGCATCGTAATATCATTGGGCTGCAGCACAGTATCTGCCAATCATGCTCAGACTGTTCAATCTTGCTTATCGCATTGCGTGACAAGGTTGTTTGCTCGGCATCTCTCTTCCGCTTGTGCCAAAGCTGTCAGACAAGTGGTTGTTCTTCAAGTGCGACACAGAATTGGTTGCGAATGAGTTTGCACAACTTGGCGTGTGGTGTGCTGGAACCTGTGGCCCTTCTTCGTCTTTGCTGTTGGGCCCCGTGACCTGCCCCCCTCCCTGCCGATTTCAGCCTCCTTTCCCTGTAACACTGTCAACCCCGAACTGTGCAACCTTCGCATGTGCCTCAATAGCACTTCCTTTCATCAAATCCTTAAAAAGACCGCTGGAACTGAAAAGCTTTGCTTTGACATCTTTTCCTCTTCACATCCGCTCTTAGATTGGTGCAATTTTGTTCGCTCGAACCTACAATCTGATCATCATCATTATCGTCAAGTCTCTTGCTTAAACAATGCTACCCGCAGTCCGAAGCCGAACCTTCCGGCAGACGGCCACTGCCACTGCCACTGCCACTACCACTACCACTACCCGTCGTAATTCTCCCCTCCTCCTACGTCGCAACCTGGCTCAAGTCTCCGATGCCGCTTCTATCCCAGCAAACAAACCTGGTTCCACCGTCGACGTTGAACCCTATCTTCTCGAAGATCTTCCTTCCTACATCTCTGGTGATCAAGAAAGTATCTCCAAACTTCCACCTTTCGTTATCTCTCGTGATCGAGGTTTCTTACCTCGTCAAGATCCTTTAGTTCAACTTCCACCTCAATTCTCTACTCTCTCTTCTCTCCTTTCCAGGATGACAATTCATCAACCTGCTGATTCTCACGGTCATCGTTCTCTTGGTCTTCTAGGAAAAGGTCAATTCGGAGATGCAATTTTAGACGAACTTAAACTTGATGGTCCAGAATCAAAAGCTGTTGATTCAGCTATCTCTTCTGGTAACTCTCACCTTTTAGCAGCTTTATTTCGAGATTATTGTTTCGCAACTTCAGCTTACCTTTTAGAACCTGTTGATCAACATTTTCGTAAAACTGGTTTTTATACTCAAGGACGATCCTCCCTTCCTCCTCAATTGGCTATTCCACTTAAAAAATTAGCTGATGCATTAGGTCATTTTCCTTATATGGAATATGCATCTTCTTATGCACTTGTAAACTATCTTATTAAAGATCAAAACTACAAAGGTAATGCAGGAAAATATTCTTTTGATAATATGGAACTTATTCGTTCATTTGAAGATGCATCTGGATCTGAAAGAGGTTTTATTTTAGTTCATGTTGAAATGGTTTCTTTTACAGGTCAACTTATTTCTGCTGTTGAAGATTCTCTTCGTTCTATTTCTCGAAATGATATCAAATCATTTGAAAATTCATTTGAAAGATTACTTTTAACTTATCGAAAAATTAATCAATCAATGGAAACAATGTGGAAACGTTCTCTACCTTCTGATTATCTTAACTATAGAAGTTTCATCTTTGGTACAGGACCTAAGAAGTTCAATGCCATGTTTCCAAACGGAGTTCTATACCAAGGAGTTTCGGATGAACCTAAACACTATCGGGGAGAAAGCGGAGCTAATGACAGTATAATACCGACCGGTGATAATCTTTTGGAAATTACAAGACATATGCCAAACAATGAATTAACTAAAACTTTACGAGATTTTCGTTCCTACCGACCAAAAAATCAACGTGAATTTTTAGAGCAACTAGAAGCTCGCTCTACTTTAGCTGGAGTTCGTAACTTTGCTATGTCTAGTAGTAGTAGATCTAAAGCATTATATATTTTACTTGTGGATCAAATTAGAGAATTTAGAAATAGACATTGGATGTTTACCAAATCTTACATTATTCAAAGATCAAGTTATGATATTGCTACCGGTGGAAGTCCAATTTTACAATATCTACCAAATAATTTATCAACAGTCTTGAAAGTTTTAGAAGAAAGTTTCGATGAGTTGAATCAAGAAGATAAATTCAACCTTGGTAAAAACGAAGGGGAACACAGAATTAGTAATAAGGAACTATTAGAGAATGTGTTGGAAGCAGGAAAAAGAGCAGGTGCTCAAAGAAGATTATTGGAAAGAGAAGTAAATGAGTTATTGAGCGAGAAAGAAAAGAGGATCGAGAAACTTGGTGGTGATGTTGAAAAAGGTAGAGGTATGGTGAATTTAGCTGAAGAGGAGAAAAGAAGAATGAAGAGAGGTGCAGTCGGTTGCGACGGTGTTGGTTGAAACAAATTGACAAAGAGACAAAGAGGTGCTTTCACATTATACAGTGGAAGCATATGTTGGATAGTGCACAACAGCTATCCCGCGTTTCGGTTTCGGTTTCCGTATCAAAGCTGGATAGAAAAAGAAAAAGTACAAAAAAATAAAAAAAAAATAAAAAAACCCAAAGAATATGCCCCGGATGCTCGTTCCTTTCCCCCTCACAATACTCAAAACTTAGCGTTCGACGCTGCTCGACTTTCAACATAGTCAATTTGCTCCGGAAGTGGTTGTCTCTTCCTGTTCAACCAGTCGATTTTCCTGTATGCTTCGTCTGAGATTCGTTCAAATACACGTAGTTGTCTTTTTGTTCATGGTGTGTGTTCATTTGTGGATGCATAAGAATCACACAGCATAGCAGACGATAGTATGTGACCACGTTGAGGTGAGTGGTGGGTAACGTAATCAGTAGCCTTTTCGGACGTGTAGCCTTCCCGGACAATTTTGTGATTGAGATTAGTCTGATGGTAGTACTTGGACCTGATAGCAACAAGCATGTTTACGAAAAAACTTGAGCCGAAACTTACATTGCTGAGATTGTGTGAAGCTAGACTACATGAATCCGGTATGAAACTAAAGCCGAACTTGAGAAAGAACTTGCCTGTGGAGGAGGGGGCGGGGAAGCCCTGGACGATGAGGTCAACTCATTGATGGTGGCGAAAGCCGCTTGCCGTCGTTGAGATCGACCGTACGTTCGCATTGGAGGTGTAGATGGTGTGCTAAACGATGCCAGAGCAAGCTCCCCATCCTCAACATCCTCTTTGTTTTCGCTCAGTCTTGTGGGAACAGTGCCACAGTAATCCTCTGTCCCCCGTTCGGTGGAAACGGGTAATGCCGCCGAAACGGCTGGCAGAAAAACACGATCTCTCCTTCGGGTTTTCGCTGTCTGCTCCGGCATCACTATTGGCTGTGGTACCGCCCTCCTGCTGCTGTTTGTGCTCTTTGTGTTGTTGAGCAAAGTCAGCGTCTCTTGCCACCAGTTCTTGCTCAGCATCTTCC
Organism: Ustilago xerochloae; assembly: GCA_928856705.1. Lineage (NCBI taxonomy): Eukaryota > Fungi > Basidiomycota > Ustilaginomycetes > Ustilaginales > Ustilaginaceae > Ustilago > Ustilago xerochloae. The sequence continues at coordinate 242,542 of CAKMXT010000015.1, forward strand.
CTCAAAATCATCCTATCTCTTGACAAGATCAATTGATCACCTTCAGCAGGCGCTCATACCGCTCTGCTTGCAGTCCTGCTACTTTGCTGTGCCTGAGATTGCAATACCATTACAGTGAACGCTTCAGTATGCGAGCCTCTCTCGGATCCGTCGCACCCTTGTAAGCATCAAGCATCGTAATGAACTCTGCTTCCGTCTGCGGAAGGTCTACCTGTGCCTGTGCCGTGTCGAGACCGCGAGTCTGATAACCGCTGTGGGCTGCGGTTGCATTGGTTGGGCATGGAGAGGCCATACATTGGGCTAGTAAAGAGTGGGCGCTGTGTTACTAATGCCTATGGCTACAAAGTACATAATACATGCAACAGGGTCAGAAGATACCCTGTTGGTTAGAGGACAGGATATATGTGGTTGCTGGTTGTTGGCGCCGCGGTCAAGGGTCAATTGGCCAAGAGAACTGAGTCCATGTGCACACATGCAACTGAGTACACACGCTAGTCCTAACAGTCAAGGCTTCATAAGTCTTTTTGTCATTGACAAACTTGTGGATCTTCTTGACCTTGTCCTTAGCTTTGCCCCAGCACAAAAGTGTTAGGACCGGCATGCATACCCAGCTCTCTTGGCTGGCTAACCCCTCTACTGCGGTGTCGTCAACTGACTGCCACATATATCCTGTCATGTATCCAACCAACAAGGTGCCTTCTGACCCTGTTGCATGTATTACTTCTTAGCTGTAGGCATATGTAACACAGCACCCATCCTCTATTAGCCCAAAGTACAACCTCTCTGTACCCACCCAACGCAACTGCAGCCCACTGCGGTTACCAGACCCTACAGTCTTGACAACAAGGCAGTGTAACGGAGCGCTCTGATGAAAAAGCTGTTGATCTTACACTGCAACATCACCAAGTATTGACCTGTTGGCTTCTTTCCCATACCTGCACCAACAGAGTACAAGCCATCCTTGGGCGCAAAGACTTTCACCTTGACAGAGAAGCCAGGCTTTCTGCCAAGAGTCACCTCCCAGAATCCTTCCTCCATTCAAGTTCTTAGCTTCCTCCACCACTCCAATGATGTTGACAAGAGCACCGTTACTGGCTCACGCAATGCGGTCGATGGGCACAAAGTCAACAGTGTCAGGGATCGCAACTTCCTTGTTGTCCTTGTCAACATAGATCTCTAGGCATTGCCAGTCCATCTCATCGAGACCTTTCACAGTAATGCTGCTGCAGAGCGGACCAAAGGGCCAGTGGCTGAGTTGCCATACTTGGGTTTGGCGCCAGTGCAGTTGCTGGTGCTGGTGCTAGGGGTGTGGAGTGGGGTCTTGTCTTGATCCTTGTCAATAGCCGTATCAAATGGGGTGTCATCATGTACAGTGCTGTCATTGCGCAGAGTTGAAGTCCTTGAAGGGGCTGGCAAAGGACCATGGGTACAAGGGCGGCTGTCAAAGCGGCCAAAGACTTGAGGGCAATGCTTCTGGAGCAGCTCAACAATGTTGTTGAGTTGAGCAAGCTTGGAGCTGTCGATGCTGTCGCCAACAGAGACTCCTTTGCAGCCAGGAAGACGCAAAGCCTGAGCAATGGTGAGAGTGGTGTGAGAGCTAGGGCAGCTAAAGGTGACACAAGTGTTGTAAGTTTCCTTGTTATCTACAAATTGACCACGCTGAATCTCTACTTAGCTCTGGATGGTGCAGGCAAGCCTTTCAAATTCAGCAAGAGAGTCAATGTTGATGTCATGGTGCGTGTGAAACTGATCCATCTGGGTGAAAGAGCTAGGGGCAGCAACATTGATGTTGATGTTGATCTGGTTGTTGATAATCTGGTAGTAGCGGCCGTCCGCTTTGGCAGGGTTTTGGGCAGAGGTGAGGTTGAAACTCATGATGAGGCTAGTGCTACCATGACCGGGAAGAAGCAGCAAAATGTCAAATAAGTAAGACGATCAACAGGTGCAAAGTGACAAAGGAACAACTTACCTGAGCTCTGCATTGCCTGTGGTGCACCTGTGTGTGTTCAGTAGGCGTTGTTTGGTTTCAAAGATGAAAATTAGAAATACACTGGTACAGCACCCTCTTTTTTTGAGCTGTCTTTGGCCATTTGCAACTTTGATCCTGATCATGGGATCAGGCAGTCTTTGAGCAGAATGATAGCAATGCCTTGTCTGATTGTATTGAGCTTCAAAGCTGCAGTATTGTGAGTCTACCTGCAAGTCAAACAGTCCTGAAAGTTGCTCTATTTGGCCAAAAAAGCAGCATAAAACGCGTTTTCTTAGCACACCACACCATCTTCCAATGAGTCCCTTTTGGCACTTGGTGGACCAAAGTTGTTGTTCTTTGGCTGGCCAGGAAGTTCAGAAGCAGGACTACCAAGCTATGCCCTGTCACATGCATTGCTTGAATCCTGATGGAGCAGCAAGCAGGCAAAGACAAGCCTGGTAAAGCTGGCACTGCATCACTGTCACAGCCAAAAAAATCTTTGAAACCAAACATCGTGTACTGTTCAGTCAATGGCTGTCAGCACGGAAAATCAGCTTTGTTGCTGTTGTGGTGACACAAGTTACCTTGACAGTTCGCTGGTACACGGAACACGTTCCTTCTCCTTCACCTGTTCAAAGTCAACCCTGTCAATGAATCGTTTCAGCTTTTGTCAATCGAGTCTGTTGCTGTCAATCGAGATCAATACAAATGTGTCCTTCGATGTGCTTGGATCTCTGGCTGTGATGTTTTCCCGTGATCGCTCTCTTGCTGTAGATGTGAAGCGTTGCTCACTGTCAAGATGCTTTCCAATGCGCTCATTCTCGTCTTTCAAGGTACACGGTGGTCATGATATCCGAAAGGATCAGCAGAGATGCCTTTGTTTTTGTGTTTAACATTTGAGCGACAAATCCAGTGGATCGACAGCTCACCCTCTCGAGTTGTTGCTCAATTGTCAAATTCACGCTTTTTGGCGACGATCATTCAGGCTGAGGTCTCATGTCCAGCGAAAGTGTTTGATGGCTTGAATGAGCCTCTTTCTTTGGTGTCACGCCTTTCAGACGGTCATGCAAGGTCGATTTTGGAACGGAGCGAGCAGTTGCTGCAGCAGCATTGCTACGATGCTGCCCAGCGATGAACTCAGCAAGAGCTCGCTGAATCTGAGCTTCTTGCTGGTCTCGAGCGGCGGTACGCCAAATACGAACATCTCGTGCAAGCTTGGAGGAGCCGGGTTGCGGCATTGTCACGCGAGAGGCACAGGAACGAGTCTAATCGGCAATTCGATTGCAAATGAGAGTACTGACACCGTACTTCGTGGGGATGTCAGGACCAGCTGGGTTCATTGGTTGCAACGAGGAGTGTTGGTCGCCATCACACAAGGCACACACATCAAATACATGAGATCGAACTCTAAAAACCTCATTCAAGAAGACTACGTGACCGATTACAATTAGCAGATGCGGAGGTACAGTGACAAATGGTGCAGGGTACGAATCTAGAGGTGACGAAGCGAAATGTATGGTCTATGTTGAGACAGATCAAGATAAAAAAGTGTTACATGCGGGAACGTGGTGTCGAAGCGACAGAGAATCTCGTGTATCTTGACGATGTGAGAAGGTTCGGGAGCTCGACATCAAGTAATTGGCGGGTATGTGTTTCTGAAAAGCTGGGCGAGGATTAGGGAGAACGCTCGATGCAGGTGTTGACAGGACCAAGCTTAGTGTTCTTTCCGGCTTCGGAACAGTCGTGAAGCCGAAGCCGGGGTCGGAAGCGTCTGTTGAAATACACTGTTTGGTGAGGAACCGGAGATGACCGGTATCGGTGTCATACATCTGGCAATTAGGTGTCGATGGTAGCGAGGGCATTGACTTTGTCCAGTACCTCCTGCCATTCTTTCTTGGCGTCCGACAGATACGTAATAGCGCCACCAGCTCCGATCGAGACTTCGTCGCCATCGGCAACTAGTGTTCGAATGACGACCGAAAAGTCGGCTGCTCCATCACAGCCGAGCCAACCTAAAGCGCCCGAATAGATACCTCTTCTAGCGCGAAGGTTGTCATCCCGTTCCGCATCAGCTAGGTTGAGTTCGAGTCGTTCGAGCAGTTGGACACTACGACGCTTGGGAGCACCTGTCATGCTGCCTGGTGGGAAACAACGTCGAATAGCTTCTGTCGTGCCCACTGATGCCTTGAGCTGTCCACGAACGGTAGTGACGAGCTGATGTACCGTCTCGTAAGACTCGACCTGCATGAGCTTGGGTACAGCAACACTGTCTGAGTTGCAGAACGAGAAGAGATCTGCGCGGATCAAGTCCACAATCATGAGGTTCTCTGCCCGTTCCTTGACATCTGCCGAGAGCTTGGTCCGGCGAGCCGCATCCTCATGCTCGCGCCACTTTCGCTTCAGCAGCTCTTCTTGCATACTGGCAACGCCTGCTCGCATGTTTTGCTCGCCAGGACCGAAACCAGCACGTGCTAATGTGCCCTTGATTGGCTTCATCTCGACTCGTCCATCTGCAGTGATGCGCATGAAGCGTTCAGGGCTGGTGCTGAGAATGGCACGTCCACGTTTTCGGGTTCCTTGGTCATTGACAGACATTGAGAAAGAGGGAAGCCTGATGAAAGCAGAGTAAGGTGCGGGGTTGCGGGCCCGAAGCTTGCAGTACAGATGAAAGTGATCTGTATCGGAGTCCTCGGACCATGACGATAACGGTGCCAATCGTCCTTGAAACTGATTTGTCATGCACAGCTCGTAGCTCTCGCCAGCCGCGATGAGTTCTCGAGCTGATTCGATCTGATCCATGTAGTCTTCGGCCAGCATTCGCGGTCGCAGAACAGGCATCGCTTCTCGGAAAGCTGCTACGGTGTCGGCTGCATCTAAACTGGCAGAAGTCGATCCTTCGTTGAACAACGTGGACACTTGGCAGAGAGTGTCTTCCATCCACGTTTCGGCGTCGTGCCGTGCAAGGGCCCAACGAGCCCAGGATTTGCCGTTATCTTGCAGATCTTCCAGAACTTCAGCAACTTGTGACAATCTTCCGGTCAGTGAAAAGTCTCTCGACTGGTCCTCAACAAGGGCGAATGCAATCCACTGACAAAGGTGATGATCGTATGCAAGCACCCTCGAACAATAGAGAAATTCGGCATCGAAGGCGTTGGGTTGAGCGCCGGTTGGAGCTCTTGTCTCTAGCTGCAGACTTTCGTTCTTCATCTCGTAGCCCCAGTAGCCTGTGAAGCCAGTTCGGAAGATGTTGCCCTGCTGATCGTTGTCAAGTATGCCGATGCTGTCTCTGACGTCGATCGTCGCTTGCAATTCGCTCTGCAACTGATCCATGAAAGACCATAGGGTTGCTTTCTCGCTACTGCCTCCAGCCGCTTCCGCCAGAGAGATGCTGGACGTCCTATTCTCATCGCCAGCCACCATGAGGCTGTGGCTGCCGTCCTTGTAAGAGAAGGCGAAAGATGGAATGGCCATGTACGAGTACCGACTATGCGGGTCCTTGTGTCTTGCACTATCGAGCCAAACGGCTCCGACCGGGCTCGAATGTCGAAAGAGTCGGTCAAAGACAGAAATCATGTCGGGACGGCTCTCCGCAGGCAATACAGCAGAGCGACGCGTCAGCAGTGTGAAGGCTTTCTTATGAGCCAGGTTGAGGCTCGGCGCGCCCTCTGACTGCAGCTGTGCATCACTTGCAACGCACTGCTCTCCAGCAAGCGTGATATGTCGTGGAAGTCTAAGATCAGCAGCTTGCCAGGCGTCGAGCCTGCTTCGAGCTTCTGCCGAGACCGTTGCGTCTTCGTGTGATGCACGTCGGCTCCAGAATTGTCGAACGAGTTCGAGGAAGTTGGACATAATGGTGTGACCCCATGTTGATTCGATGCTTTCGGGATGGAATTGAACGCCATGAAACGGCAGCGTCTTGTGCTGCAAAGCCATGATTGCCGGGGAAGGAGATGCGGCGGTGGCAGAGACCATGTCGTCATCAGCAACATCTCCCACGCTCGTGGCCTCGGACAAGTCGATTTCGCCGACCTCGGAGAGTCGCTCCGAGCCAGCACGAGAGGAGATGGGTACGGTCGAGGGCGAACGGCTAAGCGAGGCAAGGTCACGATGCTTGAGAGGGGCAAGTGGTTCTGTCGGCACGCGTAATGGCGCTATTGGCATCTTCTTTCTGGTGTTGCCCGGTCTTGGAGGCGGCGCTGTCGAGACTTGGTCGTAGCTCCATGCCGTGACCTCAAGACAGTCAGGCAGGGTATGTGGATCGACGACCAAGCTGTTGTAGCGGACGACAAGAGAGTCTTGTGGCACACCATCAAGAATGGAAGTGACTGCTGATGGCATAGTTGATCTCATTGAAGACGGCGAGATCTTGAGCTTGCTTTGTAGACCGTGTCGAACGCTGACGGCGCGTGTCACCTGGCCTCCGAATGCAACAGCAAGACCTTGATGACCAAGACAAACGCCGAGCACAGGGAGATTGAGTGTCTCGTCTTTGAGCAGCGTTTCTGCTGCACCGAAATCCGCAGCTTTGTCTGGGCTACCGGGCCCCGGCGAGAGGATGATAGCATCGATGTGAGGTCGGACATGCTGGTGAAATGCAGCGGGTGCTAGCAGTGGATGTGTGTGTGGTAGGACGATGACGCGATCTGCAATCCTTCGAGTCAGCTCCGTTCTGTCATGATCCGCAGCGTCGGTCGTCTGCGTTTCAGGATACAAGAGGGATAGCAGGTTGAGGGTATACGAGTCGAAGTGATCTATGATCAAAATGCGGGGAAGGTGCAGCGACATCTTGGGAAACATTCGGTAGGGCAGGATTTCCGTTGTTGGTATGGTGGCTAGTCCGGGATCTGTGTGGCGGTCGAGTGTAGGAAACCACGAAGCGAGTTCGTTATTTGCCTGTGACCTACTGCATGCTGGCGATATCTATCAAGGTCCGGAAGGGTGGAACACTCGATTCTGGGTGTGTGTCGGTAGTGATAGTTCAAACGTGCAGATTTGGACGGCGCCTCGAGAGCGATGAGAGGGTCCGAGAGGAATTCCTTCCTTGTGATTAAAGCACGATATTGCAAGGCATCATCAAGGAGTCTGGATGGTGAAGGTGTGTGGGGTATAAAGACAAGGCATCTCATTGGTCATCATCGTGGCCTTCTCGTGTTCTTCGTGTTCCTCGAGAAGGGTTCAACTTTAATTTTTTTTGGTTGGTGCTGAAAGTCGCAGTTCATGCGTCATGAGAGAGCCGTCTGGACCGACCGAAATTTTTGGTAGCTTGTCGCAGCGTGTACAGTATATCGTGCGAATGGAAGAAACGAGAGAACCCTTTTTGACCGGCTCTTCTAAGCTGCATGTTCTTTTTTATGTATTTCGCCGACATCATCAAAAAAGTTGGTCGTGTGAACAACCGAACATCATCGGAGCTAACAACTCCTCTCCTGCTCTCCGACAAAATCCTGGTCGCGCGCTACACAATTAGCACACTTTCGACTCTTTCCGACCGACCGAGTGAGCATCAAAAGCAGCAACAGCAACAGCAGCAATATCGAAACGCCTTTCCAACCGTCACATTCTGTCACAACTCACGCTGATTGCTGGCTCAGCATTCGGATCATCCGAATCTCCTGCGATGCATATCCTCAACTATCAAACGCTCTAGCCCTGAACAGGATTCTCTCTACTTGTCTGCGACGCCGATACAAAGTGCGTGCCTTGTGACGTCTCGAACTCGACGCCACATCCACACGCCTCGCAGCTGGTGACGCCTTGGTTCGTCCGATGCTTCGTTCGGGTGCAGGCCGTCTCTACAAGGGCGTAGCCACATCAATATCGCGCACTTCCGATGGCTCGAACTCAGCAGCATTCAGCTCCAGGCTTCTCACCTCTTCTTCTCTTTCGCTTCGGAGAACCCGACGGACACTCCATCGACCAGCCTCGACACACAGCGTGGCTCGCATCTCACGAGCAGCTTTTCATTCCGACTCCTACTTCAGTGCATCTCATCCCGAGCCTCCTCTCAGCCATCGAGAAGGCCCTTCGCCAAGAGAGAGTCGAGAACATGTCGACGCTCCATCACCAGAACGATATCTTCCGCCCTTGATAGACACGACTCTCGTCGCCCAGAACGATGCGCAGCAGGCCCTCTTCGCCGCCCTTCACAACTTCGACGCCGATCTGTCCTGGCACCTGTACACTAAGCTTGGCAAAGCTCGACTCAATATCTCTCGAGACGTCATCGACCACCTCATCACCTTGCAATGTCGTCAGAGCGTAAGAAGCAGTCCCGCCAACCCTATCGACAGCCGTACCGCGGTCCGCGAGGTATGCGACAGAGTCCTAAGTCTCTGTCAGGATCGATCGCGGTGCCAAGTCGGGACCTCAAAGTCTACTTCTGGTTCCAATGACCACCTTGGAGTATCCGCACTGCCTCCGGCTTTGTCGCTCAGGCTCCTCTACCTTCTTGTTGTAGAGGAAGAGCAGAATGCAGCCTCGAGATCTTCTCGGTCCCTGCCGAAACGCAAGCATCTCTCGACCATACTCCAAACGTTGTCAGCAACCGTAGAGGCTCACCAAAATGCCTCAGATCATCAGTTGGACCTTCAGCTCAGAGGTCGTCTTGCAGCCACATTGTCTCGCCTAGGAGCCACAGAGGCCGCACTTCTCCAACTTGGAACCGTGGTAGATGAAGCACTAGAGTCGCAGGACAGCCTTTTCATCGACCCTCGACCTTTCGATCAACTCCTTTCAGCTCTCGCAAGGCAGAGGGCTTCTAACCTGCACCGTTCAAACTTTCTGCCCTCGCCCATCGATTCCGCAGCCGCTACCGTAGACGAGAGCGATCCGATTCTTCGAGCCTTGCATCTCACATTGTTGTCTCAAGCTCAAGCGTCAAAAGCCAGCATGCACAAATGTCTTCAGGCGTTGGATTCAGCGACCCTGTGGTGGCTCCTACCATTCGAGATCGACGTCCAGGGTCACAATCAAGCTTCGTCGAGACAGCTGCCGGACGATCGATGCGCCTTGAGATCAAAGTGGCATCCTTGGCAGGCGTCCCCCGACGGTTTGTCGATATCCCACGATTCTCTCGAGTCTCTGGCCGAACGTGTCGCTCTCGTGCTTGCTCAGCGTGGAGTACTACAGCCCGCTCTCCATATCATCGATCGTCTGCATTCTTCGAAAGGCCGCAACAGTAATCGAAACAACAGTCACAACAGCAGAGAGTCACTGCCAGACATCAAGATACCCGACCATGACCTGTTTACTGTTGTCTTGGAGCAGCTTGCGCAACGCATGACGTCGAGCAGTGATCTAGACGCACGTAAGTCCTTAGATTCTCACCGGGGCCTCTCGCTCGACTTGCATCTCGCCATGCAGGTATACAACATCGCTCACGCAGCCGGAGTCGATCTGGATCCACGCATCAACGAAGCTGTCATCAGAGCTTTCGCAGCCTGTCTGCCCTCCGCTCTTGTTGACCTGGGTCCGGAACGGGCGCAGCACACCAATGTCAAGCCGAACATCGCACAGAAAAACGAAGCCCGCGGCAGTCGACAAGCTTTGCAGGTTTACCTTCGCCGCTTCACTGACATGATTCTTTCAAAGGACGTCGATCTGAGCAAAGGCAGCTTGTCCTTCCCTGCCCAAGCGACGCTGCTTGGGCTGCACATGCGAACACGCGACTACACGTTTTCAAAGCGTCTGTATCAGCTCGTTCGTCTCCGTGAGCCTGAACGAGAGTTCTGGTCTACGTCCGCCGGGGCTGGCTCGCTCAAGCAAGCGGCTTTGCATCCTCTGGCTGGACCGGACCAGGACGTCTTCATGTGGCTTTTTGCCGAAAGCCTTCACTCTCGACCAAAGCCACACTTTGCTGTTCGACTCTACCTCGACTGGCTTGCAAGTGGAAATATGCTGCCATCTCGCCTCACCGCCATCTTCGTCAAAGCTCTCTTGCACGCCGGTCTCACCAGTCTTGTTCAACGTGTCATCCAAGAACTTCACGAAGAGCGCGCATTTCTGCCTGCCCGTCTCGCTCGCAGTCTCGTAGCTTCATTTGCTGAGGCTGGTTTTCCGGATCTTGCCGTGCAGATGGCGACCAACATCTCGCAAGTGACGGCGGCTACAACATCGATCCATGCGCCTCACGGGCACGTCGCGTATTCCGACAATGGATCGAGTGAGCGAGACGCATGGCTCTTGAGCTCGACTCTGAACCTCATGAGCATCGCTTTGGACCGGTCCAGCAAAGCTATGGGCTCGAAAGATGCTGATTTGCACGACAAGGTCCTTCGTCTCTTTGACGAGTTTAGACTAGGTCTCACCCACCACCTCTTCGGCGCAATGACTGACTCCCAAAGTCCGGGTGGCGTGACGCCGCTGCACAGCTTGTCTATTTCAGACGTCCGCATGGCATACAACGGCGTCATGAGGGTGCGTTTGGCGGGTTTGCAGGAAGAGCTCGGCGATGCGGAAGCAGCGGGGCAAGCTTCGAGTGCAGTGTGGATGCTTGTCGAATCCACCTGTGAGCATGTCGAGCTCCTCTTCACCGAGTTGAAAGACCTAGGAGCCGAGCCCGACGATGCTTCGTGGTCGTTGCGTCTCCAAGCTTGCCTGCATGCATCACACACGGCGCCGGCTATTGAAGAACGGGAGCATTGGCTGCAGAAGTCTCTTTCGGTGTTCAGGCATGCTTGGCATCAGGAGTACAGATCGACCGGCCCGTTGGAAGGATCTGAGTCCAAAGCGCGAGCCGTCAATCACCAGGCTTCGGCCTCCGTTGGGGCTTCAATCAAGGCACATAAGGTCAAATTGCAGCCCATGGTTGTTGGCAACCTGATTGACACTTGTCGCCGTTGCAACAATCTTGAGGCGGGACTTGAGGTCTTCAACATTCATCAGCGACGAAGCGGTGCCGAGCTGCACGTGGAAAAGGCGTATCTGACGCTGTTGGCGGCTTTGGCCGGACCAGTCGAGTGGCAAAGCAGGTTGCAATCACTCGGAAAGCGGAATCGGTCTCTGATCGAAGCCGACGAGCAATTTATGAAGCGACTCGTTGCTCTATCGAGTGATGAAAGACAAGACTGATACCGACGTCGTCTGGCGCCACTTGTTAGCAGCTGCTCGTGCGTCCGCATGGTACCGACTCGAATTACTAAGTTCAATTCTCCCTCTTTGTCTTCCCTGCTAAATACGAAAATCCGTTGTTCTTAACCGTGGGATCGTTGACACCACATGGACACTTTCAATGACCGAAAGCCATCACTCGTCTCAAAATCATCACAAGAGTGTAAATTGACTGCTGAGATATTGACTGACATTGAGTTGCATAGCAGGAATTCTTCAATACATTTTAGAGACCACGGGAATGGGGACGCGGATACATTTTTCGAAATGCAGATGCTAAGCGTCGAAGCTCTGTTCAGCGCCGGACTCTGCCGGTTGGTCGATGGGAGAGCTTTCATGCTGCTCTACCTCACCTTGCGCCCTTCTGTCATCAATGCTGATTGTTTCGTCCGGGGACAGCTCGGTGAAGCGAGATCGTTCTTCTTCTTCGGCGGATAAGCTGCCTCGATGCACGATTTGCGATACGTTCGTGTCCACTGACCAGTCTCCATGAAATCGACTCCCGTGATCAAGCGGTGCATTGTTATTGATTGTCTGTAATGGCTGGCAGACGAACTGATCGTTGCAATGCACCGGCTCGATGCCGGGTGACTGCGGCGCCGGAGCCAGCATAGGGGACTCGGCTTTGGCCTGATGATCGTCCGTCCAGATGCTGTGGTTCGAAAGTGAGTCCATTGAAGATTGCAGCGCGCCGCCTGTTGCTGAAGGCTGATCTTGCAAAGGCTGTAATGGGATGTAGCCGAACCGAGGATGAGCTGGCGCTGGCATGTCGTGAGTGACGGTGGCGGATTGCTCATTGCTCGGAGGTATCACGGATCCTGTGGTCCAGGGACGAGGGAAATCTTGGGTTTGGGATGCTGGGATATCCGCCGACCACTGATCAGAACCTTGCAGGCTGCGTCGTTGTTCATCGTCGATGTTTACACTGTTTCGGAGAGGCACAGGTCGAGACATTGTCGATGACGCTGGTGGGAGCATGGGCGCCTGCCTCTGAGAATGGTACAGATCGACATCCTTGAAATCACGGGCCGTTTGAGGGAGCAATGGCAATGAATTTGACACACCCGCCTGACGTTGCGGTAGCGGCAGAGGTGGCGGAGGCGGCTGGAGCACTTTGGATGTTGATGATGGCGCAGCATTCAGCCTTGCTGGTGGTACGCCCTCGAGAGCCGTACACGGCGCAGTGTTCCTTCGAAGTCCGTATGGCACCGACATGTTGGCGTACCTCCCCTCACGGTTCCTTTCCATCCTCATCGGTCCTACCCCAGCCATTGGTCCCGGCATAGGTGATGGAGACGCGTGCATTGGACTCATCATAGGATGCCGAGAAGACGACTGCGACGGCACATCCATGAAACCGAAGGGGCGTAGAGGACCTAGCATCTTGTCTTTTCGATCGTTCTTCGAGTATTTGCAGAGGATGCCTTGCTTGGCGCATCTTTGGCACGGTTGCTGCCCTGAACACTGTGCAGGCATAGCAGCATCGCCATTCAAAAGAATGTAAGTCCTATTTCATCAGCATCGGCACTTGTTTGCGGGTGTCTCCGAAAACATACCTTTGCTTTGCGCTGACGGCAATGTTCACAAGCATGTGTAACACGGAAACCCTTGCTATCGAGCATCTCTTCGAAGTGCTGTTCGGTCAACCTCTGAGTCTCTTCCATATCGCGTCTCGTCTGCATTTCGAGCAACTCTGCTTGCGCTTGAATGGGGCCCATGTTGAGAACGAACTGCGACGTTGGCGGTGGTGCAGCAACGGCCCGAGAAGACGATGAGGAAGGCAACTGATGGCCCCGACGCAGCAAGTCGATTGTAGACAGCGGAAGCGGCTGTTGAGGCCGATGCGGGACGACATCGTCATAGGATTGTGACTCTGCTTGAGGCGAATCGACAGGTGTCCAGGTCGCGTGGTCCGATGACGCCGCCGGATGAAGAGGGCTTTTACCGTGCTTGGCGTCTTGATTCTCGACCGGCTCAGCCGCATCGTGTGGTAACATCCTAAAGCACCATGTGTCAGGGTGGCAATGTATGAAAGGGAACGGAAGTGAAGAGCGGTTGATGCACCAGGAGGCTGAGCGACACGACCTAGAGCGCGGAGTCGAAAGAAGAGGCGACACAGCCGTCTGAACGAGTTTGGAAAGGCAGTATAAGTGCGCCTGTCAAATCTTCCTGTATCCTAACGGATCGAACAGCTTCCCGCGTAGAACAGTGAGGTGGTCTTATACACTTCGCAAAACCAAGAACCTTGAAAGCTTCGAGAAGACGCCGTGATAAGCTAGTGATCTCCCACTCTTGTGCATCGTCCACTTCCCGAATCAAAACAAGGCGATGTCTCCCACTTCAAGGCGAGAGACGATTGGACAGCGCTGTCATGGACCCATAGATTGACTTTGTGGCAGGCGAAGTCGATGCATGACTTCTGGATGTGTCCTTCCCAATGGTGCCCGACAAGCTCATTTCTGCGCTGCCATTGTGCGTATAGTCCATGCAATGAGAGCGGCAAGCGGCTGTTGCACGACTTAAAGATCTGTGCCAATGCGATGCGCTGCTCCAAGCAGCTGCCTGCTTGCGACCAAAGCATCCTCGGGTCGCACGAAGGGCCTTCCTGCACTTCACCGCGCCGCCGGTCTCATTTGTACGAGCACGACACTTGCTGCATCGCGCGTGCATGCTCTGTGGGGCGCTGGGTCATATGAGATGTCCATGCGTTGTTGATAGGCTGACTGGGAAAGCAACGTACAGGACGCAGGTCGGCTGTCCGGCTACCTTTTGTTCTTGCTTAGCCGTACAGCATCGCGACGTTTCCGACATGAAAGACTTGGCATGGACATCTTCCCGCCCGTTCCCTGCCTCTGCGTGCTCCTGTCACCAGCATCTCTTCCTGAGAAAACATAACGAAGCATTGTTTTGTCTGACAGGGAGCTAGCGACATAGAGCAACCCGATCCGATCCCGAATGGCCATGCTTTCTTAACTTACACTTGGAGAGCCGAGGAAGAGCCCACCGTGTGTGCATATTTTCGGCGGGGTTCTGCTGAGATGAAAGGCTCGCCATAGATGCATCTTGATGAAGTCATGTCGACGCTCTCGACACCAGCTTACCAGCGTAAAGAGGCAGCCTGCTACGAGTGAATGGGGAAAGCTCTCATGTGACGGCAGCCGCGGTTCCCTGTCAAAGTGGGCAGCGAGTTCGGCCCATCTACTGTATCCGATGAAGCTCGCCCACCTGCCCTCGCAGAATTGAGTTAGACCCTCGTAGCCATGTATGAGCTGGGTGAGTGCAGGCAAAGTCTGGTCACTGAAGGCGCCGGTCTGATGTTGCGATGCCTGGCGACACGACTACCTTTCCCTCAAGGTAAGAATTTGTGGAGAGATTGGCCAGCGAGGCTTACCTCTTCCACTTTCTGACGTGATTACGAGGCGGAACTGGTGTCATAGAGCATGCACATATGAAGTTAGACTCGACGGTGGCATGACCAGAAAACGCCGTTCAAGGCTGGGAGTTTAACTTTCGAGATTCACGGATAGTAACGTGGGCAGGCTCGCGTGGCAAGAGAGAAGACGCAGTTGGACCGCCCTGTTGACGCTGTCACAAGCATACGGCCATTAGCAGCCAAGCTCGAGGTGGTCTGCGAGCAAGTTAATAAAATTGACGGAGACGGCCCTGGAACAGAGACGTTGACGGACAAGCTTGCGTTTGCGAAGGAGGCCGTGAAGTCGAGTCGCAGTCTTCGATCGCGTCGTCCAAACGCTCCTGTTCGCAGCGGACAGGAACAGCCTGTTCCATGTCTGAGAGGTCAAGCGCTGCGAAAAGCTTGATCTTATTGGCCACCAGTGAAATCCACACGTTGGAACATGGACTCACGGTGGGTGTAGTTGAACCCCGAGGTACAGGAGCTTCTGAGGCCGTGAACACCAAATGGGCCTCAATCGGGCGGAAGTCGGTGAAGTCTCGTTGCGACGGGAACTCGGAATGGGAAGGAAGTGCTTTCAGGAAACGCCAAGTCGCCACGCGACAGCACTTTCCGTCATCTTCACTTCGTCATGGCGCTCTCAGACAATGGTCGTCCCACTTCACATGTCCCATTGTCTTCATGCCAATTGTATTCGTGAGGTCACATGCACAAGATTTAGTCTCCACCCTTTAAATGGTCGATGCGGAGACAAAGCATTCGACACGATGAGACTGCGCTTCACTTTCTGTCCGCGTGTTCTCGGGCCGCTGCCAAGTTATGAGCCAGTTAGCCCGCCGAGGAGCCGATGCTGCGTTTCCAATTGGGAGAAAACACCTTGACCGCCGTGTTTCGGGATACAGTCGGTGCAAGTCTGAGGATCAGTTGTGATGCTCAAGCGAGACGAAGCGGACTCATGTACTTAGCGTTCAGATGATAGTAGTGAGTTTGAATCGTTGATGCCTCATCTATGTTGCTGTTTGACGAAGGGACATTCTTAAATGTCTACTGCATCCAATTCGAAATCAAAGGGTCTTTAGCTCAGCAGTAGAGCGGCAGACTTCGGTTTAATTCGAAGATCCTATTGATAGGTATTCTGCAGGTCGCGGGTTCAATCCCCGTAGGACTCTTTTTTCTTTTGGCGTTTTTGTGACTTTTTGTGCGGAATCTTGTTTCCAACATTGAATATAGAGCTTCACTTGTCTACACAATCATGATAACATCTATTACACCTCTATTGCTCACACCTATCTAGGTCTGCTCTCAACACGCTCGCAAGTCACAAAGTACCATTAAACCCAACATCACCTCTGCAAAACGAACTTGAATCAGATTGCTTAAGAAATGAAAACAAAATCAAAAGGATACGTCATGTGTCGTCGTCCAGAAACCTGTCCTCATCGTTCGGAACTCTTTCTCGCGCTGATCTATTTCAATCAAACACGAGCCTCACACTGCCTCTTCAACCACTTCATCGCTCTCTCATCTCCCACCTTCTCGATCAAAGGACCAACCTTCTGTAAAACCTCATCATGATAACTGTTCAACCATTCTTTATCCTCCTTCGTCAATAACTCTTTATCAACCAACCCTACCTGAATTGGACACATTGTCAAATGTTCAAAAGTCAAATAACCCTTATTACCAAAATTATTAGGAGTTTTTGCCTGTTTAACAATCACCAAATTTTCAATTCTAATTCCCCATTTCCCATCCTCATAATAACCTGGTTCATTCGAAATCACCATATTTTCCTTTAAACTAGTCTCATTAAAAACAGCTCTGGTACCAATCCCCTGTGGACCCTCATGAACGTTCAGAAAATGACCAACTCCATGTCCCGTACCATGCCTATAATCCAATCCATCTTCCCACAATGCTCTCCTAGCTAAAACATCCAATAAATATCCCGTTGTACCTTTAGGAAAAACCGCTCTATCAATAGCAATATGTCCTTGAAGTACCCTTGTAAAAGCTCTAATATGTTCCGGTTGTGGTTTACCAAAATGCCAAGTTCTAGTAACATCAGTTGTTCCATCTGTAAACTGTGCACCTGAATCACAAAGATAAATTTCTTTAACATCAATTGCAGGGCATTTTTCAGGATCAGGACTATAGTGAATAATTGCACCATTGGGTCCTGTAGAAGAAATAGTAGTGAAACTTTCTCCTCGGAAATGTTCAAGTTTTTGTCTATAACTACTAAGAACATCCGCACCTTCCGATTCAGTCACTTTAACACCGGAATGAAGTTGTTCTTCCAACCAAGCAAAATATTGACAAAGAGCTACACCATCTCTAATATGACTTTGTCTAAAACCTTCCAATTCGACTTCATTTTTAATACTTTTTTGATCAACCACAATACTTCTTACAATTTCCACTTTTTCTTCTCCACCAATTGCATCTTGTACAGCCAAACTTGCAGTTTTGCCGATAAGGATTTTCTCACCTTCTCCCAAACCGTTTCCAATTTGTTTTAAATCATTATAAAATTCTTGATAAGGTCGAATTTCAACCTGTTTTCCAAGACTTTCCTTAACATCTTCTGTCAACTGATATTCATTAACATACAATAAAACTTTATCCATCGTCACAACAGCAAAACTAAAGAAAACCGGATTATAAGGAACATCACTTCCTCTCAAATTAAATAACCAAGCAACTTCATCTAACATATTAGCTACAAAACCTCTTCCACCTTTTTTCTGGATTTCTTCTCTCAATTCTTTTATTTTATCTTCTGAACTTCTACCAGCAATTTCTTGTTTCAAAACAAAAATTTCTTTTCCTGGTCTATTCGGTCTTTCACTACCCCAAACTTGATCAATTAGATTCTGTTGAATACCAATTAATTCACTTCCAACTTTTTTCAACTCAACATTAATCTCTCTTGCATCATCAGCACTAATTAAACTAGTATCCATACCAATCTTACTACCTTTAGGTAAAAATTTCCAAAGATATTCTTGCCAAGTTGGAACATTAGGTTCACCTTGTTTCATTAAAGTCCAAACTGAAGGTTCTAATTGTTGACCTGCTTGTAAAAAATATCTACCATCAGTGAAAAGTAAAGCTTTATCATTAGTTACAATTGCACTACCAGCAGAACCTGTAAAACCAGTAATAAAACCACGACGAAGATCGGATTCAGCTGGATATTCAGAAGCATGTTCATCACCTGATGGGATTACATAAGCGTTGATAGAATGATTTTCAAGAAGTTTTCGTAACGAAGTAACGCGAGAAGTTGTATCAACTCGACCGGTATTAATTGCACCCATGGTTGTAGTAGTAGATCGAACAGAAGAAGAAGAATGAAGATGTTGTAAACCAAAAGATTTGGATTGAGGTCCAGAAAAGCGAAGAGATACGCCTTGACCTGAAGGTTGAAGAAGGTTGGAAAAGCCTGAAGGAGTCAGTTTGGAGATGTGGATTGAACGAATCACTTGAACAAGTGATCGTGATGGAGTTAATGTGGAGATGGATGAACGTAAAGAAGTATCAATAGCGAGTTTCCGTAAGGGGGATCCAGCTATCATCTACTACTAGACTGAAGGAAAGAGATGGTCAAGAGTTAACCAGTAGAAGGTCTGTGAAGTACAAGATTGAAAAGAAACAGGAGAAATGGAAAGAAGACCGACGACCCCCAAAAAAGGGTCAGCACTGCGGAAAGCCTTTGTCCGATCAGTGTGTGCGAGTGTGACCGGCGCATTGACCGGCAAAAGTCGACACACACAGAACGCACGGTGGTTTTTTTTTTTTTCAATTGAATCGGCTCGGATCACGCGGCCTTACTTTTTTTCGGCCTTCTAGTTGACCTGTCGGGACAAAGACTTCCGACATTGTTACTCTACATTCCTCATCTTTCATTGGTTTGATCCAATACACTTCCTCCTTCCTTCTCCGCGGACAACATATCCCCAACATAGCACTTTTGAGACACAGACAATGAACAAACCATGTGTAATTATGTATTTTGACCTTGTTGAGAAGGCCGGGGGAATATATAGATATGCATTGCTGAAAAACACGACTAAGAGTGGAAGACAGAACGATGTAACTGTAAAAATTGTGTGTATGCCAAAACCTGGGATGATGGTTCTTAACCTGTTCTTTTTTTGGAGCGGAAAGGATTAGGGTCTAAAGTGGGAAAGATGTGCTGAGTGAAAATAGCCCGTTGAGTACTGTTACAGTGAGTCTTTGATCGACTCTTGCAGGGGGAGAAAAAAGAGATAGAGAGAGTAAAGAAGATAGGGCG
This sequence comes from Ustilago xerochloae, assembly GCA_928856705.1. Classification (NCBI taxonomy): domain Eukaryota; kingdom Fungi; phylum Basidiomycota; class Ustilaginomycetes; order Ustilaginales; family Ustilaginaceae; genus Ustilago; species Ustilago xerochloae. The sequence continues at coordinate 261,331 of CAKMXT010000015.1, forward strand.
CAAGAAAAGAAGGCACCAACATCCATACGTTTGTTCATGCTACGAAAACACAGAGGATACGCTTAGTATCGGTAAGTGTCACGCTTGTAAGGACCCTCGACGGGAAGGTCGAGGTAGTCAGCCTGAACCTTGGTAAGCTTGGTGAGCTTGACGTTAAGACGACCAAGGTGAGCAAGAGCCACCTCCTCATCGAGCTCCTTGGGGAGCATGTAAACCTCTCCGCGCTTGTACTGACCAGCCTTGTCGTTCCAGAGAGCGATCTGAGCAAGGGTCTGGTTGCAGAAGGAAGCGGACATGATGAAGGAAGGGTGTCCGGTAGCGCATCCAAGGTTGACGAGACGACCTTCGGCGAGCAAGATAACACGCTTGCCGTTCTTGAGAGTGTATCGGTCCACCTGAGGCTTGATGTTGCTAACGCTCTGAGCGTTGGCCTTGAGCCAAGCAACGTCGATCTCAATGTCGAAGTGACCAATGTTGCAAACGATGGCGTCATCCTTCATAGCCTCGAAGTGCTTGCCGGTGATAATGTCACGGCAACCAGTGGTGGTAACAAAGATGTCGGCCTGCGAGGCAACATCGTCCATCACATCGACCTGGTAACCAGCCATGGAAGCCTGGAGAGCGTTGATAGGGTCGATCTCGGTAACGATGACACGGCAACCGTAACCACGGAGCGACTCGGCGCAACCCTTACCGACATCACCGAAACCGGCAACAATAGCCACCTTACCGCCAAGCATAACATCGGTAGCACGCTTGATACCGTCAACGAGCGACTCGCGGCATCCGTAGTAGTTATCGAACTTGGACTTGGTGACCGAGTCGTTGACGTTGATAGCGGGAAGCTTAAGAGTACCCTTCTTCATGGCAGAGTAAAGGATGTGAACACCGGTGGTGGTCTCCTCGGAAACACCCTTGATCTGGTCGAGAAGCTGGGGGAACTTGTTGTGAACCAACCAGGTCAAGTCTCCACCGTCATCGAGGATCATGTTGGGGCCTTCGGGGTGGGCGGTGAGGGTCTGTTCGAGACACCAGTCGTACTCCTCCTCGGTCTCACCCTTCCAGGCAAAGACGGGAACACCGGTAGCGGCGATAGCGGCAGCAGCGTGGTCCTGAGTGGAGAAGATGTTGCACGAAGCCCAGGTAACCTGAGCACCGAGAGCAACGAGGGTCTCGATGAGAACGGCGGTCTGAATGGTCATGTGGAGCGAACCGGCAATGCGGGCACCCTTGAGAGGCTGCTCAGCACCGTACTTGGTACGGAGGGCCATGAGACCGGGCATCTCACCCTCGGCGATCTCAATCTCCTTGCGACCGAAAGCGGCGAGCGAGATGTCGGCAACCTAAGAGAGCATGGTAGAAGAGGAGAGGAGAATAACATACGAGTCAGTGACGCGAGGAATGCAAAATTAGCATAAGACACAGCAATACATACCTTGTAGTTAGGCATTATGAATATGAATGGCGAACGGGTGAATGGGAGAAGGGGGGATTGGTGATGGTGGTGGTGGAGAGGAAGGCAGTTGAGGTCTAGTTTTTGGATCTTGTGTTACAATCCAATCCGACAATTATTGACAGAATGCAGCCACACAATGCGCAGAGAGTGACAAGTTGCTCGAAGCGCAGTTTCAGGAAGAAATCAGATGTTACAAGCAAAAGAAAAAATTGACAGACGCTCTCCCTGCTGGAACACAGACCAACAGTTGAGAGCACGAACACGTTTGCCGCCATTTTACTTGATTGCTGCAGCAGCTGCTGCTGTCAGTAGGTTTCGTACTTTCATCTGAGGGTTTAGAAGATCTGCTATCCCGCCACTGCAAATCCAGGGTCTCACCGAAATTCTTCTTACAGCATCTTTTCTGCGTGAAATTTCTTTTGCTTTCAACCGCTGCTGCACCGCACACGTTCTCTGACCTCTGTTCAGCTGTTGCTTCGCGCTAGCGCTTGGGCCAGAATTCGAAGAACAGCGTCGATCATGGCTGTCGGCCGTGTCTAAAGCCGTAACTTCCAGCGCTGTCAGCATTTATAAATGTGGTTTGAACCGCTCTAACATCTCTCTTCTCTTGCGTCTTTTGTTGCGCACAAACCATGCCAAATGCCAGGTTCTTCCAAAGAAGCTACAGTAGCTGCCTTCCTTTGGCCATTCGAAGCCCGTGTCTGATTGTCATATCGGAAACAGTGTACTCTTCATCAGTCTGGGTGTGAGATTGTGGTTAGGAGTCGGAGAAGCCCTTATTCTACGATGGGAGAAGCGCATCATAGCCAGACATCCCTTTCCAACCAGAAGACCTTTTGAAGAAGGGTCTCATGAATCTACGATGTCTCCTTTTTGAAGAGGCTTTCCGATGTGGTGGAATCGGGGTGTTGGAAGTCAAATTGAACCCAATTCAAATCCGATTCATCTTGATTCTCGAAATTGAATTGCTTTGCCTGAAGCTAGGTGTGAAATTGTATTCCGCTTTGAAACATACACGCACAGAGACACACACACTCAGGCTTCGATTTAGACTTGGCGTTTAACGACACGCACTTGTCTTTGGCTCGCTTGACAAGAAGAACCGCGCCTTGCTGTGCAATTAATTCGAGTTGATTATCATTTCGCGAATCGTCTCTCTCGCTCGCTGGACGACTGCAGCCGTGCGTGCGCACACTCCAGCCAGCCAGCCAGCGCTTTACAGTGTGTGAGTCTCAGAGTTGCTGCTTGTGCACTGCCGCCGCCGCCGCTTGGACCTTCCTGAGCGTGTTCACGAAACACACACACCCACACACAGACAGACAATCGCTACGCCTGCATCCATCTTCCATCATCACCATCCGACCCTTGCACCATCTTCAACCCTTCTCCGTCCTCCTAGCACTTCTCCTTCGTTGCTACAATCGGCACCTCCTTTCTTCCGTTGGGTTATCAGTAGCGCACCTTTCTCGCGGCACCTCGGTTTTCCACCTAAAGAAACGCAACGCAAGGACGCTTTGTGCTTCGTTCTACCAGCAACCACTTTTGGCCTGATCTAACCTTCTAGGCTTTTCACTGCCAGCACATTCTCACCTTTGATCGACGCTGTGAGCCTTCTAGCACATTCAGTCACGCTACTCGTATCGCTGTAAGCCGCACACTCTCTCTCGGCGCATATCCATATACCAACAACATGAACGGTGGCTCTGATTACGATGCGAGCGCCTCGGCTGCAGCACCCGCTGCTTCTGCTATTGCAGCTGGTCGAAAGAAATTGATGGGCTACGTCGGTTTCGCCAACTTGCCCAACCAGGTTCACCGAAAGAGTGTCCGCAAAGGTTTCACTTTTACTGCCATGGTTGTCGGAGAATCGGGTCTTGGCAAGTCGACACTCATCAACACCCTCTTCAACACCACTCTTTACCCACGCAAGGAGGTTCCTCCTCCGCACCAGGAGCGACCCAAGACCGTCGCCATTGAATCCATCAGCTCTGGTAAGTATCAAAATTAAGCACGAGACCTTTGGTGAATCACATTCACTGACTTTCGAGTTTTCTTTTTGGGTAGACATCGAGGAGAACGGCGTTCGCTTGAGATTGAACGTGGTCGACACTCCTGGCTTCGGTGATTATATCAACAACGATGAGAGCTGGAAACCCATCGTGGACAACATCGAATCACGCTTCGACAACTATCTCGAGCAGGAGAATCGGGTCAACCGCAACAAGCTCCAAGACAATCGCGTTCACGCCTGCATCTACTTTGTTCAGCCCACCGGACACAGTCTTCGACCCATCGACATCGAGTTTATGCGCCGCTTACATCAAAAGGTCAACCTGATCCCCGTCATTGCCAAATCCGATACGCTCACCGACGAAGAGATCACATCCTTCAAGCAGCGCATCCTCAACGATATCGCGCACCATCAAATCGAAATCTTCCACGCTCCGCTGTACGAGAACGAGGATGAAGAGACGATGCTCGAGATTCAGGAAATCTCGAGCAAAGTTCCGTTCGCTGTGGTGGGCTCCAACACCGAGATCGACACACCCGATGGTAGACGTGTTCGTGGACGAGCGTACCCTTGGGGTGTGATCGAAGTCGACAACGAGGATCACTGCGATTTTGTCAAGTTGCGACAAATGCTCATTCACACGCACATGGAGGAGCTCAAGGAGCACACCAACAATGTTCTGTACGAAAAATACCGAAGCGAAAAGCTGGTGGGTATGGGAGTCACACAAGATCAGTCGGTGTTCAAGGAAGTCAACCCAGCCGCAAAGATGGCCGAGGAGCGCGCTATTCACGAAGCAAGATTGAGAAAGATGGAAAACGAAATGAAGGCTGTCTTCCAACAAAAAGTGGCAGAGAAGGAAGCCAAGCTCAAGCAGAGCGAAGAAGAATTGTATGCGCGTCACCGAGAGATGCGCGATGCTTTGGAAAGGCAGAGACAAGAACTCGAAGACAAACGTCGACGATTGGAGAGTGGACGTCCACTGACGCCTGAGAAGGTATCGCAGGCCACCAAGAAGAAGGGTTTCTCTTTGCGAAACTAGAGCGCGATGAGGAGCCTGGGCATTATTGAATCAAGGGGTTGTTTCGTGAACCATTCAGCTTAGAAAGAGAGAGAAAGATTCGAGTATAGATCTATCAGATGGCTCATCATCCATTGTTTCCCAAAAAACTTGCTGAAGTGACAAGACAACTCTGCCTCGGGTCCATGTGTTTGTTTTTTTCTCTTTCCTTGTTTTCCTTTGCAATAGTAGCGATGATTTTTCTCTTTGACGTGAAACTTTAACCATGAGCTTCTTGCAATGAACAGCTTTTTGACATTTTTCGAGATGCATCGGCTTCATCGGCTGTTCCTGAAAGAATAATCAACGTTGACGCTTGGACCAAGCAATAGTGTAAACTTTGGCTATATAATTGTCGGATGATCCGGGGTAAAGTGGCTGTTTTTATCGCGAGGAATCTTCGGGATGATCCGATCTTTTTGAAGTGACAGTTTGCGTGAGAGCAAAGCAAAGTAAAAATGATCTTTCGGAAGCAGGTTTGGGAAGGGTGTTATATTGCGCTCAGATCATTCAAGTCTCCCCCTCGCCCGGGGTTGGCAACAAGCGTGGTGGCTTGTATCGGAAAGTTTTGTTTTCGGTATAGATCCTCTGTCTTTCTCTCTCTCTCATCATGAAAGGAGAGGGAGAGGGAGGGAATTTGGAGGTTACTCTCTTTCTTTCTTTCTTCTTCACAATCATCCTCGTTCGTTAGTCCCATCCTCGCAACTGCTCTCTCACAATGCTTTTCTTCCTCCTTCTCTTCTTCATATTTCCTTCTCAATCCGTCGCAATCTCTCATCCCCTCCTTTCCCCCAATCAATTCCCCCATCTCAATCTAACCTCTACCCAACTATCATCCATATTCACCATTCCTTCCTCTCATCTCTCTCCTGATCCTATTCAACAATGTTATTCCTCTATCTACTCTTCAATTTCCACACTCTGTTCATCTTCCCCTTTTCCTTTTTCCGCTTCTGAAATATCACCTACCGATCGAATTCTAACATCCCTATTACTAACTATATGTGATTTAAAAGCTTCCAATCAAACTATTCCTCAAGAATGTTCTTCTTTAAAGAAGGGGGAGAAGGTGGAAGGTTGTGTAGAGGCTATAAGTAGAAGTGGTAGATATTGGACAATTTATTCTGGATATTTAAGAGAAGTTGTAGGGATGTGTTTCAGGTTAAAAAGGGAAAATGATGTTGATATTGCAAGAGAGGTTTATAAAAAGAGTTTGGAGGAGAAATTGAGTTTGTTAGAATTTTTGAATGGTTGGGTTGAACAGGAGAGAAGTGAAGCGGGAATAGAGAGAAGGGAGAGGAAAGAATGGGGTAAGGAAATAATGAGAATGATAAATAGTGGATTAATGGATGTGAAAGGTACGATGGAGTATTATAAATCAGTGCTGGATAAACACAAGCAGGATGAAAAAGAGGTTGTGGAGATAGTGAGGAGTTTTGAACCAAAGTTGGAAGAGTGGACAAAAGAACAAGAACAAATAATGTCGTTATATGTAAGCATGCAATCCCCCCCTTCCCCCCTCTATTAAGATAAGAATTCTAACACTCTCTTGACTAACTTAGCTTGAAAATCAAAACCACCAACTCTCCCAATCTATCTCATCACATCTTAATAGTGCTACAAACATAATCGAAACAGAGTTAATCACACCTATCCGGATACTTCAACAATTAATTTCGATTTTGGAAGAAAACACAGATTCACTTAGTACAGTATTTAAAGATCAGAAAAGGTTTTTACAAATGTTGAGTGAGATGGTTGGAAGATTCGAATCGTATGAGGTGGGGATTAAGATGGAATTGGATGATTTAAGAGATTTGAAATTTGAGTTGGGGAGGGTTGGAGAAAGGTTGAATGAGACTACTGGGATTCTGTTAAGAGAACGAGATTCAGGTTTGAGGTTAGATAGGGTAGTTGAAAAAGTGATGGTTTGGGCATATGATGAAGTGAAAAGGATGTTTGGTTTGAATGGTAAGTTTTGCCTCTTTTTCGGAAAGAAGTGAGATTAAGTATTGCTAATTTTGTTGTTTTACGAGATGTAAAGATTGGGATGGTTTTAGATGGATATTTATAGGATGGTCTGGGATTGTAAAGTTGAAAATAGGGGCAAAAGTAGGGTTGGGGTTGATTAGAGGTTTTGTAGCTGGATTCATTTTGGTAGGGGTGGTTGTTAGAGAGAGTTTAAGTTTGAGTTTTGGTATTATTGTAAGTATGCTCTTCAGGTAAAGCGTTCTCGAAAAGTACGATTCTGAATCAAGATCCCCTTTCCTCCAATCTCTCTACAGTCACATTGGATCGGATGGAGGAAAAGACGATCAACAACCCAAAATGAAACGGTATTTGAAGATACAGCAAACGAGGTTAGAATTGATTTGGAATCCAATATATCCAAACCATCATATATCGAGCCCTCCTCCTCCTCCTTCTCACCTTACGTCGCTATGCGTGAGGGTGAGGATGTGATTGCTTCACCTCATAGTCCATCGTTCAAGCAACAAAGGATATCATCATCAAGGTCAAGATCGAGATCAACATCTCGAATTCATTGTCTTTCAGCTATACAATGAATTTTGCAACTCTAGCTTTCTTAGGTTTATTCTGATTGAAATATCGATGAGATTGCGTATGAGTATGCATGCTATTGTTACAACGTAAAACTCGAGTGGTTATCTCAAGATGTGGAAAAAATTTAAGTCGAACTAATCCTATGATAAGCAGGACTAGCCGATTCATATTCTTTTACAAACAATCTATGTTTTTCTTTTACCATCCAACTTAAAAATTCCCCTAAATGATCTTTTAATAATCCAATACTTTCAACATCCATACTAGTATGAACGATAATCATTGGTAAATTTACGAATAATCTTAATAAATGTTCTGCACCGTATATATCAGAAGGTTCGGAATTTCCACCCATTGAACCGTTACCTGATCTTGTATTTGTACCTGCTCCAATATCACCATCGCCCATTTTTGGACCATTTTTTTTTCTATAATCTACATATTGAGCTCTTTCAAACCTATATAGTAAATTTTGACCTAATGAACGATCAAAATAAAGTTTTAGGCCTTTTAGCACTTCTTCGATAACAGAAATAGATTTCTTTTTTGGTAAAGTTAAATAATGTTTTTTATACTCTTCAAGAATTGTAGAAACTGAAGGGGTTCGGGGTAAAGGTACTAAACAACCTTTTTTAGTTATAAATTCCCAATCATCAACTAATTGTAATTTTAATTCATCTGGTAAGGAAATTTTTACTTCAGGACGTTTTAAAAATTCTTCTTCAGTTTCAACAGTTTCTCTAGATCGTTTTGAACCACGATGAGGAGTTGAAGAAGAAGTTTTCTTTTCATTGTCTTTTTTAGATGTGGAAGAAGTAGAGGTAGTTTTATCGTTGGAAGTGGAAGAGGAAGAGGAAGAAGTTAAAGAACCGGATTTTGCTGCTTCTTCAAGTGTGGATTTACGAGTGAGATTTTCATCATTGTATTTTAAAAGACGAGTTTCAGGAACCCATTCATCCCATGTTTTCTTCCAACCATCGTAATGGACGAAATAGTGTGGACCAATAGCTCCGGTACGGTTGTCGTCACCTGTCCATTTCTCGGCTTTGAGAATTTTGGCAGAGTAGATGAGAGGACCGTGAAAACAGAGCACTTTTTCTGATTCTGTATAGAGCATTGTGATTGAGATTGAAACACAGAAGTTTGTGCGAGCAAGAAGTCGCGACGGTGCGATCGAGAGAGACTATTTGCGATGGCTTGCTTGAATTGTCGACACGTGGAGAAGAGGTGAGGGCTGGTGCTATGTGAGCAGTGTGCGGGCGTGCGTGCGTGTACGGCGGCAAGGAACTTTGATTCTGAGCAATGAAAAGGAAGAAGGTCTTGTGGGTGGAGAAGGGAGTTAGATTGGAGTTGCGAAAGCGAGCGAGCGAGCGAAAGTGGGTTGTGGTGCAAGATGGTGTGTGGTTGGAAGAGTGTAAGTTAGACCCTTTAGAAAGAAGAATCGCGAAAGACACACACTCACAAAGCAAGCCGTTCCAGACGCCATGTCCAAAAGGGCGCGCCGTGGAGGTGAAATTGGATGATATCGTCCGAGTCAAGATGCTATTTTTGCGAATCGCGAGTGTTACACTGCCACCAACACACAAACAGCTTGAATCTGAAGAAAATTGAAATGGCTGGCTCCGCGGGGATTGGCGTGTGAAAAGCAAGACGACGCACAAGTAAGTTGATAGAAAAGCATGACAGGAACCCGGCGTTGAGGTACTCTATTGTTGCTCGTGACGTTGAATAGTTGATAGGCGAGGTGATGATATCCGTCATAAGAGCTTGATTGCTACCTTACATGTCATCGTTTGTTAGCATCCGATACTAACCTGGTCAATGACCTCATGAACGTTTGAAAGTATTTGCGAGAAGGGGAAGCGCTCAGCATGGAATTTGGTCTGAGGCTATTGTCGGGGCTGCTGTATCGGCAGGATACAGAAACAGGTGCCGGCTTGTATGCTTACCCAGAGAGGTTGCAGCAACAACAGTCTCTCTTGTGTTCCATCGATGCATGCTGTATCTATTCGGCAATGATAGCATCTAGCGGTCGCGAACAGGGCATCTTTGATTGAGCTAGACTGTCGAGAAGAAGAGGGACATGTCAAGCTAGAAGCATTGTAATTGCATACTACTGCAATGGGACACGAGCCTCTGCGCACACATGGATAAAATCGTGATGCTGATGCTGATGGATAGGATGAGCTCACACGAGTTGTGAACGGTAACCAACCAACGAGGGTGTGAGTCGGATGTGCAAAGAGGAGGAGCGGAAGCGGACTCGAAACAGAGCTGCGGGGGAGGGAGTAAAAGGATCAGGAACTTATTCAGCCACGCCGTGAAACCGAACCTCGCCTAGCAGCAAAGACGGGGCAAATCAGCAATTCCTTTTGGAGGAGCAACTCGTAAGAGGTGAAAAGAGAAAAAGTCACATGGCAAGAATCGCATCACGATCATCATGAAGCAAGATACTCAAGATTGTAGGAATAGGAGCTGGCTTACTATGTGCAGTCTTGGCCCGAGCTTGGCACCCAGAGGTGGTGGCGGCCAGCCAGCCAGCTCATCACACACGGGAAACAAACAGCCAAGGCAAGGAGTTTTGAGTCCCGGTGTCTCAGAACCGTATATTGTGTGGTGGTTTATCAACACGCACTCTATCCACCGTGTCTTAGTCGGCTGTCGAACAAGTAAGTACAATACGCTTGTACGCCCAGCATTCACAAGTATACAAGTGTGTGTATGATTGCTGTTGCATTGCTTGACAAGCTTAGAGAAAAAAATGGGCTTTCGATTATTTGAATTTGACAAGAAAGAGAGAGAAACGTCACTTTTTCAGTCGACTGACGCACGGGCTCATGCGCGCCGCAAATCAATCAACCGTTGCGTTGCTTGAAGCAGCACAGCAGCAGCCTCAACAAAAAGTGGAGTTTGAAATCAGACAGAACTCTTAATCACTCGCTAAGCTCACACTCAACTCAACTCAACTCAACTCAGACTCGCTTCAATCCGAATTTCCGTGCTGCTGATGCTGTTGCTGATGCTGTTGCTGCGAGAGTGGAGAGAGAGTGTGTGAGCGAATGTGAAGTGAATGGGCCCCCGCTCCAGAAACAACCAAAAACTCAGCCCAGAACAGCAATGCTTGGCTGCTGCTGCTGCTGCTGCTTGGACCGCTTCTTTGCTAGCGTGGGAGCGTGAATCCTCTTGCACTTGCACTTGCCATTCCATCCTCTCTGTTCTCCCTCTCTCTCTCCCCCTCCCTCTCTTCCCATCACCATACCAACGGTGAGAACGCATCTTTCTCTCCTTCATCCATCCCTCCCCCTCCTTCATCACACAAACCCGCGCAACCATGACCAAACTCGCCAGTGTCGAGATTGACGAGCCCGCCAAAAAGGGCGAGACCAAGATCAGGCGTTCCTACCGAGCTCCTGATCGTCTCCTCGAACGTCCCAAAGAGGGCATCAACACCATGGCTGATGTCTTTTTTCGTGCCAAAGAACGTAAGTAGTCCAAACACACATCCCCTAAAACTTTTTACGCTCATCCAAACGCTGACGTTGTTGTTTTTATCTCAAAAGGCTTCCCCACTCGTCCCATCATGGGTTGGAGAGACGTCGTTCGCATGCACGAAGAGAAGAAGGAAGTCACCAAGAAAGTAGACGGCAAAGAAGTCAAGGAGAACAAAACTTGGTCCTACTACGAGCTTTCCAACTACAAGTATCTCACCTACAACGAGTTTGAGGAACGCATTCAGAACGCTTCCAGCGGTCTTGTCAACCTTGGTCTCTCCAAAGACACTCGCTTCAACATTTACGCCGCTACTGCCGTCAATTGGCAAAACATGGCTCATGCCTGTTTCCGTCAGAGCATTCCCTTCTGTACCGCTTACGAGACTCTCGGTGAAGAAGGTCTTCAACACTCTCTCAACGAACCCGACGTCGTCGGTGTCTTTACTAATGCTGAACTTCTCCCCACCCTTGCCAACGTCATTGACAACACCGAGACTGTCAAATACGTCATCTACGACGGCAAGCCTGAAGAAAAGCATCTCGAAAAGATTCGCAATGCCATCTCCAAGCGAGACGGTAAGCTCTTAACCATCGAAGAGCTTTGGAAAGAGGGCAAAGCCAACCCAGCCCAACCTCATCTCCCTACTGCCGAAGATGTCGCCTGTATCATGTACACTTCGGGCTCTACCGGTGCTCCTAAAGGTGTCATTTTGACCCATGGTAATCTCGTCGCTGCTATTGCTGCTGTCGAGCTTCACATCGGAGATCTCCTTCAGCCTGACGACACTTTCTTGGCTTATCTCCCTCTCGCCCACATTCTCGAGTTCATTGTCGAATGCACTTTGATTTATGTCGGTGTTACCATGGGTTACGGTAAGGTCAAGACTCTCACTCAGGCTTCGGTTCGCAATTGCGATGGAGATATCAAGGCTTTCAAACCCAGCATCATGGTCGGTGTTCCTGCTGTCTGGGAGTTGATTCGTAAAGGTATCCTTTCCAAAGTCAATGCCGGAGGCTCGCTCAAGCAAAAAGTCTTTAACGGTGCCATGACCATCAAGAAGAACAAGGTGCCGATCCTCACCTCGGTTGTTGAGAATGTCGTCTTCAAGGCGGTCAAGGAACAGACCGGTGGACGTCTTCGTATTGCTCTTTCCGGAGGTGCTGCTCTTTCCAAGGAAACGCAAGAATTCCTCAACAATGCGCTTGTCTTGCTTCTTCAAGGTTACGGTCTTACTGAGTCGTGTGGTATGACTGCTATTCTTACTCCCGAGTTTTACTCGTATGGTCCTTCAGGTGGATGTGTTCCTGCTATTGAGATTAAGCTTCGTGATGTTCCTGATGCTGGTTATTTTGCTACTAATAACCCTCCTCAAGGTGAAGTTCTTATTCGAGGTCCTGCTATTACTAAAGGTTACTTTAAGAGAGATGATGTTAATAAGGAATCTTTTCAAGATGGTTGGTTCCTTACTGGTGATGTAGGTCAATGGAATGAGAATGGTACACTTTCGATTATTGATCGAAAGAAGAATTTGGTTAAACTTTCAGGAGGTGAATATATTGCTATTGAAAGATTGGAAAGTGTTTATAAATCAAGTAATTTAGTTTCGAATATTTGTGTTCATGCAAATAGTGATGCTAAGCAACCTATGGCAATTATTTTCCCAAGAGAAGATAATTTGAAACAGGCTGCACAGAAGGTTGGGGCAAATGGTGGGGAGTTGGAAGAATTGTGTAAGAATAGAGAGGTTGCGAAAGTTGTTATGGATGATGTGAATCAGGCTGGTAAGAAAGCGGGTTTTAAGAATTTGGAAATGTTACAAACGGTATTGTTGGTTCCAGAGGAATTGGCTATGACAGCGGCTCAGAAATTGAGTAGGAAGGAGATTATTAAGAAGTATGAGGATCAGATTAAGAAGGTTTATATGTAAGTGGAGCCGAAGCTTAAGTGGCAGCTGGTTTTGTAAGTGTTGGGTGTTAATACCTTTTTTTGTAGAGATTGTTACCCCAAGACCCTGATCAAAAATGAGAGAGGGTGATTTGGGAAGAGATACCTAAGATTGAGTTTCGTTTGTTGTTTTTGTTGTTTTGTTTTTGAATGATATTGTTTTGAAAAGTTTTGGGTGGGAAGATATGTGTGTGTGCGTGTAAGGGTGTGTGAAGTTAGGTTTGAGGATCATAAACAGTAGGCTTTGTGAGCAAATGATTTAAGTTATCTTCATAGTGTGAAGTGAGTGCTAAGATGTATTTGATCTATGTTTCTTATGTCTTTACTCATTTTTGTTTTCTTTTATAGCACACATTGAGGAAGAAATGAAAGTCTTTTTTTATATTTGGAATTAGTGGTTTTTACTACAAAACGATTTTTTTTAACGCTATTTTTTAATCACTTTCTTCTTCCTCCTCCTCTTCTTCTTCTTCCTCCTCCTCGCCTTGATGCACATCAATACTTTCGATGTTAACTTCTCTATCAGCACCTAAATAACTATCACAAATTAACAAAATTTTAAGTTGATCATAAATCCCTTTTTTGGTGAGATTAAATTCTAATTCTAAATCCAAAGTTTTCTTTATTGTCACCTTCTTAATTGCGAGTAAATTTTTGGTGGATGGATCACCGATAATAATCCACCATTGAATTAATTTTTGTTTGGGATAGAAAGATGATTCTACTACCAACCCTTCTTCTCCTCCTTCTGCGACTCCGTCTTCGACTTCGTCGGAATCTTTTTCAAGATGAATATTAATCCAAATTGAATCTGACGTATTAATCTCTTCTTTTGGCGTTATAAGAGAATAAGATAATTCAATATAAGGAAAATTATTAACAAACCTTGCTACTTGTGTCAACTGCTTCTTATCCAAACCTAATAATTCATCTCTTTCTTCCTCGGATAATTCAGCTAAAGTATCTGAAAGTGAAAAAATATCATTTATCCCCCTACCTTCACATCTTGAAATAATTTCAGATGTAAAATAAGGAACTTGTTTTAAAATTGAATCTTTTTCCCAACATGCTTGTACAACCATTTGACTAACTTCCATAGCAACAATAGCATTCAAATATGCATTTGATGACATAACATCAACACATGCAGATAATAATGTTAATATTTTATCCAAAATTAATCTCTGATCAGAGTCTAAATCAACTGGTAAACTAAGTCGAGTAAAATGTGCTTGAAGTAAAATAAATACTTTATGATATGGACTTGTCAAATTTAATTTTTCCAATTTTAATGGTAATCGATCATAAATCCTTTGCAAAAGTACATCTTCATGTTGTCGAATAGGTAAATCTTCAAATTCAGCTGCAGAAGATACAATTTCTAATAAACCTCTCATCTTTGTCTTATCTTTCAATGACATGTTAAAAACATCTACAGTAATATAACTAACATTGTAGTAAGAAGCAATCATACCCAAATTTAAAGGTGAAACATCCATCTCATCTTCAACTGCTATACATTTACTCTGTTCTAAATCTGCCAATGTATTCTCTACAAGTTCCGAAAGAAAATCTCCTATGTGTTGCATACTTTTACCTTGACAATTGTAAGCTTGAGGATTTTGTTGAAGTCTTCGATACATAAGTGTCCAAGTAAGAATATCAACAGCAGCTTGTTTATCATCGATGGTTCGAGAGACAATTTCCGCATTGAAGAAATCTTGAGTGAAGGTTGGAAGTCGAGATTCTAGTGGCAAAGATTCAGCTAAGAATTTCTTGAAATAATTCTTGCGGGTGGATTGACACAACAAAATGCATCGAGATGTTCCAGTGGAAGGGTGAGGGATGGTACATCGTCCAACCATTTGCAAAAGATCAGGCAAAGGGTAATCGACGTATCTATGTTCCCGCCCTTCATACGTTTGAAGAGACATTATCAACACTAGATGAGCTGAAAGAGGAATACTCCAGGCCGTTTCTTTAGAAGCAACAACCACCCGAATAGCATCGGCACTAAACAACCGTTCGACAATCCTACGATCATTCTTTGTCAATCCTTCATGATAGTATGCAATACCATATCCTAGCAATTCTCGTAGTTCACGATCTTGAACACGTAAAAGATGTGGTTCCAGATCTTCCTTTTCAATGTTCAAGAACCTTGACTCCCCCTCGCCGTCCTCATCCTCTAACCCTCCATCCCGATCACTGTCCGCGATCACATAGGCCAATATATCCTCCGCAGTCAATTTAGCCTGCTTCCTACTTGGAACAAACGCAATCACCGGTTGATCCTCCGCATACTCAATCATAGCCAAATACGCCGGTTTCGCCATAGCAATCATCAAACTCGGGAAATGAGGTACGCTGAAACTCTGAATATGCACCTCCATAGGTACCTGTCTTGCGCTCGGTGCAAAATTAAACACACTTCCACTTTTAGCTCCCAGCCAATCACCAACATCCTTTGCATTCGCCAACGGCACGCTCAACGCTACCATTCTTGTAGCATTCTCCGTCTGTGCGGCAACGAACCTGGCTCGAGAAGCAACAATCTCGTAGGTAGGACCGACGCGATGGTCCCCGATAAGATGGATCTCGTCAAAGATGTACAAGGCAACAGATTGAACATTCTTGCGTTGACGCCAACGACGAGAGAGAACGTCCCAATGCGAAGGGGTGGAGATGACAACGTCGGCCATTTCGAGTAGACGCAAATCGGCAGAGGTTTCGCCTGTGAGACCAACTACCTCTTTTCCATCTTGATACGAACCGAACTTGGCTTTCCATTCAGCGACACGAGGTGCAACCATGCATTCATAGGGAACGATGCAAACGGCACGACCCGCATCTTCGTCTTTCCACAGACGCAGCAGCGCGAGCTCCGCACAAACCGTCTTGCCACTACCTGTAGGAGCGCCGATGAAGACGGTATCGTCACTGCCGAAAAGGGCATGGAATGTTTGCGTTTGGACCTTGTTGAAGTGGTCGAAAGACTTGCGGTAGATCTCTTCCGCATCACGATCGGCAAGTGCGGAAACGGGTTGCGACTGAAGCTCCAGCAGTGGCGTAGGAGGCGGGAACTTTTCCGGCAGAATCAGATTCTTGAACGAGATCGGCAACCTCACCTCGCTGTGAAGCCACCTGTCACTGACAACGCTGATGTAGTAGTTAGGCGGGATCGGCTCCGTCATAGGGATGGTGAAGGTAACCGTATGCTCCTCTTCCGCATACTTCTTCAACAGCAAAAACTGATCGTGATAGTGCAGAATTTCTGCATCAACATCCTCAACCATGATCCAGAACGATTGTGCACCGCCGTGCACCTTCTCGTCCCACTGAAAGTCTGGTGTGATCGTAAGCTGTACGTGCAACAGCGATCGAGTCACGGGTTGGAAGAAAGCTTGCAACTCCAACTTGGGGAATTGGTGGACGAGACGATGGACAAGCCTTCCCGCTTTCGGGATCCCAATCAGCTCTCCGATTTCGTTCGGTTCTAAATCCCGCAATCGGTTCCACGGGTACTCTTTCCGCTCTAGCCGCCGGATCAAATCGGCCGGTACACCACGGAACTGCCTTAACGGAGTCATCGAACCCCACTGCCTCGATTCAACCATCTTGCACAAGTCCAACGCCATTCTGCTTAACCTTGCATATCCGCGTTTGAGGCAGATCTCAAAGATCGCTCGCAAGATACGTCCGGCAGATTGAGTCACATACACCACGTCAGCGGCAAGCACGTATCCATCGAGTTTGAGCTGCGAAATCCACGATTGCAGCAGCACGTTGACTTTGGCAATAGGGTCGTCGGCCGATTCCTTGACAGGAACGGGCACACGCTCGAGAAGTTTGGCAACTTCGAGCTTTTCGTCCTGTCGCACGACTTGGTGGCGGAACTCGTTGGAGAGCGCAAAGATACGGAAGAGCTCGATGAGGCCAAGTTGAGGCTTGATTTGCTGGTGGTACGTCGCCATGCTATCGTGTGTGATGTAGTAGTGAGATGCGATGCGGCCAAGCTCGTTCGAAGCAAAGTTGCCCGTGCGACGCTCGTAGCGTAACAGACCGCACTTTTCGAGCAACGCTGCGGCAGTGTGAACAATGTCAGCACGCTTCTGCTCGAGGAAAGGATCGTCTTCCGCATAGTCTGCAGTCACACTGTACAGCGTGGGCGAGCGAAGCATTCGCACGTAGAGGTAGGTGTACCCTAACCATGCGACCGCTTCGTCACGGTTGCGAATGGTACCGAGCACGATCTCGGCATTCAGGTTGTCGGCAAGCTTGGAGACGAGTTGCGACTCGATCGGGAGCTGTTGGTTGAGCAGACTGAGGTAATACTGTAATTCGGAGTGGTTGGTGATAATGATACCTTCACCAAACGTGTCATACTGCGGACGACCGGCCCGTCCGAGCATCTGAAGCATATCTTGCGGTGTGATCTCGCACCAACGCCCCTTTTCAGGGTTGTAGATCTGAGTGCCTTTGATAATAACAGTGTGTGCTGGAAGGTTGACACCCCATGCGAGAGTGGCGGTGGAGACGAGCACCTGAAGGTGTCCATCGGCAAAGAGTGCTTCCACCAGCTCACGGTCGAGTCGTGACATGCCTGCGTGGTGAATACCAAAGCCGTACGGCATCACGTCCTTCAGATCGCCATCGGTCACATTCTCTAGCTCGGATCGCAACACCTCCTGACTTGCTGGAGAAGGCGGCAAGAAGCGATTGAGTGTGTCTTGCTCCATAGCCTTATCGCGAATAAACTTGGCCGTCTTAGCAGTCTCTTTACGCGAGTGGACAAAGATGAGAACTTGGTTCTTGCCTGCCTGGTCAAGCGTCTTTTCGTACGTGACCTCGTTCATGACCAGCAATCGTTTGATGGCCTTCTTCTCGGTGATACCGACATACTCTTGCTTCAGCGGACATGGTCGATAGTTGGCTTCAAAGTAGAAAAGACCCGTCTCGGGGTTGACTCGAAGGAAGGTGGCGACATCTTGATAGTTGGGCAACGTAGCTGAAAGACCAACCAGACGCACTGGATCGTTCATCTGCTCCATGCGTCGGATGGTTCGAGAGATGATAGCTTCTAGCACTGGACCACGGTCGTCGTGCAGCAAGTGAATCTCGTCGACAATGAGGAGGCGGACTAAGTTGGTGTAGGAGGTGTCTGTGCTCTTGCGGCTGATGACATCCCACTTCTCTGGTGTCGTGACGATGATCTGCGTCTCGGCAATCTGAGCTTTGGTGAGCTGGCTATCACCGGTGAGCTCATTGACAATGATTCCATAGGATTGAAGTCGATCGCGAAAGTTGGCAGCTTGCTCGGAGACAAGCGCCTTCATCGGAGCGACGTAGACGATCTTGAATGCGTTGAGGTCAACCTCGCCAGTCTCGTCGTCGCGCCACTTGCTGATCTCGTTGAGAATTGTGAGCATGGCTACGTTGGTCTTTCCAGCACCCGTGGGGGCACAAAGCAGCATGGGTTCATCAGAGCCAAATGCGACTGGATAGCACCGCGATTGTACCGGATTGAGGGATGTGGCGCCAGGGAAGGCGGCCTGTGCCCAGACAGGCAGGCTTGCGATCGAGACAAGCTCACCTTCGCCCACAGTTCTTTTGACGGGAGCTGGAATGTGAATCTCTTCGTACCCTTTCTTGGTTCGCTTGAAGCTTCCCTCGGGAAGACGGACCTTGGCGTTGGTATTGAGGTGTCCACCTTGAGTGAATGCCATGGCTTCAAGATCGACGCCTTGTCTTGGTTTGACGGTGGAGCCGGGTGCAATAGTGGCACGCGAAGTGAGACGCTTATTTCTTTGCTGAGCATCTTCGAGATCGATAGGTGTGAGGCCGTTTGCTGTTGCATTGCCATTTGCTGTGCTGGAAGATTTGGCAGCGTCGCCTTGCAGAGCCTTCAGAATCCATGCAACACCCTTCTCGCGCATGGCAACCTGTATGTTGACTTTCTCATCGTCATCAGCGCGAGCTAAGCGCGTGCACCAGACCACAGCCTCTCTATTCTTGGTGAGAATCTGAACCAGTTCGAACTTGTCATAGTCAAAGAGCTCCATGAGACTGTTTTCGCAATCGCGGACCTCGGACTCGGCAGAGAGAATGTCAAAGGCGCTATCTGCCTTTTCGTTGGCCTCGTGCGCATCAGGATAATGTTGAGAGATCTGACGTTGGATCCAAAAGGCGTCGATGTCGCGTGGACTGATGTGAGTGGGATCGCGTTGCTTGGCATCACCATTCGCGGCTGCCGATGCGCTTGTTCCGATGAGCAGATCATCTTGTTGGTCATCGTCTGCTTCGGAATCAGAGCTCTTACTATCTTGAGCTTTGGCCTGCCGTGATGGAGCTTCATCGTCGGAGGCATCCGAGTCGTCACTGCCGTCACGGACCACATAGCCCACGCCATCCTGGTCGCTTTCCTCTTCGTCCTCATCAAACAGAACAGCTACACCTGTCTCCTGATCAATCTCGCCCATCTTGGCATCCACATCAGCGTTGCCATCGTTCTGCTCTGGCTCGTCATAATCTGTGATCTTCTTGCTGAGGTTGGTGAGCTGTCCAAAAGTTTCAGTGCTGAGTGTGCCCAGGATCTCTTCGATCTCCTTCTTCTTATCCAAGTCTTTGAGATCGTCATCCTTCAGAATCTCGAGCGTGGTGTCGGCAGCGGAACGTACGACATCTTGAGCTTGGTCGCCGAGTGCAGTATGAACTATGCTGAGAATGAGCTCGTAGATGTCTCTTGTCTCGGCGGTCCTGGGGTGGTAGCGGAGACCTTCGAGCTCGGCGGTAGCCTGGAGGATGTCGGTATAATTGGATTGATTCGAGAAGGAGGCAGTGGTTGCGGCCTGTCGTTTTGATGAGCGCTGGTTCAATTCATCGTCGGCTTGCGCCTTTTTGCGCTTCTTGTCGAGATCTTTGACGCCTTCTGACTTTACTGCAGTTCCCATATCACGAACATTGATTCGGCCTGCCAGCGACTCGGCTTCGCCAGACGGCTCATCTGGGCGACGATGTGATCGGTCGGCATTGATGACGAGAGACGAGAGTGCCGAGTATTGGTAGCCGGAAAGGTCTGGCTTTTTGGGCGGCATGATGTCTGCTAGTATGCGATGTTGCCAAGTCAGAAGCAGCAGCCAACGTGCGAGTTACACAAATCGAGAAGGTTGGGAAATCTAGGCCTGAGTCATGGGTGATCGAAGGCAAGGTGGCGTGATTCCAAACCAGGCGATGAGTGTCGCTAAGTGCCGAAAGGGTGAGTGTAGAATCGGATCTTCCGTTGGAGAATGCGGCGGCAATCGGATTGTCCGATTTCAGTCGTGATCAAGGCTGTGCCAGAAAAGGTGGTGTTGCGGTAATGAGCCGACGAGCCCGTGATGAGACGCTTTCCAATTGTAGTGTTGTGCTCGTATGAAAAACAATCGTGCTGGGTCGCTGATGTCAATGTAGAAGATCAGCGACGGTCGGTCTCGCAAACCCGGTTGTGTCCTTTGATATAGCGACGAGGCAAGCTGAGAGAAAGAGTGATGAGCAGCAAAGCGTCCGTCGCCTGATGCAGTGTGTGTATGGACTAAAGATGGATGGCTGATGAATGTTCGGAAGTGTAATATTGTGTGTTCTTCTTGATCAGCGAGGCGACCAAAAAGAATCCGAGCGTCAAGCTTCCTAATGAATAAGTTGACGCGCTCAGCCAACACAGAGTATCGTAGCTGCTGAGAAAGCCATGTGCTGCCTCAAATATTGAGTGCTTCAGCGCGTCTAAAATGCTGAGTCGCTTGGCAAACAAAATGGCAAGAAATCGAAAATTTTCCAACTTTTGACTGGCGAAGCGACGCGTCTGGCTAAGCCCTAACTAAGATGGAATCGGTTTGGGCTGACGCTGCTTGCCTTGTGGAAGGCCGAAATCCGCGAAGGAGAGCAGAGCAGCTCTCAGTTCTCAGTCACAAGTGGGACTTCTCATCTCTCTCTTTCTGCTACGACTCATCAAAAGGGCCTTAGTGCCAACCCATCCTTAAGTCTTTCCCTTCCTTTCCGACCATCATCACAGTCCATCTCAGCACTTTCCTTTCCCACGTACAAACTGCATCAGAATCGATCGCCGCCAGTCTCGTCGTCTATACCTTCGTTCGACCTTGTTTCTCTTTCAAAGCGCGGCACATACAATGGACTCAGCTTGATCCCGAACACTTTCTTGACAAAAAGTCGGTAGAGCTCTCAATCCACTTTCAAGGCAGTCATTCTCGCTCGTTCGTATCGATATCACCTTGTTACACCCGTGCATTCAACTGGACTTGTCGTCCTCCGCCTTCTTCCGCCTCGCAGCTAGCAGCATGATACCCACGGCGGAGCGCAGCGTCTCTCTCTAAGCACCTACTTTTACGCACGTAACTGAGCTCAATCTCAATATGATCAAGCCTCCGGCTATGGGCGTTTTTGCCCGTGACCCTCCACCACAAGGGAGGGCAGGCTCTTCCTCTTCCACACCGTCTTCTACGTCAACAGCACAACTCCAATCTCTCCCATCCAACCTTGCTGCTGCTACTGCTGCGACCTCACACGACACTTCGACCGCTCTCCGCTCCGTAACATCTGCAGCTGACGGACCACCATCAGATCCTGCCAATCAGGACGACGAAGCAGCACAGGATGATGACGATCAAGGAACAGTCGATGAAGAAGCGGGCATCATTCGTTGCATCTGTGGCTGCGATGACGATGACGGCTTCACCATCCAGTGCGATCGATGTCTTGTTTGGCAACACTGTGCTTGCTTTGGCATGTCACAAGCTTCCGTGCCAGACGAGTATCTCTGCGAACAATGTGAACCTCGTCCCGTCGACGTCGCGTTTGCTCAGGCACATCAACAGAAGCGCAAGAACAACGAGGCCCGCAAAGCTCTCATGGACCGCAACCTCAAGCGACAGGCTCAGGCTCTTGCAACCAACAGCAACAATAACTACAACAACCACGACTTGCATGCTCAAGCTGCTGCTGTTTCCTCTCCTACCTCTAGCATTCATCCTGCTGTTGCTGCCGACGACCATCTCGCTGCCGGCATTCAACCGTCCGCAGGCCTTCTACCGCCATCAGCAACATCAACATCAGCAGCTCGGTCTCGCAAGCCAAGCCAGGCTCTTGATCTCAGCAATACCCAATTCGTCGTTCCCGAAGTTCCTGCCAGTGCAGGTGCAGGTGCAGCACACCGTGGAGGCAAGCAGCGCAAAGGTCAGAAGGGATCACGTCGAGGCTACGAGACACCATCGTCCGTGTCAACTCCAGTCAGAGGCGTCTTCACTCCTGGCAGCTCTCATGAACGCATCGAGGATCCATTCGACGCAACGGAACAGCTCGAAGCATGGCACGTCGAGTTCACCCCCATCACAAAAAACGTCGTTGCGGATCCATCCATTGTCGAAAACCTTGCTGCTGCCATGCTCGATTGGGAGGAAGGCAGCCCACTCAAGGCCACACCAGCGCCTTCGGGTCGTGTCATCGTTCCAACAACAAAGTCTTCTTCCAGCCATGCCCGCCATCTCGCCAGCAGCAAACTTGCATCTGCCGACTCGTACCCAACGTCTTCGTCCGCATCGTCTCCGTCGTCCTCATCTCCACGTGGTGCAAGCTCGCCTACCGCGCCCGAGTTTCCTCAGGGCATCTCGGCGGTCGGAGATGAATGCATTCCTGTTGAGTTGACGGGCCCCACGCTAGCCGATCTCACATGTCGAACGTATGTCAAGCACATCTCAGAGTCTGCTTCCGCAGGCGTCTTTAGCAATGTGCTGTACGTCAACAACTCGGCAGACGAGCCACAACGAGGATGGTGTGCTTCGCGTGCTTTCTCGCGGCCTGTCATGCATGGTCTTTTCGCTGATGCCTCTATCCCGGCCGGCGCCTTCATCTCGGAATTTAGGGGCGAGCTTTACAGCGCAAGCTCCTATCGCAACAATCCCATCAACCAATACGCCGCCCTTGGTGCTACCAAGCCGCATATTCACCTCCTTCCGCCGCCACTCAACCTCGCTATCGATGCTCGAAGATACGGAAATGAGGCCCGCTTCGCGCGTTTCAGCTGCCATCCCAACGCTGTCCTTCGTCCCATCTTGTTCCGTGCCAATGGCCAGCCTCCAGCACGTTCACGCACCAGTTCACGAGCACAGTCGCCCGCAACAGCCGTTGCATCCTCAGCACTGTCAATGCGACAACTCAGGTATGCCGACACGCCACCTGCAGAGAACAGGTCAGAAGAGCCTCAGCTTCTTTTTGGTTTGTTCGCCCTCACCGACATTCCTCGCACGCACGAGATCACCCTAGGCTGGGAATGGGACGATGCACACATTGTCCATTTCTTACCTGAATTGGTGCAAAACCCATATCTCGAGTCCCGCGAAGGTGACGTTGACGCCGACAAGCACACCGCCAACATGGTGGCGCTTGTGGAAAAGGGCGAGTTCCCCTACGCCGACACCGAGTTCTCCGCCAAGATGAGCACTGTAGCTGCAGCGCTTTTGGGCTGCGTGCTTTGCGCATGCATCGGTTCTGCAGCTCCGCCTGGCGGCGGCGGAGGCGCGAGTGCCAATAATGGCCGCAAGCAGGATTGTGCAGTTGCGCAGATGCTGCGCGTAGGTAACGGCATGTCACTTCTCAACGTCACTATGCCTGGCAAAACGAATCGTAGAGCAAAGCTGCCCGACTTTGCACCACTCGTAGGCATCCGCAGACACTGGCGGCAGATCAGCTTCCCGCCAACGCCAGAGACATCGGTCAAGGATCAAGGCTCGCCCGTCGACTCTTCATTGCTCGAAGTCGTGGCGGCCGATGGCGAAGCATTCCTCGACGGCATGGATGTCGACGGGGAAGTAGGCTGTGGCGGCAACGAATCGATCAGAAAGCCGAGCAAGTCGAAACATGGTTCTCCAAGCAAGAACGATCGCATGGATGTGGACGGAGAAGAGACGGAATCTGCAGCAACACAGTCAGATGATGGAGATGACACTCGATCGATTGCCTCTTCGCTAACGGATCCGCTCTCTGGTCTGAGCGAGAACGAGACGCTCAGCGAAGACGAGGACGAAGACCTGATGAATGCCTTGCAGGTAGCCGACGGTGTGCGACCTCGTCAGCCAACAGCCAAAGGAGGCGAGACAAGCCCAGTTGATGCCGAGCTGTCTGGTCTCTTCCTCTTGCCTCCAAAGAAGCGTTCCATGCGAACGCGCATCAAGGCTAGCTTGGCACCTTCGGACGAGGAGAACGATGCCGACGAAGCTGATCGCGACGACGAGCATCCCTCAGCTCGAGTCATCAAGGGCCGTAAATCTGCCGAGGCCTCGAACAAGGTCAAGGCTGGCGCTAAGAGAAAAGGCAAGGTCGAGGCAGGGAGAGCCGTTCCCGACTTTTCATCAGACGAAGATGAGGGCCACGACGACTACGATACGGAGACACCAGTCAAGAAGCGAAGAAAGTCTGGTAACATTGCTGATCCAAGCTCGCCACTCTCTTCCGTACCATCGCCTGATTCGGCCGATTCCAGTCTCAGCCCGCCACCACCTGTGCCACGCCTTTCGGCCAAGCACCGTCTCGAAAATCAGAAACGTACGAGCGACGTCGAATTGTCCAAGAAGAAGCGTGCAGCAAAACGTGAGCGTGCCAGCAACACTCGTTCACCCGTATCAAGGCCTAAGGAATCGGCATCGAAGCGCCAAAAGAGGGAAGAGGCACGCATTCATCGCAATGCCATTCTCGATCTCGGCGACACCGAATCAAGCGAAGAAGAGCTCTCTTCCGATGACGGGGAGGTTGACAAAAGCGACCTCAAGCAGCGCCACGATGAAGACGCAGACGATACTGTTGGTATCATCGAGAGTCGTGCGTCGACGCCCCGCGCGAATAAGAAGGTTACAAGCTTGGGCAAGTCGGAAGCTGCAAGCACGATCGGCAAGGACGAAGCGCCTACCAATGAAGCAGACTTTACTCGAAGGACCAAGACGGAAAAGGAGACGCGAGCCGCACCGACTGCAGCTGAAGAAAGCGCATCTGCGAAGAAAGATACCCCGACCAAGACCAAGAAGGTGCGCCGTATCCTGTCAGACTCTGAGCCAAGCAGTGACGAAGAGGGTGCGGTCGCTCCTGTCGCAGCAACCTCTGCAGCACCATCAACCTCGATCGCAAAGAAGGAGTACGGCAGAAACGACCGTGCTATAGTAGCGTCTACGGAAGCAATAGCCGCGACTGCCGAAGCAGAAGACAGCAAGGTCACAACGGAAAAAGCTGAAGCCGCAGCGGCAAACCTTACTCCCGTCCCAACAAGCGCTCCTCCTCCCCCAGAAGTGAAGAAGGAGGAGCCTAGAGTCAAGCTCTCGCTAGCCGAATACAAGCGTCGACTTGCTGAGCGACGCGTTTCGGAGCAGCAAGGTAACAATGTTTCAGCAGGGCCCCTGACCCCTTCTCTCGCCACCCCAACTTCAGAGATGGCACCGTCGCCCTCACCAGCTGTTGAGAAGAGCGATCCGCTCCCATCGACGCTGTCGCGTCCTCCGGAGCCACGCATGGCTACCACGCCCTCTGAAGCAGCATCTACTCCCGCGCCGTCCGCTCCGGAAGCCCCGGAAGTCAGCAAAACGACTTCAGCGGTCCCGCGAGGTGTGTTGTTCACATCGATTTCGGCGCCCACAGCTATTCGCTCCGTGGAGATTCCCAAGTCACCGTCGCCCGAGCCTGTGAACGCGACGTCCGCGTCACAGCAGGGTACGTCGGGCTTTAAACAGCCTTCTGAAGTGGTGAACGCATCCTCTGTTCCAGGCCAGGCAGCCTCTTTTGAGCCGGGAGCGATCGGCAGCACAACCGCAGCGGACGCCTCATCGCCAGCTTCGGCCGTCAGCAGCTTGCACGCCTCTTCGGGCGCTGCCGGTGACACGCCTGCACTGCTCAGTCGGCTTGAGTCGCGACGCAATCGTGCTCCATCGCTCATGGGAGGTGACAAGGATGGTCAGCAAGCTGTCGTTGCCGTTGACGGATTCGCAAAGCCGCAAACGACTACCACAGGTGCTGGCACTCCATCCAGCTCAAGTACGCGGGGAGCAGCATCCCCTTCGTCCATACCAACCGCCACAACACCATTGCAATCCCCTTCGTTGGGGCCTGCGCGAGTCGGCTCTGGTCGACTGCCCCCTTCGCCCTCGTCATCGTCATCGGCATTCAATCCTCCGAAGGCACCCCGAGCATTCATGAGCCCACCCAGTGGTACATTGCCTTCACCGACCACCGCATCAGCACCATCCGCATCGACGTCAACCGTATCCTCCGCAGCAACTGCTGTTGCCACCGCGACTACCGCAACCAGCGCTCCAACCTCAGCCATCACATCGACGCCCGCGCGTAGCATTGGCATCGCTGGCGTTGCAGCTGGAATCGGCAACACGCCTTCTACAGCTAGTTCTGCCAGCTCGACCTCTTCTGCCTCGCGCCACCCGGTTCCTGGTGGAGGATTGACATCGCCCACGCCCAGCACAACAGCATTGCCAGCATATCCGCCTCGCAACTTTGCTGGGATCCCGAAAGGCCCGGCTAGTATGCGTGACTCGGATCCTCGTGCTGATGCTTGGGCTGAAGCGAGAGAGGTCAGGGAAGCCAGGGAAGCTAGGGAAGCTAGGGATAGAGACGGCAGGGATTATCCTGTTGTTAGGCATGCAGCGGATCCACCGAGCGGGGGAAGGGATATGGGTTGGGGTGAGAGGTCGTCGCGCGATGCTCTTCCACACGCACTAGGAGATCGTGAACCGACGAGAGGTGGATGGGGAAGGGAAAGGAGAGATCCTTACCCATCTTCGAGAGGGGAGAGGTTCTTTGGAAGGGATGAGCCGGCAAGCATCTCGAGCACAGCTGGCATTGGTGCCACTAGCGACGCGGCAGGTAGTGGTGCAAGTGGACTTGCTAGTCGATTAGATTCTCATCCTCACTCTTCCCATGGCTATTCTGCATATCGTCGACCCTCGGCAACAGAGCATGACGAAGGTGTCCTTTCTTCGCCTTACGATAGACCATCCGATTCATACAACAGAGGAATCGTTGTAAGAGGTCGTGCAAATGGAGCAGGGACGACAAATGCATCCACAATAGGTGGCGGTGGTGCAAGTATCAGAGATGGTAGAGAGCCAATGATGAGAGGAGGTGATGGATATCGAGATTACGATGATCCCATTCCCAACGGAGGCGGTGGCGGTGGTGGTGGTGGTGGTAGAGGTAATTATCGAGGCGAAAGAGGCGAAAGAGGTGGTGGATGGGGAAGATCAAGACCTCCTAGAGGTGGAAGTGAAAGAGGTGGTGGTGGTAGAGGAAGTAGTGGAGGTGGAAATGGATGGATGCGATAGTTTTTTTCACCACACACTTCTTTGATATATATCTATGACGAGATAATTCTTGTACTCATGTGACTTGTGCCGATATTTTTGTTTTCTTATCTCTCTCTGTTTGGAAATTGATGTACTTTTTTTACACTTCTTTCTTTTTCTCACACATATGTACACGAGTGAAAGAGTGAATAGACGTATTTTAGGTCACAATAGCTTTGCAAGACCTTTCAGATTTCATGAAATACTGTCGGCAATTACACAGAAAAATCGAAACACGGATGGAACTTATAACAACCTTGAACTTGAGAACATATAACTTGAAATCCTATCGAAGAAAGAAAGAAGCAGGAAACTGTGAAGTATAAAGATGATGAATTTAATCCTCAGGATCGGATAAATCTGAACTTTCATTCCCACTTTTTTCTTCCCCTTCTTCTTCATCATCATTATCTTCCTCCTCATCACTTTCATCTTCATCTTCAGATTCTAATTTCTTTTTCTTTCTCCCCCCGTTTTTCTTACCCTTCCTCCCTTTCTCACCTTCACCTTTCACTCCCGCTTTTCTTTTCTTCCCAGTCGAAATATTACTTATACTCCATTTACCACCATTAACTCCACCTATTTTCCCACCTTTAACCTTAACTTCACTCAATTGCCTTACTAAATCACTCGGCAAATACGATCTTTCATAAATCTCTCTTTGAACTTCTCTACTAGGTAGCGGTTTAAAAATATCCCCTGGTAGCGTAACTTTCCCTGGATAACTTTCAATTATCCAACCTTGCTGCGCAGCTCTTCTCTTAATTACTAATTGAGCTAATTCACTTAACGCATATAAATTTTCACTTGCTCCTTGACTCTCACCATCTCTAACCCCTTTAACTCTAGTAGCAAGATAATAAAACAAAGAAACATTATTTCCTGTACAAAGTGAATCCAAAAAGAATTCAATATACCTCGTAAAACCCATCAAATCTTCTTTCGTCTCTCGACTAAAATCAGGATGATGTGCTAAAAGATGTAACAATCTTGGAAAAGAAACATCTAAATTCTTTAACCTCTGTTCACCATTCATACTCCTAATACAAGATTGACAAGATCGAATAACCATCATTCTATTTTCATCTTCTGGATCATACGCTGCTAAAAATCCCATAGCCAAAAATCTACTATCAATCTTTCTATTAACCAAATAAGTCAACAATTTAAACAAAACTTTGGATCGAACATTAAAACTCTCATCTTGAACCATAAAAGCTAAATCCAAATATTCCCTTCCTATACATGCATCGTAACTAACATGTCTTGCTAATTTGAGTACGCAAATACCAGCTTGAAGTCTCATTCGACTCTTCGCCGCTTTGGGTGTATTCAGTGTCTTCGCTTCTCCTGCACTAATAACAGCCCATAGAAGTCGGAAAATCGGTTTGGCCATATCTGCTGCACTATCTGTCTCTGCAAATGCTTCACATCGTCTTGTCAGAACAACAAGAGATAGCAGTTTAGCATGTAACTCGTAATCTAAAGCGTTGTCTTCGACCCAGTCCCCGCTTGACGAATATGCTTTCATTTTCCCGGCAGATAAAGGTTTCAGTAGGATGTCAGACAGAATGGTCCTAACAACCGTACTCGAAACATTCTCAGATGCATCAGGAGCATGCTTGAACAGTTGTGATAGACTGTACAGTATCGCAACTTGTCGTTCGGGTTTAGCTGTAGAGAGGTTCTTTGCTAAGCTGTCAAGAACCTCTTCTAAGACTCCGAACGCTGCACTGGAGGAAACAGAGGTTCCAGGAGCACCTGGTTTCTGACCAACAGCTTTCCTTCCACCTTTCGCTCCGCCAGTTGCGACAATGGCCAAAAGCTTTGACGCGAACTTGGATTGAAGTGGCGTGCCTTTGAGAACGAGCTTCGCTAGACGTTCTACTGCCTTCCTGTCCAATTGAACCTTGGTTGCGTTCCATTGAGCGACGGAAGCAAGTCCTTGAAGGCAGGTTTGGGTGAGGATTGGATTGTTGTCCTCGAACAAAGCTTTGCACAGCTCGGGAACGTGCATTGCTAGCATGGCAGGGCAGCGTTTGGCGATGAATTCTAGGAGTTCGTTCGATGATGCCCGGTGTGTTTCTGCATCTGTTGCGTCGGGTTGCGAAGAAGAGCCTGACGACGATGACGCTTGAGATGATTTCGAGTTGTGCGAAAGCTTCTTGATCAACGTCGGAAGGGCGCTTCTATTCAAAATCCAGTAGCTTCCATTTCGAATGAACACCGTCATCGTTTCCAACATCGCCGAGTTAGCATTTTCAATCCGTCTGAGAGCATCGTTGCGACTCTTTACAGCTGTCTTGAGGTCAGTTTGAGGGTCAAAGCAAGTCCTAATGAGTCGGTAGATCCGTGTATCGTTGAGCTTTGCGAACGCATGCAAGTCGGTCTTGGCCTTTTCCGGATCCGCGAAGAGTACGGCACACCTTCGGATCTTATCCGCCATCATAGTTTTGACAACGCTCGAATCCTTATCCGCAGCAACATCTCCTCCGTTGTATTGCTCGCAAGCATCCAAGAATGTATCAAACAAGGCTGGCCTTGTGAAGATGAGATTGCTGAGACGGAGCATGGCCTTTGTCGCTTCGGGTTCCATGTACTTCATCACTAATAGCAAGCGATTCGTCCACACGGCTTCGTCTTCCTCTAGGTTGAACGGAAGAGGCAGGATGTACTTTTCGACCGTAGTCGCGACAATCTGCTGCATATCCACTTGTCCAGCATACAAAGCTTTGAACACCTCCTGTGGAATCCAGGCAAATTGCTGGATCGCAGCTGGATCGTTGTTCTCAATCTCCGAATAGGCCATATCGAACCATCTTCCAACTGCCTCCAAAGACTCGCGTCTCACAGAGTTCTTCCTATCCCTGCATCTGTCCGCCACTGCAAGTAACGTCGACTTCTGCACATGATGCAGCGCAGTTTCATAATCCAACGAACCAAGCATCTTGGCTGTGGCTGCTCGAACCCTTTCATCTGACTCGAGCAGCTTGCTCTCGATGATAGGAGTCAAGTCGTGACGCAGCTCGGGATGATGCACGAGCAAAGGCTTGACACATTCAGCCCATACGACACGCAAGCTGGCTGACTTGTCGTTTGCCCTGCCCAGCCACGCTCGCCAAGTACCGGCATACCTTCTGGCCAGATCGTTTGTCTCACCCGCTGTAGAGCTTGGCTTCTCAGCAAACATCTGACCAAGCACCTTTGTGGCTAGAACCCGGATCGGAAGATCTTCGGCTCGCAATTCCTCTTCCAACTGCGGGATTACGTTGAGCAACAACGAAGGCACGACTCTGTTGATTTGAACGATAAGCGTGTGCGCCTTGTGCAAACTCTCCTGTCTCTCGTCCTGGTCTTCCTCTTGCGAAGCGGAGATCATGACCTCGTTGAAGTACTGTGCAACATTCTTTTGCAGTCTGTCCTTGGTATGTGTGCAGACCTCCACTGCAACACGATGTGCAGAGATGTTATGTTTGACCGCCTTGGGCGTGAAATTGGCCAAGAGCAGCTCGAGCACTTCCGAGGGGATGGTGACACACTCGTCAATCAACTGAACAAGCACGTCTGCCATACAGATCTCGACGTTTTTGCTCATATCTGGTCTTGCTAGGTCCAAAAAGCCTTTGAAGTAATCGGTGACCATCTCATCAGCATTGGCCAGATCGCAAACCAAGACGATGGATTTGACCGTACTGAGACTTTCGAGAAGATAGAAATATTCGGCGTATTGAGGTCCATTGGGCTTACTTAGTCCAGCTTGAGGCATGGTGAGTTGGTGAAGGAAGAATTGGAAGATATCGCGAAGTTCGGCAGGGGTGAAAGGGGCGTTAGGAGCAAAAAGACGAAGCATGTCGGCGAGACAACAGGCAACGTTGGCTTTGACAGCTTTGTCTTTGTGAAGCATGAGGGCGGGGATGACAAGTTCTTTGCAAATGTCTTTGAGGGAGGAGACGTCGACTTCATCTTGATCCATTTCGCTCAGTTCGGTGCGAGCTTGTTTGATGCGTTTGAGAAGCGCATCAGTGGAAGTGCCCTTCTGGTAGATTTTGCCTTTCAGAGAGAGACGGGCGAGGGCTTGGCGGCGCGTTGTGAGGCCGCTGGAAGAACCGGATGAGGAGCCGGCAGTGGAAGTAGCTGCCGCCATGATGGGCGAGTCGATTTCGCACAGCTGTCCGCTGTTTCTAATGATGTAATGAGATGACGATGTGTTGCTTAAGAGGTAATAGTCGGCTCGCCGAGCAAGTAGAAGCTATGCTGTAGACCGTGGAGGGTATGAAAGGGACTGCGGCGGTGACGACTGGCGTGGATCCGGAGATGGTGATGTGCCGAGCTGTGTCGGAATGCGATGGATGTCTACTGGATGCGCAAGTAGGGTCGGTATTGGTGGAGGAGGAGAATGGAAGTGATGGGCATGGCAGCTGAAGATGAGAGGCGCAGTCAATGGATTGATTGAGGGAGCGCGTTACTGTATTGGCTGAGTGAGAAAGCGCTGCAGTCCATGCGCAGAAAAAGTGTTGGATTGGCAAGCCAAGACGCGCTCCACGCTTGGTTTCAGTTGCGCTTCTCTGCAGGCTGAGGAGAAGAAACGCATAAGTTAAGGCGTCCGCGCGTTAAGCACAGACGCGTCTTCACTCTGCCTATGCAGTCACTTGACACACGCAAGACAAGATCTCAGATAAGTTACAATACTTCAGAGCGGCTGACGCTTTTTCCCTGAAGCAGCAACAAGACACACACACAAACTTCAGGGGCTGTCGTAACCTTGTGCTTGATCGTGCCTGGGGCATTGGCATTGAGCAAAACAGACTATTATCATCACGCTACGGAGAGCGAGCTGGTTTGCCGAACCAGAGCAACCTCTTGCTGGATGTCACCGAAAGCCTTGCGCATCTCTCGGCCCGTGTGTCCTCCTTGATTTGATCGGCCAAATCCAATTTCGAGCTCTTGAATCGATTGAGTGAGCAGCTGTTGAGCTAACTCGATACGCATCTCCTCCGGCACATTCGGTGGATCTCTGAGAATAGATAGCGTATCTTGGTCGCCTCGTGCGGTGGTTTGCTCCACGGCAGCGCGACACACCGCAGCATTTGGCTGCCAGCCGGCTCGTATTTCTGCGCCGTCAGCGCTATCGTCCGCTTCACGCTGACGCTGACGTTGTGCGTTGTCGATTTGTGCAAGAACGAGCTTGGCTAGCGTCGCAATAGCAATGGCTCGAGCCGGATGGCCCTTGGGATAGATGGGTGTGTTGGAGGCTTGTGTGCCTGCTACTACCAGCATTTGCATTCTTATCGCCTCATCGAAGCAGTACACCGCTGCTTGCTCGTCGGATGCATCTGTCGCGTCGACTGACAATAAAAGAGAGCCGACTTCGATCAGGCAAGTTGTGGCTAGCCTGAGAAGCTGGAATAGGGGCTGCCACGATGGTGGATATCGCTCCACCAATGTCGGCAGTGCCGAAGCGCATCGATTCCATGCTGCCTCCGATTCACCTCGATCCAGTAATCGTGATGCCTGCTTGAGCACATCCTTGGCTTGCCGTGTATCCTCTGCCACCTCAGAAGGAGTTGACTTGGATGCTGAGTGGCACTTGTTGCATTTGGCCGCTGGCGCCGTCGCTGCCGATGGACCATTATCATCTTCTGTTGTTTCGAAAGCTGTACCATCGATCCAACCACCACAGCGTTGTGGACACCAGACGGCACGTCGAGGGTCAATCCAATTATTTGCCTGGGGTGGACGTACACCAAAGCCCTGATAGGGAGCATGCTGCATCGGTGACGAGGACCATGACGGGGAGGCAAGCGGCTGTCCATCTGCTGCAGCCCGTTTAGCCTGACTCTTGCGACATAGCTCGCATCGGCAGTCGAAGCAGTACCTCTTCTTCAAATAGCTTTGACGATCTTGGTAAGTGTCAGCCACGTCAACATACGAGATCAGCAGTTCCTCGCCCGGTTCGATCGCACGCAACGCAACCAGCTGCATAATCTTATCTTCGCCATCGTTCCACTTCTGTCGGCCATTCTTGGCCGCACCGCCGAACGGAAACACAACCGCCGCATTCGGAGTGCAAGCATGGTTGATCATAGCCATACTCGGATGCATACATACACCGAGCGGATTAAGATCGCTGTCGGTGAGTGTGAACGAGTTGCTAGCAAACTGGCAAACGAGGTCCAGCAATTCTGTGGCCGAGTCGATGCCAACGGCTCGCAATGCGTCTCCCTGCGAGAAGGTACTTTCGGGTTGCAGCATCTCGTTCAGTTGAGCCTCGCCTCTCGAGACGGGGCCGAACGTGGCATTGGCACGTGCAGCTGCGGTGAGATACTGTGCAAGATGAAGCGCAAGCTGTGCCTGCTTGTGCAGCTCTTCCGGAGCGAATCTCTCTCGATGCGAGCAGAGTTCAAGCAAGTCTTCGCCCTCCCCCTCGCCTCGAGCTTTGTCCTTACCACCACCGACGCGGCTACGAGCCCAGATGTATCGAGCAAGCGCCCGCATCATGGAGCTCGGAAGTCGCATGCGGTCGTCCTTGTGGCCGGGCGAGTCTCGCTTGTCAGCACCATCATCGTCATGGTTCTCCTCTTCGCCACTGTCATTATCGCTGTCATGATTCTGGAGCTGTCCTGCAGCCGCTGCAGCGGCTACTACCTCGTCATTGTCCTGAAATGACCCGATGTTGAAAGGTGCACTGCCAGCTTGAGACTGAGTATAACGGCTGGCTAGACGCTGATCAAGCTGACGTTGCTGACGCAGTGCAGACCTGTACGTGTGAAGCTGCTGCATAGCTCTCAGAGCCTTGCATTCGTCACGGTGACTGGGCCAATCACGTCGTTGACAGGCAGCTGAGCAGTAACGTACTACCTTGCACGCCGAACACCTCTGCAACTTGGAGGGGACGCCAGACTCCGAGACGGACGGCGGCGAGTAGCATGCTGAGCAACGCTCTTCGAGCAGAGCAGTGGATAGAACAGCCACTTCGGGTCTGACTCGGAGAAGCACATCGCCGGGACGACAGCTCGAGATGCCGGCGGCTGCCCATCCACCAGGAGCAGATTGTGAGCTTGACAATAGCTTGGAATAGGAGTACGACATGGAGCCAGAGAGCGATCGGGAGGTGTTGGGCGGTGAGAAAGCCGACGACGAGCTGGAGATGGAAAAGTCGGCTGGGGAGGGACCATTCTTGGGAAGAGGAGCATAGAAGAGGGCCCGCTCGCTTGAGTACGGATCGAAACGGAGTTCAAGATCCTGAATGTCAGGGAGCCGCACCCTGCTGCCAGCCGTGCCAGGTTGAGGCTTGTCTGTGGCAGCATTGGTGCCCTGCTGTTGCTGTTGATGAAGAGGGGGTCTCTCGTTCGCATCGTCGTGGCTTGGAATTGGCCTGGATACCGATCCAACCGATATAGGATTCGACGATGCCGGCCTACTGCTGCCTGGAATGGGAACGGCATCTGCTTGAGCTCCAGCGGAAGATGAAGCAGGTGGGCCCATATCACCGCTCACGGCTGAGGTCATCGCATTCTGCTGCTGCTGGTGTGACCTGTTTGTGCCTGGATTCGCACCATCGTTGGCTGAAAAGAGAGGATTGCGTCTGGCATCCCTCTGCGCTTTGAGCGCGGCAAAGGAGGATGCGGAAGCCATTGCCGGAAGAAGCGTCGAGGATGGACAGCAATGTAAGGGAAGAGAGCGGACAAGAATTCGGTTGTGGTGGTGAGAAAGTGTCGTGTGCAAAGTGAACTGAGCTTCGTATCGAGCGGAAGCAAAGAACGCGGAAAAGCTTTGAAGTTGCCGATTGACGGGATCGTATATAGGAAAAGCACGGCTATGCTGAACTCAATCAGACACTGCGCACACGGCGCACACACTGGTCGACGATGCGGAATCTCGCGTCGGAGCTGAGCGAGCTAAGTTAGCTCGCCTTGAAGAGCTTTGATCCCTTTTCGTTGGGTCGGATCAGAAAGAGATACGGAAAGCATAATAGATTACAGGACAGATACTGCAATTCGCCGACGCTTTCCGACAAATTGAGCGTTCCTTCTGTGCTTCTGTGCTTCTGTGCTCTGTGCTGCAAAGCCGCTGCCAAGTCAAGTTGAGTTGAGTTCTGTTTGAGATTGCGCGTTCTCATGCAAAAAGAAGCGAAACGTGTGGAAAAGCGGAAGCTTCCCGACGAGGGAAACACGAACCGATCTGATCTCGCAAGCATCGGTGCTGTTCCTTTGTTGTCCCGATTCCCATCGGTATGCCTGACCAATTTACGCGACACGCATTCCTCACAGAACGCGTGGAGGGAGCTAGCTCATTTACGCGACATGCAATCACGTCAAAAAATGGTGACTGTAGAGAGGCGAGGTGAAGAATTGATCAGGGTTTTGGCAGCATCGTCAGGCACAGCAGCCGTAAACGCGTTCGATTAAATTCCACCTTGCAACTGTCACAAATTCCTTTTGCTCGCACAAGCCTCTTTCCGTTTCAAGCATTTTACAGAGAGAAGCACGTCGCGTTTTGCTGTGAGCCTGCCTCGCTGCATTGCTCGATCCCTCGTCGAGTTGAGCAAAGCACAGCAGAGCAGAGCAGAGCAGAGCACAACACAGCATCCGAGTTGAAAGAAACGAAAAATGATGGAGCATTTGATCTTTGTCAGTGGCGTAAATGAGCTCAGAAATTCAGGACGAGAAAAAGGGAAAAGACAACCGAATCGAGTTGCGTGTGCCGAGTGAACGTTAGAAGGGTCTTACGATCATGCCTGTGTAAGACCTTGTCTGCGTTCGTGGATGGATTTACTGTACTGTACTGCGTTGCTTTATTCTTGACCATTCGCTTCTGCCTTCATCCTGAGTCCATCTCTCGTCACCACCCTCTATCCATCCATATACTCGTTCCACTGCTAGAATTGCTCCCATCGCATCACACCCTCGAACAACCAATATCGCACATACCCATCCATCTATCCTTTGCATACCACCCAACAGCCTCGATTCTTGCTCAGCTCCAAACTCTACTCGCACCTCGCACCCATTCACACGCATAACCATACACAAGATACCATCGCATACCAAGCTTCGCATCGACAACAGCATCCTCCCGTCCATGTCCATCTGATCACGGAAGCAGACAGCCATCCACTCTTGGCAGCAGGATCATCACAGCCGAGCTTCTCAACTCGTGCCCCATCACATCCGATCCTCTCCAACAATGTCGATCCAACAAGGACTCGTCTCTCCACCACTGTCCGGCAGAACGGACAAGACGAGCCAGCCGCGTGTCGCAGATTTCCACAAAGGCATCACTGCTGTGGATGTGTTTGGCACAACTGATTCTCACCAAGCCAAAGCTCCTTACTTCGAACAGAGACACCACGCCATCACTAGTCCTGTCAAGAAGCACCATGGCGACCTCGCCGATGCAGACCGCACCGTGCGTCCCCTAACTCCCCCTATGAGCAAGGACGTCCGCCACGATGAAGCAGCTCGTGAACATCACAGTGACGCCAGACACCAAACAGCCAGCCACGAAACAGATCGAATTGACATTTCTGCATCCACGTCATCGTCCGAAGCCCATCGATCAGCACCTGTCAGCGTTGCCGCACCGCAGACATCTATCCAGGCTGCGTCGAATTCACGAGCCGGTCTCTTAGAGGCAGCTCACATCGGTCATCGCTTTGATGCGCTCAACAACGGTCTTGGCTTCGAATCCGATGACGAGCATAACCCTTTCCTGGACCGCAAGCGACCTGCGCCGTCACGCTCATCCTCTTCTGAGGGATCCCGAGTCGCAGCTACCGTCGCCGAGCCTGCCCAACACGATGAGTTTGACAGTGACCAAGACGCCGAAGGCTCTGTTCACGAAGATGACCTAGACTCGGTTTGGCGTGGAGACGCTACACCAAGAGCATCATCGTCCAATGCTACCACTCCACCTGCACGCACCAACCACGCTATCCCATACCGACCTGCGCGACCATTCTCCAGCCGCGTCAGAGTCGACAATGAGCCCGTCACGAGTGTCATGCCTATCCGCGATACACCTAAGAACCCTTTCCTTGCTGGTGGACCAGCTGACAATGGATTTCAAGGACCCAACGGTCACCTTGCCTATCACCGTGCAAAGCAGATCCCTGGTAAAGAGCGAGGAAAGATCGCCTACGTCTTCCGTGGTCAGAGGGTGACGTATGCTGACCCAGAATACGATTCGGAAGACGACGATTCCGAAGAGGATGAACGCACTAGGACAAATGCTTTCAACCCTCATTACAAGCAGGAACGTCCGCCACGACTTCAGCCTAGACTTTTGTTCCCGCCCACTGCCTCGACGTTGTCCAGGGAAAGTACCGGCAATGCGAGCGCAAGAAGCGTACGGCCGCAAGCCTCGATGCACTCTCGCACAGCATCCTTGCCCAGCAACAGTCGACGCGGCAATGTAAGCCAATCGTACCTACTTCGCGCTGATCTGCCTGGAGACGACTCCAGCCGGGGGGTAAGCAGTAATGGATATAAGAAGCAAGCTGGAAAGGCTCGCACAGGTGGAGGGCTTTTTGCATCACAGATCGCAGCCAGACAGCAGCAGCAGCAGCAGCAGCAGCAGCAGCAGCAGCAGCAGCAGCAGCAAAGGTCGATAGCGAAATCAGAAAGGGCAGCACCCACAAACACTGCTCGCTCTACGTCGTTCAACAGCGTTCACACCCAAGAGGGGCATGCGTCAGAAGAAGAAGCGCCTGCAGCCAAGCACCAATTCAACGTACCATCTAGCTCAACGAGGCTGCAAAACATCTTGCATAGCGATGGTGCGGGCGACGAAGAGGGGGCTGCGCTCAGTCACAGTCACAAGAGCAGGAGGACAGGCGAGCAGATGGAGAGGCAGACAGCGAGGGAAGCTCTTTTAGCACGTCTGGACCAGACCAACTGGAGCGACGATGACCA
The DNA here is from genome assembly GCA_928856705.1 of Ustilago xerochloae. NCBI lineage: Eukaryota > Fungi > Basidiomycota > Ustilaginomycetes > Ustilaginales > Ustilaginaceae > Ustilago > Ustilago xerochloae. The sequence continues at coordinate 299,156 of CAKMXT010000015.1, forward strand.
AGATGATTATGATAATAATGATGACGAGAGCTACGATCGACGTCGTGCACGTGCAGGCAGCGAAGGATCGTTCGACGAGCAAGAGTATCAGCCAGTGCAAAGCCACGTAATGGCGTGCTCACACAGTCAAAGAAAGCGTCTCTCTGATGAATTGCAGGCTGGACATGCCGACGAGGTGGATAAGGCAGGTAGACCTATGAAGCGTTCGCGGGCTTCTTATGCGTACTGAAGAGGGAGAGTACGATACATAAAACACATGTTCAAGATCCATGATTTGCTCCATTGGCAAGTCATTCGCAGCTTTTGTTCCGTCTCAACTCTATACATTGCTTCCATCTACACACATACATTCATATACACTTGCATCTTGTCTCGATCGATTCAGCATTATCCATTCGTCCCCACACCCTTACATTGGCTGCTAGGTAGTGCGTGTGTGTATCGCCCCTTTGGGCCTTTTGGGATGGACTCATTGTGTTCTAGAACCCGAAGTGATAGATGGTTTGTATGGAGCGTCCTGAGCTCGATGTGTCAGATCTGCTTCAGGCTACACACTAGGAGAGTAATTGGCGGATGTTCTTGGTTCCCCTTTTGATCATCAGAAAGCGGTGACTCGTGACATTTGCATTTCGCAATGCTCAAGCGGTAAATTAACCGGGAAAAAAACAAGGAAAGTGACTCGCGCTCTTCACCCTTTTGCCTTCGCCCTCGGCCCCTTCTTACACTCTCTCACTAAATTAGATTAGAATAGAACACCCTTTGCCCGTTGGTCTTGTCAAGGGAAAGAGGGAAAAGGGAAAAGGGAAAAGGGAAAAGGGAAAAGGGAAAAATTTTCGCTTGGATCATCAGTGTTTGGGTGTGATGTGCTCATCAGGAAAAGCATTATAATTGACAGCGGCGCCGGTCTGAAGCCCGCGTGCCCCTCTATTCTTCCCTCTTTCCCTTTCTGGAGTCACTTTGACTGTAGCGGCTTGCGTCACTTTCTCCTCTTCTTCTGTTACCGGTTCAGCCCGTAACACCGACTCCGGCAACTTGGACGTTGTTCTTCTTTGCTCTCATTCCTCACACTCACACACTCTCTCGCTTTCAACTCCATCCTTCCCCCTTCAGCTTCCCCCGCTTTCGGTTCGGGTTGTTGCTTGCTCCACCTTTTTCTCTGTCTTTCATCTCCGCCGCCGCCATCTGACCTTGTGCTCTTGCTGCTCTTGCCTTGGCCCAAGCTGCATCTAACGATCATACCCCCCGCGTTTAGCCTTGCAGCCGTTCACAGCCGCTTTCTGCTCCAAAGTGCACCTAGCTCCTGTACGCCCGCCCGTTGCCCTTGCCCTTGCCCTGACTCCTCCTCCTCCTCCCAACCCCGCACCCTCTCTCCTTGTGTAACCGAACAGCCGGTGGTCCTTGTCGCTGGTGCTGCTATCGCTGCTCATAATCAACATCATGTCTTCTCTTCTTCGTCGTGCCCTTCCTCGGGCTTTACCCTCTTCCTCCCTCCTCTCCACCACTACCTTTTCCTCCTCCTCGTTGTCGTCCTCGTCGTTCACATCCCGTCGAGCCATTGCATCGTTCGCAATCATGTCAGCTCAACCTCGAGACCGCTCCCTCTCTCGCTCCTCCGCCTCCTCCGGCTCTTCCTCAAGTATGGCTCTTGATTCCACCTACGGCTCCTCTTACACCACTCAAGCTTCCACCTCTCGTCACTTTTCATCTTCCTCCAACAAACCTTCTTCCTCGGTCTACAAACCAGTTCTCACCACCTCCACCATCAACCCGCATGTTCTCGAAGCTGAGTATGCAGTAAGAGGTGAAATCTCCAACCGTGCCAACAAATATGCTGCTCAAATCGCATCCGGCAACTCTTCCGAACTCCCTTTCTCCTCCGTTGTAACTGCTAACATTGGTAATCCTCAACAACAACCTTATCTTGCTCAAAAGCCTCTTACTTTCTGGCGTCAAGTTGCAGCTCTTACCGAGTATCCCGAATTGATGGATCAACCTAATATCGAAAAGGTTTTCCCAAAAGATACTCAGGAAAGAGCTAAACTCTTGTTGGAAGATATTGGAAGTGTAGGAGCTTATTCTCATTCTAAAGGTGCTGCTATTGTAAGAAAGCATGTTGCTGAATTTATTGAACAAAGAGATGGATATCCTTCCGATCCGGAATTGATTTATTTGACTACGGGGGCAAGTGGTGGTGTTCAGTTGTTGTTACAGGTGATTATTGCTGGACCTGATTCAGGTGTGATGATTCCTATTCCTCAGTATCCGTTATACAGTGCTGCGTTAGCATTGTACAATGCTAGACCTGTTAAGTATGATTTAAATCCTTTTGATGATTGGTCTTTGGATGTCAAAGCTATGTCTAACAGTATCGATGAAGCTAGGAAGGATGGTACAGATGTTAGGGCTTGTGCGGTTATTAATCCTGGTAATCCAACTGGTCAATGTTTAAGTTATGAGAATATTCAAGATTTGATTCGAATGGCTTATGAAAAAAGAGTAGTTTTATTAGCAGATGAAGTGTATCAAGCAAACATTTATCAACCTGATACACGACCTTTCCATTCATTCAAAAAAGTTTTAATGGATTTCTCTAAATCGAATAATCAAGAAGAAAGAGAAATTGCAAACAAGGTGGAATTAGTATCTTTCCATTCGATTTCAAAAGGTGTTTCAGGTGAATGTGGTAGAAGAGGTGGATATTTCGAATTGACTAATATGGATCCGCTTGTTGAAGCAGAAATATATAAATTGGCAAGTATTTCACTTTGTCCTAGTTTACAAGGTCAAATTGGAGTAGATATGCTTGTTAAACCTCCAAAACAAGGTGAACCTTCTTATCAACTTTTTAAAGAAGAAACTGAAGGTATTCATGCTACGTTGAAATCAAGATCGGATAAAATGGCTGAAAAATTTGCGAAACTTAAAGGAGTGCAAGTTGAACCTGCTCAAGGTGCACTTTATTTGTTTCCTAGAGTGACGTTACCGAAAAAAGCTCATGAGGTAGCGAAAGAGAAGGGGAAAAAGGTGGATGAATTTTATTGTTTGGAAATGTTGGATAAGACGGGTATTTGTGTTGTTCCTGGTAGTGGATTTGGTAAGATGCCAGAGGAGGGGACGGGTGCTTGTTTCTTTAGAACTACTGTTTTGGCTAAGGAAACGGATGAATTTATTGAGAGATATGGAAAGTTTCATACTGAATTTGTTGAAAAGTATTCGTAAGAGGGTGGAAAGAGGAGCGAAAGTAAGCATGTATAGATTTCTTCTTGTTTGACTCATTTGTAAACATTTTCAGTTCGAATTCCAATCAAGTACCGGATCTTGAGGGTTAGCCTGTGTAACTGTCTGACTAGATACGAAAGGTAGAAGAAGCTTTTTGCAATGTTAAGAGGATGCTGTTCCTGTTTTCTTTGTAGACGTTTCATTTCATACGTTCACCCACATTCAAGAATGGAAAATATCACACATATTCACACGATGTCATCCTTAAGAGGAAGGAATTGTATTCACTTGTTTAAGTTTTAAAAAATGCTACTTAAACCAATCTTCCAGCACCTGATCTACCATGATTATCACCAGCATAACTTCCGGCTTGTTTACTTGCATGACCTTTACTGTATCTCTCGCCTGCACCTGGACCTCTATTTTTTTCATCTCCCGGACTACCATTACCAGCTTTACTACTTTGAATATCACCTTGTCCACCATGAGTATCACCTGCGTAACTTGGAGTTGAACCTGTATGTGCAGATCTACCTTGACTTGCAGCTCTATTTGCTGCTGCATTTGTAGAATTTGAAGGAGGTTCAACTAGGTCGCTGAAACCAAGATTGTTCATGTCGTCATTTTCCATTAAACCTTTATCCATACGACATTGGAGGTAGGCACGGGAGAGGTGTCGACATTTTCCGTTGTCATTGCCGTTATATTTGATACAGTTCATGTATTCTTGCATTACGGATTTACATTCTCCTATATAGCGATGGTAAGGAAGAGAGAGAGAGAGAGGAAGGAGTAAGAAAGTAAGAAACAAAACGAGAAGATGTTGAAAAGAAGGAAGAGAAAAGGAAAAAAAAAAAAACGTACCTTCGTGATCAAGTGGAAAAGATCCTCTTTCAGGAGGAGAGACTTTAAAGTCTGAAAATGTTGGTGGTCTACCAAACGACATTGTGCAAGTTGGGGATGATTGCTAAAAGTCCGGGTTGATCGCAATGGTGGAGGGTGATGAGGGGCAGTGGTAACGATGGGAGTGATGTTCTTGTTAGAGAAAAAGGCAAGAAGTTGGATCACGAGATGCTTCTTTCTCGTAAGGCAAGATTGCAAGAAAGGGTCCACTGACGAAACAAGTGCAGGTGAAGATGAGTAATGGCAGCGCAGAGCTGTTCAAGAAGGAATGCTTAGCGAGGCTGTTCAAGTGTCTCACAGCTGACATCTGATGAAGCCATATCGTGTGGAGGAAGACAGAATAACGGATGTCGGGCAACATCATCATCTCAGCTCAGCAGCTGCACTTCGAGCTTTTGTTTGATTTTGTTCAATCTCTTGGTCTGACACTTGAAAAAAAAGTCTCGTTCAGGGTCCAACACAACTTGCGGAACACGGACACACATCCACAATCCTTCTTGCATATACCACCACTACCGCCTACTCCGTGTCCTCCTCTGTATCCTCCACCATATCACTACAGTAGCCTTTTACGAGGCTCAGAGGCAACTATGCCCACCTCAACAATTAACAATCCAGCGAAATCTCCAGTTGCTGCTTCATCGTCCGATCAACTAGCAGAAGTCGATACTATCATCCTCATCGACAACGGCGCACAAACAATCCGAATCGCTTCCATCCCATATCCTGCCCCACAAGACCTAATCTCCTCCGACATACCCATTTCAACCTTTCCCAATTGCATCGCAAGAACTAGAACTCCTCACACCCTCTCCTCAGGCAGTAAAACCTCCACCTTCATCTCCTCTCATATCCACACACAATTAGACGATTACGCAGCCCTCCATCTGCGACTTCCTCATCAATCTGGAATCATCGTCGATTGGACATCTCAAAAAACAATTTGGGATCACGTTCTCACCACACATCTAGGTCATACAGCAAAGAAGTCAAAGCTTCTAGCTGGAAAAGCAGTCATACTTACAGAAGCATATCTCAATCTTGAACCAGTTCAACATTCAACGGATCTTTTGTTATTCGAACATTATGGTGCAACTGCTGTTTATAGAACCACTAGTGCGGGGTTGATTGGGATGGGATGGAGCTACGGGAGTACATTGCTACCTTCTATACCGAGAACAATTGAGGTATCTCGACCTGAAGCGATGTTGGTTTTGGATATGGGATATTCTTATTGTCATGCGGTACCAATAATCAATGGTGAGGTGGTTCAGTCATCGATTAAGAGACTTGAATTAGGAGGCAAAATGTTGATCAATCTTTTGAAAGAAACCTTGAGTTTTGGACAGTTGGATATGATGGATGAGTCATGGTTAATATCAAACATTTTTGAAAAAATTTCGTTTGTTGCAAGTGAAGAAGGGAAGAGAGTTTTTGGTGGAGATGAGATGATTCAAAGAGATTTGAAGAGGATATATGAGAAAAAGGCGAGAGAGTGGAGTTATGAAGATTTGTTATTGATGAAAAAATTCGATAGAAGACGAAAGGGGAAAGGGAGTAGTAGAATACAGGTGGAATGGAGGTTACCTGATTACGGTGGGAATTCGAAAGGGGATGGAGAGGAAAGAGAGAGGAGAAGATATGGATATGTTATTTCTGGTCCGAAACTTGTAAAACCTGAACGAGAAAGAATTGATGGAGAATCATCATCAAAACGAGTGAAGCTGGATGATGATGATGATTGGGAATCGAATTTCATTGCAACCTCCTCGGCCTCGGCGTCTTCTTCTAACAGCAACAATAATCTCTCTGCAAAGGGTCACACTGATTCCGAAGATGATCAAGAAGAAGAAACGGAAGAGGTTCAAACTCTTGTTTTAGATTCAGAACGCTACAGTATTATTGAACACCTTTTTAATCCTTCATCACTTTCACTTGATCAACAAGCCTTACCTGAACTAGTGAAATCCTCTATCTCTTCGCTTCCATCAACACTGAAAGATACAGCAGGAGCCATGATGTGGGGTAACATTATTCTCATTGGTGGATTAGGTAATACTGTTGGAATGAAAAGGAGGTTGGAGAAGGAGTTGAGAGAGTTAGCTCCTGATGATGTGCCAGTGAAGATTTGGGGTGAGGGGGATAGAAAGATGATTGCTGTTGAAGCTGGAGTAAATTGGGCTTTGGAGATGAGTAAGAGAGAGGGGTTGAGAAGGGAGAGGTTGGGAAAAAGCGAGGAAGTGGGGGGAAAGAGGGGGATGAAGAAAGGAAAGGGAAGAGGTGGAAGGAAGAGTTTGGTAGTGGAAGAGGTAGAGGAGAGGAGTGGGAAAGAAGGGGAAAAGGGAAGATGGTTAACGTATACTCAATGGATGAATCCACCAGGTGTAGGAGGAGGAACAGCGACGACGGATGTTGATATGGTCAGAGGCGCAAATGCTGTTTTCTACCCATCAGCAACGTCGAGCTGAAAACTGCCTCATGTATACCTCTCAAACAAAGACAAGTAATGTTGTTCAAACATCGATACCTTCTAAGAAAACGCTTCTATAAAACGATAGTGATTGCGTGTTCAAAGTATGAGGAAAACAAAGAAGCGCTCAGCGACGACCAATGGGACGAACAACGTCTCTAACTCTACCAATCTCAGCACCTGAAGGCAAAACACCTTTTGCCCAACCTGTAATTTTATCTACGCTTGTTTTCCAAGGTGCTGTTACTTTCTGCCACCATCCGCCTCTTCCTTGCTGTACAGCTCTGGCTCCACTCTGCTGTATACCTTCTTCCACTGGTCTAGGATTGAACCAAGCTTTCACATTATTCCTTACATTTTGCTGCGTCTCTCTCATTCTCTGACGCATATCTTCTCTCCACCACCTAGACCTCTCTGTCCACTTGAACGGTACATCTGAATGGAATCTTCCAGCATCAGCAGCCTCTAATCTCTTCATTGTATCTTCCATCGAATCTTTCAACCATTCTTTAGGTAATGGTAAAGCTTTATCTTTCGGAACGATATAACTTCTAAATTGATCTGGTGATGCTATTGTAGTTAACCCTTTAGGACCAGTGTAAACTACTCTAAGTTGATTTGTAGGATTTTTGGGATCGTAAAATACTCGAGATTCACCAAATCGTTGAGCTGCATCACGTGCTTCTTGAGGAACAACTTTGCCTAAACCTTCAACATCTCTACCTAGAATTGCTGGTATTCCTCCTGTTGTATAGTATCGCTCTAATCGCTTATCGTTTAGGAGAGCTATGTTGTCTTTAACTTGAGCTAAGCCATTGCGAAATTTGGATTTGATAGGTGCGAGTTTGGTTCGAACTGCTTCGAGGCGATTTCTGGTAACAGGTGGATTTTGAGGAGGGGATTCGGGTTGGAGTGGAACTCCACCAATTCCAGTCATCATGTTAGGAGGTCTACCTGGAAGATCTGGATGTACTCTTTCGGTGAGGGGCACCATTGGTGGTAATCGGTTTGGAAGTTCTTCAAGAACTTTTTCGCCACGGATGCCATCTGGATGATTATAGAATCGATAAGTCGACGTTCCACCTGGAGCTGAAGGATCCGGCATTTCAACTGGAACAAATGATTTGCCGTCTTCAGGTAGAATCGAAACCATGTTCTTGATATGCTTGTTGTCCGGATTGGAAAGCTGAAGATCAGGTTTACCGTTTTCGATGGTCTCACCAACGAGAACACCTGGCTTCGAAGGTTTGATAGGCTCCTTGGGTCCTGCGGGTGGTTCTTGCTCATAGCGGAAAACTTGAGGTCGTTCTGGTGAGAACGTCACTCGACGAGAACGATCAGGGCTGGAGTTAGCGGAAGAACTACCAGCTTCGGAAGATGAAGAAGAAAGTGCAGAGCGAAGTCCAGGTCCAGCTGAAGACTCACCAACTTCGGGCTGGGGAACAGGTTGCTTGCCGATCTGATCGATGAGATGTCGTGTTTGAGGCTCGAATGAAAGGCGGTCGCCAGGTTGGAGTTTAGGCACCTCGCGGTCTACAGCAGAGCCAGCAGCGTTCTCTGTTCTAGCTTGGTCGGCGAGCCTCTGTGGCTGAGGGGTGAAAGTGACACGATCACCTGGGCCAGGCTTCGGAACCTGATCAGCAAGTCTTTGAGGTTGCGGGTCAAAAGTAATTCGATTCGGCTTGATTATACTTGGGTCAGATTCTGCCAGAATACGCGGGCTAGTGGTTGAACCCGCTTCACGGTTCGAAACAGAGCCGGATCGGTCAAGGAGGTCTTGAAGGGTCGTCCTTGGAGTGCGAGCTTCGGAAGGCGTCGTAGCTGACGAAGGATAGTCAAAGGTGCTACGAGGAGAACGAGGTGAATTAGGAGCTGAGCTTCCAGGGGACCATTCAGCTGTGTCTGCAGCGGATTTGAAGCTTTCACTGGAGGACAGCCATGCTGGAGAACTAGAAGAGCGACGAAAATCAGGAAGGGATTCCTTGTCGGGCGTGGGGTCTAAAGGAAGGGAATTGGTTCGATCGGGAACCCCTCGCTTGAACTTGAAATGATCTGAGTTGGAGCCATGCTGAAGATGCAAGGCTGAAGCGGAGTGAATGACGAGAAGACATAGAAGGAGAAGCGGAAGAAGCGCACTCCGGGTAGTCCAGAGCACACGAGGGAACGAAGGAGCTACCATGTTGTACAGGTCTGTTTCTGCCAGAGAAACGGTTGTAAAAGAATGTGTTGGGTGCTGAAGAAGGGCAAGGAGGTGGGGGATCAAATCGGTAAGAGTCGACCAAAGGGTATATATACGCGTGAGAATCGAGTTTTCGTTTGGTGAGGAATGTGGAAATGAGGCAAATCGACCAAGATGAAGGCGTGTGGGTAAAGAGAAACCACAATAGGACTCTTGCTACAACGACCGATCGAGAGGTGGGTGAAGGCTGAAAACCTGAAGCTCGCGGAGAAACCATGCCGAGCAATGTCAAGCACCCCCTTACCCAAGAAGGCATGCCAGGAATCGTTGCTGGACAGCTTTCGCACCGCTCTCTTCAGCGCTGCGAGCTAGACTTAAAGGCAAGGGGCAGGATTGCCCATCCAAGGTCCCTCACCTTTGAACGGGATGGCGCGGCAGCAACAAGGCAGTCGTTCAGTTTCATTCCTGCCTTCATTTCATCCATCATTGTCTCCACATATTCGATCGTAAGTTCGTGCCTAAAGGAAACGTTGTGTGGGCCAACTTGCGCCTGCCAGCACCACGAAGTTTGCCATCTGTGACGCCAGACACTGCTCAAGCACTGCTGCAAGACAGAGAGTCGTGAATTTTCAAGCTTGTCGACACGTGTAGCTGCGCCGATAAGCTCTCAATAGAGTATCTGGTGGTCTGGTAAACAAAGCGCGAAAATCGCTCAGGTGGGACTGTGGGTCGAACACGAGCTGAGATGGTCACCACTCGCAACGAATCGAGTGGGTTAAAGAAAGCGAGCACGCAATCAAGCTCACAGACATGCTCGCGCAAAGACAAAGGGGAGGAGAAAGTGAAGTGGGATGAACAGAAAGAGCACGACACCAGCAGACAGACGCAACTCTATAAATTGGACGGAAGGATGAAGCGATGAATTGATGAAAGGAGGGATAAATGAACGATGAAGGATGAAAGGACGGAAGGATGAAGGATGCAGGATGAAGGTTGAAAGGATGAAAGATTGAATGGATACGAAAAACGGTCGATAGAATGGATAGTCGAAAGATAAAAGGGCGAAAGAATGAATGTACGAGGGGAAAGACTCGACCAATCAAACGGGTCGGAAGTACTTGGTCCAACCCGTCATCTTGCCTGCGAGGTCTTTGACTCTCTGCAAAGGTGAAATGTACCCAGCAGGCGGAAGCTTGAAGCCTGGTGTCAATACAGTCGCTTCCTTTGCTGCAATAGTGTTCAAAACTTCTTGACTGGTACGAGCTGACTGTTGGGTGAACTTTGTGTGACCTGCGCCTGGGGCGTGGTACCATACCTTCATCTCGTTGTTTCTGAACCAAGCCTTTGGGCTTTTTCGGTACCATGGCGTAGGATCCCTTTCCACGGCAAAGAAAGGTTCTCCCCGTTGAGCCATGTCGTGGAGCACATGTGCATCCCAGCCTCTTCCTGGAAGACTCACAGCCTTCCAGGGGGTCTTGCCGACTTGCACTGGGTTAACCGTGGGCCTTTCACCATTAGGAGCCTGTACTGGCTGATTCGCAAGCAAGCCGCTCAGTCGTTCGTTCAAAATTGGAGTCCTTTGAGGCCGACCGATATAGGGAGCGAGAACAATGCGCCTGTCTGGCACTGCTCGGAGTTGAGGGTCTGGGCTGATTTCTGGAATCGGTCGGCCCTCGGCATCAAGAGCACGTTTGAAGAATTTCCTGAGCCAGCCAAAGCCAGTCTTGGCTTGGTCACTAGCTTGAGCGAGCTCCTTTGTGAGAATAAACGGTGGTTCCTTGACGGTTGGAAAGGGTCCTGTCCTGAGAGCGGTTCTTACATTCTTTGCGTACTCGCCTCTGATCCTAACAAATCCCATGTCAGGCCCAGCCTCCGGATTATAAAAGTAGATCTCGCCGTTAGCACCTTCAACAAAGAACGGCTTTCCCTCTTTCTTCAGCCTATGAAGCACCTGTCCGGACCAGCCATTGCCTGGAAGCTTAACAGCGTGTGCGTATTCACCGATAGCGACAGGTTTGATCCAGGGGCTTTCACCATTTTTCGCAATCAGAGGAGGGCTGTTGAGGAGCCTTTGCAACTCACGCGCACTCGAGGGGGCCTTCCGAGGCTTAATACCTTGAATGAATGTCTGAAACTGCTCGGGTGTGGACGCATGGACAGATGGCGCCCTCGGCCAGGGTTTGTTGTCGATATCGAAAAATCGCTTCGAAGATTCCTCAGCGAGGGTCGAATCCGGGCCGTCGCCTGCTGCAAATACGGCATGAGCTAGTATCGCCAGCAGCATCAGCTGCACGAGCACGCTAGCTTTGAAGGCTTTGCCAAGCATATTGACAGGCTAGAGCTTAGGGTAAGCGACTCCTGGTCGCAACCGAACGGGGGAAATGAGGGAGGTTGAAAGTGAATGGATGTGTAGAGAGGAGAAAGAACAGGAAAGCCGACGTCTAGCCAGCTACTGCCTGCGATCTCGAAGAGAAAGATTCGAAACAGAGATACGAGAGAGAGAGAAGTGTGGTGATCCTGACAAGAGGGAGAAGGAGTATGGGAAGAAGAGAGCTATATAGTCCCAACTGCCTTCAGACGCGTTGGTCACAGCAGTAGCCTTTTCGCACCGAGGCTTTGAGCTGAACGACAAGCTCCTCATCTCGCAGCAGGTCATACAGAGCTGCCCCACAGTGGCGCTTTCATCTCACTAGAGGTACTCAAGTTTGTCTTGGCAAAGGCAAAGAGATTCGAAATCGCTAGTCGTCACGCTGTGATTGCATGCTGTACCACACAAGTTCTAGATCTCGAGTGGGAATCAGTGCCTTGCGGCACCAACGTTCATTACAGAAGAATGGTAATGGTGGGGTCTGGTGCATGGAATGCCCACTTGTGATGAAATGGTGACCTTTCAGAGCTTCTTGTGAATCCTGGTGAGCATCGACTCGACAGAGAGTACACCAATATAGGGACGACCCACCTGAAATGAAGGCTCAAAACTGAGTGCTTGACAGTCCCCTTTTATTCAAACGACTTCTATCAAGCAATGGTCTGGGTCAACATTTCTATTGTAGTTCTTTTGAGATGTTATTGATGCGCTAGCCACCTCGAAAGTATCTGATCAAGGCAGCTGGCTTTTTGATGAAAGCTGTCTTGATATTTTTGGCGAGCTTCCGCAGCCAAGAAAAAAAGACTTTCTTCTGCCTTTGAACGAGACGTTGAGAAAGAGGAGAGACTGTGTTCTCTGGCGTCATCTCGGACGAGCTCGAGGACAGGCTCTCAGACAAAGACCTGGACATGGCTGCAGCCTGAGCCATCCTTGAAGCGCCTGCAGACGCAGGTTGAAAGAGACTTGCAACGTACTCTCGATCCGAAGCTGGAATTCTGTCCGTGACTGAGAACACTTCACCATCTTTTGTGTCAAAGAACCAAACTTTACCTCCGTCGCTCTGAGCGTAAAAAGGCTTTCCCATTTTCTCCACCTTTGCCAACACCTGTCCGTCCGCACCATTCCCCGGAAGCCTAATCGCGAGATACTGCTTGCCAACTTCGGAAGGACTTGGTGGCGCCGCTTCGTGGGTCGACTCGCTCAGTGGGGCATCCTCGCTTGGCAGTGGGTTCGAGTACCTCTCAGGCACAAAGGGATCGGGGATGAAAGAGAGGGGCCGTTGCAAGTGGACTTGAATGAGCTTGCCGTTCTGACCACGAACGAGACCGGTGACCTGCACGCGTTGAACACGCATGAATCTGGTGGGCGGATGAGAAGCGGCAGCAACGGGTCGAGCCTGAGGAGCGAAGGTGGTGGCGTGGTGGTCAAGAGTTTCAATCTCTGGAACGATTCCTTTTTGTGCCTCGTTGGTCGGAAGGCTGGCCTGTTCAGGTATGTTCGGCAATGGTGGCAGTGCCAGGATCAGGGCAACATAAGAGAGGAAGATGAGAAAGGTCGCCGTTTGCTTTCGGGTGGCTCTTGATATCGGCAGGCTGATCATCATCTTGAGTCGAGGGTCAGAGGTACGTTCTGGGAGGACGTGAGTGATATGTCTTCTTGTCGAGATAGTAGCAGCGGACCTGGCTGTGGGAAGTGCGTGACTGCGCCGGAAAAGTTTGCGAATCTTTAAGGTACCCTTTTCGTCGTGATAGAAGAAAATGTGGCGCCTTAACGAGTGTTGTGCTTGTTAAGGAAGGGGACGAGCTTGCTTCTCTAAGGCAAGACGTATATAAGCTATCAAGCAAGCTCGACAAGAGTGCTCTTGAAAGCCGAGCTGACACTTCCCGGTCGATGCAGCAAGCTCACGCTCAGCATGATCCCGCTCAGCTATCATGAGAAGATGACACAGCTGTCCCGTCGTAACCTGCTTCTGCAATCTCCACAGTCTATCAGCGGGACACACTCTCCTCTCCACACGCGAGACAGGTCCGCTTGAGTACCCACCTGAATCCAGTATCTCCCTGCATCGGCTCCAGTGCCGAACAAGACCCGCGGTAGACACCTGAGATAGTAACGTAGCCGACCGCGTGACCAAGGTGGGCTGAGAGCTAATCGCTGCGGATATATGAGCCTTGAGGCAATCGATATGAGACACTCCTACTCATCTCGGCCCGCGAATGGAGGTTCGAAAAGTAACGAAAATTCAATAGAAGCTGTCATTGGAAGCTATTGTATGAATTATGCAGCAGGCTGAACAATACCATTGACTACTTTCATAGGGGCGACAGCGTTACATTGTGACAGAAGGTTGGCTAACAACACAGAACATGGAACATCCTCAGATCAAGGGAGGTTTGAATTCGAATAGACCTTTGGCTGCTCGGCCCACTCGCTGAACCCAAGAGCGACCCGCTTTGGTAGCTTCTGTACCTGTAATCTCAGCGTTCAGAGCAAGAGTCTTATCTAGACGCTTCCCTGAGGCGAGTGCGCTTTTGATCTTCTCTGGATTCACGACGTCATGCCTATCTGTCCGAGTGAAAATATTACCCCCAGCCTTCTTATCAAAGTACCAAATCTTTCCCTTCCCGCCAACGACAAAGAAGGATCGACCTCTTCCTATCATGATTGACAATACATCTCGATCCACCTTTCCTCCAACGAGTCTAGCAATCTCGACACCCTCTGATGTCGGCAGGTCCTCAGTTAGGGCTTGCAGCTCTTTTGTATAGACTAAAACGTGACGCCATTTGTTGACGAGCTTGCCCATCTCCAGGTTCGAGGTGGGTGGTTCAGAGCTTTTCGGCGATGTTCTCAACAATTTTGAAACCGATGTTCTCAACCACTTGGAAAGCCACGATGGGCGCTGTCCTACATCATTCCGGTCTGGTACGACAATTGGTATGGCATCTCGAGGGATGGCATAATGCATCCAGCCGATCCTGGGATGCGAAGGTGATGTGTAGTGCTTGCTCCATGAAGGAGGCCATAAAGTCAAAGGCTCATTAGGGATCTCTTCAAGCGACGGAATGAAGAGAGTGTTGTCTTCGATGATCTCTCCGGCCTTAGGAAAACGAGGAGCGGGCACTGTTTCCTCAATCTCGCCTACTTTAGAGAAGCGAGGAGCGCTTTCCTTTTGCTCGAGCTTCTTCAGCTTTGGCAACCGGGGAGTCGGGGGAGCTTCTTCGATCTCGCCAACTTTGGAGAAGCGTGGAGCGCTTGTGACTTGATCTTTCGTGCTGAGAATAGGGAAAAGGGGAGTTGGAGGAGCTTCTTCAATCTCGCCGACTTTGGCGAAGCGTGGAGCCTTTCCTAATTGCTCGAGCTTGCTAGGGGTAAGGGAATGGGGCGTAGGAGGCTCCTCTTCGATCTCGCTCGTCGTGGGTAGTTGTGCGACGCTGTCACCACCATGTATCTCGTATGTCGTAGGTACAGTCGGTACAGGAGAAGCGATGAGGGCTTCTACGAGCACCACACCCAAGAAGAGCCAAGTCCAGACAGGCTTCATGATTATCTGCCCCTGAGTATAGGTCTTATGACAGAGTGACGGCCACGGTGAGGAAAGGACCAGTAGTAGCGTCGAAGGTATGCTCGAAGACGAGGCTCTATAGAGCGTTCAGAGTAATGACAAGCAGCTGCATTTAATGCCGGCTCCTTTCGCGACCATATCGGTGTACTTCTTTCCCGGCAAATTCCTACTCGAAGGATGACGCTGGTTGTCATGAATCGGACTTCAAGGGAGAGCCTGTTGCTCTGTTGCTCCGCAAGGTTCTCACTGTGGTGGGATCGGCCTCGACCTGGAGCCAGCTCTGTCCTTGATGCTGTGTGCAATCGTGGTGCGAAGAGTCGGTGACGTGCACAGTCGACGGGAGGCTACCGATAAGCCCACCGTGGAAGAAAGTCGCTCGAGCACGACAAGCAAGGTCACACGCATGCCCCACCCTCGATCTCAGAGTAGACGTGTAGGTGGCAAAGGGTAGAATGAAAGGGTCTGCATTGATGAGCGAAGAGAGCTACAGGCTGAGGAATCTTCGGACGTCAAACGACCGAAGTCATGCCCTTCGCATGGATGCGATATGGGTTTGACTATGTTCATCAACGAATGTGGACGTACTTGCCTAGACGCTCGACCGCCGAGGATGCCTCTCCAAACTTGCTCTCGAGCGCAGATCGGACGATCTCATCGTTTCCACCTGAGAGTTTGCCGTTGTAGGTAAAATGCATACCGTACTTGTCATTGTTCGCTTTGTTGAAGAACCAAACCCTACCGGTCTTGTCCAGAACGTAGAAAGGCTTCTCTTTGAGAGTCATCGCTGCTAACACGTGGCTTGACAGCTTCTTGTCCTCCGGAAGCTTTACAGCTTTGAGGTCATTGACGATTTTGGCTTGGTTGACAATTTGATATGCTCTTTCGTCGATTCCAGATTGAGAGGTTGGACGCTGCTTAATCAGCTTGTTCATCGCTGCGCTGGAGGCGGAGAGCTGCCGAGCTTCCTGAGAGGGAAGCCTAACGTGGGTGGGAACTTTGAAATGTCAGGGACGGTTATCGATTTCCTTGAAGGGAACGACTTTCGGCATTTGACGCCAGTTGGAGGAAATCGGCCAAGATGGCCTGTAAAAAGGATCACGAGAAAC
The DNA here is from genome assembly GCA_928856705.1 of Ustilago xerochloae. Classification (NCBI taxonomy): domain Eukaryota; kingdom Fungi; phylum Basidiomycota; class Ustilaginomycetes; order Ustilaginales; family Ustilaginaceae; genus Ustilago; species Ustilago xerochloae. The sequence goes on from CAKMXT010000015.1 coordinate 314,966, forward strand.
AGGATCGAGTGTATTGATGTTGTCTGATTGCGGCATAGGCAGGGCCGATGCCAGGCCGATCGAAAGCGCGAAGATGGCGCACGTAATGGGAAGGAACTTCATCTCTCTTCACTTGTCCAGCAAGTCTGAAAAGCGAATGTAGTGAAAGTTGCAATTGGTACAAGTCTCAGATGTTTCAAAGACGAGGGACTGGATGATGATGATTTTGAGAGTCGAAGGGGGAGTCTGGGGAAATGGTGAGCTTTTATACCTTCGGCTGATCTCTGCACGAGATCACAACCAGAGGCATCAGTGGACAATACAGGCTGGAACTACAGCTGTTGAGTTTGAACGGTTGGCGGGAGTCGAAGTAGGCGTTTCCTACGATTGAGGACCCACCACTATTCCTAACAATGCCCTAACAATGAGCAACCAAGCCTCGACTTGCGCCTGGCTCGATTGATCATTGACACAGGAGGCAATCATTGTCGAACAGAGACCACATGAATTTGTCTGGGTCGTTCCTAAGATGAATGTCTTGACGGGACTGGTACTGGATGTGATCCTGCACTTTTTCTTACGCTCAGAGGAACCAAAGTCACCAGCAACGACGGAGAGACGCAACCCACCTGAACATTGTCCCACCACAGCTACCCACTTAGTTAACTCGCGAGAACAAAAGAATTATTTTGAGAGCACACAATCAATGCTAGTTTCTACTTGCAATCACACCATCGTGTCCTCTTCCTAGAGGCATGTTCAGCGGAGCAAAGAGAGGTGATCTATTGCGGCTGAGTAGCGACCTTGCGAGCTTGCCGCACTGAGTCTACATCACCATTACAAGTAGGGGACGGACCCCTTTTTTGTTGAATGAACTTGCATCAAACGTGGAAGATCGGCTTGAGGCTCTCCAGCCATCTTCGCTCTTTTGTTCCATCCGAAAGAAGCCGTACACCCAGCAGTGCCCGATCATCAAACGTCCTGAACCTCAAGAAGCGCTGATCAAACAGCAAGTCCTCGGCCTGCTTGATATCCATATCCTCAGGCTCCACCTTGACGTCTTCCGGTACACGTGGAGCAGTCCATACAGTTGACCAATCTGGAGCCCTAGTCTTCCTGGGCGATTCCCCATTCTTCATACCATAAGCTACCACAGCCGCAGTGTGACCAAAAGTTTTGCGAGCGGAGAGAGCATCACGAGCATACTCATGCACTGCTCTATCTGCGGGCTTTGTCACCGGCATTCCGGCTTTATCCGTGTAAATTGTCAAAGTGTCTTCACCTCGATGAAAGCGACCGGCAACGTGAACTGCTCCATAGTCTGCGTAAGCTCTTTGAATGCTTCGAAGATTGTATCCTTGATCGTGAGCGTAGATGATGGGTATGCCCTCGTGGAAAGGTCGATTGGCATGCGCTTGACGTGCAAGACCAGGGTGAGCTTTCGAGAAAAAAGTGCCAGGTTTGAATTTTCCCTTTGCCAGAGCTTTGTACGACACAGCTTTCGGTTGAAATTCTAGGATAGGATCTCGTGGAACTTCAAAAGGTATGCGGTTGGGGTCGAATGTAGCGAGAGCAAGTGCTGATAGTAAGAAGCAGGTACATAGAAGTGTGATTGCTGGCAAGGACTTCATTTTTGGGGCCGTCAATTTCCCGTCAACGAGGAAGAAGAGGAATAGTGGAAGATCAATGGTCTGTGGAAACATAGACGGTCCATACATTTGTCCCATTTATAGTTGCACGGGATGCGACCCTACTTGTCAAAGTGGCGCTTGGTTGACCGACATGAGCTCGCATGTTGGCTTATCTTTCACACACTAAGATCTCATTTGGCGTTGCGTTCAATCACTCCCAAACGACTCTCGATTACAACACCCTTAACACACCGCCACAGCTCTCGACAAGTTGGAGGAAGAAAACTCGAAAGATCGACAACACGTGACGACGCTAAATGCAATACAGTAGTGACTTGGTGACAAAGCACACTGCATGAGCTCTGCGGGTCATGAAAACAGCCTCGCCTAATGCCAATTTGCTAAAGCACGATAGGTACGAGACCAATTATCAAAATTACCCCAAATCGTGTGATCAATCTCGCCGTTAGCTCTCAACCGGATGACGAGCTCTGCTTGCTCGTACCTACTTGGAATCTTCACGAATCGCCTCCTCTTCAACAGCTGTCTGATCTCTGTTGTACTCATCTCTCCAACATTTGCGAGAGGTTGTGCTTCTCTGATCTCTCTCCATAGAGGTAGACGACGCAAATATCCTCCAGCAATTCGCTTATCTCTGGATAATTTATACCCGTAAGCGACTGCAGCAGCGTTCCGTCCGAAGTGAATTTCGGTCGCTTTGAGCTCGCGTGCAAACCTATCCAGCTCTGCGTCGGCAGCAGGATCTTCTGGTCGAGGATGAGGGATAATGTTGCGATATCGTCGACCTGGATCGGCGAGGACGATCTTGCCGAAATGGACGTAAGCATTGCGAAGTTGTGCCTTGCTGAATGGCTGAACTGGACTGGAGAGAAAGATAGGCTTCTTGTTGTAAAAGTAGGTGTCCGGAAACATTTCTTCAACGTCGGCGGCACGAGGAGAGGAAGGATGAGGGAGGCTAGGAAAGATTCCAGTGTGGATCTGATCAAAGGTGATGTGGTCGCTGCTCTGATCCACATCCATGTGGTCAGGAACGAGCGGTGCCACGGCACATCCGTTGAGGACGATGGCAATAGCAATCGCTATCAGAGAAGTAGCTCGAAGGCGTACCATGTTGACACAGCAAAGTTCTTGGGGAGGTATGAGCAGGAGAGAAAGTCTCGTTAGCAAATAGCTCAGTCAGAAGATGAAGATCTCGGTCTACCGGCAACAGATTGACTCAGTGCAAAGAGCCGGTTACACAAATGAGATCGCGCTGAGGCGGCCGTCGATCGGATTATTATCTGGGGTTCTCAGACAGCATCGTTTAGTCTACACAGCAGCAGCTCGAGGACGGCATGGTCCCAATCAGGCCGAGAGAATGACAATCTGGAGTCTTTTGAGACACAATAACGTACAGTATCAAAAGTTTCTAAAAGAGGAGCGTCAGACTTATGCACGCGACCTCCGTTCTCTCAGGAATGAACCTCAAGCAAAGGTCTTTCCAAATGATCTGCAATCCCAATCGAATTGATTCTAATCCCTAACCAACTCTTACCATCTCTACTCCAAAATTTTCCGAACCTGTGAGTATCCAGATACTCTCTCAACTCCTCCCTGCTCTTTCCACTCGTCTGTACGAAATCTGATCCGACGATATCACGCCACACAGGAACCTGTTTACCATTCCTACTCAGCCTCACCTGTTCAACCGGAGTGTAAAGCCTATGAAACCTAGCCCAAGCGACTTCTGGACCGTAACGATGTTGAATATACTCAATCTGACGAATTCTTTCGCTGAGACCTTCTACACGTGTCCCGGAAGCGATAAGATATCCTGTATGAGGAGCTTTACGCATCACGATGATCCTAGATGTGAAGGAACCGTAGGGATTCGTGCGAGTGTAGATATGGAGATGTCGGTATCGCTGAACTAGAGCGTTAAGTGAGCGAAAGGGTCGAGGATGGGTAAGATCGAGAATAGGAGCGAAATCTTTCCTGGGCGGATCAGAGAAAAGCATCGTATCAGGATGATGATGGCCTTCGAAGATCTGAGAGAGGGGAGAAGTGGCAGTAGGGTGGAATCTGAAATGAAGGATGTCGTCAAAGGAGATCATGTCTGAGAGAGGGTCTGCGGAAGTCCCTGCGTCAGTTGACTTTGGAACTTTGAGGGCAGGTGGTTCTTCAAATAGCTGTCTATCAGATGACTGTTGCCCCGACGATGAAGGCAAATCCGGATCGCCAAGCTGGGGAACTTTGCCCGGATGACCAGATGCAGCGACGGCAAAGTCGATGATGCCAAGCAGCATGCACGCAGAGGTGGCGAAGAGGAGTTGCTGAGCACGCATGATGGAACAAAATGTTTCGGACGGGAGCAGGTGCGACACTGGCTCAATCTGTCCGGGCGAGAGGGAGTGCGACATGCTCTTATAGCTTGCGAGTAGGCTTACGTATCTGCGCGAGGGCTGTCTGAAGCCTCGTCGACAGAACCTAGCAGTCTCATCCCCTAGGGTAGCCGGGATGGTGATGATGTGCACGCTCGAAGTGAAGTCTCCTATCGGGCCCGGTCCGGAGTCCGTCGGTCTTCACTTTCAAGCGGTGACAGCCACAAGCCCGATAGAAAGAGGCTTCCTGCACGTTGTCTTCGTGGCTCTCGTCCCTGCTCCCATCATGCCACGCTTTTTATGGCCGAGTTCCTCGTTGCCAACACCCGGTGTATCATGAACGTAAGTCCTTTTCGCACACGTCCAGTCACACAAGGTAAAGCCTTCGTAGGTTTCGCGACACCTCCCACGCCTTCTTGGCAGCTGATGTTCTCACACATACAGTATGGTCAAGCAATCGAGCTACGTTAAAGTATGAACTTCATCTAGCAGACCACAAGCGCGCATTTCGTTAGATTGTAGCCATTCTTGTGAGTATGTGTTTTCTGTTCGGATTAGAGCGAGATGATGCGAGATACCCCGCCATGTTGCGTTCCGCGGTGGCGTGGATCAGCAGGATGAGTGAGCAATTCAGACCGACGAGCGAGAATAGGAATCGTCCGGTTATCGTTAGCGAGCCTGCTAAGAAGGACCGACAATCAGACCGGTGGACGAATTCCGGCTAGTCGTTCTTGCATCTTCCCGAAGTCGGTCAGACGATCGATGGAAAATTTCATTTTCTCGTCAACAGGCGCTGCTGGGTTCTTGACTTTGACCTTAAAAGCATCCGGATTCGCTCCATGGTCTCGCGGGAAGTAGATCCGGAATCTTCCATGCTGCTGAAGAGCTTCAATCATCTGTTCACGTGTAGCATCTGCTGGAAGTCGCGGATAATCCTTGAGACGAGTGGTAGCCATTCGAGCACTCTGGAAGCTGGGGTCCGGAAAGACCGGACGACCCCAGACCACCGAAGCAAGGGGGGAACCAAAGCCTTCTCGAGCGGCCATATAACCGTCTACAGCAGTCTTCACAGTCTTCTTCTCTTCTGCATTGGCAAGACGATACAAGTACGATGACCGGGGATGAACTGAGATCAGACCATAATTCGGATCATTGATGTAGAACTTGCTCGGATGTTCACGATGAGCGCGCAGCATGTGACCGAGTGTGTCCGCACCCGGAATGAGAATTGGTCTGTCATAGGCGTACGGCAGATGAAGGATGTCTTGTTCGTGAACATCCTGCTCGAGCTGCAAGCCTCTCACCCTCTTTTGTAGTCTGTACAAGTCGTCCCTCAGACCGACCAGACGTAGCACCTTGCTAGCATCTTCGAAGTGTTGCGGCCAGAGGACCCCATCCTTGAAGATGATGTGCCTGGCCTCACGAGTGCGCGGATCGTAAACGCCAACTTGACGATGTTCTCTGAGCGCCTGCTCGACGTCTGCGATCTTGGCCTTGTTGGTGAAGATTGGCATGCCCTCGAAAAAGGGCCTGTCTTCAAAGAATGCTTTATTAGGATACTGGCTATGCCTGTTAGGCAAAGCAGAGATGCGGTCCTTATCGAGATACCTGAAGAAATCTCTGGCCCGAGGACGAGGCTGAGGCGGATCTTGAGGCTCGGGAGGCGCGCTGGGGTCCCAGGCTGAGGATCCCGCCTCGTGGTCGTTACCACCGGCAGTACAGCTACGCGGCAGGAGGAGAGCCACGAAGACTGACACTGCCAGGGCGAATCGAAAAAAGGAATGAAGTAGAATCATCTTCGAGACGATGGTGCTGTTCACACGGTTGAGGAAATCTGTCCACGGGACGGTCGCGTGGTGATGAAAGATCCGAGAGATGAGGCAGGAAAGCTGTTTTATAAGTGTCTCGGCTTGTGTAGAGGGAATGTCTTAGGTCGTTCTAAGGGGGCAGGTTGACAAGCAGACAAGCCTCTTCTTTGGCACCAAGCGAGTCAAGCAAAGTGGGACGCTCTCCTAACTTCATCTGCAACACAGATGACGAACCTGCAAAGGTTGAGGTTGCTTCGGTGCCCACTCGATTGGTGGCAACGAGGTATCTTGTCTTGGGCCGTGCGGCTGGCATTTCATGTGCAGCATTGGTGGATGTTGCCGGATCTTCCGAGGATGGCTGTTGTGGGCTCCTCTGCTCGAAAAAGGGTAGACATCGCAGTGCCCAGTAATTGATGGTGGAGAGACTTGGCGTAGGCTTTGTGTCATTGACTGTTTGATGGTATTCATTTTTGGGAAGCAGCCAAGCCATGGGCATGATGAGAAAGTCGACGTCGCTTTTGAGGCAGAATGTGGCAAGCTCACACTCTTCAAAGGGTGTGCGAAATTGGAATGGGTTTAGATCCATGCAAATTGCGACGCAGACGTTGCCAAGACCGGGCAGATGAAGCGCTTCGAACCCACTACCTTCTGATGCCCACTTTTCGTCGGTCTCGAAGAGGAAGTGCTTGCGGAAAACATGTTGGAGGGAGCCGTCGGGTGCAAGCAGAGCGGCAGAGTTGAAGGAGCGGCGGTCTAGTGCAACTTCGTCTCCATTCTTGACCTTCTCTATCGATTCGACCTTGACATCTTGGGGTCTCGCATCGTACGGTGGGGCAATGATGCCTGTATCTCCTATCAGGGTTGGCGACCCATTTGATGATCGATGGGATGCACGCTCTGGAAAGCCAATCACAACATGACAGTGGAGCTGTTTCGCCAGGTGCGATGCAAGCGTGAGACTTGGAGTTGGCGAAGATGCACATGAGGTCTTGCACGTGCTTGTGAACGCTATTGAAGATGCTGATATCGGTGCAGAAACTGAAGGCGTCGTAAAGTTGACAGTGTCCTCCAGGAACGGGTCGATGTCATGCCGGTTTTCGAAGACGTAGCCAGTCAAAGCAAGTTCTGGAAGCACGAGAAGATCAATCGGGTTCGTGTCTTTCTCCGAGACGAGCTGCGCAACCAGATTCAGAACGGTATCGACATTACGGGCGACATCTGCATGCTTCGAGTCGAGCTGAATGCAGGCAATTCGCTTCTCTTGTGACTGTGTAGGAGCAAGAGATGTCATGCTTGCAAACCAGAGTCGGCTTTCCCGATCGATGAGTGTGCGAGAGAGAACAGGCGAAAAAGCAAAGGAGGGCCGGCACTGTCGATGAGCAGCCTGAGCCAGCCCTCGTCCAGCTTGCGGTCGGAGAAGCCGAAGAATGGTGGCGCAGCAAGTAAGCAAGCACCAACACGCTGTGGTGGGCTGTTTCGATCCGATGAAGGGAAACACTGAAAGAAGAACTTCTTGGTTCAGGGTCCAACAAGGCAAGCAAGCAGTGGAGGCCGGAGCCAATTTTTCAGGTTGTGCGTTCCCGCGGTCTCACACTTCTGCACCTCTCAGATGTGCTGATGCATCAAGTCAGGACCGAAACTGCTTCTTTCGATTATTCTGCGATAACAACCTCGTTCTATGACTCGATTAACTGTGTTGGTGTGAATGATGATCGTTGGTCCTTCCGAAAGAAGCAAGAGAAGCAAAGTGTTTGAACGCTGATCGTCGAATGTCTCAGCCTTGGTTGGCGAGACACGCGCGCACTCTTGCTCTTTCCAAAAGAAGAGACTCGCGTTCGAAGCTGCTTTTTTCAGCACAAGCCAGCCTAAGCCTGCTTGAGAGTCCGAATCCGAATCGGCGCATTCCTCAGCCAACACTTCACTTTTTGAAGCTGTTCATGCAACAGAAGGGTCAAAGAAGGCGACGCGCCCTAAATTTCCAATCCCGCGCTTCCGTGAATGCCTTCTGACACTGACAGGAGACAGCCAGAGCCGGGCTGTGCTTTGAACTTGGCTTCATCTCTCTCAGCTTCACTATCAGATCGCTCTTGCCTTGTCCACACCATCACAAACTCTCTTCCTCTCTCAACATCGTTCTCCTGAATCTCGAAAGAAGGAAGAACAGTCACAATGGTGTCATCACAAGATCTCGAACAGGCCATCCGATCCAAAGTGCCTCAAGTCTCCACTCTGGTCGTATCCGATGTATCAGGAGGTTGTGGTCAAGCATACGATGTAGTCATCGTCTCTGACACCTTCTCCAACCTCACAACCCTCAAACGTCATCGAATGGTCAATGAGCTGTTGAAAGACGAAATTGCCCAACTTCACGCTTTCTCACAAAAGACATACACTGTTGCTCAGTACGAATCCATGAACTCCTCCTCTTGTAGCAATTCCGCTGACGCACCAGCACCATCAACCACAAAGCCAACATCAGCAGACCTTCAAGCGCCAGCACCGATCAACACTCGACCATCGCACAACCGAACCGCTTCAGGAGTATCCATCCCCGAGCTAACACTCACAACCGATGATGAAACACTCTCCGGTCTTTCCGGTCGTAACGCTGGCAAACCCCTCACACCTGGAGCTCAACCTGGAGGATCCACTACCCAATATCCTGGCACAGCAGTGCCGCCTCCCCTCAGCCCAAGTATCAGCAGGCTGCACGAGAACAGAATCCGCTCCACGGAGTTCTGGACCGGTTTGAGGAGTTACTTGGAGCTTCAGTTTTCCGGGCCCAGTGTCGAAGCAGGTGCAGCAAGCCCAGGACCAAGTGGCAGAAACCCAGGCGATGCAGAGATCGAAAGAATCTTCGAGGACTTCTTCTTGAGTCAAAAACATCATTTGACAGCGAGCGATATCGCCAAAGTCAGGGATGCTACTGGCATGTTTGGAATGGCTGGTGTCTAGACATATGTATAAGGATTCATTTCAATGGTATAAAATGGGTTAAGAATGCTTTGCACATGATTGTAGGTGTGCATGTGTGTGGCCTGAGATGCTGATACAAATATTTAAATGCTTCCCATCCTCCGCTTACTGGTCGTGGAACCAACTAATGACAGCCCTTTTATATTCGTGATGCATGATAGCCCACTTCATGGATCTGTGATCCTTTTTGAGCAGTGGATGTTTGGTCGGGTCCATCTTGAATCCTCCTAATGTTGTTGCTGCTTTTGGCTTCTCCTCTCCCTCTTCCTTCTTCTCCTCCGCTTGCTTGGGAGCACCTGGTCTCTGCCTAGTGATCTTCGGAGCTTGAGCCACGAACAATGCTAAATCTGGATCCACCATCGCATCCACATACACTGCCGATCTCTGGTCCTGCAAGCAGCCTGTACATCCTAAAGTCTGCCTCAGTGGTGCTGGATCCACCTCTTTCTCCTTTCCTTTTTCTCCTGGGTTCAAGAAATCCAAACATCCAAGCCTGAACTCCTTGACCACCAGACTGTGCTTACTGGCATGACAGCTTGAACACAGCCCTTCCTTTCCGCCACCCGAAACTAGCTTGAACCTATACAGCCCCCTTAAAGCTGCGATCCACTGCAGCACTACCTTGCTCACCACCAATTTTCTCTTGGCTCTCGTGAGCGCGACATAGAGATGGTTCAATTCATCTTGATGCCAGTAGCTCGCTACCTCTACTCTCTGCGTCTTGTCACTGCCAAAGACGGGTCGGAAGTCATCTTCGACAACAACACAATCCCACTCCAAGCCTTTGGCTTGATGAACCGTCGTCAGCACCACCGTGGCTTCTTGTTCGGTATCTGCAAACCGAGTCTCGAGCTGCGCTACTTGTTCGAGGAAGTCAGAGCTTGCTAACAAAGAACCTAGTGCCACGGCAAGACTGAGCTTGCTATCACCAGATCCTTCCGCCTCCACGCGTTGAATCAGGTCTTTCCAGCTGGCGAAGTCACGAAGGAGCGAGTTTCGAGACATGGATCGGGAGTCGTTATGGAACAGAATGTGCGCATCTCGGAGAAGCGTCACAATAGCGTCTGGTTGAAGGGACTGACTCGTCTTGAGAAAGATCTTGTGTGGCTGTGGTAGCGTGGCAGACAAGGCAAGAGCCGTGAGGCAGAGCTGGCGGTTCGAGCGGAAGATCCGCGTGTGTCGAATTAGCTCGTCCGGTTTGCCCATACGGCCGATGGAGCCGACTTGCAAGGCGATCGCTTGACGACCTTCGCCGTGCTCATTGATCGCTCCGGTGAGTGTTGCTGCAGCTGCCTGTGTTTGTCCCTGGTCCTCCTCTTCTTGTTGTGCAGGCTGCGTCGGCCCGGCCGGAGCCGGATCCAGCAAACTTCGAAAGACGCTTGATTCGGCATAGACCCGATCGGATTCCCCAAGCGCACCGCTGAGAACAGGCTTGGCGGCTGCCCTTTCCCACGCAGCTGGCTTTCTCAGACCAAGCATCTCGGTCGCAATCTTTGCAACAGCATCCCCGAATCGAAAACTCTTGGTGAGCTGAAAGTGTGCCGAGGATGGGTACAGCCTTTCATTGAACGCCTTTGCTGTACCGCCACGAAAGCCATAAATCTTCTGAAAGACATCACCGACGATCAGGATACCACAGTGTTTCTTGGCTCGCAGTAAGATAGAGACTTGCGCAGCTGACAGATCCTGGGCTTCGTCCAGTAGCAGCACATCAAACGACTTGAAGAAGTTCTCTGAATGGTGTGGTGCTTGCAGCTGCAACAGCTTGACGTAGCCATCATGCGGGCATTTGACCGACTTGCCGTTGCGATCGGGTGACCCTTCTCGAATGAAGTCCCATAGCTCTTGTGCACATCTTGCCACAGCGCGGATCTTGAGGTCTGTGTCGGTAGCGACTTTGTTGGGAACGTGTCGCTCGGGGTCGATGCTGGCATCGTCCGAGTAGAAGAAGCGTTGCAGTGTGGCAAGCACGTAGGTGGCAACAGCAGTGGGAGTCAGTCGATGATCGCGCCCAGTCTGTGTTGCCATTTCGCGAGGACGGACGAGCTGGCCTTCTGGTAGACTCTCGCCAAGCAAGCGGACCACATCGCGCGCTCTCAAGTCGCCAATATCCTGACCTGCTGTGCGTACCACTTGACACAGTGCGACTGAATGCATGGTGCGGCATTGGACGTGATGTGGAAAGCGTCGTCGTGCTTCGTCCGCAGCTGCTTTGTTGAAGGCAATGTACAAGAAACGTTTGTTCGGACGACGTTCGGCATAAGCGAGGAGCGATCTGGTCTTGCCGGTACCCGCGAATGCTTGTACTTTGATGAGTTCGCCTGGACGCACATCTCTCCGGACAAAGCGATCTTGTTCGTGCGTAAGCTGGAAGCCGAGGCTGGGACCTGGTGCGGGTAGAATGCGATCCGGTTCAAAGAAGGTGTTGATGGCTGTCCTGCAATCGTAATCCAGGATGCGGACGGACTGGAGTGGAGCTAGATTTTGCGAGAAGGCGCGAGAAATGCGGACAACAGCGAGGTATAGACGGACGGTGCAGAGCACTTCGACAGCCGTGACATGATCGATGGCGGCAAAGAGGTGATCGGCAGTTACGCGGCCAACGAGAAAGTCTCTGCACCATTTGCGTATGAGCTGGAAGCAGGGATGTTCGTGCCACAATCGTGTGAGGCAGGCTACAAGCTCTAGCAGGTCGACGGGTGCGGATTTGAGCTGCAGTTGGCTGACAACGTCTGTGTATGCTTGCAGGAAGTTCTGCTCGATCTGCTCTTGATCCGCTTTGATAGGTCGAGCAGCATCGGAAGGGTCAGGAGCATTGCTTGCGCCCTGAGGACCATTTTCGTCATCGTCGCTGCCACGATCATCGCCACCTTCTGATGTGGCGAAGAGAGATTCTTCTTCGAGAGCGATGATCTCGTCGTATCGTCGCTCGGAGTTCTGGAAGCTCGCGAGAAGCTTGCGCCACGGACAGAACGTCTTTGCATGGATCAATGGTCGCATTCGCTTGTCGGCTCGCATGAGGCTCTGTAAGTCGCGGAAAGAGAGAAGATGAAGAACCATGAAGACGACTTCTCGTGGCAGCCATTCGAGAACGGTCCGCTTGGTGGTACCGTTGAGATCGGCATGTTGATACGACTTTGTACGACGCCAAGACGACTGTGATAGCTTGGGCTGTAAACGGGCGGCAACGCTGTCGTCGTTGGATGATGCGGTCCTCTTTTTCAGTTGTCTGTTCGAAGCAGAGGCTGCTGCCATTGCTGCCGCCCCCGCTGCACTTGTTGATGCTTCTGGTCGTGCAAAGGTCGAGGATGACGGTGGTTGCCGCCGCTTGGCAGGGATTTGAGCTGGCAGCATATTGGATTCCAAATTCGGCTTCACGTCCGGTTGTTGGAACGCTGATGCGCTGTTGCGCTGTGCGTTTACGAGAGGATGAATGCTCGTCAATGGTTGCATGATGGCAGGATCCGAACGGAAGCGTGTGCAAGGATTTGCGGAAGTACGCTCAAAGACAGCGCTTGGGCCTTCTCACGTGAGCAGGATTGAGATAGATGACGGGTGAAGCATGCGGCCAGGGTCGGAAGGGATGTGATGCGATCTTTATCCACAGGTATGATGCAGCTTGTGCGCTCTGACTAGATTCCGTGATGATGGCAGCGTGGTCGGAACGTCAAAGGCCGTGCATGCGGAAGACAGACCAGCACTCGCTAGCGGCAAAGAGAATGGAAAGGCGTTGATCCGGAGTGGCACTTGAATAGCGGAGCTGACGCATACGGTTACAGTCCAGTCGAGCTATTGGTGGTGATCGACCCGCATGGTGGTAGCAGCGAGGGAAGCGAACATTGTGATGTGAGGAAGCAACTACAGTAAGTTAAGCCGGGAAAGCGGCTGAGTCTAGGGTGTGTGGGTCTGAGTGTGTGGAGAACACGCGCGCTGCTGCTCCCTTTTTTTTTAGGTTTTCTCGGATTCCGGAGTATCACCAAAAGATACACCAGCGAGAGCTTGGTCCTTCGTTTTGGCGTAGTGAGCTGTTACGGTAGTGACCTCTGAGGAGAGTAGAAGGCGACCGGAAGCGGCATCGGGCCGAGTCTGGCGTGCACTACGTTGTTGCACCATGCCTTGGATCGGGTGTCTGAGGTGATTGAAAAGTGTTGGTCTCGTTACGACACGCCGCCGGTGAATTTTCAGATCCGACCGCGAAGCTACTCAACGCGAGCTCATCACGCGAGTCGAGCGTGTGGCCTTACAAAGACGTTCACAGATACTGTTCAGGACAGAGCCAGCCTGCTATTATTGCCGCTTCTTCACATAGGCGAGTGGGCTGAGCAACCCTCGGTGGCTTGACTTTGCTCGAATTGTATTCGCTCAGAAATCAATTGCAATTCACGCATGCACAAAGTCAGGTTCTCCCACTTTCATCCTGCTCAGGGACAGTCTGGCTTGCCGCCGCACAACAGACTTCATGTGAAGCCAGCCATCGCCTTGTGCCGCGTCGCGCCCATTGACAGGTCGAGGGTATCGCGATGCGATCGTCTTTCCCTGGTCACCCCGCCGCATTCTCCGTGCGATGGTTTCCCTGATGTTGTCGGTACGAGGTGTGTATGTGAGTATAATTGTGCCTGCGGTTGGGCAGGCTTGCCAAAAAGAGTTGTCGAGGCACGTGATGGCTGACCCGCGTCACGCGTGAATTTGATGTGGAGTTTTATTTTTCGGTGTCAACTTTCTTCTTGCGTCTGTTATTTGGCCGGAATTGCCGAAAAGGAAGCGCTTTTTGGAGCCTGTTTTTTTGAAGAAAGAAGGTTAAGCTGCATTTTCATTTTTGACATTTTCTTGACATCAATCATTCGTTTCCCCACGCCGAGGCGGGCCATAGAATCGTACCGCAGAAGCTCTTCCGATGACAATGAGCGGCTGTAGCGCAATCTGCCACACCGTCTGAGCGTCTGCATCCAACAGCTGCACCGCACAGAAACCATGCACAGCGAGCACAAGGAGACAGGGCCACTAGGGGAAGACGACGGGAAGCCTACTTGCGTTCGAACAAACTGCATGCCTGTGACCATGAAAGACGGCCTGAGCGATTGAGATGCTCGAATCGACGCTGTGACGGACGAGAGGATTCGACTGCAGGCTCATCAAAGTGTGAGCGCAGAGTCAGATTGCGTTATGCTTCAGCTGAGAATGCTTTGGAGCTTGGACTCAAAGTGTGACGTAGACAATGGGGTGCGCTCGCCCGGTTGCTTTGCGCCTTCTTCGCAACTTCACCATGGTGTTGGTGTTGTCAGACTGGCTTCGATGCTGCAACGCTTTGACATGGCTTGCGTACGAATGGACGAGCGCCATGCACTCTGGATAAAGTCACAAATACGACACGAAGCACGTCCACGCTCACAATCACGCCCGGCGATCGCAACCTTCTCGCGGTGTCGAACTGCTTTCGTATTGAGCCGAGGCGGAGAGTTGGCGTTCGGCCCTGACAGCTTTTGTATTTGGTCTTGCAAGACGAGAGTCGGTACAATTACACATCGCGCTGCAAGCTTGTCTTTTGAAATTTCCCGGTTGAGCCAGAAGTGTAGAAATCGACCAACAAAGCATACCGCGACGCTCTCATTCAATTCACAACAGCCGCCGAGAACGGGAGAGAGCTCACCGTGTCTCAGACTGTCACATCGTCTCGCTCTCTCTTCTTGGTTCACCATTCACGCTTTCTATTCTCACCATCACCCTTTCCCTTCTTCACCACTTCACACCTTTCTGCCCTACCTCCTCACCCTTGTTCACCTCTCTAGACGCGAACAGCACGTTCGGCCTCGTGGAACCACATCAGCGCAGCACGAACAAGCAGATCGACCTTCTCGCGCTTTCTACGTCCCTAGAGCTTGACTAGTCCTTCTTCTCCGCTCCAATCCTCCCGCATCTCCACCATCACAGTATACACTGCTGTCAATCTATCTATCGACATCGCCAACGCAAGTATCAACACCAGCAAGACCGCCGCTCTGCAACCTACGCCTACCATCAGCAACAACAGCTCAACCTTACGCTTCGAGGACCAGCAACTTACTTATCTCCACTAGCCTTCTCATCTCAGGTAAGCTTCATTCTGCGATCCGGCCTCGCTTCTTGCTCTTTGTGTCTCGTCTCGTCTCGCTTCGCCTCCATCTCCGCATCGATTCGCGCTGCAGTTGGCTTGCCTCACCACAGATGCTCTTCTGTGGGTCTCTTCCTTGTCGTACTCTGGACTGTCATACCCCAATACACAGTCTTGAATGTCTTCTCCTGCTCCCAGAGGAATCAAGACCGCATCTGTATCTCTCTATCTGCACTTCGAGAAGAGCCGGCGTGGTCTTGATTGACGCCTCGGATCAGTGCTCTGTTGGCGAACCGGCAGGACCCGGCCGTAGGCAATCAAAACTGTGCCCACTCATGCTTCCGCTTTAGCGAAAGATACTCAGTCCCAGCAGCTAGTCTCTACGCTCTCTCACCATCATCATCAGCTGCCCGGTTCATCCTCATGATGATCAGGGAACTGCTTGTTGAAAAGAGCGAAGCCTAGGCGCAATCTAACAAAGATCAATTTTGGCTCACAGTTGTAAAGTTGAGTGGAAGTTGAATCTCGATGTCGCCAGCTGCTGCCTCGATTTTAATTATTCGCAAAAATCGAAGGAAATTCCCGATTTTCTTTTGATTAATATTTTCGCCGGTTGCAGATGGCGATGTCGAGCGTAGCTAAGAATTTGGTTGCTCGATGCTCGCGGCTCAGGATTGCGACACGCAGTTACAATTGTACTCTCGCGGCGTGTCTCGTTCTCCAGTGCCTAAAATTGGCAGAAAAAGGCAGAAAAAGGCAAGAAAAAGGCGCGTTGCATCCTTAGTCACCTTTCCTTTTCTGCTGTTTCCTGGCTCGGTCAGCAGTCTCTTGGCTCGGACTGCAATTTGGTGGAAATTCAACCACGAACGCCAGTCGCCAGTCACGAACGCCCTTTCGAGTTGAATTGATTGTCCCGTCGTGGCTCGTAATGGCACACTACAATCGAGCGCGGGCGTGTTCAATTCAATTTCTAGTTCTGCCTCTCTGCTGCCTCAGTTTCCTCACCTCTTTCCATACTGCGCTCTGCTGTACCAATTTTTTCGCTCTCACCTGAGACAGCATCAGACGAGCTAGCCTTTCACTTCGTCTCCACCTCACTCCTTCCTTCCTTCCTTCCCATCCTCATCCTCATCCTCATCCTGTCTCCACTCCACTTCCCATCGCCATCTCCCTTTGCTTCTATACCCCACCTCGTCGCGCTTCACCTCATCTCCGGCACCGTCTGCTTTGGCTTCATCTGCATTTGCTCGCCGTCCGTCTGTCCTGCTCGTTGTTCGATCCGGTCGCGTTGGTCTAGCATTGCTTCCGTTCTGCATCGCATTCTCTTCAGCACGTCCTTCTTCTCGGTCTCGTCTCCCATCGCGTTGTTCCCGCCAGCACTTTATACACCCATGACATCAAACTGACTCGCTTTCGATCTCTTCAACGATTTCTCGACGCCATTGTCGCGACGCCTCGGCTCTCCTCGTGTACGACGCGATCGACAGCCTAACACAAAGACGTCAACAAGATAAAATTATACATACCGCATACCCATCATGTCTCAGAATATCGTAAGTACTTTCACGTTCCTCCTCCTCGTCGTCCCCATCACGTTTGCTGACCTTTGGCATCGCACCGCGTACCATCACAGGCATCTCGTCGCATCCCATTGCGGACACGCAGCACGGTCTCGGCCACTGGTGCACAAGCCAAAGAGAATGCTGGCGTCACAGGCATCTCCTCAAGAACCACTCGCTATGGTCTTGATGGTGCTGCTGCCGACGCTGGCCCGTCCAAGCCTGCCTCCACCGTGACTGCGGCTACCAAGGCATCGGCTGCATCGGCTGCCTCTGGTGTCCTCGGAACTCGGAAGAGGGCAGCGCTCGGCGATCTTACCAACGCCAACCGTACCCGATCTACCATGGCTGGCAATGATGACAAGGGCAAAGCTGCTCTCAAAGATGCCATCAAGCCTCGCGCTACCACATCAGCATCGACTTCCTCACGATCAGCCACCGTTGCCCCTACCACCACCACTACCACCACTGGCGTCGGCGCTGCTCGTCGTGTCGTGCGCACCCGACCCACTACTGCTTCCTCCACCACCGATGCTGCCGCTACCGCCGACCGACCTCTCCGTGTTTCTAGACGCGTTGCCGGCACCACCACGGCATCGTCGACAACATCAGGCATCCCATCACGATCAACCGCCACCACTGCCACCACCAATGCTTCCGCCGCTGTCGCTGCTCGTAAGGGCACCATGTCGCGAACTGCATCTGGCAACTCGACGACGGGTCTTCGACGTGAGACCAGCACCACCTCGGTCGCCAGCCACACCTCCGCCGTCCCCGTCGTCGCTGCTGCCTCTCGCTCCTCCAAAGTTCAGCTCAACGAGGTCGCCGACACCGATGACAAGATGGAAGCTCCCCAAGCTAAGCGTCTCAAGACCGAGCAAAAGCCAGCTAAGGATGAAGGCTGGGAGGACCTCGACGCTGAAGACGCCGAAGATCCACTTATGGTCGCCGAGTACGTCAACGACATCTTTGAGTACATGAAGGAGCTCGAGATCATCAACATGCCTAACGGCGATTACATGTCGATGCAGGAAGACATCAACTGGGATGTTCGTGCCATCCTCGTCGACTGGCTTGTCGACATTCACGCCAAGTTCCGTCTGCTCCCTGAGACACTCTATCTGGCCGTCAATATCATCGACAGGTTCTTGTCACGACGAACCATCTCACTGTCCAAGTTGCAGCTTGTTGGTGTCACTGCCATGTTCATCGCTTCCAAGTACGAGGAGGTGATGTGTCCCTCGATCCAGAACTTCTACTACCTTGCTGATGGAGGCTATACCGATGTTGAGATTCTTAGGGCGGAGCGATATGTCTTGAAGATCTTGGACTTCAGCATGTCCTATGCTAACCCTATGAACTTCTTGCGAAGGATCAGCAAGGCTGACAACTACGATATTCAGACTCGTACCGTCGCCAAGTACTTTATGGAGATCTCGTTGCTGGATTACAGACTGATGGAACACCCACCCTCCCTTGTTGCCGCTGCCTCGGTCTGGTTAGCTAGAGAGGTGTTGGAGCGTGGAGAGTGGACTCCCACCCTGGTGCACTACTCGACGTACTCGGAGCAGGAGTTGTTAGGCACTGCCGAGATCATGTTGGACTATTGCTTGAGGCCGATCACCCATCAATTCTTCCACAAGAAGTATGCGCACAAGAAGTTCATGAGGGCCTCGACATATGTTATTGATTGGGCAAGGAAGACTTTCCCCGAGGGTGTTGTCGGGGTGGATGAACAGCAGGACCTTAACGTACTCAGAGTAGATCTGTACGAGAGGAAGGAGATCGAGAGACCGGAACAGTCGGTTGTGGGTGGTAGTTCGAGAGCCAACACTCCGGCTGGCGCGGCTAGCTTTGATGCTGAGCCAAGTCAGAATGTCGATGCTGACGAGACGTACGATTATCGTGACGAGGAAGAGGACGACGAGGAGGAAGATGCAGAGGAAATTGATGAGGATCAAATGGTGGATGGATTGAAACATCACCAACAAAAGGATACCCGACAGGTCTTGAAAGATGTCACCAATGCTTATGACGCTACAGAAACTTTCTAAGTCCTCGCGCTTCCCTCACTGCTCTCAGAGATTTGTAGAAGTTTACATAGCATGTCATATTCTTTCCTGTCATCGTCATCATCATCCGAGTCTTCTTCGTCATGCCTTCCTGTCGTTTTCTCCGGATTGCACACCTTAGCATCACTACACTCTTCTTATAACTCACAACATCATACATCATACATCTCGCTCTCTCTCTCTCTTGTTATAGGTTTCTCATTTTATGATTTTTCCAAATGATACACATGTTTAGCATTAACTCAACTTTGTCTGTGTGAATGTGTTCTTTCTTAACGACATCACATTGCTGATTGATGCCATCATCGTGCGATACAAAAAAAGCAATTATTGACCACCAACATGACTTTAGCACTGAAATTTCCACGAACACAAAAGCTACATTCCTTGCTATTGGCTTGTTCCAACTACCTGCGTGTGATTATTGAAAAGCGTATTTTTCAGCTGATTAACTAACAAACCATGATTAGCTTCGATCGCCAATTTCTTTGCATCATTACTTGCTCTTGCCATACCTGAAGTTTTTTGTCTTTTTAATAAATCTTCTACTAAATCTTTTGCATCTTCTTTTTCTACCTCTGTTCCTACACTTTCTGCTGTGTCTACACTTTTTCCTTTCTCACCATCGTTCTGTTTAGTTGGGATAGGTGTTGGAGCAAAAGGAATACTTGAAGTTGAATGTCTATTAACCACAACAGAATTCATTTTTTCCAATTTCTCTCCTAAATCTTTTACCTGTTCTGTTGTATATTGTCTATTCGTAACTAATGGGTTTTGAGATAAGGTGTTTTGCCAATATTTGTTCCATAATAAATCCAATAATTTACCATCTAAACTACTTTTAAAATGTTCAATCTCTAGCGGGTAATATTGATTTGCATGTACACCGAAATCTTCAATCTTATTTTGTGGGATACTTTGATACTCTCCTTCTCCCCCTCCTCCTCCTGCTGATCCTCCTGTTGGAGTATAACCTTCAGGAAAAGTTCTAAAAGCACCAATATCAACCTTTCCACTACTAATGGTTCTATTTGGATCAATAACAATAGCTACAAATGGATCTTGAAATTGTTGATTCGTCCTTTGCGTATTCACATCTATCCCACTTAACCAACATCCATAACCAGGATGACTATGATACCATCCAACGACATTTTCTAATCTTCCAACCTCTTTTGAATGGTCTAAATATTGAACCATATATTCATATGCTTCATTTTGAGCGTTAACACGAGTTTCAGTTCCTTCAACAGGTAGTGCAAAAGAATCCATTACGTAAAGTGTTCGATTGACTGGATCAATTTTACCCTGCATTAGACCCATGATTTCATAGATGCCTCCGGAACGGGCATGCATGACCATTTTGATGAGGGCTACAGCGGAGATGCGAACTTTTTGAAAGAAGTGCGGATCGGTTTTCCACGGTTGAGAACGAAGGATGGAACGTTGGGATTCAGAGTCATAGGCGAAGATGGAATCGAGAGTGGCAGAGGATAGAGGGATGATGGAATTGTTGAGTTCAAAGTTGGTACGCGCCATAGAGGCGGATGAGGAGGAAGAGGATGCCATAGTGTGTCAAGAGTTCTCCGTCAAGGGCAATGATGGTGTCTTGGCGGAGGGTTGTGTATGCGAGATGTGTTTGCGTTACGTGCTAGCAGAGATGATACTAACGAAACGGGCTGAGGGGAAGTGACAATCGCGCATGTATCGTTGCGCTGTTGTCTGAAATAGGCAGAAAAGGTTCGAAGCAGGTTCGATAGACCTCAGTTATGCGCTATCGGTGTTGTGGTAGGAGTAGAAGAAGTGACAGTAGCCGGAATCATGATGAGATGTGGCTCGAGCGATTTGCGCAGTCAAGCCTCCACTCCATCGCCTCTTTCTTTTTTCACAAACAAGCGTCGGTCTAACAACTTCTGAAAATTCCCCTCATCGCTGCCTCTCTGCTTCTTCCCAAACCTCAGTGGAACCATTGAGCCCTGCCATTCATAATAACGCCTGCGCTCTGCGTTTGCATCTGCGGCCATAGAACCTTGAAAGCACCGCATCCCGTCCGATCTGCGAAGTTAAGCAAGGTATCGCCTAGTCAGTACTGCGGTGGGGGACCACGCGGGAATCCTAGGTGCTGCAGTTCCCCTTTTTTGCCTTGTATACTTGACTTCATGATATAGACGATGCATACTTTGTCACACTCACACTCACACAATCAGTCAATCATATTAGAACCCTTTCTGAATCTGCATCTAAAGTTGCATATTATGATATAGTTCGCCCTCAGTGTTGATCATAATTCGCTCCCATTCTCCACGTGAGCTTCTTCTTCGTCCACACCAACACTCATCCATTCCCACTCGACCTCAATCGCAAGCAAACCCAACGGTTGCTTTCTGAAATCGATCTCATCCTTCTCAAATCGAATCACCGTTTTTGCACCCACTCGTGCCATTCCAGCCATACCAGCTTCTGGATCTTCAAAAGATGGAATAAACCAACACCATCCGGCAGAAGCAACATCAGGAAGTTTTGCGTGTTTTGAACCTGTTCGACCAACAAGAACTTTAACGCAGACTTCTCGATCTGCATCTAGGATTTGACCTACTGCGGGAGAAGAAGAATTGTCAGGACTGGAGGTGACGTTCTGAGGAAGGTAGGAAGTGGAAGAAGGAGGAGTGATGTCTTGAGGAGATACAGGCTTGGGTTGGGAGGGGGCGGGAGTGCGAAAAATGCCAGATGCTTTGCGTGTCAACTTCCTGAGGGACCCATCCTGGTTGGCATGATCCATACTTTTTACTTGATTTGGTTGAGGAGGAGCAAGATGTGTCCCATTAATCCCGTTCCCTTCCTCCTGCTGTGCTACTTCCGAAGGCGAATGCCCAGTAGAAGAAGAATAGTAGCCTGAATCCGCACTTGAAGTACTTGAATGTCTACCACCTTTTCCTCCATCCTGCACCTGAGGTTCAAAAGTATACTTGTGCACCTTGACCTTCTCATTCCTCTCCACCACTTCACGAGGTTGACTTTCCGAGATCAAAGCAAAATACTTCAATTGAGGTTGATCATCTCTCCAATCAAATGCTCTTGCTCTTTCCGCTTCTGCTGAAACATGTATTCCCCAATTTCCAATCTTTCCTTCATGTTCCTTTCCAAACTTATTCCCATCCCAACAGTGAAGATCTGATGCTTTTCTACGAAGCGATTTGAGATATTGTCTCTGTTGCTGTTGCTCTGCATCAAGATCACCTGCGAGGCCGGAAGGATCATGTTGTCCAAATGCTTTAGCACGACGACGAGCGTGACGTTCCCATGATTCCAACCTATCGACAAGTGAGTCTTCATATCGACCTAGCTGGATAGAAAGCGAATCGGAATGCGGGACGAGACGCTCAAACCAGCCTTGTGCGGATTTTGAATCGGACGAGGAAGATGCTCGGCGTTCCACTGAAATACGAGTGATTCGAATCAATCGTCTCGGCTGACGAATTGTTGAGGTCATGGAAAGACGTGCATCTCGACCAGAGAGTATACGAGTCCAATAGCCAACCCAACGACGCTGAGAAGGAATGGAAACACCCATCTTTGGCTTCTTGGTGCTGCTGTGATCTTCGGTGTTTTGAACGACTGCGATTGAGTCTTCGGTATCGTCGCGGTGGTGGTAAGGATGATTACTACTCGAGGCGTCGACGATGGAGTTGCTCATACTATCATCAGCAAGATGGGTGTAGGACATGCTGGTGCTAGCTCTGCTATGTGATCCGAAACGAGAATGCATACTAAGACTGAGATCGTTGATGCTTTGTGCTGACAAGTGAAGTGCATCACAGCTGCGACCGGCAGGACCCGCACCGAAAGCTCGAAGAGATAGAGTTGAGTTGGCAGCAGATGGCATGGCTCCAGTAGAGTGAGCTGATGGACGCAAACCTGCAGCATTGGATCGAGAGCGTTGACGGCCAGCAGCTTTGCCCTGCGTTTGAGGCTTCATGCGACGCTCGGTGTGAAGGTCAAAGATGGTTTGGAGACGTTGTGAAATCTGTTGAATTTCGACTTCGGGGTCATGGTCGTCGTTGCGAATGATGCTTTGTTCGGGTGCAAGCGAAGGTCTTCGTCGGAGTGTGCCACAGGAAGGGGAGGGTGGGACGTAGGCCGAGCTGGTTGGGTCCGTTGAAGCACCGTTGGCCCACGCTGCCGAGCGAGGAATCTGAAGCATCATGCTGCTGCTTCTTTCCGGTGTTCGAGGTGTCTGGTCGCTGAGGGGTTGCAACGGTTTCAGCGTCTGAGCCGAGGCGCTACGCTCCTGCTGCGTGACATCTTGACTTGGTCGTCCGTTGGCAGATGCGATTGGAGCAAGGCCAGACGGCTGAGCGAGAGACTGCTGTGGAGGACGTTGCATCTTGCTGTAATTCTTGACACTGGTTGGCGCTGTAGGAAGATATGGCAAGGAGACGAGATAGCAGCACGTCATGGTGCCCGATCTTCCCTTGCCAGCCTTGCAGTGAATGACGGCTGTTGCGTCCGGATCTGACTCGAGGTACTCGGTAATGTCTGCGACAAAAAGCGGAATAAGACTTAATGGTGGCACATGGTGATCTGGGAAGGGAAAACGAGAGACTCGGCCATAAAATTCTTCTGGATCGTAAGAGTTCTCGGTAACGGGACAAAAGTTATAGATACGATAGAGATCGTCATGACGCTTGTCGAGGAATTTACGAACGTCTGAGCGCTTGTTGCGGTAGAGTGACTGAACACCTGAGGCAGGGAAGCCCATAATGATGATATGATCGGTGACATAGGTGAGGTCGAGATCAAGATCAAGTAGCGGATCCTTAAAGCGAGCCTTTTGGCCGCTGACAATGCGACGGGCGATGGAAGTCATCCTGGAGACACGATCGAAGTTGACAAGAGACCAAGCTAAACGTTTTGCAGAGGCTGATAGCAAATACAGACCACTTTGGCCTGGTGTCGTTCGTCCGAGGTCGCCTGCTGCAGAGGTATGAGCGTGCCGTCGCTAACCTGGTGGGTGGCCAGTAGTTTCGTGCTTTCTACAAGCTCGAGTGAGGGCTATTCATGGCACTGTCAAAGATAGTGTCGGATGTGGATAGAAAGGGGAAGCAGTTACGTTGACCATTCGTGTGGGTCGGTCTCTAGAGGGGCAGAGATGGGGGTTGCTGTGGTGGGACGGAGAGTGGTATATTCTTCAATCGAAGAGGACGAGGATGGTCACTGATCCCACCAGGAGGGCCTGCAGGTGAGGACTGGCAGAGAAGAAGGGGGAGGAGGGGTACGGTAGTGGGAGGAGAGCTCGTGGTGAATGAGTGCCAAGAACTGGATAGCGTCAAGCGAGGTCAACGCTACAATATTATAAAAGCCACCAGGGATACCAAAATCAGCACAAATGCAAAAGCAAGCCTATTCAGCACTCTTTGGGGCTCATCACCAACCGTAGGTGCCCCTCATGTTCGCCGCCGTTGCCTCTCAAGCCACTGCCAACATCGCTGAGCCCGACAACGCGGATTTTTAGTCAAAGGCCACTGTTGTAATAGCTAATTCAGTGGAAAGGGTTTTGCTTTCTCGAGTCGATGAATACAACAACGAGTAGGGAGAACACATTCCCGACCGAAGCTTGGCTTTCGGCTTCAGATCCAGTGAGACTCGACTTGGAGCCTACGATCAACGCATCATATCACACTGTTCTTGGCTGTATGATCGAGCAAGGTCTGTCGAAAACAGAATTGCATGCAAGTAGGAGATACGTGCATCTCCAGAAGTCTAGCAACAATGTAGTTGCAGTACCTAAAGCCTACGTGTCGCGCACAAGCATATCTTCTCGACGACCCTTCACTGCCGACTGTCTGGTTCAGGCACGAGAGGGTATGCGAGGCCTTTTGGTCTTGGTCTTGGTCTTGTCTGAGTGTTTAGCGACTGAATCACCGGTTTGCTCAACAAAAGAAGAGTCGTCTCGTTGCAGTCAAAAAGTGACGTAGGCGTTGCGAATTTTGATGGCCAACTCACACTCAGTCACTGGGGTTTGCCAATCACAAATCGCATCGCATTTTGTTCCAAAACGCTGCCGTTTTCCGTCATCGTGCCGCTTCGCATTTGTGTCTCGGCTTCGAAAAACGGCACATCGGCGACTTTTCGACACCGTTGGAGCGATCTGATCCTACTGTATCATACTTCGCTTCATTTCTGCTCTTTGCCCGAACACATCTTCAGCTTCGAGTACTGTATATTGATAATGTGAGCGTCCAGACAGACTGACGCTTTTGACTTTCTGGGAGTTCATGTGACATCTGCAAGCCAATGCCAAGACTGACAGCTTGGGTCAAAGCGCTGCGTAACGTAGAGGGAAAGATCCGAGTACGAGACACGCTCGGGGACTGCCAAGACTTGATCAGCACAGAACGCGCGTTTGGATCCCTTGCAAGATCATCATGCTCTTTCTGCGTACTGGCGTGCCTCTAAGTTGACCTAGACCAGACCTCAAGTTCTCAGGCTGCTGGAGCAGCTGTGAAATGCGACCAAGTGCGGGGGACAATGTTGGCATGTCTTGGCATCATTAGCTCAACTTATCATCAAAGAGACTTTGCGACAGTAGTCTGCCTCTCACTGTCGAAACGTAGTATAGCAGTCCCAATATGATATCTCAAGGACAGTGGCTAAGTTGTCTGACGACCTGAACTTGCAATTTCACCGATCTTGTTTGCCACGTTGTGCTAGCTATCTAGGCGAGACCACTACTTCCCATCACGAGGAGAGAGATGGACACGCCAAGCATTCCTGACCGTCTCGCTTGCTTTTTAATGCCTTCTACGAGCTCTAATCACGAATCCGCTTTTGATGTCGCTTTCCCGACTCTTTCCTGACACGAGATCCGAACCCTGTGCCCTCAGAACCACCTGCCGGTCTCTTCGGGATCTTCGACACGACAAGAAGAAGAATGTTCAGTATGCTGATCGCTCTGATCGCTCTTCTATAAGCCCTCATCGGGATCGCAGTCGTGGTATCGCCCATCGATCGATCTTCAGATGGATGCCAGATTGTTAGAAAAGAACCCTAACAAATCCGAATGTCGGCGACGGCTAAAATTTGAGCCTTTGACAGCTGCGATTCCCCACGCCCACGCGACGCCGCGTGATGCAACACCAAAAAACACAGGGTCGTACGATTCAGACACACCTGTATAAAGCGCAAAGCAGAACAAGACAGAACATATCAGAGCACAGCTTACTGCAGCGCAAAAGAAGCTGCAAATCAATGATAAGCAGCTAATTCTGTCCTTGGACATGTAAGTCAAACGAGAAGGCGTAAGCTGAAGGTGCTTTTCAGCGAGCTCACAGTCGAAAACCTTGTCCACGAATAAACTTTCGGCGGTGCGCGCCGCTGCAAAGTCCATCACATTTTAGCCGAGCTTTGAATCTCGCAAACGCTTCTTCTCGCAAGCAAGCAAAGCAGCGTGTGTTGGTCTCTCTCGCGCCAACTTTGATTGATTGACTGACTCTTTCTTCCTTTCTTCGTCCTACCCTCGCATTCCACCTAGGACGCTCGGAATATCATCAGCCGGAACATCGGACGACGATGACGACCTCCTCACCGTTCCCAGCATTCCTCACCTCGGGGGAAGGCGCTTCAGCCTTGGTCGAGCGCTTACAGCTTCAGCTTCAGCTCTTCGTCCTCCAGACCGATCTCTATCTCTTCCAGCTCTTTCCGCCCCTTCGCTCCAGCGCCGTTCGCTCTCCAACAAGTCTCATCTTCACCGCTTTCATCGTCTTTATCATCTCTCGCATCGGCTCCGCCCTTTCAGCCTACGTCGCTGAACAGGGCGTCTCAATCTCTATTCCCGCCCCACCTCAGGCTCAGCCTGGGTGGACTGGCAAGATCCTCACCAAGCCTCAGATTCGTGACCCTGCAAAACCGCACAAGATCATCTGTTACGACCCTGCCACCGCATATCTCATCGCCGAGGTAGATGCCGACACGCCCCAAACCATCGCAGACAAGATCGCCAAGGCAAAAGCCGCTCAGCTAAAATGGCGCAACTCCTCCTTTGCACTCAGAAGGAAAGTGATGCGCACTATGCAAAAGTGGGTTGTACGTGATGCAGAAACCATCGCCCGCGTCGCATCTCGCGATACCGGCAAGACCGCCGTCGATGCCGCTTTTGGTGAACTTTTGACTACATGCAGCAAGCTTGCTTGGACCATCGGTAACGGTGAAAAGGTACTCAAGACAGAGACCAGGCCTAACAATCTTTTGCTCATGCACAAGGTTTGCCAAGTGCGTCACGAGCCCATGGGTGTAGTTGCCGCTTGTGTCAGCTGGAACTATTCAGCACACAATGTCATGGGTCCCATCATCGCTTCGTTGTTTGCCGGCAACGCTATTGTGGTCAAGGCGAGTGAGCTTGTTGCTTGGTCAGCAACCTACTTTATTGATGCCATCAGGGAATGCTTGAGGGTTTCCGGATGTGATCCGGAGCTGGTTCAATTGGTGACGTGCTGGCCCGAGGCAGCCGAAGCTTTAACTCAAAGTCCTGATATCGCGCACATCACTTTCATCGGATCCGAGCCGGTCGGAAGACTGGTGGCTCAAGCAGCGACCAAAGAACTCACTCCTGTGACTTTGGAGCTGGGTGGAAAAGATCCTGCGATTTTGCTCAAGGATGCTGATCTAAAATACTTTGGTTCGACTTTCATGCGAAGTTGTTTCCAAGGCGCCGGTCAGAATTGTATCGGTATCGAGAGGTTTATCGTTGATGAAGTCATCGCGGACAAGTTGGTTAACATTGTTGAGCCGAGAATCCGTGCTTTGAAGCTCGGAAGTTTCATGGATGATGCTCCTTTTGGAACCTCTTCCGCCTCTCCTGCCAAAGGCAACGTTGATATGGGAGCCATGATCACCGACGCAAGGTTCTCTCACCTTGAAAATCTCATCTCCGAAGCTGTCTCTCAAGGTGCCCGCCTTGTCGTCGGCGGAAAACGCTATTCCCATCCAACCTGGAAACACGGTCACTATTTCACCCCGACCCTTCTTACTAATGTCACTCCCACCATGGCTATTGCGAATGAAGAACTCTTTGCACCTATCTTTCTCATTATTCCTTTCACCACTTCATCCCTTGACTCTGCCATCAACATCGCAAATGGCACACGTTATGGATTAGGTTCATCCATTTTCGGCTCGACGTTGTCGGAATGCGAGTACATCGCCTCAAAACTCCAAGCAGGCATGGTCAATATCAATGATTTTGGCGTTAGCTACCTCAATCAGGGTTTGCCATTTGGAGGTGTTAAGAAGAGCGGATACGGCAGGTTTGGAGGTCCAGAAGGACTACTCGCTCTGACACAACCAAAAGCTGTGACTAGAGATAGAGCTTTTAAGTGGATTAAAACCGGCATTCCTCCAAGATTGGATTATCCGTTGGAGAGACCGGATAAATCTTGGGCTTTTGTACAAGGTCTAGTACGTTTTGCGTATGGTGATGGAGTTTTGGCGAGAGCCAAAGGGATTTTGGACTTGATTGTGAACGGTGCATGAAGAGCGTGTTCTGCGTTAGGGCCACCGAAGGCAGACCGATGCATCGTTGTTTAGTTCACCACCATCTATGGTCGATTCATGCATACACATATGTAAGCCATTTCTACACACGCACACACCTACACAAACATCCGAACACAAATAAAAGAATACAATTTGTTTTTTCTTTCATTACCAACAAAACCCCCAAAGCCCGAAAGACTTGTCTTTATCCTTACGCCTTCGGAGGTCTCTTTTTCACATCCTCATAATTAACCGGTTGAATATAAACCTTTGGTTCAACACCACCAGCTCCTTGATGACCTTTATGCCAATCATATCCCACCGCATAAGCAAAAATACTTGCATCTCTATTAAAACAAATAGCCGTAATAGGTTGTTTTGCTGGATTAGTTTTTAATAGTTCTTTAGGAGCATTTGTTGGACCTTTTGTTTCCATAGTTTTCAATCTAGTTCTTGATTGTTTACACCAAAAATTAATACTACCATCTGCACCACCAGTTGCAAAAGTTCCATGAACATTAAAAGCTATACAATTAACAGGATAAAGATGAGATTCATTTCTAGGAACTTCTGGATGATCTGCATTTGCACGTCTATGACATTTAAAAGCGAATTTTTTAACTTTATTATCTTTATCAGGTGGATCATGAAAATATTGAACTCCAACTCTACCTTCTACTCCACCTAAAGCATATCCATCTCCATCTGGTAAAACTGCCATACTTCTAGTTTGATATTTAAGTGGAGATTGTTGTTCAGTAAGTGGTGTAATCGATCCAGTCTCTTCCAATCTAAATCCTAAAACCATTCTTTCTGCCATAGCAACTACAACTACATTCTGAACATTATCCATAGCATAACATTTCTCAGGTAAATTCAAAGTATGAACTGCTTGTGGTGATGCTGGATTATCAATTTTCCAAATTTTCAAAACTTTATCCCATCCAGCAGTCAACAATACTCCTCCTGCTACATTCAACCATCTTACAGAACGAATAACATCGTTATGTTGAGCAACAACTGTAGGTTGATTTGTGTTCATATCAAACATTCGACAAACTTTGTCTGCTCCAACAGAAAAAATCTTAGCTCCATCAGTAGACCAACAAAGATCAAGAACTGGTCCTTCGTGAGAATATTGCTGCCAAGGTGTGACGGGTGTTGGAGAGGTTTTGTTGATTTGGTAGATTCGTACATTGTTATCCCAGGAAGAGGCGGCAAGAAAATCGGCGGTTGGCGAAAAGGAGAGACACGAGACAGTGTCGGTGGCGCCAGGGGTGACTTCTTGATCTTGATCGCCAGTGGTTTTGGTTGCAGCAGAGGTGTTGATCTGACCTGGAGTGGTAGCGGCAGGTCGCGCACCAAAGGTGCTTGGGGTCGAGGCGGAAGAGAAGAACGCCATTCTGTTGTTGAAGGTAATTCGCTAGCAGATCGGGGCGGGAACAGTGAGGCGAGAAGACAGACACTTGTCTGGAAACCAAAGTGAAAGGTGTGAAGCGATAGGGCGCCCGAGCTGACCGAAGGAACTAGTGGAACTGGGTCGATGCCACCTGCTTCTCGCAAAGCAATTATCAGAAGAAAAGCTAAGAGCAAATGTATGGCAATGACTTGCTTGTACAACGAGTCTGTCGATCAGTAAGATGCTCTACACTTTCAATCTGCGAGGATGCTGAAATCCGAGACGCGGAAGAGAGATGGTATAGCTGTTCGCCCAATATTGATTGTCGAGCCGGATGCGAAGGGCTGTTGATATGCGAAGGAGTAGTGAGTCAGGTAAGCAGGAGCGTATTTGCTGTTGTTACTGCTGCTCGTCCGGCGGTGATGATGATGATGGTGGTGGTGGTGTCGTCGGCAAGCGCAGAAGGATGCGGTCAAGCCAAGCATATTGAAATGCTAGAAAATCTGACGCCTTCTCCAGCGCCAATTTCTCGACGCGTCACGTGATTCCGCATTGTTCTTCTCTCCACACCACACCCACCAACACAGTCTATCCGCAAGAATGCAGTACACTATAGCGTCAGTCATTGGCAAGCTTGTGCAGCTGTGGGGATTGCGATGTTCAGTAGCTCAGAAGGCCGTAGTGCACAGCAGATTATTCGAACAGGATTAGAGCTTGTCTAGAAAGAGAGATAATATTACGAAGGTAAAGGACCTATGAAAAAGAGAGTGGCCATGCTATTTTGACAAATAAGAATGCTGCTGTCGGTTTTTGAACTCAATCATATAGCTTACTGCTTGTCAGTACCAGTGTAGTGATTGGCGGCAGCAGCGTCAACAGGATCAAGCACTTCCTCCTCTGCTAACAGACGCTCAGCCTCGAGCGCGGCAATGCATCCGGTACCTGCCGAAGTGATAGCCTGTCGGTACTTCTTGTCGGCAACGTCACCAGCAGCAAAGACACCCTTGACCGAGGTCTGAGCAGTGCCTGGTGTGGTGATGATGTATCCGTCGCTGTCGAGCTCCACCTGGCCCTTGACGAGCGAAGTGGCGGGCAAGTGACCAATGGCGTAGAAGAGACCGTTGGCATCCATGTCGCGTTCCTCATTTGTCTTTGTGTCCTTGACACGGACTGCCTTCAGAAGCTCGCCATCACCCTTTGCCTCGATGGGAGAAGTGTTGAAGTGAACGGTAACCTTCGGGTGCGCCAAAAGTCGCTTGGCCATGATCTTGGATGCTCGGAGCTCGTCCCTTCGAACGAGGACGTGGACGTGCGAAGCGTACTTGGTAAGATACATGGCCTCCTCAGCGGCACTATCACCACCACCAACGACTACGAGAGGCTTGTTGCGGAAGATGGGTACGGCACCATCGCAGACGGCACATGCTGAGATACCGCTCTGCCAGTAGGTGTCCTCGCCGGGCAAGTGCATACGCTTGGCGCTGGCACCGGTAGCAATAATGAGGGTCTCGGTGAGCTCGGGATCCTGATCCTCAGCATATTCACGCCAGAATTTGAAGGGACGCGACGAGAGATCCACCTTGGAGATGGTCTCAGTGTGAATCTCGGTACCGAAGCGAACCGACTGGGCGCGGAACTTGTCCATGATCTCGGGACCACGAATACCGTCTGGGAAGCCGGGGAAGTTCTCGACATCGGTTGTGGTGGTGAGCTGTCCTCCTGGAGCAAGACCGTTGGCAAGCATACCCTCGAAAAGGACAGGCTCGAGGTTGGCTCGTGCAAGGTAGATGGCGGCGGTGTGACCAGCGGGACCCGAGCCGATAATGACGACCTTGTGAACCTTTTGGCCCGAAGAGGAAGAAGCACCGTTGGCGTTTCCTGTCATGTTGTCTGAAGCAGTTGTGGAAAGTCGACGGGGAGAGTCGGCGTTGAGAGATTGAATCGAGATTGCAGAAAGTGCTGCAAGCGGAGCTGTAACTCGGAACGATCGAGATGAAGAGAAGGATGACCCGAAAGACGAGTTGCTTGATCGAGAATGCGTAGAGAAGCGAGATCGAAGCACGGGTAGCACAAGCTGTTTGGCGAAATAAGCGCTGTTGGTGCCTTTGCTTGATGCTATTGAGTGGAAGAGATTAATGCGATTGAACGAGGCCGAGCGCAACGAGGATCTGGCAAGGCTCATATAAATACGACGAAGCGTTTGCGAACGAGTAAAGTCCGGAGGAGGCGAATGTGATGCGTGAGGTAGGAGGGGATGGAGGTAAAGGAAGGGTGAAGGGTGAAGATAGAAGAAGTATGCGTTTGCAGTGTGAATTGCGTGCCCAACCACAGACGGAAGGACCGAACCGACACCCAAAGGCGTGGTTGTTGAGTTCCCGGATGGTTAAGCGGCCGAAAGCGTAGAAGCAAATGGATCTTCTGAGTCTTCTCTCTCTCTCTCACTCACTCACACACACACACACTGCCGGCAATTCGAAAAGAAGACTCGCCGGCAAAAGAGGCAGAAGAGGCGCAACCCTTTGGACCCGCGGGCTTAACCGTTGTGACACGGCTTTCAGGCGACTCTCTGCCTCCCGCCACCCTCACAGTCACACCAACGCCGCCACCGACACACTCTCACCAACTGTCACCGCCCGATTTTCCCATTTTCGAATTGCCTATTTTCCACCTCTGTTTGTATTCACCCTAACTCCGAGCGCAGCAATTGAATTCGAACCCTTCTTCTGATTTGTGCTTGTATTTCAATATTCAAACACGATCAAAACTAACATTGAGAAAAAAAAGACATATTGATCTGAAAGATGCTCGTATTCACGCAGATACACGCAGATACAGTCTGAACAGTGAAGTTATCGCACTCTCGTCTTGGAATCCGAATCGATATGCTGAGCATTGCGAGCTGATACGCAGTGATCAGATCGCCACGAAGGCCATCGCTGGTGATGACGTCTGTTGAAGCTCAAGGAGGAGGGTGGAACTACACAGAATCGGACGACGACCGCGCTCCACACCGTATCCGATAGATACTCTTGATGTTTTCATGATGCACAGCGTCGAAATGCTCTTTCGATCCAAGACGAGGCTTCATCGCTGCCTGAACTCACACAGTCTACACATATCTTGCGACTCGACTACCGGCCCGTCGTCTCGCAGCTACAGACAGTCAATATCATGAACAGGGTATGTTGATTAGATTTGTGAGGAATGTTCGGTGACAGCTGGACCGCGGGGTCAAACGGCCTGAGACCGCTGGCTTACTTGCCGATCTGCTTGAGCGCCTCTTTGATCGTGTACTCCATCTCCTCGAGGTCGTTGGTGGCGACACGTGTGATCTGGCACTTGAGCGCTTTCTCGATCTGGTCCATGTACGTCCAACTCTGCTGGTCGTGCACAAAGTTGATCGAGACACCTTTTCGACCGAATCGACCTGTTCGTCCAATACGGTGCAGATATGTTTCCGCATCTGCCTCGCCTGTCTGTGTCAAAGGCATGTCATAGTTGATAACCAGCGTAACTTGCTGAATGTCGATACCACGTGCGATGACGTTGGTTGAAATCAGAACCTTGCTCTTACCATCACGGAACGCATCGATGGTACGGTCACGGTCAGCTGTCTCGAGTCTGCCGTGCAAAGAGTCGACCTTATGGCCCTCGGCCGTCATCTTTTGCGCAATGCGGTCCGCAGTCTCGCGCTTGGCGCAGAAGATAATACTCTGACCGATGGTGAGCAAGTTGTAGAGCTCGACGAGCACTTCGTACTTGTGATCTTCGTCCTTGCAATCCATATAGAATTGCTTGATTCCTTCCACGGACAGCTCCTCCTGCTTGAGTCGGATCTCGTTGGCGCCAGGTGCGATGCGCACAGCAAAATCGTATACGGTGGGAGGGAAGGTAGCCGAGAAAAGAACCAGTTGGCATGACTTTGGCATGGTGTTCTTCACACGAATCGACTGCTCTCCCAATGACTGTTGGTCAAGCATGTTGTCCGCCTCGTCGAGCACAAACACCTTGATGGCAGCAGTCTCGATTCCTTTGCTCTTGATCATGTCAAACGTCTTGCCTGGCGTACCCACAATGAGTTGAGCCTCAATCTTTTCACCTCGCTTGACCTCGTCTGGCAAGCATAGACATGTGGTCACGTTGGTGAACTTGGACATGGTCAGCACCACATCCATAATTTGACGCGCCAATTCACGCGATGGCGCCAGTACGATAGCTTGAGGCTTCTTGAGGTCGTAGTCGATTCGCGAAAGCATGGTGAGGATGAAAGCAGCCGTCTTACCGGTGCCTGATTGTGACTGGCCGATCATGTTCTTGGGCGGGTTCTGCAGCAGCAACGGCAATGCCTTCTCTTGAATCTTGGATGGCTTTTGATACTTCATGGCATAGATGCCCTTGAGCAAGTTTTCATGAAGGCCGAGCGCCTCGAAGCTCTTGGCCGAATACAATGGCGAGTTGGGATCCGCTTGTTGGTCAGCTAGTGTTACCTGAACTTCGTGTGACGACTCTCGCAGGTTCGACTCGACTCCTTCGTCCTTGCTAGCGGCGGCATCTGTTGTCGCTGTCCCTGCTGTTGCTGCTGGTTTGTCAGCGCCATCCTTGCCAGACATGAGACCGGACATGCCTGCTGCAATATCGTTGACCTTGCTGTCAGCGGCGGCGGGTGCTGCCGCTTTGTCCTTGTTGTCGCTCATGGTATGCGATGCTATGCAGTGTGCGTCGTGTGTGAAGGGTCGTCAGCAAAGCAGATAACAGCGGAAGCGAAGACGAACAACTTTCTTGCTCAGATTTCTTCTTCTTCTTCTTGTTGGTGTTGGTGTGGAGTGAGGAAAGCGTGTGTTGCTCGTGCGAATTTCATCGTGATCGATTTTTGAGCCCAGACATGGTTTGTCGCGTGACTGCGATCTCACAATCCGGAAAATGGGCTGCCTATTGTAGCCACAAAGTGTTGGTCTGACGCGCAGTAACTGCACAACGCGTAAATCATCGCGAAGCCTCGAAAGATGACTGAATCACAATTGAATCGATTGACAGCTTCGGCTTGCAAGAAGACTGCATCTCGCTGATGGCAATCGTTGTGCGTGCTATGGCACAGACTTCGAGCGACCTTCACACCAACCACTGTCGTCTCATATACAAGGACAAGGACACATCCCTGCTAATCACAACAGCCAAGCTATCTGCGACCCGACCACACAAAGACTACACCGGGAAACGGGCCCGACACAAGTGAACGAGCTAGGACAGCATAGGTTCGCAGTATACTTGCAGGCATGCCTTCAGCATCGGAGACCGACTCATTACTGGTGAAGTGGCTACAGCGCGACAAGAAGCTCGTCACATACCGTCTCCTCAGCCGAGAACTACGCATTCATGTAGATGATGCCAAGAAGGCATTGTCGAGTTTCTTCGATTCACATAAGGACAAATCCGGTCTCGACGCTACATACATTCTCATTGGGCGTTGCATCTCGTCGCAAGCACGAACCGGAGCAGCCGCTCCACAAGAAGAGGAGAAAGACGAAAAGCTAGTCGGATCTTCATCAACAGCTTCGTCTTCGACATCACCCTCTCGCAGCTACCTCGATACCCGCATAGCAGATCGCCAAAGTGACACCGACATCTCACGCCAGGTGCTCCGGCTTGTCTCAGCCGACCAGCTCGAAGAGGTCAAAGCTTCTTTCGAAGAGGTCACTTCGTGCCACATCTACTCAATATCACCAGGTCGGCTTCGTGATGTCACACAGCTCACAGCTGTGCAGCATGACCTGCATGCCCAGCAAAAGTACATCGACGCATGGCAGCAAACGAATCGCGGCGCAGATCTCGGCGTCATCATCAATCCCACTATCAAGGACAACTACGACCCGTCCCAAGCCATTCCAAGTCTAGGTGCATCCAGCGCACCCGCTGTCCCTCCGGCCAACAACGATACGAAACAGACCAAGGCCAATCCTGTCAAAGCCGAGGTCAAGGAGGAGCCAGGTACCAAGACGTCTTCAGCAGCTACAGCAAACAGGTCGTCGTCTACTGGCAGCAACAAAAAGAGTGGTCTCGACTGGAGTAGAGCTAAGCCGAAAGAAGCAGAAACCAAATCGACAGCTGTAAAGAAAGAAGTTCCGAGTAGCACGAACAACGGAAGCAAGCGGTCATCGGCACGGAAAGCTCTGCTGGGTAGCGACGATGAAGATGAGGAGGATGATCTTAAGGGTCGAAAGCCCATCGTTCTCGACGATGACGACGATGACGATGACGACAAGCCAGTAAAGCTTGGCTACGCTGACGATGAGAGCGATGACGGTGACATTAAAATGGCAGACCCTGTACGTGGGTCGGCACCTCGAGGAAGCGGCAAGCGAGCCGATGCACGCTCTCAAACAAAGGCACAGGAAGCAGCCCAACGCAAAGAGCTAGAAGCCATGATGGACGACTCTGATGACGATGACGTGCAAGTTGTCGAGCCAAGTGGCACGACTGGCAGCAAGAAGACCGGCCAGGGCAAAGATCTCGATCCAGATGTCGAAATGGCCGACTCTACCGTTACGGAAACGATGAACGGCTCTGAAAGTGCACCCTCCAAGCGACGTGTCCGTAAGAAGCGCAAAATCGGCAGCAAAAAGGTGCGCACAAAAGATGAGCGTGGCTATACCGTTACAAAGACGGTCGACGAGTACGAGTCGTATTCTTCCGAGGAGTCGGATGCGCCTGTTGTTGTGGGATCAAAGCGCGGAGCTGGCGCGGCATCTAAACAGCAGCCGTCGAAACAGGCAGCGTCAGAGTCCAGGTCTAGCTCAACGTCAGCTTCGGCCAGTCCAGCTCCGAGTGCACCGGCCAAGTCGACGCCGGCATCCAGTAGCTCAGCTGGCAATCGCAAACCATCAGGCGGAGCGACACCAACACCAGCCAAGAAAGGTCAGCAGAGTTTGAATAGCTTCTTTACTCGCAAGCCCAAAAGCTAGCGTCGTCTCAGCGCACCTCACTAATCACACTATTCACTGGCGCATGCGTTACACGGAGGTATGCAATTCATCTAGTCTCGCATACAATCTCTATACCACATTGTGTGAATCATGCTGTGAAGTGCGCTTCCATATGCTTGTCAGCAACGGTAGAGTCCGGCTCTGTCGTTGCCGCCGTCGTAGCCTGTGTATCTGACGCCGCGAGTTCAACCTTGGGAATGTCTGCCTTCTCCCACGGTTTCAATGGCCGACTCATTGTCGCCTGTGTTGGTTCTGCCTCATTGATCTTGAGCGGAATGTCTCGAATGCCTGGAATTTGATCCGTCTTCCCTGTTGTGATGAGCTCTACGATCGCGTCGAACGATGCTGGGTACGGCTCCTTCTCTTCCTTCCTGTCGCCTTGAGCCTGTGTGTTTGGGGCTGCTTTCGTCGATGTTGGGTCGCTGGCTGTGTCGTTGGCATTTGTCGTGGAGTGTATCGAGTGATTCGCGAGCCAAGCCTTGTAATCCGCGTAGTCGACTTGATTGCCCGTCTTTTGCGACCAGAAGAACACTTTGGCTCGCTTTTTGGTCTCTCCAATCTGTTCAGGCGCTACGCCGGAGGACTGCATGGGACCGATGATAGTTTGAATGCCGGCTTGGAACTCAGGATCTGACTCGTCAAATTGGGTCAGCGCTGTGTAAACTGCTTCGCGGTCATAGGCGACCGAGGGTAGCGATGAGTCGATTTCCATCCTGATATGAGCTTTCTCGAAGAGCGTTCAGTGGTTCTGACGATTGAAAGCGCTGATTTCAAAGCTATTTGAACGGTTCCGGGGAGGCGTGACGGTTGATGGGAATCGCAATGGTGGTGAGGTTCAACAACCGGTCCGTGCTGCAGGCGAGAAGCCGGAGGGCGGCGAAGACTCGGAACGCGGGGTTGGGTGGAGGTCCTCACACGTGATTCGAAATTTTTGGCTTCGAGAAGAAATGCGCAATTCTCATCATGCATCCTTCTTATGTTCCTTCTTATAACTCAACACCTACGCTTTCCGGTCACCAACTATTACCCCCGAGAACGATCTTCAGAGAAGGACAGAAGCGATCAAAGATGTCCTCAGATCCCACGAACGCGGCAGCTGCCCCTGCCAACGAGGCCGGACCGAGCAACTCTAGCTCCAAACCAGCGGCTGAAAAGCAGCACCCACGTACGAGCAATCAACAAAAACCTCGTAACTCCAGCATGCCACGATTAACATCCGAACAGCTGCGGAAGCGTCTGCACTACATCACATCAGGCTCTACAGTCATCCTCAAGATGCCATCGGGGCGGACCAAGGCAGCCGAGATCATGCCTGGCAAGCAAGTCAGTCTGGGCAAGTTCGGCAGCTTTAAGGCAGACGACCTCATTGGCATGCCCTACGGCTTCACCTATGAGATCCAGTCCGAATCCGGAGCCAACACAACTGCAGAAGACAGCACGACTCAGAACGGCAAGGGCGGAAAGAAAGGTGGAGCAAAAGATGCAGCAGCAGCAGGAGGATCGCTGAAGCTCGTCATCAACCGAACCCTTGGAGATATCGAAACCGAGGCCAGTGAAACTGTCGAGACGTCAGCTACCAACGAGCACATCAATGACGATGGCTCTGCTCAGAAGCTCACCTATATCGACATCCAAGAACTGAAGAATAAAGGCATATCGGGGCGCGAAATTATCGAACAGCAGCTTGCCAGTTCCGAGTCGTTTGCGAACCGCACCGTCTACTCGCAAGCCAAATACGTGGCACGAAAAGAGCAGAAGCACCTTAGGCTCTTCACTCCACTTCAGCCCGACTTTGGCAATGTTTGCGACTTTTGGTTCGAAAAGTCACCGGAAAAGATTCGATGGATCCGCAAAGACGCACTCTCGCAAGTGCTCACCTTCGGCAGTGTCCGACCAGGCGGACGCTATCTGGTTGTGGATGGCGTATCAGGGCTGTTGGTAGGGTCCGTTCTTGAGAAGCTCGGAGGCGATGGTACGGTCGTTGCTATCAACGATGCCGAATCTCCGCCCGCATTTGATATCATCCCGTATTTCAACTTCCCAAGCCAAGTTATAAAGAACGTTCTGAAAGTGCTCAATTGGGCTGCTACCGAGCCTGACTATGCTCCAGTCTTTTCCCAGCAAGATATTTCTTCCGATACCACCGTCCCCGTAACGGCGAACCGATCGTCCAAGGACAAGTCGCGCGATCGCAAACGTCAAGCCAACTTCCGCGAAGTCGATCGTGTACGCAGTGAGTTCTTTGCCGGCGATTTCGACGCTGTTCTCATTGCTTGTCACTACGATCCCATCAGCATTTTGCGCAGGTTGAGACCCCACTTAGGAGGCTCGGCGAGCGTTGTCGTGCACAGTCCTTATTTGCAGCCACTGATGGAAGCACATGCCAAGTTGAGGGGCGACGAAGAGTTTATCAACATTAGCGTCACGGAGCCGTGGTTGAGGAAGTATCAAGTGTTGCCGGGCAGGACGCATCCTGAGATGACCACGAGCAGCACGGCTGGATTCATCCTGCATGCACTGAGAGTATTTGGTGAGGCAGAGGCGCTGAGGTTGCGGAAGGAGTATCTCGAGGCAGTCGAGGAGGACACGAAGCAAGTCCAAGAGAATGAAGACCAAGCCAAACAAGGCGAAGTCACGAAGCGAGCTCAAGAAGAAGCCACAGCGGAAGAGGCGGAACGAGAGGCAAAACGAGTTCGAACGGAAGAGACGGCTGGAGCTGAGCCGGCTGTCCAGGAAACACAATTATAGTATCACATGCGAATACCATCATTCCATACTCAGTTCATCTGTCTTTAGCGTTTGACTGTGTATAATTTGCAACATCCTCGCACAACGGAAAGGCAGATTTGAGTCTTTAGACGCTAAAAGAGCAAGGAGAAGCGGTGCGGCTCAAAATGACCTTGTTAAGCCGTTCCAAAGCGACACGCTCTTTTTTCGGCAATTGCTCTCCACTTTTGACAATCTGTGGGCGAAACCCGAGGTTGTGGTTGGACCCTCGAAGTAATTGAGTATCTTTTCGTCGCTCTCCTTCTACTGTACATCCATCATACGCTTCCAGAACATTATCGCGTGTGCACAAAGGGAACTTAGCAGCTGTATCAGGCTACAGTACACCCGATTCATCAAGTGGGCCGAAGAGCAATCGAAGCCGCTCGTCTTGAAAGCACGACCTTGCACGAAGTCAAAGGCGTAGCAAAAGCATCCCTGGACCTCTGACAGAGCAAGTTCAGCGTTCTTATAACTTGACTTTCTTAGATTCGAATACAAGAGTGGAGGCAAGGGAAAGGCAACGACAGCGACAGAGATATCAACATGTCGACAATACAGAACCCATACTCAATACAACCGTCCTCGTCACATCGCTCTACAACTCCTCCCTACCCGCCGTCTTCTTCCAACACACCAGCAATTTCATCCTCGTCAGCAGGAAACATTATTGATGCAGCCGGCGTCAACGGTACCATTCCGGGAGCCAAGCCGGATAGCTCGATCATGTTCTGCGTAGTCTGTGCCTCGAATCAGAACCGTTCCATGGCCGCGCACTCTCTACTCGCTCAATCCGGCTTCAATGTTACTTCGGCCGGCACGGGCTCTGCCGTCCGCCTTCCAGGACCCAAGATCAACCTTCCGAACATCTATCCCTTCGGAACAGCCTATACCGACATCATAGAAGATCTTAACAGCAAAGATCCTCGACTTTACTGGGCGAATGGATTGATGACGATGTTGAACAGGAACAAAGATGTCAAAAGAGCGCCGGAGAGATGGCAAGAGACAAAGTATACGGCGGATATTGTGATTACGTGCGAAGAGAGATGCTTCGACGCAGTATGCGAGGATCTCTTCAATAGAGGCGGCGAGCTAAATAGACCCGTGCATGTGAT
This sequence comes from Ustilago xerochloae, assembly GCA_928856705.1. Classification (NCBI taxonomy): domain Eukaryota; kingdom Fungi; phylum Basidiomycota; class Ustilaginomycetes; order Ustilaginales; family Ustilaginaceae; genus Ustilago; species Ustilago xerochloae. The sequence goes on from CAKMXT010000015.1 coordinate 355,254, forward strand.
CAATGTCGAGATCAAGGATAATCATGAAGAAGCGGTGGCCGCCGGAAAGGCAATCTTGGATCTGGCGAATGCTGTAAGTTCCTCTAGAAAGCCAACTGTTCTCTGCACAAACGCTGTATACACTGACACCAAGCTTGCAAATGCGTGCGACAACAGATTGCGGGATCCCAAGATATCGATACAGAAATGGATCAAATTCTGGAAAAACACCAAGCAACATACCCTCATGCCATTCTCCACACCGTGGGATACTACTAGCAATGCCAATGACTTCTTTATCTTTCACTAGTGTTCATAATACGTCGAGTCGTGAAATTTCGGACACAGTTCGTCGCCTCCTGGTTCGAGATAGTAAGTTGAACGGCAAACATTATGTGATACTGGACTGAGTGAATCGTGCCTTCAACTATCGGTCGTAAAGCATTCTTACCAGGCGGAGGTGACCACACAGATCTGGCCAAACATATCCAAAGATAGACAGACAGTGAAGCTTATACAAGAGTCATGATGCGAGTGAGATGCCGAGTCAATCTGTGTATGTACAAAGGGTCATGATGATGCGTCTGAAGATGGAAACGTGTTCGAGTGACATGAGAAAAGGTAGAAGAGATGCGAAGGAACCTGTGATGCGAGGGATGAATGACGAACTGCTCAGACTCGGCTCGGGTCCGCTGTTGATGAAGTCGTACAGCGGCCCTCGATGACGATCTGCGATGCAGTGATTAGGACGGAATATCGTCCTTGCCCGAAGTGTGAAGAACGTATGCTGATGTGAGGGTTACAGAAGAACACATTTCTTCTTACCACCTCCGGAACCACCTCCACCTGCCCTCCTACCCCAACCCTTCTTTCGACAAGCTTCCCTGATTGCCGTATCAAACACGTTTTGCACGCCATCCTTTGTCTTTGCCGAGCACTCGACGTATTTAGCTGCGCCGATCTCATCTGCCACCTGCTGCCCTTGCGTCGGTGACACCGGTTTGATTCCTTGAGCCTGCAACATCGCTAAACTGTTCGGATCCTTCCTCAAATCTGTTTTCAGCCCTACCAACAGAATTGGAACACCTTCGCAAAAGTGATTGATCTCTGGGAACCACTTATCCTGAACATTTGCTAGACTTGTTGGGAAGTCTACTGCGAAACAAATCAAGATAACGTCGGATTCGGGATAGGAGAGTGGACGCAATCGGTCGTATTCTTCTTGACCTGCTGTATCCCAGAGGGCAAGTTCGATGGTCTTGCCTTCGAATTGGATGATGGGGACGTAGTTTTCGAAGACGGTAGGGACGTATTCTTCAGGGAAACGATTTTGGGAGTAGACTATCAAGAGACATGTTTTACCGCAACCACCATCACCGACGACGACAAGCTTCTTTTTGAGATCAATGACTGGTCGACCTGGCATTTGCTGGATTTGTCCTTGGCCGGGTGGTGCATCGGAGAGGGTTGAGCCACTGTTGTAGCCATTCATGATCGCGAGTGTGAGGACGGGGACGAACTAGAGAAAGAGAGAGAGAGAGACTTAGTATAGAGCCGAGAACGGGCGAGCCTGATGAGGAACGAGTTTGCAGAGAAGACGATGTCAATTCTTCGGATAAGAGTTTCGGATGTGCGTTCGGATGACGAAGCAATGGGCTTGACGCAAGGATCGGAGTACAAGGTAAGTTGTGGATGGGGGCAAACCCGGAATACAATGTCGAGAACTTTTGATGTGAGACAGGTTGATCCTTTCGAGAAGAGCTAGAATGGATGAGATAAGGGACGGAAGCGACGATGATCATTTCATTGAGCGTGAGAAGCAGCATCACCTGCACAATGGACTGCATTCGACCTCGCGTGAGTCAACGGCTATGCTGCTCATCCACCACCGCTGCAGCAAGCCTGTCCAAGCTGTCTTTGGTTGCACAAAAAAGTGTTGCTCTCTCTTGTGCGTCTGTGTGTGTGTCTCTTCTCTCTTGCAGCCTTCACGCGCCGTAGAGCTTAGCCGCGACCTTTTTCCTCACTAAATGGCACATCAGCATCACGTGACTCTGTATGAGTCTAACAACGCTCTCGGCGCCAAAAAAGATAAGGTTGTGATGCAGCAGAGAAGACTGAGAAGTGCGAGAGCGTGTTGGTGTGGAGGAAAAAGCGGCGCATGGACCTAACCTGCTGTACTCCTTGAGAAGTCACATTGCTCAGCAGGGTCTCGACCTGTCAATCTTCTCATCACCAGCCTCCTTCTTCCTTTGTCTCATCTTCATCCCGGCCAGCGAAATGAAGTGGGGGTATAAAACAGCCTGAGGAGGCGGTCGTCAAGCTTGTCTGGAAGAAAGGCGTTCCGACCAGGCTGGAGTGCGATTCCGCTCTTCCTTCATCTTTGCTTTTTTGCGCAGTCTGCGCACCAGAACAGTCAAGCCTGGCTCAGCAACGGAGGAAATGTCGCTGGGGTCGTTCTTCGCTCAAGCATAAAAAAGGCGCCTCTGTTGATGGCATCGGCGCTCCTCTACCATCAATCGACGTGCTCGCCAGAATCCGACCTCCCTCGCAATCGGCGTTGTCGACTAATTGACGTATCTACCATGGAGGCAGCCTTTGGCAAGTGCGCCAAATCGGCCGTCTACGCTGAGCTCCATGAAGGCCTACAGCCGTTCGTATACTGGCACATCACAGAGTCGATTCAAGAATGTTACAGCCCCGATGCGATAGGTGAGCTACAGGAGGAGGCTGAAGTCGAGGCCCTTGTGCTCGAACGCAAATCTGCCGCTCGCGATCGCGCGCTCGGTCGCTTCATCTCCCTGCTTCAATACTACGTAGAACGGAACTCCAACGCCGCAAACATCCGCAATGCCGTCCAAGCACTCGAAAACGACCTCAACAAGGAGCCACCTCCTGCTTCGTTCACCAATTTCAATCTCGACACCGCCGACATCTACGAATACGTCGAAGCACAGAAGCAAAACGGTGGAATTCTCGCTGAAGACCCCGATTGGAATCGTCAGGCCAAGGTTGCGTCCAGGTTTCAGTGGACCGCTACCTTCAAGCAGTCTATCGAAAAGACACGCATGGCTTACGTCGACGCCTGCAGCCGCTTCGAACATCAATTCATCGTCGGTGGTCAGGCCGATCTCGCGCTCCTCAGACAGCTTTCGGAAGAGGATCTAGTATCACTCTTGGCTCAGCATCACGCCAAGCCGCGTCTTATCCCGGCGCCACCTCCGACGACTGACGCTGCTGCCTCGAATGTCGGATATTGGAACAAGCGGATCGGAGGCAGCCGAAGTATCGCTCCCAAAGCTGTGCCCGACTTTGACCCTGCTCACATCATCCAAGCGGGTCAGCAGTTCAGGGCCGCGTGCATCGAGCATATCCAGTCTCTACGAGCCTACACTTCGCGCACGCCAGAAGCTGAAAGGGATCTCGATGTCGTCCTTTCGCAGGCTCTCAACCCAGAGTCGAATCCAGAACGCCTGATCAAAAGCGCTAGTGAGCGACTTGAATCGTCGCTTTCGTCTCCCAACTCAGAGGCATTTCAAAGCGTGAAAGACCTGCTCTCTTCGGCTTTACGCATTCTCAAGACACGCGACGGCGAGCGAAACATTTCCCTACGTATCGACGCTCACAATCTCCGCGGCCGGGTCAATCTCCATCTCGCTGGTCTGAGGACCAAGTTTCAGGGCAACTATCTCAACCGTGCTTCGGCGGATTGGGCCGCTAGTCTCGATCTGGACGAAGACCAGCCCGAAATCTCGAAGGAGCTCGAACTTGTCAAGACCCAGATCGAAGCGTTGCACAAGGAGAAGGGCGAGCCAGCTTCCAACGACAGCAGCCTTCCGAAGGCTTCAGAAGCAGCATCGGGTGCCAATGTCGCCATGACTGCTCCTGCCACAGGCTCATCGCAAGGCGCATGTGTTGCGAAGGACCATAGTGACAGAACTAAAGCGTCGGCGGGTACGGCGGAGGAGCCGGCCAAGCCTCGAGAGAAGACCATTCTCGAGTCGCCTTTCTTCCGTGCCGATCTCGTCACCGGCCTTATGGTTGATTCTCTTCTGGCACTTGCCTTCCCGCACCGAGCTTTGCGTGAAACGCTCCGTCTCCCGCCCGCCCCGGCCATCGCCTCTGCCAGTCAGCACGTTCCCATGCTTGATCGCCTCGCCAAATCGCACCAGCTGACTCACAAAGCCTTGACGGCTGAGAACAAGGCGCAACTCAAGACCGCGGTTAAGAACGTCAGCGCTGTCTTGGCACTTCCCGACCTGCAGAAAGTGACGCGTGACGATTTACCCCAGACGGTCCTGAGGAGAACCAGTCTGCGTCTTGTGCTCGGTACGCTCCATTTGCTGCTCAATGATTTTGTGAAAGCTCAGACCGAGCTGGATCTGGTTTCGAACGCGCTAAAGCCTAATCAGCGGGCCATTGGTAAACGTGGCGCAAACTCGGAGACAAACGGCCATAAGAAATCCGATGCAGGCACTGGAGCCGTCGTCCCTCCTACTGCTGTTGCGAGCGCCACTGTTTCTAGCAGCGAGGCAGACGATGCTGTGTCGTTTGAACAGATACAGCACATGCAGATCCGCGTTCAGGGTGAGGCTCTCTTCCTCCTTGCAAAGACATGCTGGATGGCCAACAAAGTGCAAGAGTCAGGAAAATTCTTCCGATGGTTCGTAAAGTGGTATTCAGAGCAGCAAGCCAACATAGCTGCCGACTCATCGGAAGAAGTTGGGGAATACAAAGATACGAAAAAACTCGAGCTTGCTGAGCTCGACCTCAGTTGGTGGGATAGGTTGCTTGTTGTTGCCCGAAAGTGAATCGCTCACACCTTTCTCTTGCACAGCACACAAAATGATAGTTGTAATGCAACGATAATTGTAATGCAAAAGTTTCTCATTTCGAAAGATTATGCGGACAGCGAGTGGCGATCAACCCTCATCCTCTCTATCCCGCTTCCTCTTGCCTGCAGCATCCTTCATTGGTCTATGTTGTGCTGCTGGATGTTTGGCTAACTGTTGAGGTACTGTGCTTAATTTACTCTTTGATAATTCCTGTTTTAAATCATAGAACAGATCTGAATCTGTTTGATCCAAAAAAGTGATTGCTGTACCTTTCTTGCCTGCTCTACCTGTTCTACCAATTCTATGAATATAAGCTTCAATATTGTTTGGCATAGCGAAATTGACTACCAAACCAACATTAGGAACATCAATACCCCTACCAGCTAAATCTGTAGCTACAAGAATTTGAGTAGAACCATTTCGGAGGTTTGCTAGAGCTTCTTCTCTTAATTCTTGAGTTTTACCTGAATGAAGGGTTGATATGTAGAACCCGTTTCTGGAGAGATAGGATGAAAGTTGATCTGCTGCTTTTTTTTGGTTGACGAAAACGATGATAGGTACTAGATGGGAAGAACGTTGAAGGATTGAAATGAGTCTTGATCTTCTCGTTTCTTCTGATGGTACGAATTCAACAATTTGTTCTACACTTCCAACAGCTTGACCTGCATCTCCGATTGTAATTGTTGCTGGTCTACGTAAATAAACTCTAGCCATTCTTTCAACACTAGGTGGCATTGTTGCAGAGTATAACATGGTTACTCTGTATCGACCAACAACATCATCTCCTTTGGGATCCTCGGCAATTTCCGAATCAGGTTTTAAATTCGAAACTGGTAAAGAATCTAAAATGAAATTGACTTGTGGTTCAAAACCCATATCAACCATCTTATCCGCTTCATCCATGACCACATAAGTACACTGACTTAATACAAGCACATGTCGCTCAATGCAATCTTTCAGCCTTCCTGGTGTAGCAATGATGATCTCTGCTCCATCTCTTAACGCGTACGCTTGATCATTCATATCTCTTCCACCAACAATCGAGACACAACCTAGACCTAATCGACCTGCAAATTTGTTGGTTTCCGTCTCGATCTGCTGTGCCAATTCTCGTGTTGGTACAAGGATCAGTGCTTGTGGTCCAAGTGCTTTGGTTTGCTCGTTCAGCTTTGGCAATTTAGAAATGTATGCAAGAAGAGGAATGAGAAAGGAAGCTGTTTTACCAGAACCGGTCTCGGCAATACCAATGAGATCTCGATTCTGCAGACCAATGGGAATGGCTTGTCGCTGGATTGGCGAGGGCTCTTTGTACCCAATCTCTTCTATTGTACTGAGAATTGTAGCGGGTATTGAAGATTCTCGCCAACTACGAAGAGGTTTCGGAATGTTTCCACCACGAGCAGAAATGCCAAAGTCTTCTCGAAAGATACGCCAATCGCGCTCTTTCATCTGATCAAGTGTCTTTTCCGTCCAATGCTTGTCATCAAATCGTCTGTCAAGTGGATCGTAGCGTGTGTAAGAAGGGGTAGAGCTTGTGCCAGTGCGGTCATTTAGGCCCGCGGTTGCTGACTGAACTTGTAGCGCCAGAGATTCTGTGGCAGTATCGTCTTCTTCACCCCAGTCGAAGACAAATTTCTTGTCGGTCGGTTTACGTTTGGGCTTTTTCTTGTCTTCCTTCAGACCGAGATAACGACGTCGGATAGAAGCTTGTTCGGCTTCAGTGAGTGGTGCATCGCCGTTGGATGCTGATATGGAATCTAGCGCTTGTCCATTCCCGTTCGCTGCGTTCCTAGCGTTTGTTCCGATGTGGCTACCGTTCCTTCCCCTTCTGCTGCCATAGCGATCGTCAGCGGCGTTGCCGTAATCGAGCTCGCCACTGTCGTTATGGTATCCGTCCGCATCCCTGGCGGCTGTTCGTCTTGTAGAAAAATGACCCGAGGTCGACGAGGACGCTATTGAGCTTGCCTGCTTTTCGAAGTCGAGTCGGCGCTTCTGCTCCTCTTTCTGCTTGAGTGCCCGTTGCTGCTCCTCTTGCTCCTTTTCTTTTTGTGCTTTGGCAAAACGCTCTGCTTTTGAGAGGAAACGAGGCTTGAGTGCGGACTCTTGCTTCTGCTTCTCAAGGATCTCGGCGACCGAGAGCGGCTGTTTCGACATCGTGTCGCAAGGACAGCAGCGATGCTTGGGATATCGGAGTAACGAGGCAGGGTGATGGAGAGGAAACAACCTTGTACTTGAACACCAGCTGGGTTCAAGCATGCATGTGTGGAGCTGCACGAAGATGCTAGAACTTGTCCGACTTCCGCAAATCAAATTGATTCCAAATGTTACATCATAGATGTCGACACTCACAAGAATTTCTCCAAGACCGGCTTCTCGGATGCAATCCGCTTCCGGTTTCCCTAAAACCCTTTCAAAACTTAAGCTTGGCGCGCTTTGACAGCAACGATTGACAGCTTTTGGGTTCGCAGTGGCGCTGTAGCTTACCTCGCTAACTTGGCAGTTGCGGCATCCCGAATCTGTCTGTGCGAGTTGTTTCAGTAGTGTTGCAACCTCGTCCACAGCTTCACCACACATTCTCACAACCTCGCCCCACTCACACTCTCGGAAGTTACCTCCGCTTTCTTTCCTTCCCACAACGCTGTCTCAATCCCCACCGAAGCTCGCCGTGTACCACTTACCCCGGTCCCGAGGCTCATCAATCCTCGTCTATAAATACAGCAAGATAGCACTTTCTTCGACAGGTAGCATCTGCATATACCCAACTTCGCCATGTCGCAGGCAAAGCTCACCAAGCCTACAGTGCCCTTCTCCGAGGCTCCTTGGATTCAAGGACTACCCTCATCCCTGTTCGGAGCTCCCTCGCATGTCCAGCTACGTGAATGGTGCCGAAACTGGACCGACGAAGTGCTGATCAAGATTGGTAGCCGATACGAAGAGGCAGGCATCATCAACGATGATGAAGCTTACCAGCGTGCTGCCAAGGATGGTGTTCTTTTCGCTTTCGCTACTGGTGTCCATGTCGATCCGAAGATTGCTAAGATCGCCGAGAGTGTCGGTGTCAAATTGCCAGCCGGCATCAAGAACGAAGAGTGGAACAACATTCATGATTACATCATCTGGGATGAATTCAATCGATGCGCCTCTTCAGTCGTAATTGGACTGATTGGCGGTCTGTGCTATGGCGCAGGGCCTATCATGCATTTTGCTAGTGACGAGCAGAAGCAGAAATGGTTGCCTGAGATCTTCTCAGGAAAAAAGCGAATCTGTCTCGCTATCACCGAGCCTCTCGCGGGCAGCAATGTCTCTAATGTCAGTACTGAAGCCAAGCTCATCGAAGAAAACGGGAAAAAGTATTACTTAGTCAACGGAAGCAAAAAGTGGATCACCAACGGCATCTACTCGGATTACTTCACCACTGCTGTTCGCACATCTGGCAAAGCTGGTGAGCCGAATGGTATTTCACTTCTTCTGATTCCACGCAGTGAAGGTGTCACTACTAAGCAGATGAAGATCAGTGGTGGAGGTGCTGCCGGTACCACTATTGTTGAATTTGACGACGTCAAAGTGCCAGCTGAAAACCTTATTGGTAAGGAAGGTGAGGGTTTGAAGCTGGTCTTTTTCAACTTTAATCACGAGCGGATGACCATTGCTTACACTGCTCTGAGATACGCTCGTGTTTGCTTGGAGGATGCTATTGCTCATACTAGACGCAGAGAGGTGTTCGGCCAGAAGCTTATCGAACAGCCTGTAGTCCGCCACAAGATCGGTCATATGGCTAGAGAGGTTGAAGCTTTGCAAGCTTGGATTGAATCGGTCATTTTCCAGCAGATGAACATGACTATTCCTCAGTCGAATTTGCTCACGGGTGGTACGTGTGCTTTGCTCAAAGCGCATGCTGGTATCGTGGCGGAGAAGACGGTGCGTGAATCGGTTCATTTGCTTGGAGGTATGGGGTTGACCAAAGGTGGTACTGGTGAGAGGATTGAACGTGTTTGGCGTGAGATCAAGGGTAAGTCTCCTTCTTTTACGTTGCGATCATGCTATCTCATAACAGCTTGCCGATGAGCAGAAGTGACCTGACCACATTCTATTTTCTGTTTTCCTGATTGCAGCTCTCACCGTGCCTGGCGGCAGTGAAGACGTCATGATTGATCTGGGTGTTCGACAGCAGCTCAAGCTCGTTGGCCCTCAGAGCAAGTTCTGATCCCGTAAGACTCGAAATGTATGCCGAAGCTGTCTCTATATCGTCGTTTGTTGTGACTTGTCATGAAAGGTCGTTTGAGCAAGTGTGCCATTGTGCTGGATATGGTTCAGAGACCATCTTGCTAGCGTCAACGGGGGAAAGTACGTGAAGTCAAGACTGAGACAACGCTATTACGTACGCAATATGGTCTACGGATGCCATCAAGGCCTCCTTAGCTCAGCGGTAGAGCACTTCACTAGTAATGAAGAGGTCAGTCGTTCGAGTCGGCTAGGAGGCATTTCTTTTTGCATTTTTTTTGGCGTCAGGCACAATGTTTCAAGGAAGTGTCACAGATCGTATCACGGGATCTATTTCATGAAGCTGTAGCATGTACACGGTCTGGATGATAATGGAAGACTACCTCTCATCTGGCTCATCTGTTGAGCTCATTGCTAAGCTCTCGGGGCTCTCAAAAGCTGAAAGATGAAAAACCCGCGGATCAGATTTCGAAACTGACAAAAGAGACACGCGAGACTGAGAAGCGCAGGACGTGCAAATGTGCATCATGCAACATCAGTCCGATCTACGTGTTTCTTCCAAGATCAGGCACATGGCGAGAGGACCCTTGGGAATCATTCGATTGATACGTTGATCAAGTTGCAGTCTCCAGCTGTGTCGACTTAGCTAACATAGAAGACCCTTACAGACGACATCGAATTTGCAACTTGGCTTCTACTTCGCTCCTCTCTTTGTTCCTCTACAACCACCACCACCTACTACCCCCCCCATTCCAAGAGAGTATCACTATAGACAAGATGTCGATTGACGAAGAATCCGCACTCACCAATGGAGCAACCCCGAATTGCGCTTGGGCAACTCTTCTCACCTCCGAACACCTTCTCCCAGGACTCGTTGTATTCGCACACTCTCTTTTGGTCGAACATGCATCTCAATATCCACTTGTGATTATGGCTACATCAAAACTTTCCTCTCGAGCCCGAAACATTCTTTCTACCATGCTTCCTGAAGGTCGAATCATCATTCGAGATATCTCACCTATTTATCCTACCTCCACTGCGACGGATTTGGCATACGCAAGATTCAATGAAGTTTGGACAAAGCTTCGAGCTTTTGAGCTTACAGAATTTGATAGGATCGCTCTGGTTGATTCGGATATGCTTGTCCGAAAGAATATGGATGAGCTGTTTTCTGATCCTTACGTCTATGGTTCTCCAGAGAACGAAGAATGGATTGGAGCAAGTTGGGCTTGCACTTGTAATCCCAATCAAATCCCAACCTATCCATCTGATTGGATTCCCTCTAATTGCGGATTCACCTCCCAATCTCTCCCTTCAGCCTCCTCACTCTCTTCCATCCCTCAACCAGCCGCTTCCTCCCCTGCCCCATCAAAACTCATCAATTCCGGTCTTGTCATCCTCACCCCATCCTCCTCAACAATGTCTGAAATGATTCAAATCATCAACACCGATCCTCTCATCCCCACCTACCGTTTCCCAGATCAAGATTTTCTCGCCTCCTTCTTCTCAACCCCAACCCGAAAAATTCGTTATCTACCATACAAATACAACGCTCTTAAAAAACTTCGCCTAGTTCACAAAAACATCTGGCAAGACTCCGAAGCTACAAATATTCATTACATTCTCGATAAACCTTGGTCTTTAGGTAGACCAGGTTCCCAAAGTAATCCTGAAGGAAAAGATCTTGATGCTGAAATTCATTCTTGGTGGTGGAACACTTTCGATAAAGTCAAAGCCTATCAAATCTGGAATGGTGCAGAGATTAATGGGAAGAAGATCGGTGGTTTGAAATTGGCAGAAGAAGATTGGAAAGACTGCGTAGAGAAATATATGACTTTAGACTAGAATCACATAAAGGAACGGATAGGAACCCTGTACTATTGCAAAAGAAAAAGTTACAATGCTTAATCATGCTTTTAATATACTCTCTCCCTCTCCACACTCATTGTGGAGACAACCAAGCCGGTCTAGCAGGCAATGAAGGATGCGCTGGCACCACACTTGCCGATACGGATTTACTACTGTTCCCATTAACAGTTCCCGACTGGTTCGTCCTTCCATCCGTACTAACCCCACTGAAACTAGCCGATCTCGAAGAAGCAGCCGAAGAAATCGAACTGACGCTTCTCGCATCATCTCTCGCTCGACTACCATGATAAGCCCCACCACCTCGTTGAGAACTAGCTCGACTACTATTGGCACTCCTCGAGCCTGCATGTGAAGGAGCATATCCGAAAGGTTGCTGTTGATGATGCTGACCGAGATGGGTATATGGCGTTGCCATGGCAGGGTGGGCAGGTTGGTAAGGCATGGTGCCATGCTGCTGCTGCTGCTGGTATGGCGAGTAGAGTTGTTGTTGCTGCGGATGTCGCTGTGCCACATTGCCCTGCGCAAAGGTCGACGTCTGCTGTGCCCAAGCGCCAACTCCATTCATCAAGTGCTCTTGCCCTGTCGTTTGAGATCGATTCCATACACCATTCGCATTCGATGCAGACCTCTGCGTTGTGTGTTGTCCATTCCTGCTTGAACCAGGTGCGACACTGGACAATGCTGGGAAGGCATCATTCTCAATCTGCCCTGCCTGAATCCCCATATCAGGATACCTGGGTACAGCGCCTTGTGTATACGAAGGAGTGCTGCTGCCTTGTGGATGAAATGCTGGCGCCCTGGACCGCAAATTTGGATTCGAATGAGACTGCTGCAACTGAGACGGATGTGTAGGCGGAAAGTAACCCTGCATGACGTGGCCGGGTAATGCAAGCGGACTGGACTGCTGTGGCACACCGAAAGCGGTGAGAGGGAGAGCGCGAGAGAACTCCAAATCGTCATTGAGACCATCACTGCCTTGATTGACTCCACCTTTGCGGTTTCCGCCGCTACGCGTGCGTGGAGCTGAGCCGTCCTGACTCGCTACGGACGAGCTGGAAGAAGGAACCTTTTTGCGAGAGCCCGAGCGGCCCCCTGCTATTGACGCAACCGGGCTTGAAGCAGCCGAGCTTGAGGGCGATGGCTTGGTGGCATCCTTTACAGAGTCACTGTCCCTGACCGAATCGAGCTGAGAGGTGGAGTCGGTGGGCGAAGTTGGTCCGCTCGTGGTAAGGTCGCCAAAGATGCGAGCACGTGCAGCTTTGTAAGACGCTTCTCTCTCTTCAAGAGTCATGTCCTTGCGTGCCTTTGCGGCTGCTTTGTCAGAATCGCTGGTGCTACCAGAGTCGCCGTTGTCACCAGATCGCAAGCGGGATTGTCGGCTGCTGGAAGGGTCTCGACGCATGATCTTGAAGCCTGCTTTTGGTGTACCAGAAGAAGCGGCCGTTGGAGGAAGCAAAGCTGGTGTCGACGCTGGAGAGGATGGAGAGGAGGTCGATGCAGAGGGTGTTGACGAGCTGACAGATGACTGATTTAACTCGGCACCGGCTAGGCTCGCAACGGCAGAATGCTTGTTGACGGGATCGATGCCATCACGCTGGACAATATGCTCGCGCGCGCGAACCGAAAGAAGTGCAGAAGGATGTGACGTGGCGGGCGTCTTTGACAGAGTGATGGTGTGTGTGGCTCGATCGAGGTGATGCTCAAGCTGGAATTGGTCGGCACAGCGGTGGATGAGGAGACGCTGATATGCGTTCATCGAGCCGAGCTCGAGCTTTGATCGGGTAATATCGCCAACAAAAGTGGACATTTGGTTTTCGTATTGGCTAAAGAAGATGCGGTCATCTCGCTTCCGCATCGCCTGTAGGATAGTGTCGTCGATCTGAGCGAGAGGCGCATGGGAGTCCAATTTGGACATCTCGAGGGATGGTTCGGAGGTGACAGCCGCTGTCGGAGAGGTAGTTATTGCTGTGCACGTAGCAGCAGCACCGCTGGAGGCTGTAGAAGGGGTGTTGCTTTGCCCAGCTCGAAGGGCTGAAGCGAAGGAAGGTTTGACCAGTTTCGCCGATGAAGCTTCGCTGAGGGTATCGGTAGCAGGAGCGGTCTTGAGCGAAGTGGCCTCAAGGGCGTCTGTTAGAGGGTCGAGCTGTGTCATTTTGCAGTATGAAAGCGAGGATACCCCTCAGCTCTAGTTGGGAACTGGTCAGAGTAAGTTCTGGTTCGAAAGTAGTCGAGCGTCGTATCAAGGGAGACGCTGATGCGATGGTAATGGCGGGAGAAGTGCCGGTGTCAACGATGTTGGCACATGTCTGCTTCTTCCGATGCTGTCGTGGTTAGGTTGGGCGGTGTCTCGTGCGGTCGTTCACGCTTCAAATCGGATCCCGGCAACAAGCTGCGGAGCGGGGTGGGATAGGCTCGGAATGTTTTGCGAAAGGCCAAAGCGCAAGAAAGCGTTCGAATAGATTACGTCGGACGAGCCAGCGCCGATCAGAGTAGATGCGGAGGAGCAGCGAAATGAAGAGTTGATGAAGATGAGGTGGTAAAGTAGAAGCAAGAAGAAAGAAGCGAAGCGGAAAGGATTTGTGTGTGTCGCAATGCATTCAATATTTTTGCGAGATTTCCTTGACCAAACTCAAAAAACGCTCTCCGCACTTTCCGTCTTGTCACACTCACAAACAAGTTCCGCTACCAAGCCAGCACCTGTCTAACGAAAAATCATCAGTTTTCTGAAACGAGAAGAAACGTCTTTTCAATCGGTCCTCTGCAGGGCGTTTGAAGCATTGAACAAGGGCTATTGTGCAGCGGAAGTGACCAAATCCGGCAGATGCAATCTTCGACCGGAGCGCTGTCTGTCGGGACGATCAAATGGTGGGACGGTGGATCGTATGCGAAGTGTGAAGCATCAGCAGCGAGAAGCAATGTTATGCCGCCGAAAGTATCGCCTTTTGCGAAAATTGACAGCTCACACGATCTTCCTAAAATCACACACAGATTTTTTGCATGTCAAATCGATTGTCCGAATCTCGAGATTTGCGAAGTGACTGCTGGGATGCGAAGAAAATTTGAGTGGAGAAACTGAGCAGATGTGACTTGTAACTCACAGACAAATGTCAACTGACGACACTGAAATGCGTGGCTTTTGGAATCGCAACCGCTCGATGACCAATCGAATCACTTCTCCATACTTACACTGTAGTCCCTTTCATCTCTTCCATCTCTATCACTTCAGCAACAGTATCTCGAACTTGTTTTCTTTGCTTCTTCACCCTCCTTCAAAGCTCCTGCATTCATTCTGTCATTCGATCAGCGTTGTCACCCAAGTATCACCCAGTCCCCGTTGAAAAAGGCAGCCATCACTTGGCTCATCGCAGCAACACACTGATTCGCACTGCATTACGAACGAGGACAGGTCTTGCATTCCTACGCACAGGTGAACCAGGCTTGTAAATTCACTGCATGTCACAAGCCACAGCAGCAAACGTCGCCGCATCTGCACCCATTCATACCTTCGATCTGCCAACACTGAGGCCGCTATCGCACCGCTGCCTCAACCCCACGCTCATCAGTCCCGACCTGGATTGAGTGAGCAAACGCACTCAGAATGTCGCCACCGATATCGGAAGCTGGCGCTTCCTATGAATCAGCATCCACCACCGTAGCGTTCGCCTCGGCGGCCTCATCTTCAAGACCTTCACAGCAGCATCAAGTCCCTTTGACATCGTCAATATCGAGTCAGTCCCAGTCTTCAATACCAGTATCAGCGTCAACATCAAGCCTCTCCCTACAAACACCTGCAGAGGTACATGCTCCCTCTTTCGTCTCTGAATCTACAGTGAATGGCACAGCGACGAGCTCAAGAACATCAGCAAGCTCACAAGATCAATCGAGAAGTGGCATCCTACTTCGTCAGTCAGGACAGCTTTCACCGCTTGCAAAGCAGAAAAAAGAGGCAGCGACAGCATCACGGCAGGCAAGAAGAGTCAATCAGATCGATCCATACGTGCAGCCTCTCGAAGAGGCCGAAGTTTCGGCTGCTTTCCGTCCGCCTTCTCCCTCTTCAGCACCTGCACTCACCTTCTCGTATCGTTCCAGACCTGTACCGACCGCCTTTCCCAGCTTCACTGTGCTTCTCGAATCACTGCCAAAACCGACCCGTCGTGCGCAGTCACAACCCCAATATCACCTATCGCAAACTTCCGAGAGCACGCCGGCTCCATCTTCCATCTCGACTCACCCATCGTCCCCGATCGCCTCCGAACATCCAGACCTCTCCGCTTCCACTCTCACAGAAGCTACTAGTATTGCAGCTACAGACGGACAAGCTGCATCTGATGCCGCTTCAGTAGCCTCCACATCGACCAGCACACCTCAGACACCTGCTTCTAGAGTAAACGCCTGGGGCGCTCCCAAGTCATGGGCTGACACGCTGGGCCGCAACGCACTCAGCTCCAAAGGTCCCATCGGTATCAGCGTCAATGTTGGCAACGAAGCATCTCCAGCTGCTTCCGACGTCGGCTCGCCCGCCGTAGCTCGGTCGCCAAAAGCCACCAATGGCAAGAAGGCCGCACGCAAGTCGGGTGCTACCAATCAGACCAGGCCTGCCGTCCAGAGTCTTGAACGTCTTCTCGCTGATGCACATACTCGCTTCGACGCTCCCGTCACTCATCCTCGAGGTCTCGTCAACAAGGGTAACTTCTGCTTCGCCAACGCCATCCTACAGACCTTGGTCTACTGTGCGCCCTTCTACAACCTTTTCAGCCTTATCGGAAGGGAAGTGCCTGCCGATTTCGGCAACGCAACACCGCTCATGGAGGCTGTCATTCACTTCCTCCGCGAATTTCCTCCAGCACAAGGATCCAACACCATCGACTTGCCGCTTCCTGGTCAAGATGCATCTGCTGCCGCTGCATCTGAGGCTTTCCTGCCTGAGTTTGTTTACGAGGCCATGCGCCTCAATAAGCGCTTCGACCAAATGCGCCGAGGCCACCAAGAAGATGCAGAGGAATTCCTCGGCTTCTTCCTCGATACTCTTCATGAGGAGCTCATCTCAGCGCAGCGAAGGTCTGCCATCAAGCTTGCACAGTCCGCGGGCGGTCCCAACGGATTGCTATCCAAGATGTCGGAGGAGGAGAAGAAGCTCAATGGCGTTTCTGACGATGATCTCAGACGCCTTGGCGTCCAAATCAACAAAGACGCCGTCACGGGAGATGCTGTGGGTCTGGGTCTCAATGATACTCTCGACGAAGACGAGATCATCGAGCGTGAAGTCATGCGTCCCGTCAGTCCATCGGAAGAAGGATGGATGGAAGTTGGACAGAAGGGCAAGACTGCATACACGCGAACCACTTCCACCTCGGAGTCTCCTATCACTCGTATTTTTGGCGGCAAGCTTCGCAGTGTGCTCAAGACGCCTGGTGCCAAGGACAGCGTCACTCTCGAGCCTTACCAGCCGCTTCAGCTCGACATTCAGCCTGCTCATGTCCAGTCGATCGAGGACGCGCTATTGCACCTTACCGAGCCCGAGACCATTCCGGGTGTCTGGTCGCCTTCGCGCGGCGCAGAGGTTGATGCAACGAAGCAAGTCTTTATCGAGTCGCTCCCTCCCGTTCTGGTGCTTCACTTGAAGCGTTTCATCTACGATGAGATTGGGGGCGTACAGAAGAGTCAGAAGCCTCTGTCGTATGGAACCACGCTCGAGATTGCGCCTGAGGTGCTCAGTCCTGCCATGCGTGCTCAAGGTCGACCGAGGTATAGGCTCTTTGGCATTGTCTACCACCACGGTCGATACGCTTCCGGGGGTCATTACACCGTCGATGTCCTCAGGCAAGATGGTCACTCGTGGCTGCACATCGATGACACCGTCTTCCATACTGTGCCGACCGAGCACGTTGTCCGAAATGCTTCGTCGCTCAGCAAGGACCACGGTCATGACGGATTGGCTTACCTTCTCTTCTACCGAAGGGAGTCAGCTGCCGAAGCAGAAGCAGCGGCAGCGGGTGCAGCCCAAAAGCAAACCAACAACGCCGTGGCAGCTGTCTCCAAAGCAGGAGCTGCCAGCATGGTTAATGGAGTTCATGCTACTCCTTTCACCCCAGCCACCGCGGTCAAGGCAGCATCGGCAGCAGCGCCGGTCAAGGCCACCAAGCAGCAGCATCAAAAGGGTGTTTCCGGTAACAAGACCCCTAATGGCGTCGCCAATTCGGCTGCATCGTCCCCAAAGATCTCTCAAGCATCGACCAAGGTCGGCTCAGCAAAGGCAGCAGCGCCCGCTAAGAAGGTCGTCCCTGGTTGGGATCGTTGATCACCTCATCGCACGTAGTGTTTCATTCACATGTTTTCAATCTCATCATTATTTATCTGTCGCAATTCGAGCATCGCATCACACACATAGACTCCTCTGTGCGGTCATGCACTTCTGCGTCTTCTTGAGAAAAGTTCAATGTCATTGAGAACGGACGAACTATAGAACAGGAAGCAGTCATCGGCGGTCATTACGAAAGGCAATGTTCTTTACAGAATGAAAATTCATGGGATGGGAAGAATCAAGACTCGGCATCAATTGGAACCTGATTAGCAGGAGCAGGAGTATCACCCATAGGTGCGGAAGTAGATTGATCACCGCCACGACCACGGTTGTCACCGGGATATTGAGCGTTTGAGGTGTTGTTGGTGGGTGGAGGTGAGAGGTCTAATGAGATGGTGGAGGGGTTTGCTGGTGGAAGGGTTGCTCCTGGGGCTGGGACGGGATTGGTGATGACTGGAAGAGGGGTGTTTTCGGGATCGTTAGTGGTGATGGTGGATGAGGTAGTGTCTCTGATTCGGAAGCGTTGAGCTCCGACTGCAGCCGAGGCACCAGTGCTAGGGGTGGTGGCGGATGGAGCACTGGCGCCTGTGCTAGGGGTTGCACCAGTGCTGGGCGTAGTAGGGGCTGGGGTAGTGGGAGTGGTAGGGGTAGTAGGAGCTGAACTAGCAGGAGGTGTGCTCACGGTTCCACCAGTAGCAGGAGCAGCAGGGGCATCCCAAGCTCTAGGAATCAATGCAACAGGCAAAATCCAAGTAGCGGACAGAACGACACCTTGACCCTTGTTGAAACTCTTGATAGTGTCCCAACTCCAACCGATGAATGTGCTGATGTATCCAGTTGTAGGAGCGATAGCCTTCAAGATTGTGATCACAGCCGCGAATGCAGGCGGCAAACCAGCGGGAACATTGTTCAGCAGGTACGTCAAGCATCGGTTGATAAGATTGGCAATCTTTTCTGCCTCGTCAACGTCTCCATCGAGCGAATCAAGCACAGGTTGAGGCAGGTAGAGATTGTATCCCCACCAAGAAGCGTGAATGGAGACTTTGGTGGTGCTGGGAACCCAGACTCGCTTTTGTCCTCCTGCATGCTCACCACCTGCGCCGGCTTCGGGGGTGGAAGGCTTGTCTGACTTCTTGTGTACCCAGGGCATCCAGCTTGGCCATTTGAGCTCGAAAGCTGTAGCACTGAAAGCCGCATTAGGGTCGGTGTATGCGGAAAGTGAGAGGTAGTTAGGCGTGACCTTCGATCCACTTCCTCCCGCTCCACCACTGCCAAGGGTGCTGGAAGAATCCTTGTGCCTCAACCCGCCGCTTGCTTTACCGATAAGACTGTCAAATTTGTACTTGACACCAGCACCGATATCATCGAACAGCGCCTGAGCGTTTCCGTTGAAGAAGTGATTGTTCTGCAGCACCTGTGTAGGTACGACCACCGACTTAGCCAATTCGACCGCTGTACAGTCAACATCGACGCTCAGCGTGATGGCATTCCACAATCCGTCATCTTCCAATCCACTGGCCGACTTAGTCGAGAATCCACTTCCACCTTGGACTGCAGCAGGTGTGCCAGGGATACGACCCCAGTTGGCACCGGCAGGCAAACCATCGAGCGAGCTCCAAACGGTTCCCACACCTGTCCATCGTTCTTCCTCAGCACGTCGACGAACAACAGTACCAGAAGGAACGAAAGCGGTAGCAGCACGACTTGCTTGCTTCTTAGCTTCAAGTTGAGCTGCTTTAGCACGAAGCTTGTCACAGTTCATAATGCTACCATCGGAGATGAAGTCGATGAGATCTGCGTTGGAGACGCGACTGAAGAAGGGGGGACCGGGTTTGAGCATAGAGGCAATCTTCTGGGCAACTTCATCAGGAGTGAGCTGCTTGCCAGAGATGGAGAAGGCTTCGGTTGTGACCGAAGCGGCGTTGTAGGCTGAGGAGCCAGGACCATGGCCTCGAGACGGTGGAACGCCTGGGTAGCCATGACCACCGGTGAAAACGCGCGACTTTGGCGACAAGAAAGCGGAGACGTGAGGGTTGTCGGCGAGACGGACGGTCTTCTTGTGTGGCGAGCCTTGTGGGCTGCCTGGGTTGTTGGAGAAGGAGGGCTTCTTAGAGATGCCTGGCATCTTGAGACTACGCTACGAACGATGCTGTGAGTTTTGCCTCGTTGGTGTCAGTGGTGAAGAAGGATGAATGAGAAAGCTGCCCGTCAGCTGGCGTCAATGATTGAAGAAAGCGCTGATAGCTGATGTGGGTAACGACGTCGTGAGCAGTGACGCTGAGATGATGGTGGTGAAGCAAGAAAAAACAGAGAGCAGCACCAGGGGAAGTACAGATGGAGGCGTGGCCAGAGCGGAGCTAGATAGATGCAGCACAGTGTATATATTGAAGGAGGCAGTGCCTTATGCTTCTGTTGCACTCCGCTGGAGATTGCGGTCACACTACTGAGACAGGAGGAGAAGGAGCGTCGCTGTCAAAGGCGGCATGGGCCGGGTGAACAGAAAGTCTACACAAGCTGAAAATTATGCTCAAGATTATGACGGATCGACGTTGCAGCTTCCCTCAGCAGCAAGGGCTTTGCGAGAGGACGGGAGAGGCGCACAATGTGCAGAGGCTTGGATGTCATGCAGAAACTCTACAGCCGCCTTGGCAGCCGTCCCTGGGCTCCACTGCCTCTTTGTTCACCACACTCCATACCAACTCCAGCCGAGGACCCTGTTCGCACGTCCAAGCGAGCCACCATTCCTTCCACCTTCCTCTTGTGGCTGTCATTCTGTTCATGCTGGTTCGGTCTACAATGTTCTCATGCAAGTCGCCCCTCTTCCGCTGTACAGTTCTTATGATGCTGGGCTTCATGACTTCGTTAGAACACCGAGTAATGCGAATAAATCCAAGCGATGGAAATCTGGCCAGCGAAGGCTAAGGGTGAAGCGAGGCTCAAGGTCGGGCCGCGTATTAGCTTCTTGGCGGACACGACGAGCTAGAGTCTACTGTAAGCTCTGAGCGCATCATTGTCATGCCGGACACCGCATGGACAATGGCGTACCTTAGTCACTGGACAGAGGAGGATTTTCTTGAGCTTGATTCTACCTCGCAGCGCGATATTCGATCTCCGAAAGACCACATTGTTCTCACCACACGACCATTTCTTTCCCCCTTTCTTACTCGGCTTTACAGCCTATCCGAATGTCTGTGAACTTCCTGACAGTGTCTCTATCTCAAAGAAGCAACGCTAGACGTCGAGCCGCGTTGTTCTCGATAATACGGTTATGCTCCGGCGTCAAGGTTTGAGAGTAGCAGAACTGGACAGGTTGAATGGGGTGTTTTTGTCTCGGCTGCCTGCAGACGACCCCTAAAAACAACACACGGAAGATCCACTGGCGCGTGGCTTTACTTGGCTTTTCCACATTTGGAAGGTCAGAAAAATAAGACCCTTCGCAATTTTCCAAGGTTGTGAAATTGTCATCGTCGTACAGACACGATCCTAAGCACACCATTTGAATAGCAATGATCTGATAAGGGTAACCACGAGTTCTTTTTTGACCAAATCGAGATCTACTCACCTTCGTTCATAGCGAATGTTTAGCCCAGCCTCTCAATACAACAGCAGTATATGGCATCTAGATTGTTCGAAGTGACTAGATTACAACAAATTGTTTTCTTCGGGGTCATAGGCGGCTAGCGTAGGTATGTGATATCGCATCTAGAACTTGTAAACCTGGTCAGCCTCGTAGCCCATCTTGGCGAGCAAACCCTTGAGCTCGCCCTGGCTACCTTTGGGACCCTTTCCACCACTGATGGCCTCAACCTGGGGAGGTGGGCCACAGACAAAGATCTTGGTCTTGCTGGCGAGCTCAGGCTTAGGTAAGTGCTTGGTGATCAATTCGGGAGTAACGTAGCCTTCGAAACCGTTGAAGCCCTTGGGGACCTTGTCGAGACCGTAGACAACGTTGAATCGGTCGTCGGTCTTGGCGAGCTTGTCGAACTCCTCACGAAGAAGGATGTCCTGTTCAGTTTTGTTAGTGTAGATAAGAGTGACCTTGGTCTTGTCCGAGGGGTTGGAAGCAATGTCCTGCATGACCTGCCACATGGGAGTGATACCTGAACCACCGGCAATCATTCCGATCGATTCGAACTCGTTCGCCTTGTAAGGGAATTTTGCAATGGGGCCCTTGATGCCGAGCTTGTCACCGGGCTTCATGGAGTGCATGTATGTGGTCATCTTGCCGCCGGGATACTTCTTGACGAGGAAGTCCATGTGACCAGGAGTGTCGGGAGAAGTGATTGGAGTGTAAGGACGGATCACATCCTTACCCTTGTCGTCCTTGAGACCGTCACCGACAGCCTTGACCACAACGGCAGAAGCCACGCTCATGCCGGGCTTCTTGCCATCTGGAAGCTCAAAGACAAGGGTGGCCGAGTCATGGTTGTAGGGCTTGATCTCCTTGAGAGTGAACTCAACGAACTGGTCCTTGTTGAGCGCACCGCCCTCTACAGCACCTTTAGCTTGGTCCACAGCTTCCTTGCCCTTCTCCTGAATCTTGTTCGAAGCCTTCTTGGGGTCGTCAAAGCCGCCAAGCGAGTACCATGCACCAATACCAGCGACACCGCCGAGAGCGAGGACGAGAGGGAGGTTCGATCCGCCAGAGGGCTTGCCGGCTTCAGTAGCATATTGACGAACAGCAGGAGCCTTGGAGCGAAGGCTCGAGCGAGCGGCTTGGCCGAGCGAGGATGAGAGAACAGGTCGGATGAACATGATGAGCAACGAGATACGGATGTAGGGAAAGTTGATGGTGGAAGGAAAAGTCCTTTGATACCTGCTCCCTAGCCGATAATGACCGAACGCTCAAGATGACGGCCGCATTGCTTCTGATGGCACAAGGCTTTGCACTTTTCCCTTGCCTGATCGCTTTCCTCCGATGCTGCTGCCATGAACAAGTGGAGTATTTTTGTCGTTGATCTTCCTCGAGCTCTTGACCTTCTCAGTCGACTCGCTTTGCGCAGAACAGATTCACGTCATCCTGCCTTCACTTGTTGCACAAATTCCAATTTAGGTCCGTGCTTGATCGATGCACTTTTTTAGTAAGCACGAGTCAGCTAAAGAGAGGCACGGCCTAACACGACAAAACGAAGCGCAAAACTCAACATGTTGGAGATTTGGCCGCGGAGCTCTTGTTGGCTCAGTTACAGAGTTGCTGCTTTTGAGCTTCTTGCAGTCGAAGAAGGGTCTTCGAGGGTCATTTGACATGCTTTGGTTGTCGTTTCGATTCCTTCCACTCACGCAACACCAGTACCTCTAAGCCTGCGGATCGACAAAAAATGGCCGCAGCAACGCTCATCAGGAAGGCGTTGCCTCAACTCGACGATCCCGTGGTCGACTATCTCGATGGCTATATCGACGATGCTGCCGACGACCCCACTGAGGATCTTTTCGAGGCCGTAGTCAAGCCCATGCTCGAGTCGGCCTGTATCTCAGACCCTTCATCTTCTAAGCAGGTGCAAGCCCTTCTACCCAAGCTGCTTGAGCTTATCCAGGCCAAGCTACCCGATGATGCAGATGCTGCTAACGCCAATGGCCTCACCCGTCTCGACAAGGTCGTCGACATGCGCAACACCGAAATGTCACGAACTCAGGGTTTCGACCAGGCTGGTGGTGTCGATATCGCCCTTGGTACCACCAAACAAAACCGTTCCACCGTCGACGTCAAAAAGCTCGAGAAGCAGGAAGCCAAAACTCGTGCCAAGCTGGCCAAGCGTGCTCAGCGCGACCTTTACGAATCGAGTAAGCTCGTACAGCAGTCCAAACAGCAAGCCAGCTACGAAGAGCTCTTCCTTAAAGTCAACCCTCTCGAAAGTATCGGAAACAAGGGCAAGAATAAGGACATCCATCTACCCAACATCGACGTCAACTTCGGCAGCAACCGTATCCTCTCCAATGCCACTCTCACCATCAAGGCAGGTCGCAGAGCTGGTCTTATCGGTCGCAACGGTGTGGGTAAATCCACGCTCTTACGCAACATGGCGCTTCGAGAGATCCCGATCCCCACACAAATATCCATCTTGTACGTCGAGCAGGAGATCGTGGGTGACGACACACCAGCCATCGAGAGTGTACTCAAAGCCGACGTTTGGCGTGAAAAGCTCATGAAGGAGGAGGCAGAAATCAATGCAGAGTTGCAAAAGCTCGAGGACTCAGCTGCTGCTGCTGTCGCTGCCGCCAACGCTGCTGCCGCCGCTCAAAACGACGCTGCCAATGGTGACGAAGACGCTGCTGCTGGTCTCTCCAAGGGTTCGGCTGTCGACATGCCCACTCGACAGCGTGAGATCAAGCGCGAAGAGCTTTCCTCAAGACTCGGCGAAGTGCAAGCCAAACTTGTCGATATGGAAGCAGAGACGGGTCCAGCACGAGCTGCTTCGCTGCTCAACGGTCTTGGCTTCAAGACGGAAGATCAGATGCGTCCCACCAAGACTTTCTCGGGTGGTTGGAGAATGCGTCTCGCACTTGCACGTGCGCTCTTCTGCAAGCCCGATCTGCTCATGCTCGACGAACCGTCGAATCACTTGGATCTCAATGCACTCGCATGGCTCGAAGACTACTTCGTCAATGACTACGAAGGTACTTTGCTGGTCGTATCACACGATCGAGCCTTCCTCAACCGTGTTGCCACCGATATCATTCACATGCACAGCGAGAGGCTCGATTACTACAAGGGCAACTTCGACCAATTCTACCAGACCAGAGAGGAGCGAAGACGCAACCAGCAGAGAGAGTACGAAGCCGTCGAGCTGCAGCGTGCGCAACTGCAGGCCTTCATTGACCGATGGAGAGTCAATGCCAACAGAGCCGCACAAGCACAGAGTAAGATCAAGCAGCTCGAGAAGTTGCCTCACATCGAACCACCCGAGGATGACGACGTGGTGCACTTCCGTCTCCCTGATACCGAGAAATTGCCCTTGCCGTTGCTCCAGATCAGCAACGTCACATTCGGATACAGGCCCGAGAGGCTCTTACTCAAGAATGTCGATTTCGATATTACACAGCAGAGCCGTGTCGCTGTTGTCGGTCCGAACGGAGCGGGTAAATCTACGCTGATGAAGTTGCTTATGGGCGAGATCACACCCATGCAAGGCGACCAGAAGCGCAACTCTCGTCTGCGTGTCGGTTTCTTCTCGCAACATCACATCGATCAACTCGACCTCAACGCAAACCCTGTCACCTTCCTTCAGTCCAAATACCCGGGCAAAACCGAGCAAGAATACCGTTCGCATCTTGGCGCGTTCGGTATCAAAGGTATGACGGGTCTGCAAAAGATCGCGACACTCTCGGGAGGTCAGAAGTCGCGTGTGGCCTTCGCGCACATTTCGATGATGCGTCCCCACGTGTTGTTGTTGGACGAGCCGACTAACCACTTGGACACAGAAGGTTTGGACGCGCTCTGTGAGGCCATCAAGAAGTTCAACGGTGGTGTCATTTGCATTTCGCACGACGAGACTTTCATTAACAATTGCATGGAGGAGTTGTGGGTCGTTGATGATGGCAAGGTCGAGAAGTTCTACGGAGATGTGGCCGAATACAAGAGGATCATCTTGTCGAAGAACAAGGCTGGTGCTAAGCCCTAAGCACATTCGCTGACACAATCGACGCTGATCCATCACTCACACACGCACATTGGTCGCGAATCGAAATACACATTCTTTGACCATATCAGAATGTGACAATTGAGGTACGAAAGAACGAATTTGACTCTGTGACGGGCTCAAAAAGTCGCACTAGCGTTAGCAGTACTGGCTACGCCCCCAAACACATTCAACGGCCAGCTGCTAAAGTAGAACGTCCATCTTCCTTGTTCCCTGCATGTTTCTGCCAACCCTTCCAGATCGAACAGCTCACCGATTGGCATCCCCCACATGGCCAAGAAGGTCTCATGCAACATACACTCTCCGTTTTTGGTGGGTCTTGCTTCGAACGCTGGGCTATCACCTGCTACAGCAGCAAAATGATTGTCCCACATGAAAGCTTTCATCTCCTCGCACTGCTCGACTCCTGCAAATTCCATTCCTTCCTTTCCGTTCTTTGGAGATGGGTCGGACCAAGCAGCACGTTCGGTGGCGGAAAGAGAGTAATAGCGAGCAGTGAACCCGGAACGGATAAGGAGGATGTCGCCTCGACGGAAGGTCACGTTTTGATGCTTAGCAGTAGCAATCAGATCCGCTACGGTAATCCTGAAGCCTGTTCTTGGGTCAAAGCCCTTCCCACCACCATAATCCGACCATTTCGACCATTCGTAATCTCCTCGTTGCACATGATCGGTGCCATGATGGCTCAAATACTCGAACACATCCAACAACACCCCTCTCCCACAAATCCCGTGTTGAGCAAGATGATGAATCCCCAACGCGTTCCTCTTCTTGGCCTCCTCAGTATTCCAAGCTTTCGGATCACCCGGTTGCGGACTCGTATCTTCAAACGCATCATGAATACTAGCCCTGCTCGCTCCGCCATAAAACACGTTGAGAGGCATGTGACCGAAGTGTCTAAAACCATCCCACTGAGACCCACTTTGCGTGTTCAACTCCAGAACATCGTCACTGATAGGGACCTTGTCATCTTCTCTTACCACTACATCCGGTTGTGTGGAGCGGACGTGTGCAACATAAGCATCACGAGGTTTGGTGTAGGCGGGACCACCTTTTCCGTAAGGCTTATGCGTCACAGCCTTACGTCGGAAGAAAGGCTCTGCAGGAAGATGAATTGGCCAATTCAGAGAGACTGTCCGACCAATCTTAATTTGTTCTTTTGCTGCCCGAAGCACGACTGATTCAGTGAGGAGGTTGATGGTACCCAGCTGATCACCCGGCCCCCAAACGCCCCAAGCACATCCTGGCCAGCCACCTTCCGAGGGCAACTCACGGTAGCTTGGAAGTGAGACCGTAGCCCACTTTTCCCGAGACTCGGAGGAGGAAGAAGCTGTGCCCGAATGCGATGAAGACGACGAGGAGGACTGAAGAGCCCCCAAAAGACTCGGTGCTTGCTTAGCAGAAGATGTCGCAAGCCCCAGCTGAGAAGCGATAGCTGCCAATCTGCGTCTAGCGTGTAAAGGCGACTCATATTCGGCGATGCGACGACGTGCGTGCAGCGGAGATTCGTATTCGTACCATGATTTTCCTGATGAGGCATCGGAGCTCTTGTCCTTGTCCGAGCTAGAGAAAGCGTTTTTGGTGGTGAGGGCCATCGCCTGAAGAAGACCCGCGCTCTGAGAAGCAGCTGCATTGCGAGTGGCATTGGCAGTTTTGGCGACTTGCTGACCGGCTTCAGCGACGGTCTCGGTTCCTTTCTGAGCTGCTTGAGCAGATGCTTGAGCCGCTAGGCCGCCGAAACGACTGGCGATGGAGGCGATGCGTTGACGGTTCGTAGCCTCGTCACGATCGTGGTTATCGTTGGTGGAGTGCGAGGCTTGCTGAGAGGGCTGAGTGGGATCGTGAGGAGAGGGTGAGGTTGCAGGTGGCTTATGGGTTTCAGTCTGTTGCAAAGGCTGTGTGGGATCGTGGGGAGAGGGTGCAATAGCAGGTGGCTTGCTCGTGCTGTCAACCATTTTGAGGTGAAAGTATGAGCGTACGATGGTGGTTTGAGTTGGTGTTAGAAGGGAAGGATGACTCTTCGGTCGATCCGATGCTGTGAGTCGAAGAAAAGTGACTGAGCACTTGAATAAGAGCCTTTTCACGGGTTCTCGGAGGTGCCGAAGGACCAGTGTAACAATGACTGTGGACGGGCCAACGCTGTGTCAGGCAACAAAAAAAGTTGCGGTAACCCCGCCGTATAAATATTGCCAGTGGAGGAGAAAGTTACCGTCAAGCCAGCATTCGATGAATCGATCAATCGAAGAGCCGAGCCGAATAGAAACGGTCGTGCTTGCTTGTATCGCATTTGTGGCTTTCCAGTCGCACATGTGTGATTCTACTCTGGCAGCTCTCTATGCCTGACTCATACAGTCGAAGCCAGCATGCGCCACGGCTCTGATTGAAGCTTTACTACACTGTTTTCCCGAACATCATCAGCGTCGACCTGCTGCATTACCGGGTCTCGACATGTCGGCTGCAGCTTCGG
Source organism: Ustilago xerochloae (assembly GCA_928856705.1). Taxonomy (NCBI): domain Eukaryota; kingdom Fungi; phylum Basidiomycota; class Ustilaginomycetes; order Ustilaginales; family Ustilaginaceae; genus Ustilago; species Ustilago xerochloae. The sequence continues at coordinate 382,560 of CAKMXT010000015.1, forward strand.
GGCCCCGCAATGGAATTTAAGGGGAGTAAGCTGTTACGCCAACAGTAAAAACACGTAGGTATCGGGCAGGAGCCAGCTCGAGTCAGAAGATCTTCTCACAGGGTTCAAATTTTAGGGCTCGCCGGCGATTGGACTGTTGCGCTGCAGTTACTTATCGGCACACAAGAAGACCTGCAGCTTGCCTTCCAGGGTCGGATGTGATCGTGCAATCACACCATCATCGTCGAACAAGGCCTCGCTAGGATCATCTGCATGACTTCAAGTCTATGAAGAGCTTGGTGCGGTCACTCCTATCGCATCAAACTTGTCTCTCCTCCTTGCGCTGCCATTGCAGGCCTGGCTTCTTCTTCCTGCATCAGCGGCAAGCTCCGCGCTCCATCTCGGTTCTGCAGCGACCGATTCTAATTGGTGTTGGATCTCCGACGAGGCTCTACATCACCATGTCGCAAGCACAACAATCGACAGGCAACCAAGCGGAGAGCAGCACTGCTGCTGTCTCGCGCACCTACGACGATGCGATTGACGCACTCAACTCGCTGCAGAGCAACGCTGCAACCATCGAGGCGCTTCGCAAATCAGGTGGCCGTCTGCTCGACTTCGCCATCCCTGAGATGGTTGAATACCTCGAGCGTATCGGGTATAGCACTTCAGATCTGAACCGACTCGATGCCATCCACATCACCGGCACCAAAGGCAAAGGTAGCACTTCAGCCTTTGTCGATTCCCTTCTCCGACAGCTCACGCCTGTTGACGGCTCTTTCACACCCAAGGTCGGACTCTACACATCACCACACATGACGAGCGTCCGCGAAAGGATTCGTATCAACGGCCAGCCTGTCTCTCACGGTTTGTTCACAAAGTACTTTTGGCAGGTCTGGGACAAGTTGGAAGAAAATCCGAAGCGCCAATTCGAACTGACACCATTGCGCCCAGTGTACTTCCGCTTCCTGACACTGCTAGCATTCCACATTTTCCTTTCGGAAGGCGTTCGACCAGTCATTCTGGAAGTGGGTATCGGTGGCAAGTACGACTCGACCAACATCGTACCCAAGTGCGTAGTCGCCGGAATAACGCAGCTCGGTCTGGATCATACTGCCATTCTTGGTAACACAGTAGAGGAGATTGCTGTACAAAAGGCTGGGATCTTCAAGCCGCAAGCGCCTGCGGTATGCTGGGCACAACAGCCAGGGAAAGCATTGGACGAGGTCAAGAGAATAGCTGATGAAGTCGGTGTCAGCGATCTCACCATTGTCGACGTGCATCCGGCTCTTCGGTCAGAGGCGTCTGCGTTAGGCACGGAAGATACGAGTACGGTCAGCTTGGGGCTGCCAGGCGTGCATCAGCGCACAAACGCAAGCGTGGCACTTGAGCTAGTCAATGCCTTTTTAGAATCGGAAGCCGGCCGGGCTGTGTACAAGGAGTCTGCATACAGGGCGTCTGGAGGTGGTAAGAACGACGCTGTACTGGCATCGTGGCAGAACAAGGGTCTGGAGGATGCACGGTGGCCAGGAAGGTGTCAGACCGTGCCCACTGCGCGACCTGACCTGGGATTGACATGGTACCTGGACGGAGCACATACCACCGACTCTCTCAGCGTATGCTTAGGTTGGTTCACAGCCATCCAACAGAGACAAGCAGGTGGAAAGCGAAACAAACGTATATTTGTGTTCAACTGCACCAACGGACGAAGTGCACACGAACTGCTTTCTGCTGTACTTGATACTGTGGAGAAGGGCCTCAGCGGAGGTAAGGCAGCATCAGCAGCATCGTCGGATGGGTCGCGGTATGCGTTGGCGAAGGACTACTTTGACGAAGCTATCTTCACCACTAACATTACTTTCGAGGGAGGAGGTTGGTCGTCCGAGCTGACGAGCAAGCTGCTGGATGATGCAGAGCTGGTCAACTTGACGGTGCAAAAGCAGCTTGCTGAGACATGGAAGGATCTCGTGCCTGGATCATCAACGCTAGTCAAGATCACTCCGAGCATCCAGGCTATGCACAACCACGTGGTGGAGACAGCAAAAGTACAAGGCAAATCAGGTAAAGGTGTCGACTGCCTAGTCTCTGGATCTCTTCATTTGGTGGGCGGAGTGATGGCACATCTGCAGCAGAGCGGATGCTTGGATGATTCTCTCGTGTCGACTGTCCGACCCTGACCGCACCATTTGCAATCCTCCAAGCTTTCAATATCACCGACGAGTCCGCTGCTGAAGATCGAGATGCTGATCGCCAAAACTGCATAAGGCTTGACCGTGAGTGCTTTGCTCTCATGAGTGACCACCGAGAGAAAGAGGGTTGATGTTGAGCGAGCCCCTGTCAAACGAGACAGAAACACTTCAACTGAGACACGTCAAAAGGGGGTCTCTGTTCTTTTCCGCTCAACAGCGCGTCATCGAACAAACATCTCTTTTTCGAGGAAAATAAAATATTTTAAAAAAGTGGTGAGCTGGCCATCATCTGCACAAGCTAGGAGACGTGCAGGTGAAGCGTGTGAGCTTAAGCTAACTGGGCTGGAACTCACAAGCAGGACGCCAAGTCCAACCAAGCGAGGATCCATGCTGTCCCGACGACGGCAAGAAGAGCGGATAGCGTGACAAAAGCACCGGAAGAGCCGATGTTGATGAAATTGATTATCGGTGTCGATTCCGAAGAGAGGAGGTGCCCAGTTTCACGTCAGCGACGGATCAGCCGACGGTATGCTCCAATCAGTGTCAGTCTCAGTCCCGCTTTTTGTCTCTGCTCGTCTCAAACATGGTCTGGCTGTGTGTGTGGGACTTTGGACGCTGCGAACGACGCAAGGATCGCTCGTTGCAAGCACTGACACCACAGCTTTGGCCCCTTTCTGTGACCCCTGAGCATCTTCTTCCGCTGTCATCTCTTTATCTTCTATTTATTTTATTCTGATATTTTTAAATTTTTGATTTTTCTGCGTGTTCAACTTCTTTCTCCGCCCTGAGTTGTGCGAGTGTGAGTGTGTGATGACAGTTTTGGCACACACACGCACAAAAAGGCTCTCACAGCTCTCCTCCAGTCTCGTGGCTGGCCCTGAAGTTGGTTCACACGCACGACCCTGAGCATCGCAGATCCTCACGCTTGGCTTTTGGCGAAAGTAGTCACACTGCACAAGAGCCTCACCTTCACTTTGAGCTTTGCATCAAGCTCGACTTCATCTGTTCCTCTCTCATCGTAGCCACCATCCTTCCTTTCTTCTCCCTCTGTTTCGTCTCCTTCCATTCCCACGTCTTGCATCATCATCTTTTCTTCTCCCACCTATCACCACACTTGCCTTTGTCCTTTTAACCTTTTTCGACGTCAAGACCCTGTAACGACTTGCAACGCACACTCAATAACGCCCGCTTCTCATCTGGATCCCACTCACGACCGCCTTTCGGGTTCGCAACTCGATCACTGCACGTTTCCACAAACAGACTTGCCTTTGTCTCCGCTGAATCGCATTGGAATCTTTCGATAAGCTTGTAGTGACACCTCTGCTGCCCAGATCTCTACTCTGCTCACCTTATTGACAAGCAAGGTACGGCGTTATTGATACTGAAAGCAACGCCCACCCTCACAGCCCCTGAGTCCCACAACGCCACTCGAGACTATGATGTCGACCGACTCTTCCATTCATCACGCTTTCCGAGGTCTTGACCTCAACGATCCTCAGCATGATCCTAGAAAGCAACAACACCAACACACGCAGCCGTATACCACGCCTCCACGACAATCCAACACCGGCTCGCTTCGTTCTCCTACCATTCTCACCTCTGACCTTCCCGGTCAGCCCGGCTACACCAACAACGCTCAGTCTCCTGGCTCACTCGGTCAGAGTGCTGCTGCTCGTTTCGAACGCTTCTTTCCTTCTTCACCCAACACTCACTCGGCTCCCTCTTCTGCTGGCCAGACTTTCACCAGCTCTGTGGGTTCTGCCGCCGGTCTCGCCGCCAACAGTGCGTTTGGCAGCTTCGGACACAGTCTCGCACCCGGAAGCATGAACGGCTCCAGTATCGGCTCTAGCCACTTTGGCTCGAACAACAATGGCGTTCGCAAAGCTTCGAGCCGCGCTGCCATTCCAGCCCAATGGAGTGCCCAAGATCCCGCCTCTCTCAGCCCTCCCACTGGCACTTCACCACCCAAGCCTGTCAACGGCCCTCTTCAAGGCTATCAACAGCTCGACTCGCTGGCTCCTGGTGCCGGTGTCGGCGGCGATGACGACGTAATCCCCACCGCTATCGTCGTCAAGAACATTCCATTCAGCGTCAAGAGGGAACAACTTCTCCAGATCATCGAAGATCTCGGCATTCCCATGCCATACGCTTTCAATTATCACATGGATCAGGGCGTCTTCCGTGGTCTCGCCTTTGCCAATTTCCGCAGTTCAGAAGAGGCTGATGCAGTCGTTGCTGCTCTGAACGGCTTCGACGTTAGTGGACGCAAGCTTCGTGTCGAGTACAAGAAGGTTCTTCAAGCCGGTGAAAAGGAACGCATCGAAAAGGAAAAGGCCATCAAGCGTATGCAGAGCATGCAGCTCGAAAAGGAGAGGGAACGCGAGCGACGCCGTCAGCAGGACGAGTACGCTGCCAATGCTTACCTCATGCCTGGCTACAGCGGCAGCAACACCCACCTCGCGGCTAACGACGCTTACCTCGGTGACAACAATGCTGGCTTGCAGCAAAGTTTTGATGGCGGCGTTCGTGCACCTCTCACCGCAGACTCGCTTCGTAAAGTCCCATCTTCGCAACGTCTCGCAGCTGCTGTGGAGCAACCCGCGGGTCCTTCGTCGTCCACCAGCAACTTGGGCGTGGGTGCCAATAGCGGCAGTGCCAATGGAGCCGGTGCGGGAGGCAAGAAGGAGGAGCTCGACCTCAATGATGCAGCTACGCTCGAGATCTACTCGCGTGTTTTGCTGTTCAAGGACGACCGCATGCGCGATGAACTTTCCTTCTCACGCAGCCTCACTCCTTTGCAGCGCCGTACTGTCCATTTGGTCGCACAGAGACTCGGCCTTTTCCATTATTCGATGGGTGAAGGAGAAGAGCGCTACGTCATTGTCACCAAGAATGAGGTCAACGCAGGCGCTCGTCCACTCCGTTCTCAAGCTTCGACCATCGGACGCACTCATCGTTCCACTGGTCTCGAGGGTGCTTCTGCTGGCGGCTTCTTGGGACCTGGCAGCGCTGCCACGACAGGTCGAGCCGGTCTTCGTCTCAAGAAGTCAGCTCCTGATATCAAGCGAGGGAGTGACCGTGACGGCTCTGTCGGTTACAGCAATGGCTATCTGGGCACAGGCTCTGGCAGCCTCGCAGCACGCAAGTCCAACTCTAATCTGAGGGATGGCTACTCGTCGACTATGGGTCGTCGTACGCAAGCCGGTGGCGCAGGCGGTGCTGCAGGTCTTCAGAATCTCTTTGCTTCTCCCTTTGATGCTCCACCTGTCCCCTCTCTACCCAACCAGAATGGCTCAGAACACAATTCATTGTCTACGCATCCCAATCTCATTCGTCAACCTCGTGGACCACCGACACCAGGCTCTACGGACTCGCGTAACTTTGCTGTCCGCTCTCGCGTCCCCACGACTGCCTCCTCGAACGGTAGCAGTAGCAACGGCGGTGCCGCAAGAGGATCGCCTCCCCACGCACCAGCCAATGGGTTCCAGCTGCAGATCAACGGCAGTCCCACCAAGGCCACCGACGCATACCCCGGCTCCTCTGTGAACGATATAGAGGCCACCACACACAGTCCATTGGAGTTCTAAACTTGAACTCGGTTATCTGTCTATCGCATATCTATCCATGCTACTCGATAGGAGTGGCAACTGCAATTATTATTTCGCTTTTTCATGCATAAGTCTTCTCTCAAACATAAATGTTTCGCACAGGTGCAATGGCAATTTTCACTGGCAAGTCAGTATCTCTCTGAAGTGTGACGATTGTAAGAGTGTCATTTTGGTTGTGTCCGAAGCGACAAAGTGTGTATGGAATGCAGTAGCTACGGCAGAAGCTAAGAGAAGCGATCAGCGAGACTGTTTTTACCACCGCTCAATCGACCTAATAAATTGCCGCTATCCATTCTCGATGCCAAGCTTCCTTTACTACTTCTACTTCCTCCATCATCATTCCACCTATCATCAAAGCTAGATAGACCAGGAGCTTTCATTCTTCCTCTACCCTTTACTTTGACTCTTCCACCATTGTCTCTATTGTTTCTGTCTGTACGACCTGGAGAAAGTTCTCGTTGATGTTGTTGGTATCTATCTAAATCTTCATCCATTGCGTCTTCGTTCGGGTGGTGACGTGAACGACGACCACGAGATCTACGATCGTACGAAGAGGATAAAGGATCTTGTTCGAGTGAATCGTACGCATCGTGACCCCATCTTCCTTCTGTGTTGGACCTCGATTCACCGTTTCGACGACGATCATTTCGTCTTCGAGAAGATGAACCACGAGCTTGAACTGCATCTGCCATCATCTCTCCATCTCTTCTTTCTGGTTCTTCATCCTCACCACGTCTAGCAAGATAACCTTCTAGTTCGGAGTCCAGTTGATTCATTGCTGATCTTCTGTCGTCTCTATCTCCTCTTCTCCTACCTTCTCCTCGTGGTTGATGTGATTCAGAAGGCTTGTAATCTGGGAAGAGCTCGACACTCTCCCGCACCTCTCCCACCTGCAGCAGCTTGGGTACGATTTCTCGTCCGGCTTCATATCCATGTCTCTTATACCACTGACTTTTTGTTGATGCTCTTGACTCCTTTCTGTCTACGTCCGTAACTGCATGTCGAAGCCACAAGACAGAACGAAGTTTCATAAGGTCCCGAACTTCCCGACTTTGCAATTTGGCTTTTCGATCTTGTTCCTCCATCTCGCGGTAGATCTCTGGGACATCATCTGGTAGAGAAGAGACAGCCTCTTCAGCCTGCTTTCGTTCTTCCAACTCTGTAGCAGCCGCCTGTCTTTCAACGTGATTGTAGAGTTTAGCTGGAATGCGATGCGCTTTGCGAGGGAGAACAAGCGAAGTAATGAATTCAGAATGCCATGAGTCGGGATCGTATTCCAGCAATGTATCAATGTTGGGCAGCGGAGTTGGGCCATCGTCTGCTTGCATCTCTTCATCATTGCCTGTCGAAGAGGAGGAGACCTCGGCGGGACAGAGGTATTCAAGCGCAAGCCGGGCAGACCTTTCATCGGCAAAGACGATCTTACACCTCTCATCGTCGATCCATTCCAAGCCGAGAGGCTGAGCACCAAAATGGGTGAGATAAGCAAAGAGACGAGAAGTGGAAAGTTGTGTGATGGGCTGACCTTCGATGAGGAGGGTATCTAGACGAATGTCGCTGCCGGATTCGACGGCGGGTGGATCGGGAGTTTCGGATGGCTCTTCCGAGCCAAGGAGTGCTGCATCATGAAGGATTTGGCCTTGGGTCGCTGTCAGGGGGGCAGGACCTCTTTGTGCGCCTGCTTCGACGGCCTGGTCGGTGGGGAGGGCGTAGAATCGTGTGTTGGTCTGCTGCGAGGTGGAGCCATCATCCATTGCATCTTCTGGAATGGCAACAGCTGGATTGAAAGCAGAGGCATCTACTTCTGCTGAGCCGTAGTCTAGAGGGATGTCCGCCATGCTGTCCACTTGTGACCCGCTGAGAGTATGTTGGTGCTCTCAACAGCGCAGCGTGGTGGAAGTCGGATTAGATGAATGCGGATACAGGTCGCGATGCAGATGTTGGACGCAACGACTTGCATCTGCAACAAGAAGAGACGCGCGCTTGCCTTCTTAACGCGTATCTCCCGATGACTGCGCGGTGGAAGGCTATATCGGTCGATACTTGGACCCTGTCTTGCTAAAGAAGCGTCATTTTGCTTCTCGCTGACCCCCGCAATTCTGACATCCCTTGTCAAGACGGTAAGGAGGATGTGCGTGTGTCGATGTGACTTTAGCGAGTGTATTTTTTGAATTGGGTCTTGGCTGCGCTGCACGCTTGGACCTCTCTTTAGACGCCACTGACCCGCACTTCACTTCTCTTGCGACTCAGCTTCGCAGCATCCCTTTTGTTCTATTCCCACCCCTTTCATCAGCTTCAATCTGAGGCAGGAATGTTGCAAGCTTGGGGCCCGGATCGATAAGGGAGCAACTGTCATCCACATCCTTTGCTGTCGACCATGCTTTGAACCGTTTAACTGGGTGAGCAAAGCTCAGCGTCAACCCGACTTAGTCACAGCGGCTATATCTTGCCTCCTGCGGAACAGCCTTCTAGGCATCAGCACCAGACAAAACATCGCCCCCAAACGATATTGCGACTATGAGTCGGTCTCCCATTAGGCCGCGCTCGAGCGACCTCACACCTCCTGTCGACAAGGTCAATCCCACCGAGACGCACAGCATCACGTTCGAATGGCCATTGCACGATCTTAAGCAGCATTTCGACTCTTCCAGCACCGATACCAAGTCCAAAGTTATCAAGTCAGTGCCGTTCGGCGAGGGAAGATGGACCGTTCTCTTCTATGCCCAGTCGGGTATGCAGCAATTTTGCTCGCTTTACCTCAATGCGGAGCCAACACCCGAGGAGAAGAATCAAAGCAAGACGTCGTGGGATAGCTACCTCAACAATGGCAGTCCTACTCGCTCCCAAGCATCTTTCTCTGACAAGGCAGGTACCGGTACCGATGACTCTTGGACACGCCAAGGCCTTTTCCGTTTCACCTTCAAGATCCTCACGCTGAACAAGGGAATACTACTTGCATCAAAAGAGGCATGCAATCATGCTTTTAGTCACAAGACCTCCAACTGGGGCTGGGCTCAGTTCGCCTCCCGCGACATAGTGTTTTACTCCAACAATGAAGTGCAGCAGACCAACGGATTTCTCATCTCTGTCACGATCACTGCCAGTCCAGAATCACCGCGACCCTTGTCTTTGGGTGTCACTGTTCCGCCAGCATTGATTCAGGCGATGGGCTCTCTTTTGGATGATCCAGATCACAGCGATGTCGTCTTCGTCATTCGTCGGAAGCATCGACATCCCAAGACAGGTGCTATCGTCACCCGTGAGCGTCGCATCTATGCTATTAAGAAGATTCTCGCTTCGCGTTGCGAGTACTTCCGGGATATGTTTGGGGGCGGGTTCCTTGAGGCTGATGCGACGGCAAGCTCGGATGACGAGCATGAGGATGAGAGAGCTGTTGCTCCCGCTTCTTCACGCGGGCTGGGTCAGGATCAACTCGGGCTAATGGGCAGTGCCTTTTCGTCTTCTGGCGAGGATGAGGATGACGATCTCGGATTGGAAGACTCGGACGAGGAGATGGACATCGACGAAGTTTATGAGCTGGGCAGATCCAACTTGAACGATCAACATCGTGGCAGCGAAGGCACGCTGGCCCGCAACGGACCATCCGCAGGCAGCAATGCGGAGCAGAGTGCGTCACGACGGACGCGCGAGACAAGCTCTGATGCTCCGCAAATCCCAACCATGACCCGCTTGCCGGCAACTGGTCCTTCTGACTCTGCCCATGCTTCTGGCTATGTTCAGTCGCAGCAAAACACACCTCCGCAGTCAAGAACTAGGTCGGGCAACGAGCACGATGCGGGTACAGATAGCGGAGAGGAAGCAGCTCGAACGCAAGGGATGTCTGCTTTTCAAACTCCCCAGCACTCGCCTCGTGAGCAGCTCAGGAGTGAGAGCTCCACGTTCGCATCACCTCCGCCGGCTGTCGTTGCTTCCTCGAAGACGCAGCAACGATCGATGCAAATGACTCAAAAGCAGGCAGCCCAACCACAGAGCTCGTCGAGCAAAGGCGTTCCTCAGCGTCGCAAATCGGAAGGACAACCCAGCTCCAGCTCGCACACGAGCAAGAAGAGGCGCAAAGTCATTGTGCGCGATGCTGCGTATGCTACCTACAAGGCGCTGCTGTACTACTTGTACACCGATACAGTCGCTTTTGCACCTTTGCATTCGCATTTTTACGGTCAGTCGACTTCGTCCTCCGACGACGACGATCCTTTTGGATTTGTTCCAGCCTCGAAAACCAACGATGTGTCAAACGGAACGTCTGTTCCCGATGCCAGCTCCGAGTCCGGGCGCAACCCTACCCACATCACTTCCGCTGGCGACGACTTTGCTAATGACCGTCGACGAGCTCACACGCTCCGACAGCACGTTATTGACGAGTACTGCGCTGCGCATACCAGCGTTCCTGCCCCATGCTCGGCCAAATCTATGTACCGTCTCGCTGACAAACTACAGATTCCTGAACTCAAGAAGCGCGCTCAAGAAGAGCTTGCCAACAACTTGACAGTGGACAACATCGTCTGGGAAGTCTTCTCAGGTTTCAACGCTCAGTTCCCGGCGATCAGGAAGATGGAGACGGACTTCTTGTTGAAGCATTGGTCAGAGGTGAAGGGTACGGAAGTAATGAAGAGCATCTTTGCCAGGCCTGGGGCGCATCCGGGATTGGCGGATGTTTGGCCTCTGTTGTTGAGTCAATTGGAGTTCAAAGGGGGCAATAATGGTGGTGGAAGTGGCAGTGTGGGTGCGAGCGGAGAGAAAGATGCGACGGCATGACAGCAGCATTGGTTCCATCCTCATCACCTGGTCATCCGCGATGTGTATATACTCGACCCCATCTCATATGCTGAATGAAACGCAATTCGATGTGTAGCTATGCCGCTTCTGACGTGCCTTTGAGTCGTGTGAGCGCTGCACAGATGGACCTGAGAGAGCCAAAGCCGGCCTTTGAAGGAAGACTGCCTTTCTGCAACAGGATATTTTTGTAATCAAAAGGATTGTTTGCATGCGCGTTGAATTGACTTCAATCGTCGCAAAATACAACGACACTCACTGAATTTGAATTGGAAGGACGAAAGAGAGAAGAGAGGGGCTGGCTTGTTTTTTCAGAAAAAGCCAGCCTCACGCGCTCGTGCCACTCTTTCCTTGTCTCACGCTCTCTGTGTGAAGAGTGTGACGAGAGTGTGGTTGGAATTCCGCTTGAACTCGGCGGTCCAGAATTGGCATTCCATCACAGCGCATCACACAGCACACACACACACACGCTCTGTTGTCGCACACTCTTTCAGCCCAGGAAGCGACATTCACAGATTGTTTCTCTGCACCTTCAATCTCTTCTCATCATCCCATTTCTTTTCTCGTCCATCGGGTCTCTTCTTCTCTATCTCTTAGTACCCCGTTCAATATCGTCCTTGTGAGACCGGGAGCAGCTGCCATCGCGCGCATCCATCCACAGGCATCTTCTGATCACTCTGAACGGCCAGAGACGAGCTCTAACGCGACAACCATTATCCAACGACTTTGACGATACACCGCCTCGATACGACTCAGCATTGGCGGAGATAAACGTCAACAGCATCATTGCCGCTCGCTCATTGTCAACGTTTCGCAGGCCCTCACGGATAGACTGGCTGTAGCAGCGACCTGACAGCGAACTCATCATAACGGCCCCGTTTGGTACAAGCACATCAGTCTCTTCATGAACACCCACCGCATCATCTGCTCATAAGCATTTCGGAGATCAAGAGAACAACTCGACATGTTTCACAGCAACGCCGGCAACATGTCGATGGGCGGAGGCAACAACAATGGCGGCAACATGGGCGCTGGCCTCGGCTTTGGCATGAACAGCAATGCCAACCAGATGCACGGCAACATGACCAACGGTGTCCAGTCACAGGAGACGGGCAATTCGCAGCCCAACTCTGAATATACGCTTGCCGGCATCCTACACCACTTGCAAAGCGAATGGCGCCGATACGAGAAAGACCGCAACGAGTGGGAGATCGAGAGGGCCGAGATGCGTGCTCGCATCGCTCTGCTTGAAGGAGAGCGTAGAGGAGTCGAGAACCTCAAGACCGATCTCATGCGACGTGTCAAGATGCTCGAGTATGCATTGCGTCAAGAGCGATCCAAGTATCTTTCTTCCAGCGGCGCGACATCGAACAACATGCAGTCCGCTTCATCCCCATCTTCAGCGACAGCACCCCAAGCTAAGAACCCGCTCCTCCAGGGCTTGGAGAAGGGCACCTCTAGCAGTGGTCGAAGCTCGCCAGCTCCGTTTGCAGAGTCGTCAGCTCCGACAGCTTCGGCCATCTCGGCTGCGGGCGGCTCTCTCAATGCTGGCGCTCTCGGTGCAGGTCTCTTGTCGCGATCTACGTCGAGTGCAAAGGACCCGAAATCGCGAGCAAAGAGCCGCGAGTACCTGAAGCAATGCCTGCAAGAGATCTCATATCTCACTTCTGCCACGACTTTGAATCCACTTCCGGATCGCGGCATCGCTTCGGGTTCCTCCGTCAATGGCAACGCCATGCAGAGTGCGCTCCGTCCAAGAAAGACCATGCTCGAGAACGTTCCTCCAACGCTTCAAGGCCCCACAGAGTCGCACGCTGCCCTTGCAGGCTCCATCAGTCGTGCCTCCGCTGCTACAGCGCTTGGTGTTCCCAACAAGGGAGGCCGACCAGGACGGTCACCCCTCTTCGCTTCGGAGCCAGTACCCGAAGAAGCGGAGAACGAGGACGGTGCAGACGCCCAGTCTCAGCCTGGCCAAAGTCTGCGTGACGAGAATGCTGGGCAGCAACAGCAGCCATCGCAGGGCACTGCTGCTTCTGAGGGTGTCCCATTGACCAACCCATTGAGCGCACATTTTGCTGAGCCCGAAGCGCAGAGTCAGTCGACATCCAACGAAGCCGCTGAGAACGGAGAGCAGGACGAAGCACCAGGCAGCTCCAACTCTTCCGACTCGTCACGATCTTCTCAATCTACTAACTCAGGCGGCACCTCAGCCGGCAGCCTGACCGACCAAGAGTTCGACGACCAGGAACAAGTCACTGCCATCTTCAAGCCAGGCGGACGAGACTGGCAAAAGCTCAAGGAGGCCGGTATCAAGAACCGCGAGCGTCGAGAAAGCGAAAGACAAGGTCAGGCGGCCGAGGAAGCCTCCATCATTTCCGAAGCGCAACAGCAGCTGGCCATCACGTCAGAGAAAGTCAATCAGCTCATGAACCGCAGTGGTCGGGCTCCCGGCTCGGAACGCAAAGACGAGGAGGATCTCGCCAACCTTAGCCTTGCTGCTGAAGATGAAGAGGCAGCAAAAGAGGCAGCTGAAGCAGCAGCAGATAGCTTGCTCTGGAAGTCGAAGAAGGTCTTGCGCAGTCACTTGGACGCTGTGCGATCCGTCGCATTCCTGCCAAATGAGATGACGTTGCTTTCAGCCTCGGACGACAACACGATCAAGTTCTGGAATTTGGACGTTGGAACTCATAACCAACCTGCTACTAAGGCAGGGACGGACAGCCAGCCCCTAGTCACGTTCCGAGGGCATTCGGCGGCGGTAACGTGTCTTGCAGTCTCGCCCAACAAACGTCGCTTCTACAGTGGTAGTTTGGACTCTTCGATTCGCGTGTGGCAGCTGCCAGATCGATCGGTAGAGGCATATCCACCATTTGAAAAGTCGATGGAGCTTGGCTGCCTCGTAGGTCATTCACAGGCCGTATGGGATGTTGCGCTCCTACCGGATCGCGGCGATGATGAAGGACGACTCGCCAGCGCTTCGGCCGACGGCACCGTCAAGATCTGGAGCGTGCGCAATGCCACACCGAGCCAAAACAGCAATGGCGATTCCAACTCGAATTCCGCTGCCGCACCTGCAGAACTCCAACTGAGCTGGGATTACTTTGGCAGCGATCCTTCCTCCGACACTGCCAAGGAGCGCGAGAACCTAGAAAAGTCCGGAGCGCTGCCCATCCCCACCTGTGTCGAAGCATGCCATTCGGATCTTCGTCTGGTCGCAGTCTCGTACTCAAACTCGGTAGTGAAGCTGTTCGACCTCGACACAGGCCGCCAAGTGCGTCAGCTCAAGAGCGACGAGACGTACGACGGCACTGCCGAGACGCAGATCAACAAGCTAGTTACCCACCCTACGCTCCCGATGCTCATCACAGCGCACGAGGATGGATACATTCGAATGTTTGATCTGGATACAGGCGCTTGTACGCTCTCTATGGTGGCGCACCTGGATGCAGTGACATCGCTGGACATTGATGCGTCCGGCTTGACGTTGGTTTCAGGTGGACATGATTGCAGTGTGAGGTTCTGGGACATCGCCGGCGGTTCGTTGATTGGCAAAGATGGGCCAGGAGGTGCTAGTACGGAAGGCGACAAATCGACTGCGGTTTGCAGACAGGAGGTCAGCTCGCATAGAAAGAAGGCAGGAGAAGGGGTTTTGGCCGTTGCCTTCCACAAAACGGCACCATACTTTGCTTCAGCTGGAGCCGATGCGGTCGTGCGACTGTACGGATGAAGTCGTTTTCTCTTGTTTCGCCTCAATTCAACGATCTATTGTATAATGTTTCTTCGCATGCTTGCTCAGGCGTTGACGATTGGCTGTTGAATGAACTTTTTGAAGCTAAGATAATGTATTGCAACCTATGTGGCAATATGTGTGCTGCAGACAAGCATTGGGTTGACATTTGAAGCAGCGTGGACGATAATATCGAGCGTTGTGAATGGCTGGCAACTTGACCGGCTTTTGCAAATGTTGCTTTCGCCCGCGCTGATCTCGGGTTTGATTTTTTTCTTATCTCTCGGGCCTCCGCACCGCTGTTGACGCTTGCTGCCTTTCACTCACGATCTTGTTTAAACCTTTGAGCCTGCAGTGGACTCTGGTATTCTGTTTGTCTTGCAGATCACTCATGCTATCCAGACAGGATGGTCATGGATCGTCGTTGAAAAAGGCGATAATGTAGGCCAAAATAGCTCCTTCTGGTAGTGTGATGATTGCAAATTCAAATTGTACCTTGTGTATTGCTGCCAAAGATAAGTTCGAGAATTCGTGATTCTGGACGCCTCCTTTGCTGCAGCATCATGCACGGAAAGCGAATTCTTGCACATGTGGATTTCAGAGCGCACGACCCTTGTTCAGCTGCGAGACTGTGGACGCCAAATTCAGAATGTGCTACACTCAAGGATTTGCCTTGCATCATCCCGTCCTCATTGGTTTAGTTCTTCATCTGTCTTCACGTAACCGACTATCAGGCACGTCCTCTTGAGCCTGTCTGGCCTATCAGCTTCAAACAAGCGGGTCAGGGTCTTGTCTCGGAAGGATCGCGATTGGGTCGAATCAAGGTTCCTTCGTCTCCACTATCCCCACCAAAAGCCAAACAACGAAGAGGGTTGCGCGAATCAGAAGCGGTAAACCTCGGCACGCCATTTGGAACGACTCTCTCGCACGCACCCTTCGTATTAATAACAAGCATCTATCTTGAGGGGATCACCTGCTTCGGATCACAACGTTCATCCCTTTGACGGTCGCCTCCTACGGACACCTTCCCTCAATTATCGTCATCACCGATTCTCACCGGCTGGCAAGGGGAGGCGAGTCGAAACTTCAGCCACGGCTTCGATCCCGGATCAGAAGTTGTTCGAGCATAGGCTGAAGCAACGACGACCTTGCCGGTTGCGCGACCTGACTCATCGTATCGTGTTTCTGTATAGTCAAACTCTTCTACAGGCAGAGCGCATACATTCGATCGCTATATCGCAATCATGTCTTCAGGTACGTTTCTGACGAGATACTTGAATGAGCGTATGCTTGCTTGTTCATTGGCATCTGAACTGACCACCAATCATCCTTGCCTTCCGTCTGTGCCTTCAAATCTAATCCGGCTGCTACATTGTATCTCCCCGACTACCGTCTCCATTGTCGTATCTAATCAGGTGGCGCTCATCACGAGGCTGACGAAGGCTCGGCCCTTCTCGGAAGCAACAACGCCCAATCATCGTCCTCTGGAGGTCGACGCGAATCGTTCAGTATCGGTCGACTTATCAACCCTTTCCGAGGCAGTCAAGCCGGCCAGCGCTCCAACGATGCTCAAGGTGCCCCTACACCACAGTATGACACTCGTCGACCCAGCAATGCCTTGGACCCATTGAGCCCCGAGTCTTCACTAGCCGCTCAACGCAAACGCGGCAACAAGTTCCCAAGATCTGTCACCTTCGATCCACCCAACTCGTCGTTCCCACCTGGACCCAAACACGACCGCTCTCGAGTAGCCAGCTACCACCCTGGAAGCAAGTTTCAGCCCAATATGGAGGAAGACTTTGACGCCAGCTACGATCTCGAACGACAAGGCTCGGGCTCGGCATGGAACCGTCGTAGCATCAACTCATCCGCTTTCAGCCATCTGGAAGGTCGTAGCTACCGCTTTCAGCAATCTCAGGACTCCAGTAATCTAGGCACTTCACTAGTACCCGGCTCATACACTGCTACTTCCTCCTCGATCCGAGACGAGACCGCGCAACTCGCCGGCATGATCATGTCTGATGATGAAGGTGCTGGCAGCACCAACGGCTCGCACATCTATGACATTGGTGAGGGTGACGAAGATTCGTCTTCTCCCAACTCTCAGCTTTTCCCTCCCCGGCAAGGCAAAAGTGGACCGGACTTTAGCCCGACCACCTCGCCTATCGCATCCTATGGCGTCAATCAAGCGGGTCCCAGCAATCTTACCCGAGCTATGGCTGCCTCGCAGGAAGCTAGCCCGCAGAGTGGCAAGACCGCCCTGGCACGCGAAGATGACGGCAGTCAGGCCACGCCCCGTGTCACTTCCATTCTGGGTCTGACACAGCCGGTCGCAACACCGCAGAATCTGGGCGAAGATGAAGAGCAGCAAGATAAGAGTCTCGGTGCTTCCGGTGCTTCCGTTGCTGATCTTGCCAAGTCTCCTGAGCAGCAGAAAAGAACGTCCCGCAGTCGATCGCGCTCCTCCGCGAGACGGCCCTCCGGGAGGTACCGACCAAATTCCTCAGCGGGAGACCGATCTCAGTCGAGAGATCGACAGGAATCGGATGCTGGACAGTCGGCGTTCAGTCAAGTAAGCGTTGGAGCAGAACAACAAAGAGCCGGTATCGGTTATGGGGCATTGGCTCAAGCCGAGCAGTCGGTCTTGGAAGCGGAACACGGAGTATCCAAGGCTAATCGAAGAGCGTCACAACATCGTCCAGAACCTTTCAAGACCCTTTCGCCCTTCTGGTCCTTCGTTCCTTCAGGCTTCAGACCAGGTCAAGGCGATGTTCCTACCCGACCGTTCAACCCGTTACAGCATGCGCACAACGCAATCTCATCCGTTCGTGGCATCACGTGGAAATCTGCAGCCGAGGCAAGCGTCGAACCCATCCGTCTGATCCCTGCTGTCATCTTGGGTATGCTGATGAACGTGCTGGATGGCGTATCGTACGGTATGATCATGTTTCCTGCTGCTTATCCTATCTTTGCCAACTTTGGAGGCGATGGTGTTTCGATGTTCTTCGTTACGTGCATCCTTTCGCAGCTGGTATACACGCTTGGTGGGAGTATCTTCAAAGGCGGTAATGGAAGTATGATGATCGAGGTCGTGCCGTTCTTCCACATCCTCGTTCGCATCATCATTGAGGAGCTGGGTGACGAGAATCCAAAAGCAGTGATCGCGACGACCATGGTTGCTTTTGCCCTATCGAGTATTCTAACCGGTCTAGCCTTCTTACTTCTGGGCGCACTCAGATTGGGAGTCTTGATTGGATTCTTCCCGAGGCATATCTTGGTGGGCTGCATTGGTGGTGTCGGTATCTTTTTGATAGAGACAGGTCTGGAAGTTTGCAGTAGGCTGCAGTCGGAAGATGGTTTCCAGTACAATATGGAGACGCTGCGTTTCTTCTTCCAGTCAGCACACATGGTTGCGCTTTGGCTTCCGCCCTTGCTGCTTGCCGTGTTGTTGAGGCTTATCACACATCGCTTCCATCACCCGCTCATCTTCCCAGGATACTTCTTGATGATCCCTGTGGTCTTCTACATCATTACATCCGGCATCTTGCGCATCCCAATTCAAGACTTGCGTGATGATGGTTGGGTGTTCGACATCGGCGAAGCAGCAAGCAAAGCTGCTTTCTACCGGTTCTATACCTACTTCGACTTTGGACAGACGAGTTGGAAGGCCATCTGGGCGACAATGCCTACCCAGCTTGCTTTGGTGTTCTTCGGTATCCTCCACGTACCTCTCAACGTTCCTGCGCTAGGTGTCAGCATCAACGAGGACAATGTGGACACGGACAGAGAACTGGTCGCGCACGGTATTTCCAACATGCTTGCGGGTCTGATCGGTACAGTGCCGAACTACCTGTGCTACGTGAACAGCGTCTTGTTCTACCGCGTTGGTGGAGGATCAAGGCTTAGTGGATTGATGCTTGCTGGTGGAACAACGATTATCATGGTTGCTGGTCCGGGTACGATAAGCTATTTGCCGATCATGATCGTCGGTGCGCTCATCTTCGTACTCGGCATCGATCTTGCTAAAGAAGCTTTGTATGACACAGTGGGTCGGGTGAATGGATGGGAGTATCTGACTATCTGGGTAATTGTTATCGTCATGACCTACTGGGATTTCGTCATTGGTATCCTGGCAGGCATCATCATCGCGTGCTGTTTCTTCGTTGTACAAACGTCGCGTCGCAAGACGGTACGTGCTATCTTTGACGGCAGCGTGGCGCGTAGTACCGTCCGAAGACACATGATCCAACGGCATTTCCTGGATGAAGTCGGAACCCAAACACAGATCATCAAGTTGCAAGGCTTCCTCTTCTTCGGTACAATCAATTCGGTGGAGAATCTTATTAGAAGAGCGTTGGATATCGCAGCATGGAATCAGAATCCGATTCGGTTCCTCATCGTTGACTACACACTCGTCAGCGGTGTTGATTTCTCTGCTGCAGAAGCTTTCTTAAGGATCAACAGGTTGCTTATGGCAAAGGGAGTGTTGTTGGTATTCTGCGGTCTCAATCCGGATAGTGATGTTGGTGTAGCACTGAGAAGTGTGGATCTTTGGGCTGACAGAAGCGAGAATCTGGAAGTGTTTGCCAATCTGAACGAAGCGTTGGAGTGGACAGAGAATGAGTACTTACGCGGAATGTACGCGTCAAGTTTAATGGCGGCAAAGGCGTTCGGGCAGGCTTCGTTGGCTGCGGAGGGAGGTCTGACGGTGCCGGATCAGAAGAGGAAACCTGCATTTGTACTGGATCATTCATTCGAAAACTCGCCGAGGAGGCATCATCTGCATGAAGCAGCCAAGACAGCAGTTCAGAGCGAGAGGACTACGCCGATTTCGGAGATCTCGCCTCCTTTCCCACGATTCGACACCCAATCTTCTGCTTCTACTAGCAAAGATGAGGACGCAGGAGAAGAAGGAGATGCCGAAACACCAACAGCGACCAAGGCTCCCACTACTGCTCTCACCGCCAGCTCTCACGCAGCCCAACCAGTCCCTCTACTCGTAATCACCTTCCGAGCCTACCTTAACTCTTCCACCGACGAATCGCTCTTCGTCCAGCTAGCACCCTATTTCCATCTTGTCCGCAAATCACGAGGTGAAATCCTTTGGTCTCGTGGTGATCCAGCAGATGGAGTTTACTTGATCGAAAATGGAATCATCAAAGCTCGTTACGACTTCCCTCAAGAACAGTACGAAATTAATGAAGCCATGCTCGCAGGCACAATTGCTGGTGAACTAACGTTCCTTTCAAAGAAGGAAAGGAACACAACGGCATTTGCGGATACAGATGTGAAATTGTGGAAATTGGATCAGGAAAGTTTGGAGAAGATGCACAAGGAGGTTCCGAAGGCGTATCAGAGTTTCGTAGAAATACTATTGAGGGTAGCGGGAGATGAACAGGAGAGTTTGATGTCTTATTTGGTTAGTAGGTTGAGCTGATTTCATGCGGTGGCGATAATGATTGGTGATGAAACGGAATGCAATCTCAAATGTTCTCAACGGACTGTTCAGAACGTGTGTGTGCTCGTTGGGGGCAATTCTGTGCAGGTTTCAAATCAGATGAAGTGATGCGATGGTAATGTGATTGCATTCAAGAACAACAATGAGACGATAACCGGGATGAAAAAGGTGCGACCTCAGCGCTTGGCTTCCTTCAATCTGCTCTTGAACTGGTTCAACCTCTTATGATTCGCCATTCTTGCTTCGTGGCTCGAATCGCTTCTCTGGCCAGCCGTTGATTGAGGAGCCACTCTGAAACCTGCTGTAACTGCCTGTGGAATACCGACGTTTCTTCTACCTGTGTCAGCGACCCTACCTGGTCCTGCAGCTGCTGCACGTTGACCAAATGCATCAGGGTTCCATTCTGCGCGAGCGATGTGCCTGTCTCTGTACGAGCTCGATCTCTTGAGTACTGGACGAGACCAGATTTCTATCAGATGTTCTGCAGATCGCTTGATGCGTGGTTCAACACGATTGCACATGGAGTAGAAGACAACGACTTTGCCGAGACCTGACATCTTGAGGGAGATCGTGTCGATGGTCATCCTCTCAAGGATCTGGAAGAATTGATGCTGGATGTTGAGTGCAGGAAGTGACTTATCGGTTAGAGGCTCGAGCCATCGTTTGACACCTTCAAGAAGGTTGTTATCCAGGATAGATTGTTGAAGGTGATTCTTTTGGAGAGTAGCCACGACTTTTGGTAAGAGCTTGAGTTTGTTGGTAGCTGGTTTCTTCAGTCTGTTTGCTTCTTCATCGTCATCTGCTGCATTGACCATCTCTCTTCGAAGTGTTGCGACTTCTTCGTCGGCAAGCAAGTCGAGGTCGTCTTCACCAGCACGCTTGCGGGGGGCCTTCTTCTTGCCTGCGCGCAATGCTTCGTCGATCATTCTGTCTGTTCTTGCGCGTCGGACTGCAGATACCACCATAAGACAGGTTATCAGCAGTCTTGTTATGGGACTTCTTTGGGCTGGATGGCATCGTACTTACTCTCTGCTTCAGTCATATTCGCGTATGGATCTTCCTCTTCTTCCTGTTCGACCTCTCGTTCACCACTGCCAAGTCTTTGAGAAGCCGGCTCATCCGGACTGTGATGACGCTTCTTCTTCTTCTTGCGGATGATTGCTGCATCAGGATCATCTGCGTTGTTAGCATCCCGTGCCTCGCGCTTTCGGAAGCTAGGCAGATCGTTCGGGTCTTCGTCATCGTCGTCCTCGTCAAAGATGGCTGCGGTGCGTGCAGCTGCATCGGTCTCTTCATTGCGGACCACTGTTGTCAAATGGTCAGGGTCTGTGGCTGGAGCTGCATCAATGTCGCCAGCAACTTCGCCGGCAGGTGCAGCAGTATCTTCTGCTTGTTGCTGCGCTTCATCTGCTTGTGATGTAGACTGTTCGGGTGCTGCTTCTGTTGCTGTGGGCAGGTCGGGTTCTGTTGGTTGTTCCTGAGTCGGGGACTGTGGTGGCAGCTCTTCCTGCGGCAGCTGCTCTTCGTCCGCCATCTTTGCTGATATGTGTTGTGATGAAGATGGGTGGACAGAAGATGCGTGGTGAGAAGAAAGGTGCGCATTGTGATTCGGATCAAGGGTGCGGAGCAGCGACTGTCTACACCTGGCTCGCACGTGAGCGTGATTTTCCAAATTTGTTCCCTGTTTCGATCAAACAAACTTATCAAAATTCTAGAGTGGCCTACGCACCTTGCTCATCTTCTTCCCATTCTCAGCTACTCACTCGCATTGCTTACAGACAATGCTGCATTTCACAGTGAGAACATGCATTTGAAAAGGAGATACAAGTACAATGAAGGCGGTCGGCGAAATCTATGAGACCAAGGTATAGTATCCGGGCTTCGAGGGAGCTCATCGCTTCTTAGTGTCGAGCAACGATCCACCCGCACCGCCTTTACCCTCCTGTTCCATCTTGCGTATCCTCCTGTCGACCACGGAAGGGATCGGACAACTATCTGCTTCGGCATCTCTCCCTCTTTGCTGGTAGAATTTGGCGCAGCAGCGATAGAGATCGTCAATCAAGTGCTCGCATCGCGATTGGTCGAAGCCGGATTTCTGAAGACAAGACTGGATGGCGCAGGCTCGCGGATAGCAGGGATTCGGATGCTCCGGGTCTAGCTCTGCTTGTGGCCGTTGTGAAGACATGTTGCGCTGCGTTGAAGCTTTCTAGATCTGCAAAAAAGCGCGAGAAAGACTTTTGTATTGCTAGGGTTCGAGAAGGAGAGAGAACTTGATTGGTGCGAACACGGACAATTTCCAGGAGCTTGCTTGCTCTTGGATCAGGCGGTGGCAATGACGCGAGACTCTTCGAATATCAGACGACAGGGCGGCGACAAGGCAGGTGGTGTGCAAGAAGAAAGATGGTGTGAGGTCAACGTCAATGCTGAGTGAGGAAGTGAGGGGCCTTTCTGGCAGCTCGAAGTGGAGGAGACGTACAAATCGGATCGGGATTCGTCCGAGGCCACCCGATGAGAGAGCTTCTCTGCGAAGAGACTCTGTGACGATGCAAATTCGCCATGCATTTTAAGCCAAAAAAACCATCATGATTTTTTGTAGTCACTTTCGGTTCACTTCTATGTTGCGTGGGTCGTTATATGCCCTTTGTGCGGCTTCCTTTGTCGACTTCATTTAGCCATGCGCCTGTTGCTCAGATTCGATGACGGACGAATGTTCGGGATGGCTTCATTGGCCCTTTGTCTCGTGCAACAAGCAGTCGTCTCTGGCAATGCTGCTGAGCTAGGGCAAAAACACTGTAAGCTTGTCGAACCATGAGACTAAGCGTGGCGAGAAGTGCCAGATGTATGCACTTTGCAGCGACTCAGCCTCACTCATCATTTACGCCCCTCCCCGCCTCTATGAAGGCAGGACGGCTGTTTGGGAAGCAGTCGTGTAGCGCCAGGCTCCCTTTTGATGACCGAGCTTGATCGAGTACATAAACCTCGTCCCATGGAAAGTAAGGGATGAGCGCTCGCCACCGTGTACCTCTGATATGGAGGTGTTCCAGCTACCTCCTTCTTATCCCTCTCCTATCCTATCTTCTACTCCACCCTTCTAGTCCATCAGCCTTCTCATTACGCGATGCCAATTTATAGGATAAATTCCCTCAGTATGTCGGATGCACCGCATACAAATGCTGATCAGCTTTCTCCCCATTCACATCACTCGCCAGACACTCCAAAACAGCCCAGACTGGACAAGATCGAGGAGAGACTAGCATCTATCGAGCATTTTCGTGATCTTCACCTCGCTGCTTTCGCAAATTTGATGACCAACTTCGCCGCAACCAAAGCCATCCTTGACGACACACGACGCGAACTTGCTGTATGCGCGAGCCTCAGCATTCAGCTGGACAGGCGTCTACAGACAGCCGAATCAATGTATTCAACTAAAATGACGCATATCTCCGTCTTATCTGACCTCAGGAGAGACGTCATCGACCTGCAGCGGCGCCTGCAGGACGTCTTGGAAGAACGCAAGCTCACAGACCCGCAGTCATCCGAAGCTCACGATCAGCTCAACATCAAAGTGACTCAGTTTCTCGATCACCGAGCGAATCCAGTCGACCATGTGAAAAGCAACATCATTGCTGAGCTCTGCAAAGCATCTGGAATTTCGCTTAGATCAAAACGTCTCCAAGATACCAAGCATTGTCAATCTGGTGACGACGACTTGAAGCAATTCGATTCGATGGGCCTATCACCGCGTACGCCTTGCCGCAGTCTCCCTCCAAGCCCGATATCTCCAATCGCGATTGGTGTCGGGAACTTGTCCCTACATGCTTCAGCTGATGAAGCAGTTGCATTTTCGACCCGGTTCCTTCAAAACTCTCCAAAAGACACTCCAGCTACGCGTGGCGATGGAGTGTTTAGCGTACCTCTTTCGGTCGAAGAGAAGACGTCAAAGAAGCGCAAGCGCAAGAGCCTGAAATCTGCTGAGCCGCAAGACTCTTCTGAAAGGAAATCTCTACAAAATCGCAAGATACGTCAAGCTCCTGAATCAGGAAAGCTTAATGGCACCACAGTGAGAGCTGAGAAGAAGTTTTTGGTGGCCAAGAAGCTCACAGCTGAGGCAGCTCGAGCGCTCATTCTCCGTCGCAGGTCTGGTCGCGGCACTTTCATTGAGGCCTCGACACATGCACCAGCACCTCACCCACAAGAGTGCAGCTCAAGCCCTCTTCACAACTCGATCACGATCGTGCATTCTCATGCTTCCCCCACGTCAACTGCAGCCACGTCATGTCCTACTGCGCCCCTCTCTCCCATATACCTGCTCCCGATCAAGAAACAGCCTGACAACGACGGCAGCATCGCCTTTGAAGAACCAGAGTCCTCATCTCAACCGGCTCGCGCGGCACCACGTCTGGCTGCAGCGGCTACAACAAGCCATCGGTCAACAAGACCTGCCGTGTCTCCAGCGGTTGAAGAGGCAAGGAGCCAATCCAGCACTGCACAGACAGTGACAGCCTCTGACAATTTGAAGAGAGCTCGACCGACATACACAGCCCAATCTCGATTTCAAAACCATACTCAAGATCCTGTGACCATGCAGGAAGCTGTTAGCAAGCGTGATGCTTGGCAGGCAAGACCCTCGTCTAATGCTAGCAACGACACACTTTCTCGCCTGGCCTATCTTAGGGCTAAAAGGGCGACGCCTTCACAAGTCAGTGCCGATGATACGTTCTATTTTTTTGCAAGACTCGGCAAATCAATCAGACTGACTCCACTCGTTGTAACGGAGGGCGAGCGTACCAAGACATCGCTTATTTCAAGTCAGCTCGCCAAGGCGATGATTATGGAGGGCGAAGCTCATGTGACCACCGTCAGGGACAACTCGGAAGATATCTATGTTCACGTAGATCTGTCATGGCCCTACGATACTGGAAGCGATGTCCACGGACCGAATGGCATTCGTAAATGCTACAAAGCAGCTCAGGTCCGCTTCCTGATCGTTCCTGAAAGCGACATGAAGTGCGGAATAGTCTTGGCAAAACGAGAACTTGACCTGCTCGGGCTGCGGATAGGAACCAAGCCTGATGTACCTCGTCACTTCCTCTCAACCGATGGAAGTCGCGATTTGGGTGGTGTGCTTCTCCTGACACTTCCAGATGATCTTCTGATGTCCAAGTTGAGCGAGCCGTTCTTCCGTCTTTGCCAACTTGCCGAATGGGCTGCAACGCGCGAGAACTCTCAGCCGAGGATCGAAGAGTTCAATCGTATTCGAGAGCATGAAGAATGGCAGTCTCGAAGCAATGAGGCTGTGAAGGATTCGAGGAGTCGGGAGCCGCCCGTATCCAGCTCAGAGGTAGATTGCTAAACGCTTCTGCCAGCAATCCAGTCCTTTGGCTGTATCAATCGATCGCCTTGCTCGTATGATTAGGTGGACTTCGTCAGAGTTGCATCGAAAGTGTGGTCTCCAGTCTGACATACGCTCTTCAGTCGGCGTCGCAATAGTCTCGAGTCGTGGCCAATTAGTATCCCCATTTTCTTACCTTTTCTGTCATGCATCCATGTTTCGTCTTATGTGCCTGAGATTCTGTGCCAGAAGAAGACTTGATTCAAGGTGTGACTTTGCGAGAAAAGGTGATGAGAGAATGTTGAAGGTAATATCAGAGGTGCAAGATGGTGGGAGAGGTCCGAGCGGATTTTCCCACGCCAAAATTCCAGGACAAAGGGAACTTGCAGCAAAGTTCAATTTTTGGCCTTTTGTTGCCTTTGGCGAAGAGGACCCTGCTCATTGTCTCGAATGTCTCACCACTTGCGATCAATGCAATGCTTGCACTTCCCTTTGTCCATGATGATGCTCAGCTTTGAGCAGCAGGAGGCGTACAATGGAGAGAAGGAAAGGAGCAGCAAAAGTCCCCTTTGTTGATAGC
Organism: Ustilago xerochloae; assembly: GCA_928856705.1. Taxonomy (NCBI): domain Eukaryota; kingdom Fungi; phylum Basidiomycota; class Ustilaginomycetes; order Ustilaginales; family Ustilaginaceae; genus Ustilago; species Ustilago xerochloae. The sequence goes on from CAKMXT010000015.1 coordinate 408,224, forward strand.
CCACTTGGCTAGGCAAGCCAATCATGCAGAGGCGTCTTGCATGCTGCGACTTTGTTTCCAGCAATAAGCCATTGCTAGCCCCGGCGAGAGAGGATCTTTGCAGAAGTCACACCTGCCTAGTGCAGGAGTAAACCCACTTGATATTGTACTTCTTCGGCTTCATCTCAAGATGGCGGGTGCGACGCGCAACCGGCCCTTTCTTCACCAAGACTACATGCGTGAGGCAACCTGTTGCACCTGCCGTTTCATGGAGACATAGCCTATATAAGCTGATCCCCAAAGATGGGATCCTGCAAACTCCCTGCCTTCCTTCGTCGTCACACGTCGCTCCGTTTCGCGCGTCAAGATGGAAGGGAACTCACAAACAGCAACGGCATCGCCTGTCATCACAACACCTGACGTTCAGCAAGCTATATCCACGCTTGTTAATGTACTTGGGGTCAGGTCAAATGTTGACAACACCGAAGAACGCATACGAAACCTCGAGCGCAGACTGCAGAGCCTCTCGGCGGAGGTGATCAGTCTTCGGGATTCTCGAGACTCCCTGCAAGAGGTCCTCGCTTCTACACAGCGAGAACTTTCGTCTTGCCGGGGTACCGTATATCAAGTACAACAGGTTGTTCATCAGAACAACGCCGATATCAAGATTCTTACGGCAAACGATGCCGTGTTGAAACAAGAGCACGCCAGCCTTGGAAATAATCTGAACGCGTGTCACCACGGTATCGCCCAGTTCAAAGGACAAGTGTTTGGGGCACAGCAACAACTCAATGCGAAGATTGACCATGCGCTCGCTCAGCAAGATGCCAAACTTGCGCAACAAGAATTGAAGATGGACAACTTTCAGAACACAATGCTGGGCCCCCTCTTTTCGGCAATGCAACGAGTGATCGTCGAGGATGCGTCTCGGTCTAGTTCAGTGGGTGCTCGTCCCACACAGAATGCGGATCACTTGTTGGACCGACAGAGCTCAGCTGGACCGCTCCAAGAGGACAAGTCGAATGTGACAGCGGTTTTAGCAACAAGCGACTCTACAGCAGTCGCTGCTGTTGCTGGGTCAAGCACGTCCACCTCAAATCACTCGAAAATCGAAGAGGTCGCAATGGAACTGTCTGCCACCTCATCCACAGAGCCTGCTCAATCCAGCAGCGGTAGCGCATCGACCTCACACGATATCAGCGCAGAAGCTGAACAGCCACAGCTTGGTACTCCGAAGACTTCACAAATCATCTCGATGCCCGTTGAAACCTCGTCCTTGCAGCAGCCTTCTATGTCGACACACGAAAGTGTGCCTGTGCAGCACCCTGACACAACTATCAGACCGGCACTCACAACTTCGACGCCAATCTCCATCCGTCCACGCCCTCCGTCGGAGCGCAGCCAATCCCCAGATGTGCCTTTGGCTACAGCTCAAACTCTCATCTCGGCAAGCCGATCAACTTCGCTGCCCTTTCCGTCAAGTGTCCCCATCGAGCCTCCAAGCAAACCGAGCGGAAATCAACAGGCTTCCACAGATGAAAGCTCGCTAGGACTGAAAAGAAAAAGAACACCATCGATCGAATTTGTCAAGGCCAACATATCAGGCTCCATGGCTAAGCGAGCTAATTCAAAGTCAGCAAGCCGTCAGATGACGCCGTCGACTCCTCATGAGGGTCGGAAAAGACACACCTCTTCCGCAACCTATGATCTGAACCGGGTTGCTGAGACCGCATCAAGACCCACACTGCCAGCAACAAGTACTCCAGCCCCTACGAAAGGCGATCTGGGTGACGGCACTGTCTTCAGAAGCGTTGCTACTGTGTCTAGCATCGCCTTGCCGGAGCTCAGTGATACCAACAACTTACAGTCGGAACAAATCTTGCAGTCACCCTCGCAGGCTTCTATGGTGCAGGAGAGCGCAGTCAGCGCATCGCCTTCGACGACGCAGAATCCTCGTCGTACTTCTGCAATTCCAACCGAGCAGCTAACGCCGGTGGTACTGACTCAAGTCACGCAAATTCCTGCGCCATCGTTTGGCTCTACCTCATCAGAAAGCCTGAGATCTGCTGATCAGACTCAACCTGTGACGACGACTTCCGCTGGACCTGCTCAACCCCCTTTGGACTCCGAACAGGATTTAATTTGCTCTCTTACTGGCGTCTCATCTTCATCAACCCTGATGCCTATCGACGTGTGCCACAGCTCATCACGACAACAGCAATGTCGATCAGAAAGCCTCTTGATCAGATCCTCTGTTCCGCCGAGGATCAAGGCAGAGCCAGAGCAAGAAGCTCCGCTCGCTCTTATAGAGCAAGGTCCTCAGCCCACAAAGGCTTCGCAGCCCTCAGTTCCCGTCGTTGACCAGGCGTCTTCTCCGGAGCAGGTGGTGGTTTCAGACCGCACAAGCTCAACAGCGAGCATCTGTGCTCCATCTGCCTCAAACAGTGGCGAAGGCGATCATTCTCTTTCTGCAAGAGCAGCTGCCAATAGCACGCCTCAAAATACGAGTCTGAACACCGTCAGCTCCAATCAGGACAGCTCACTCGCAATTGACGCTGGTTCAGCAAAGCAGAGGGTCGTGTCTTTGAGAGCTTCTTCTTCGTCATCAGAACAACTGTCGAGCATGTCACCGGCGACTCACGGCTCGACCAAAAAGCCTACTCGAAAACCCAACACCGCAGTCTCGAGTGCAAGAACAGGAGCGCACCAGAGCAATGGTCCTGTGGATGATGGTTGGTCTGGTCGCGAGATTCGCCGACGATCGCGCGCTGGGTCGGACAGCAACTCATCATCAGAGCGTAATCGTCTCCGTGAGGACAGTGTCCCACCCAAGCGCCGAGCTGACGATGACCGAGAGCCGCCAGGTGATCTGACACGTGTGCAACGCTTGGCAAAGCTCAGAAGCAAACCCTTCTTGAACGAGAACGAGCGAGCATACTTTCTTGCTGCATGGCTTGGGCGAAAATCGGTTCCTGTACCTCTCGTGGTTGCACGCGACCTGCACGTCAAGGAATCTTTGATCGCTGAAGATCTTGCGGAAGAGCTCATTCGAGATGGTTACGCCAACAGGGCAGAGGGTAGCGGCACAAGCAAGTGGGTGGAAGTTGACGTCACCTGGAAGTTCAATACAGGCATACAATACAAGCCACGTAATGGTAGTAATCGCTTCAACATCTCGGAGAGCATCTTCTTGGTTGTTCCAAGGTCATACATGAGGTGCGGTATCCTACTTGGCACCGACGAGCTGCAGAGACTTGGATTGCAGATAGTCCCCAAACATGTGGCAACACGCGCATACCTTGCTGTCGATGGCAACATTGCTTTTGGGGCTTTCCTCAACGCTTTTCCAGATTCGGTCCTCAAGATGGAAAGTGACAAGCCCTTTGAGAGACTGTGCAGCTTAGCGGTGCAAGCCATGGAACGAGGACTACCCAAAGGTCCGAAGCAACGACACGAGGAAAGCAACGAAGAGCCGGCGTGGTGGCACAGGGAGAGACTCGATACAACTCTGATGGGTGCAACAACGCCACATCAAGAGCGGGCGCTACTTGGGCGTATCTCTGATTCTGTCGATCGATATGGACCGGAAAGAGCCAGTAGATCTCCCATGCGACAATCAGAGTCGTACGACAGTCGATACAGAGGCATATCGTTCGAGCGAGAACGCATGTTAGGGGCTGCAGGCGCAGTCGATTCGTACGTCCCATCGAAACAAGCCAACCATGACGCTGCGAACCACAGTCAGGAAGACAGTGGCCGTATTGCTCTAGCACGAAGGGTCGGGTCCTCCTCTACTCGCGGCCAGGCTGCAGTAGCGCTGGATACAGGGTCACCGCTGTCGGACTTGTCTCCAGACCCGGATGTCGAGGAAGTCGATGAACTTCCCGACGAGCATCCCGAGGACGGAACCAATGCGCCGCGAACTCTCGACGATCTCACTCCAGAGCAACGAGAAGAATGCAGGCGACGCACTGCGAGGCTCATGGAGGAGCAAAAGAATGCGCGACAGCCATCAAACTCGGGTAGCGACACTCGCGTCGAGCTTTCGGTGCTCGGAAGCTCACGCCGCGCCAACGGCCCAACTCAAGATCCCCGCAGAAGGCCGCAGTAGTGTTGAAGGGAATTAACACTGGGTGAAGCCGGGACAGATTCTGAAGGCCGTGCACTCATGGCGACACATCTTCAAGCCTCATACTGTAGCAGCCTGATGGCACAACTTATGTGAATACAATAATCAAATGTTGTGTGATAATCAGGTATAAAGTGTGACAGAAGAGACGCGAGTGCGGCGTGCTGAGATATAACTGGTTCTTGTTGAGCCATCATTGGCCGACAAAAGATGAGATGTCCTCCGAGATCTGACGTGTGTACCTGGTGTTGGACCTGGCCATACCGAGGAAGAGACAAGCGATCGACTCCGCATGTCCTAAGTTCCTGTAAGCTCGCAATCTGACCTGCTCGACCCCGATGCCCACCAAGAGCGTCTTCAACAACGTGCTTTGCTCCACTGGCACCACTTGGTCCTTGCCTCCATGGACAAGCAGGAACTTCGGTGGCAAGAGCCTTGTATCAACTATGTTCTTCGCAGCGTAGAGTAAGTGTGCAGGCGAATGAATCAAGCAGTTGAAATGCGAAGGTCCAGTCGCTCTTCTGAGATAGCTGAGATGCTCTAGTCCACGCTCAGACTCGGATCTGAAACCTTTGATTACATCGCTGATCCCCGATAGGAGGATAACGCCGGCGATAGCGGGAAGCTCGATCTCGGGTTCGTAGATCTCGACGCGACGCAGGCCGTTGCCTACTTCTTCTTCCGCTTTGCGGTAAGCAGGAGAGGTAAGGATCGAGGTTGCTTCTTCGGCTTTGCGTGATGTTGTGGCGGTGCTCGAAGAGGTGGGAGGTTGGTGACGGTGATGCTGATGCTGATGCTGTTGGTGGTGATCGAAGCGGGTTGTAGCACCCATAACAAGACCAGGTGGAGCAGAGGTCGAATCTTCCCCCTCGTCTACCCATGCTTCACCGACGCTTGAGGGATTCACATCGTCATCGTTGCGCGCATCGTTGCTTCCTCTGCGTTGTCGGGAACTGAGGTTGACTGGTTCATTGTTGTCCTCGTCTAGCGCGTCCGAGTGTGCATGACTTGATGTGAGGTTGCCGCGCCGACTGGATCCATTGTTGTTACGCACCTCTCCGCTCTTCAACCACTCTTCTTCCTCCTCTACCTCTCCCTGCTGACTACGTCGATGGTTGCTCGCCGAGGCTGCATCTCCGTGCTTGGCACGGTGTCTCTCCCTCTCATACGCCCTATCGAGATGTCCTTCCCTGCTCAACACCACAGCCTCCTGCGAGATCGTCAACATAATCAGATGCGCGCTCAACCCATGTCCCAGCACATAGATCTTGCTGGGATCGCCACCGTATCGCTGACAGTTCTTGGCCGTCCAGCGCAGAACGAGTCGAAGATCAATGACGGAAGATTTGATGCGCGATTCAGGGTAGTAGGTGATATCAGCGACAATGACGCAATATCCCATTCGTCGAAGTCGAAGGGCGAGTTGAAGGTACAGTCTGCGTTTGGAAGTGACAGTGAGAGGACCTAGCATGGACGGAATGACCACAATTACCGGTACTCCATTTGAGGAAGGTGAGGGCGGAGGTTGGTTACTACCGTAATGATAGTGTGACGTGGATGAGGAAGGGGTATCGGCAGGAAGATACACATCAAGCCTCTTACCGCGCGAAGGGCTGCCGTAGAGAATGCCTTCCTTGACTACCCTCGAACCTTTGGTGGTACCAATGACCATGATACGACGATAGCTCCAGTCGAAAATCGCTGGAAAGATGATTCGAAAAGCAGTGACGGTGTATCGAAAAGCTGCAAGGTCTACCTTCGCACATCGGATCGGATTGATTGGCAGGAAAGGGCAGAAGTTGCGTGGTGACCATCGATGCACGTTTGTCCATGTTGCAGGCAGGTCCTTTTGCGCTAAGAAGAGGTAGCAGATCCATGCGACTGCGTAAAGCAATAGCACTGAGATGAGAAGCAGGATAGGGATGGCCATCACGCCAATGACCGGAATTGCGCATGCTGCGGCGAGAAGTGGCCATGCTGGGATAGCGATCACGAGTGCTGGAAGCACAATCGGCTTGAGCAGCAATGCGAGGTATCGTTGTGATCGTTTGGGTAGCACCGGCGGTTGCAATTCGTGTTCTGGATAATAAGTTGGAGATGGAGGAGGTGATTGAAACTCGACAGTGGACAGGCGACGACGTTGCTGCTGGTGGTCGAGCGACGGGCGTGTCGCCGATGTGGTCGGGCGCTCGTGTTGCGCCATTGTCGCCGCGATGGTCACACTGCGATTGCGACTTGAAGGATGTAGGCGAATACTGTTATCGTGGATGAATTTGGTGCGGAAGAAGTAGAAGGGATGAAAGTCTCGATGCGAGACAAACACAAAAGAAGACTCGGATGAGGGCTTTCGACTCACTGTCGCTGCTGCTGCTGCTGCTGCTGCTGATAACGAGAGATAGAGAGGGTCCCTGCATAGAGCGACATCTACGCTACATTTCTTCTGCTGTCGCGTAGGCGCGCCTTGTCGCACGGTACACGTCTCTGAAAGTAGAGCGTGAATCAGTGAATGCAGCTCAATAAACACCATTTTTCGACCTTACAAAAAAAAAAGACCAAGAAGACGGGAAGAATTAGCACATTACATTCAAGTGTAATGGCAGATCTTTCATCAGACTACGAAGAAAGAAGGGAATCAGCAATGATTATGCTGAAATCATTTCATGGCTTCATCTAATGCACAGTCAAGTCACTATGCTAGAAGATCCTGATCATGCACGATATGAGGCTAGGTACAGTGAAAGAGTAGGATTAGAGTCGATTTTTCATTGGGCTATCCCCTTTTTTTGTACATGAGCCAAACAGTTGTCGATGGTAATAGCTACATGCTTGATTTAGCTCCAACATTGTAACAAAGGCCGCCGGCTCTGCATAAAAGCTCACGAAGACTTTCTTGTGTTGTACCATCAATAACGCCGTTGACCCATTGACGATAGACATTAGCGGATAAGAATGGCGCGACCATAGGATAAGTAGCCAGGAAAACGGCGCCTGCCAACGTGCTCAATAAGAAACCTCCAAACATCATTCCGATTGTGCCAATTGCTCCTCCCATACCAATGCTTTGCAACAAAGCGAACAAACCGCCAGCAGGAACAGCACCTCCATACACGACAGCCTGGACCCATGCTGCTATGGATCCGGCTGCCGGACCAACTGCAGTGAAACCTAATGTCGACAATGCGCTTGTAATAACGTATGTAATCGCATTAACGAGGAGAGGGAGGACCATCTTTGTATATAATTCGATGCAATTATGTGTGGGTATGTCATCGTAATCCAAAATTGTTTGACGTTTGATAGATTGAGAAAAGAGTTGGAAGAGAGTCGACTCATCGGCGATGATATTTGGCTTTTGTAACCACCTCAGGTTACGCAGCATAAAGTTCACACTTTCAACATTGTCCACTAGTTCAGCCGGATGTGAAAGTGAGCCATTGAAGTTCTATGAAATAAGCTGGTCTGTGCAGCATCATCAGTCAGCGGTCGATGCGTGTGCACACGCGTAGTCGAGGACTTTGCACAATGCGTCACAAGATGCTGTATCTATATTGCTGATGCACGTGTCGATCTAGTTCTCGTCCTCCCAGCTTTCGGGGACAGGCTGCCCAGATTCTACCGCCGCTGAAGGGTTGGTGGCGACGTTTGCAGGGACCTGAGTTGAGACTGCAGCGTGAGCGGGTTGACGAGGAGCATTAGGGTTCGGAACAATGCCGGCAATGGGTGCCGAAGTTCTAGCTCCATTGGCGGTGTTGATCTGAGCCGCAGCCATGGTCGGTTGGCCCCAGATCGGTTCACCGACAGGAGCAGGCGAGTTGCGGCCCGATCCTGAAGCAACTGCCGCCCAGCCCCTGTTTCCAACAAGATTCGAGCTGGGCTTCGCTGAACCACTGCTGCTGAGTGCTGTGCCACCACGCTTCATAGCGGTGGAGGACGAACCCCATGCTGATCCTGTTCCTGCACGGCTTCCACTACCACCGAGGATCGGCTCATCTTCCCTTCGAATGACGTTCTTCTGAGCATCGACTGTGCACAAGATGACATCTCGAGCAAATTGTTGGCTGCGAACGAGCGCCTTGAGCTCGGTCTTCATCATGATGAGTCGGGTAGGCGAGTCGGTCGAGGTCACGACCACATCTTCATCGCCCTTCCAGGTGACTGCAAAATTGATCGTCTTGAGCACCGGTTGAAGAAGCAGTCGAAGCGAGTTTTGATCGTGGCCAAAGACACCTGGCAAGAAGATCGCGTTGAGCGGCTTGGGTGCCTCGGCGCTGGGTCGCTGCAGTTGCGCAAGACCCACCGACTTGCCGGACTGAGGGTGCTGTTGCTGCTGAGACATGAGCGAGGCTCGAGCTGCTGCAAAAGCTTCAGTCAAGAGCGGTTTAGGGATACGCGAGTCAACCTTTCTCCGAATGCTAACGCTGCGTCGTGGCTCCGAATCAACACTTTCACTGGCCAGCTTGTACACAGCTGCAAGCTCGTGGGTGAATTTCCGCTGGAACTTGTTGGCAGGCGGAAGGATCATACCAGCTCGTGGCGATCGGATGAAGTCGTTAAGTGCTGCCTCCACCTCATCGCAGAACTTACGGTTGCTGGGCACGGCATAGTAGGCGAGCGTTTCGTGCTCATAAGCTGCTGGCGCGGCCTTCTCTGCTGGGTTTAGACCCAAAGCTTCAGCGAGCTTGGCGTTTCGCTGAGCGACGATGCAAGAGTCGTTGCACTTGAGTGACTTCTCCTTGTTCGGCGAATGGATCGATACGCCACATTTAGCACGCGACTGAAGATTGCCGCATGCGCATTGGAGCGTCACCACAGCTTCGCAAGGCTCTGTCTCGGGGCACGACGAAGGAGCGTGACAACGCTCTTGACATGGGTGCGAGCACAACTTGCGCGGCTTGTTGCATTGTTGAGTGCATGGGGCACACTCTGCACCAGCGATGTGGCAAACGCCAGTACAGCGATGATATCCGCAATTGAGGAGTGCATCGCAAGGCTGACCGCAAGAGACACGCGACCGGCTGCATGGCACGTTTTTCACGATGTGCTTCTCGCAGCGGCAGACTTTGTCGGTCAAGAATACGCACGGAGGGCACGTATCTTCCTCGTGACAATCGTGCGGAAGTTTAGGATGTCCGCAGGGTTGAGGTGGTCTTATGCATGGGAAGTTGCAGTTGGGAACCGTACCGCATGGAACCGGTGGCTCGAGAACAGTGCGACCGCAGTGACAGATGAGCTCCTCGAAGCTAGCTTGCAGACAATTTGGACAGCTTCCCCTGTGACATGTCAATGGACAATCATGTAGCCCACAAGAGAGAGGTTTGGAGCACGGGATTGAGCATTCGTGCAGGCCGGCTGGATCCATAGCTTGTAATTCGGCCAATGTAGCGCGCTTCTTCCCTTTCGACTTTGCCTGGAAAGCGAGCGGGCAGCAAACTCTGTTGCAGGAGTGCTTGCCGCAGTGCCTGAGCGACTGACAAACTGTATTGCAAAGCACGAGCTCTTCTTGCTGGCTTTGATGGCAAGGACGGCTCTGCTTCGTTTCGCCACATCGGCATGGCGTCGACACGGGAACCTTGCAATCAGGGCAATCTCCAAGATGGCACTTGAGGGGGCAGGGATGACCGCACGCCGAAACTTTGGAACAGATATTGTCGCAGGTAGGGATAGGGTCCTGGCATGAGATTCGCGAGGTTACCGGCTGAGCGCCGCATGGGCATGTCTTGACCAGCTGCGGCGAGGAAGGACACGTGGGTCGTTCTGCATCCCTAGCGTGGCAAGGCTTGGCACAAGAATGCAACCCGCAGTCGAAGGTGCGTTGACATTGGTCTTCGCATGCAAAACGACCTTCGAAGGTGGAACCGCTGGCGTCGTCAAAGCTCTCGCGGATCTTGCCTTCGCCGCAGCGCATGCTTTTGATGTGCTTGCCGCAATAACAGCGAGCGTCCAGTTCAACGTCACAGGGTTTACAGGATCCAGGATGACAGGTGTCCTGACAAGAGTGTACACCGCAGTCTAGCTTTTTGCCGCAGACATCACCGCAAGAGATGCCTCGCTGTTGGAGAGCCGAGAGTCGCGCTTCCTTGGTCGATGTCTGGGAGCAACGCATCGGGATGTTCTGAGCTCCACAGAAGCATGGCTGCGATACTGAGACGCTGCATGGAGGACACGGTCCAGGGTGACATGAGTCTGCACAACCATGAACACACTTCCCACGGCTACAGCGCTGACCACAGCCGTGCGGATTGGCCCCTCGTCCGCCAGGTGGGTCTTGGACGCGACCACACCAGCACCAGTAGACCTTGGGAACATCTTCTCGGGAGTGCTGACACCCGGGGCAGCGCCAGTTCCCACGACGATTTCGAATCTCGGGATCTTCTTGCATGGCGTTGTGTTCCTCGGCCTTTTGAACGCTGCTTTCGGCCCACTTGCGAACACAGGGGAGATGAAGCACAGTGTAGCATTGAGAGCATGACCATGTCGCTTGACGGGTAGTTATGGTGCTATAGCAGATTGCGCAGTCGTATTCTCCGGACGAGAGCTCAGCGAGCAGACGGGAACGCAAGTCAGCGTATTCGACAGGTTCGGCTACAGCAGGAACTTTAACCGCGGGCTTCTTGGGACGTGCCTTGTGCGAAGAATGGGAGCTGCTGGCATCATTGGTGCCGCCAGTCAGCTTGCCTCCGAACTGCTTTCGACGGGCCGCAATGGGTGCAGGTGCAGCTGTTGACTGAGGTGCATCGTTGTCGGTGTTATCGTTAGTCTGTAAGGTTGTGCCGTTTGGTTTCTTGGCTTTATCGCCGCCGCCTCGTCTTCTGTTTCTCCTGTTTGAGCTGGGGTTCGTTCCGCTATCGGTCTGTGCTGAGCCGATCGCTGGGTGCGAAGAGGCGCTTGCTGCAGAGGGGCCGGCTGTATTGTCTGGCGCCGATGCGATGTGGTTTGAACTGTGGTCTTGAGCCTTTTTGCCTCGGCCACGTCCACGCCCGTTTGCTCTATTGCGACCGCGACCAGACTGAGAAGTAGATGATGAACCCCTTGATGAGTTCGACTGCAAGCTGAGATTTTCGATTGGTGGTAGCGGAGGCTGAACACTGGCAGCAGAAGTAGCTGCGGTCGAATCCGGCATTGATGAAGGCAACTCGCGTTGCGACTTGGTGATAGATGATGACGACCTAGTCAGAGGAAGAAGCTGATAGTGTTGCCTCTCGGAGTCGTGGCCTTCGTAGTGCCTCCTGTTTGCTTGGCTCCGTGACGACACCGAAGCAAAGGCTGAGTGTTGTGAATGGCGAGTCACAAGATGGCTCAGTTCATTTGCTTAAGAAGAATGGAGCAATCTTCGGATATCGGTCAACTCTGTATGCACACACACGACACAACTTGGCTGAGTCCAAATGTCACATTTTGCGAACTCGGCTGACATAGCTGCAGTGGCAAGGAAGTTGTGACGAAATTGCCGGGCTGAAGCAGTGTTACACTTAGTAGCACTCACAATTGTAAAAAAAAATTGCAATATCGGGATCTGCAATATCGGGACTGACAGCTCACGATTGCATGTTTGATTTGGGCTCGCAGTGGAAAGCAGGAGAAGAGTATCGTATCGTCGAGCGTGTTCCACGAGCTTGGAGATCAGCTTCGACGCGGTGGAAGTTGATTTTTGGCTTATGTCGACGCTCAAAGTTTGCAGTGTCTGACATCCGATACGCGTCCGTCTGTCTGACGAGACGGTCGGAAAATTGTCATGGAATTTGTTCCATACAGCACTAGAGCAGTGACCATCCGTCAAGAAGAACGCTTCCAACTCCTTCCTCCGCCTTCCTCGCGTCAGATTATCTGTACCGCAACTGCTCGGTAACGTCACACAAATCTTCGCGAAGACAAGGCGCAGTCCGGGCTCTGTCTGCAATGCCGGTTCAGTGGCAGCGAAGCGAGTGGATCGACGTCGAACATGGCCAAGGTCCAATCAGCGCAAATTTTCGGATAGCATTGCAGTGTCCGCCACTGAGTTGACGCACAAACGTGCCTTTGTGCAGCGAGTTCTTCTCAATCCCGCAAGCGTCTGTGCGGGAAGAAGAATCAAGCTGAGCTTCCGATTGTGGCCACTGACGAGACAAAGTGCTGAACGGTACATAAGATCAAGCCAAGCGTTCTACGTCTTCCTCGCTCACCACCAACTACCTTGTCTGAATACAGATCTTCGACGTTGCACATACCCCTCACCGCAACAGCTACGACATTTACAGACACAAGCTTCGGCTACTCCATCTCCATCTTCTTAATTCTTCCCCTTCCTCCCCAGCAAAAGGCTTAGAATCGTCACAATGACCAAGGCCATCGGTATCGATCTTGGTACTACCTACTCTTGTGTTGCCGTCTGGCAAAATGACCGTGTTGAGGTCATTGCCAACGACCAGGGTAACCGCACCACCCCTTCATATGTCGCCTTCACCGACTCCGAGCGTCTCATCGGTGACGCCGCCAAGAACCAGGTCGCCATGAACCCCCACAACACCGTCTTCGATGCTAAGCGTCTTATTGGCCGCAAGTTCGATGACGCCGAGGTTCAGTCCGACATGAAGCACTGGCCTTTCGAGGTCACCTCCGTCGGTGGCAAGCCCCAGATCCGCATCGAGTACAAGGGTGAGAAGAAGACTTTCACTCCCGAGGAGATCTCTTCCATGGTCCTCCTCAAGATGCGTGAGACCGCTGAGGCCTACCTCGGTGGTACCGTCAAGGATGCCGTCGTCACCGTCCCCGCCTACTTCAACGACTCTCAGCGTCAGGCCACCAAGGATGCCGGTATCATCTCTGGTCTCAACGTCATGCGTATCATCAACGAGCCCACCGCTGCCGCCATCGCTTACGGTCTCGACAAGAAGACTGAGGGCGAGAAGAACGTTCTCATCTTCGATCTTGGTGGAGGTACCTTCGATGTTTCGCTCTTGACCATCGAGGAGGGTATCTTCGAGGTCAAGGCCACCGCCGGTGACACCCACCTTGGTGGTGAGGACTTCGACAACCGTCTCGTCAACCACTTCGTTCAGGAATTCAAGCGCAAGAACAAGAAGGACTTGACCACCAACGCTCGTGCCCTTCGTCGTCTCCGCACCGCCTGTGAGCGTGCTAAGCGTACTCTCTCGTCGGCTGCCCAGACCACCATCGAGATCGACTCGCTCTTCGAGGGTATCGACTTCTACACTTCCATCACCCGTGCCCGTTTCGAGGAGCTCTGCGGTGACCTCTTCTCTCACACCATCGAGCCCGTCGAGAAGGTCCTCCGTGACTCCAAGATCGACAAGGGTTCCGTTCACGAGATCGTCCTTGTCGGCGGTTCTACCCGTATCCCCAAGGTCCAGAAGCTCCTCACCGACTTCTTCAACGGTCGTGAGCTTAACAAGTCCATCAACCCTGACGAGGCCGTCGCTTACGGTGCCGCCGTTCAGGCCGCCATTCTCTCTGGTGACACCTCGGAGAAGACTCAGGACCTCCTCCTCCTCGATGTTGCTCCTCTCTCCATGGGTATCGAGACCGCCGGCGGTGTCTTCACTCCTCTTATCAAGAGGAACACCACTGTTCCCACCAAGAAGTCTGAGATCTTCTCGACCTACGCTGACAACCAGCCCGGTGTGTTGATCCAGGTCTTCGAGGGTGAGCGTGCCCGCACCAAGGACAACAACCTCCTTGGTAAGTTCGAGCTCTCGGGTATCCCCCCTGCTCCTCGTGGTGTTCCTCAGATCGAGGTCACCTTCGACGTCGACGCCAACGCCATTCTCAACGTCTCTGCCGCCGAGAAGGGTACCGGCAAGTCGGAGAAGATCACCATCCGCAACGACAAGGGTCGTCTCTCGTCGGAGCAGATCGAGGAGATGCTCAAGCAGGCCGAGCAGTTCGCCGAGGAGGACAAGCAGGCTCTCGAGCGCACTCAGGCCAAGAACGGTCTCGAGTCGTACATCTACAACGTCCGCAACACCACCAACGAGCCCCAGCTCAAGGACAAGCTTGAGGCCGCCGACAAGGAGGCTCTCGAGAAGATTGTCAAGGAGGGTATCGAGTGGCTCGACAGCAACACCACTGCTTCTACCGACGAGCTCAAGGACAAGCAGAAGGAGATCGAGGAGCAGGTCAACCCTATCATGACCAAGATCTACTCGGCTGCTGGCGGTGCTCCCGGTGGCATGCCCGGTGGTGCTCCTGGTGCTGCTCCCGGCGCTGCTCCCGGTGGCGACGATGGTCCCACCGTCGAGGAGCTCGACTAAAGGGTTTCGCTCCAAGCTCAATCTAGTCAAAAAAGTTTCTTTTCGCATTACCATTCCCGCAGGTGGATCTCGTTTCTCTTCATTCCCCCTCCACCAGCATGTACTCGTAGCATTCCGTTCAATCTAGTATGACTCCTGCATTGTCTCGAAAACATCATAATTGTTTGTCCTGTGTGATCACTGAGCTTGATTTATGAACCGTCGTTCGAGGTCGTCATTGAGGAGTCCTTCCCTGTTCAAAGGCGGTTCTATCTAGCAAGTGATAGCCAAAGTCTTTCTTGTACTAAGCAATTGCCGAGAGCATCACCTGCCCAATTTGTAGGTTAGCGTTCTTCTAATTCGCAGATATTGAAGACAGCCATTCTTTCAGCCGTCAGAGTGATTCGCAAATATTCATGATCTTGCCGAGAGAGGGAAGGAGGAGCCGCAGTTCTTGACACAACCCGATCTGCTGACGAAAGCGTAACCCGATCGCTCCCGATGCTAGACTGCACTTTGCGCGACAAATTGCTGCGAGTGACGCGACGCGAGGCTCAGAGACGTTTCGAAAGACGCACCCAACGCAACGCCGGCCAGACCAACACTTTTGTGTTTCGGCCAGAACAAGGCCACAGCTGAGTTGGTGTCGCTTCCTACGTGCTGCTAGCTTCTTCCCACCATCACGACCTAGCCTTGCGATTCACTTCATCATTCAGGACGAGCTACGACTACACATACGATACCAGGCTCTCATCTCCTCCTCCGAAACAAACTGCTGCCGACAGCGCAGGTTGCTCAGCCCTACTGCGTCTTGCAGCGCAAACGGTCAAGATGCAGTCCACCCAGTCAGATGACTTGCACGTCCAGATCGTCCACTCAGGACCGACGAGATGTATACATGCTCCTAAATCTGCAGGCGTAGAGTGAGTAATGTTGTCCCTCATTTGCGATTCGTGATGAAAAATAGCTGACATTTCATCTTTGGTCCTTTGTACTTTTTTGATACCGTAGTCGTCTCTTTACAGGTGGTGATGACTATCTCGTTCGAATCTTGCCAACGTTGCCGCTTCCCGGTGTCGAGCCTCATCTGATCGAAGACGCCACCGAGCCAGTAAGCTGCCTTGACACCGACAGCAAGTATCTTGTCACAGCCTCCGAGGACGGATCCGTCCGCCTGTACCGACACCAACCCGTAGATGCCGAAGGCAACCCAGTCTCCATCACCACTCTTCAGTCGCTTCTTCGTCGTGAATCGTTGCCACTCCGATGCGTCGCACTTGAACGCTCCGTAAAGGCCGGCAAAGCACCTCGAGTCGCCGTCTGCTCCGACGAGCTCATTATCAAGATCATCGATGTCGAAGATCCAAGACGCATTCAACTGCTCGATGGTCACAACCGAGGTCTCCGATGGGCCTCTTGGAGTCCTGTCGCCCCTCTCTTAGTGTCGTGCTCGACGGACGGTATTGCCCGAGTCACAGATCTGAGTGATGTCGAACCCAAATTTGTCAAGTCGATCGAAGGCATTCTGCCCATCACGCGCGCCGAGAGCGATGAGGCATCGTGTGCTTGCTGGCACCCATCAGGAACATACTTCGTCTTGCCCTCTAAGGCTCACGAGCTTGTCATTGTCAGCGCCGCAAACGACTCTTCTGCTTGGACAAGGACTGGTACCTTCTTTGCTAGCGCTGCCGGGCCGGTGCCGGCACCCAGCGGTAGCATTACCGCTCTCGCATTCTCACCGAACGGTCGCTACCTTGCTTCAGCTACGACCAATGGCCAAGTCACTGTTTGGGATGCAGAAAGCCGCCAAGCCATTCGACACAAGCGCGCTGATGCACTTGTCAACGCAATCAGCTGGCACCCGAACAAGGACGCCCTTGCGTGGACTGACAACGAAGGTACATTGGCACGATGGTCCGATGTGGTTGGCCCTAACCGGCCTAGCCCATTCGAGGAGATCGCATTCGACGTCTCCAAAGCGGCACGCGGCTCTCGTGGCCAGATCGACGACATCTTTGCCGGCACCGGCCTTTCAGACGATGAGGACGACGATGTAGCTCCTGGTTCCAATCGCGGCGATGCCGATGGCCTCGATGACTTTGTGGTCGACGACGAGTCACGATCTCACCGACACGGTCGTCAGCGAAGCTCTTCAAGAGCCTATCCCCGAGGCCAGTACGGTATGGGCGCTGGAGTGGAAGGCGGTATGATGATCGCAGCCACCCGGCCCCAGCCAGCATTCCAGCCAACATCGACACCCATGCGTGGACAGCGCCGCTACCTTGCCTACAATCTTCTCGGCTCAGTCGTTGCGGTGGAGCAAGAGTCGCATCAGACCATTTCATTCGAATCTTTCGATACCTCAGCACGCCGCAACTTCCGCTTCTCCGACATGAACAGCATCAGCATGGCTTCTCTCAGTAAGCAAGGCATTCTTTTCGCCGCCAAGCAGATCGGTGAGCAATCAAGTAGCGTCTTCTTCAAACCTTTTGTTGCCGCTAGCAACAACCTATCCTCCGAATGGACTTTCAACTTGGATCAAGGGGAGGACGTTGAGGCAGTCGGACTAGGCGGCAGTGGCTTGCGAGTCGTCTCGGAGGATGGATGGGAGGAGCAGGATGCTGCCAGGTCAGGAGTCGGTATTGCTGTCGTAGCCACTTCAAAAGGCTACCTTCGCTTCCTCTCGGCCAGCGGCATGCAGCTGTACTTGTGGGCTTTAGGTCATCCCGTCGTAACGCTGGCAGTCGGAGCAAAGACTGTCCTCGTCATCTACCGCAGGACAGGTCTTCCCTCTGGAGGCTTCCAAGACCTCGGCTACAAGATCATCGACTTGGCCAACTTCGATGTTATTCAGGACGACGTGCTTCCTCTCTCCAAAGACGCCCATGTCCGATGGGCTGGATACAATGATCAACACCAGCCAGCTTTCTACGACACCAACGGCACGCTCTACCTTCTCGACCGAGCACACCGATCGCGTCAAGGCAGATGGGTTCCTAACCTTGACACCAAGCGCATCCGCGATAGCGCTTCAGCCGAAGCAAGCGAGGCAGCCATTCGTGCTGCTGCCACCCTCGGATATTGGCCAATCGCTTTGACGTCCTCCAAACTCATGGTGCTACTGCTCAAAGGTGGACGCAGTCACCCCGAAGTCGACGGCACCCGTCACATGATTCAAGAACTCGAGCTCCAGATTCCCTTGATTCACCGTGAAGGCGGCACCGGTCCACTCGAAGAGAAGAGCCTTCGCGATAGCATGCTCGCCATGACTGCTCGCGATGTCAAGAACGCCGGCATCGACCTCAGTGAAGACGAAGCACACCTTGACGCAGGCCTGCTTGAGATCAACTCGGATAAAGCTCTTCTTCAACTCATCCAACTTGCATGCAAAGCGGATAAGCACGGTCGTGCTCTCGATGCTGCACGTGCTCTGCACTCGACAAAGACGCTTGAAGCCGCACTGAAGATTGCAGCTTTCTTCCATCTTTCGAGCTTAGCAGAGAGAATGGTGGCGCTGAAGGAAGGCTTGGAAGGAAGACCGGAACGTGTGGAGGAGGAAAGTCGACGATGGTGCGATCCTTCAGTCCGTGGTGGACCAAGCTACTCGAACCCTGCTCTTGTTGATGTGATGACGAGAGCGAGTGATCGCAGTCGAGATGGTATTTCAAGCGCAGCTATCCGGAAGCGAGCTTCGGCGGCGTTGGGAGAGGACTTCCTCCCATCTTCGTCTCGCTCGGCATCGGCTGTGTTGCGTGGCAACTCCGTCTTGCCAGATCGCTACGATGCCCTTGCTTCTGTACCTTCCTCCTCTTCTATCAATGGTGCCTATAACGCCGGTTCAACGCGATCTCCCTCCGCTCGCCCGGTCGACGACGATTCATACAGCATGGTTCTCGACGATGCGGAGGCCTCCAGTCTGGGCAAAGAGAACCTCTACCATCGTACTTCTGAGAAGCGCAAATCACCAGTGGACGACTTTCCTGAGCCTGCCGCTGGCCGCACGCTTGTCATGCCCAAAGCTGCAAAATCCCTCAATCCCTTCGCGCGCACCTCCTCCAACGTCGCCAACGCCAACAAGGACAAGCAGATGCACAAGTCAACGTCGTTCTTTGAACGTATCGAACCATTCGAGAAGGAGTCTCTTAACAAGACGGGTCCCGCGAAACAGTCTTTATTGACTGGATTCTCTTTCAGGAAAGACGCAGAGGCAGCAAGGTCTGCTGTGTTTGGTGAGACACAACTTAACGATGAGCAGGAGCAAGGTCGTGAGGATAGGGACGAGTCTTTGCAGTTGACGCTGGAGAAAGCTGCAAGGGCGAACGCAAGGGCAGCGGATCCGATCAATGGCGATGCTTTGCCAGAGACAATGAGGCCTGATGTTGCAGGGGAGACGTTGGATTCAATGGACATGGAGTCGTCCGTTGCTAACAACGCCGCTGTTGAGGTTTGATCTGAAGATTTTTATGGTTTTCTTACTTCGTTCATGCATATGTATAAAAGTACTTTCCGGTCGTCTTGTTCAATCTCACTTTTTGCCTTTATCAACCTCACTCTCTGTAATAGACTCTAATGCGACTGTGCTCAGTTGAGTGTTCCTTGAAAATCCGAATTTGATCCTCTTCGATCAACAAAAACATTTCTTCTACAAGTGTCTCAATTGCTACTGTATGAATAGTATTACAGGTGTGATCATGGACAGAAGTACTCTTACTCACAAAGCTGTCCAAAGAGAGCAACAGGATCGACAACATCCCAGATATCATCCTTATGTCTGTGTTGGTGTGCACTCGCCGCAGCACTATTTCCATGCAACAGTCCATCCTTCTTCCTTCCGTTGACATCGCCAAGAACGGCATTTGGATCTTTGTACTCTGGCACTGAAAGACCACCTTTCGTCGGTCTCGCTCTGCCCTCATTATCCGCCAACGTGCGCCTATCGAGCAGCCTAAGTGGAGCTGATTGATCAATAACAAACCTGTTCCTCACAGGGCCATCAGCTCCTGTACCGCCGGCAGCATCGCTCAAGTGAGTAGTCGCAGCCATTCGAGCTGCCCTCGCCAACTGTCGCTCAGGTGAAGAAGGGTATACTCTACCGGACTCATCCTCTGCACCAAAGACCGCGTCGTCACTCCACTCAGGAGCAAGCATACGTTCTTGTGTACCTTGACCCATAGGTTCGACCACGGTGTGCGGTGCAACTTCCAGCAAGAATGCGACGTCCGAGACGGTAAGACGAGTGCTAGCGGCCCCGGATCGGTCGCTGTTCTCCATTGCGTCGCGCGAGCGCTTGAGTCGGTTTGAGCTGGTAGCAGCGACACCATCCTCGCCGTCAGCGGCTGTGCTGCTATTCCCAAAGGAGGTGTCTTGGAGCTGGCCACTGCTGTCGCTGTCGCGAATGGAAGGAGAAGCAGGGCCGGCCAAGCTGGTAGCGGCAGTGCTAGCGAGCGATAGCATGGAAGAGTCTGCAAAAGAGGTGCCGATACCTGACGTACTGGTGCGTGATGAGGCGTCTGACTGGATGGAGCGAAGCAGACGTGTTGGACTGCCATGTGCCGAATTTGGTGTGCTGTCGTCCAAATCCATCCCATCCAAAGCTGGCGACGTTCGCGTTGGATCCGGCATGTATGAAGCTGGGTCGAGACTAATGTTGTTGTACTCTGCAGCTGGTCGTAGCGGCTCGTTTGTGCGGATACCGTCGGTGCGATTGGCGCGGATCTTAGTAATGATACTGCTAGCGACGTTCTGCAAATGACTCTGCAACGCAGATAGTACCATAGCGGCAGCTTGAGGTTGCACCCCTCCCGGCATGCCATTTTCTACGGCGAGCAGCGTCATTCGATCCTTGATTCCGTCTAGGTCCGGCAAATGCTTGGACTCGACGCACAGTGGTGCCTGCAATGCGCGAGCGACAGCTTGTTGAGCGGCTATGATGGGCAAGAAAAGAGGCTCAGGAACGTTGTTCGCAACAAACGATACACAGGTTCTGGCAAGCAGCAGAACACTGGGGGAGACAGCGAACACTTACAGAAAGAAAGCTTGGTACGGACAGCAGCGATTTGCTGATTTGCTTGGATGGCTTGACCTTTCCAATCTTTGGCACCGATGGCGCTCTTGTACTGTCTTACCTTGCGACGGTCTTCGGCGACCTTGCGCTTTTCTTCATCCTTGCGTTTCTTCTCGAGCATGTCAGCGGCGGAACCGGCCCAGCCTAAGCCAGCAGCTCCACCGAGGGCGTTGGCTCCAAGCTTGCCAGCCTTCTCGAGGTTCTTAAGGCGCAATCGCTCTTTGCGTGGGAGGCCAGCGACGAGAGTACGAAGTCGTTTGCGGCTTGGTTCTTCTTCTTCCTCTTCGGTGATTGTGGAGCCATCTGGAAGAATGCGGGTAATGCGTCTGGCGGCACGGCTGGATGGTCCGGGGACATCGGCGCTGGCATTGTAGAGGATGCCGAGGATCAATGCGTTGTGCAGATGGACTATGGTTTGAGTGGATGGGCAGAAAGGCGGAAGAATGATCAGTTTCTGCTTTCGAGAAGAATGGTGGATGCTACGAAGCGCGGATAGTCTGTGAACGGCCGACTTACTATGCTCATTTTTGAGAGCCTTGTGGGCTAAGGCTTCGAACTCTGAACGGTCGATAGCGCCCTTGAGGAATTGTACGAGGGTCTGCCAGTAGCGTGCGCCATTCTGACCGAGAGCGACAGCAAGCTTCTGCTTGAGGTCGAGCGTGTCAGCGCGGATGGGTCGATGTGGTGGAGCATTGGCGCTGGTGGCCGAGCTCAATTCTCGGGTGATGTGGACCATGATGGCGCGCTTGAGTTGGGTGCGGCGCTCAACCCAGATGCGCTATCGTGCTGAGGTCGAATGTGGCTGGTGTAGCTGTGCGGAAGATTGGTGTGCTGCCTGAAGGTCGCTTGCGGATGGCTGAAATTCACGCTACGTGGTGAGTAGTGATTGCTCGTTGCGGAGCAAAAGGCATCCAGTTAGCAGCAGCTCGGTCGATAATGTGGACAAAGCTGAGAGGAGAGCGCTACAGAGAGCCGGATTCTAGCAAGTCGAGAAATGCAGAGTCGGAGAGCTTGTGAAGGGTCTCGGTAATAAGGTTTCGGCCAGCGAGAAGGGTGGATGGAGTCGTATCAAGCCGTTCAGATGGAGCACGCTATCATATCCTTCTTTGTATTGCAGATGTCGCAGAGGCGTTTGAGGCTGAAAGGAGTGGTGAAGGCCCCTTTCTAGTTTGGACGGCGGATGCAAGCGGTGGATGCGGATGGTGTCGGAGAAAGTTGGACGAAAACGAACAGCGGAACGATGGACCGCAGACGCGCTCAGCCTTGCTTGGGAGTGATAGTTGGGTGGAGATGAAACGAGCTGGTCTTTGTCGTCGTTGATGTCGACCTAGCTTGGATAAGAAGCAAGTGAGAACGATCCATCCACATGAGCAAGCATTCACTTCATTGGATGCATCTGAGAATCCATCCGGAGCTAGCCTGCATACGCAACTTGCGTCGTCTTTTGTCTCCGCTCACTCTCGCTCACGCCTCTGTGTAACTTTCTGTCGGGCGGATATGAGAATAATACGCATTCTGTTAGCTGGCGGCTAGCCAAAAATCCAAGCGAGCAAGCCATCAATCAGTCCATCCGCTCATTCGGTATCATTCGGCCGGCCGGTCATTCAGAGGTTCATACGCTCCCTTTCGAGTGTCAAGTCAGGGTCGAGAAGCTTACTCGTGACTTTTTTTTTCTTAATGTTGGATCCCGTTGCGGCCGGAATAAGACTCGGCCAACACCTTTCCCGTTCCATGCGCGTCCTAAGCAACGCTTCAACTGCCGATTCTTCTCGAGCTAGGAGCCCCACATCCAGATCCGCATCCTCCTCAACACGTCTTCAGAATTGGCTTCGACAAGCTCGAATATATCGTTTGTATGTGAGAGTGGCTCATGAAGACAGTAGCTGGGATAGCTGCGGAGTTGAGAAGAGGATGGTAATCTTGAAGCGGATGGCAACGCGCGGATCTCGGCCAATATGTGAAATTCTGCTGCAAGGAGAGAACTTTTGTCTTCAACCCGACCATCCATCCATCCATCCGCATTGCTCCATCCCTACACTTGCAGTAATGCGGTTTGCTCTGACCGCTTACGTAGCTCCTTGTGATACAAAGTCGCTAACAGCCCGACGGAGGGTTGCTGGTCAACGCTGTCGATATTTGCTCAAAGATCAGCTCCGAAGCTTCGTGTAACTTAGCAATTTATTCATCCGGATTGTCGTAGCAGAGCTTACCGACAGTGTGAAAGTCGTCGAGCCTGAAATCGTGAGAGCATCGCAGATTAGCGCAAAAGGCGGCTCACAGTGCATACCAGGTGTGAGCAAGTTGCAAGAGGACCCGCCCGCTTCGAAGACCTTCCTGGTCGTGCTACAGTATGAGGAGGGTCAGCAAGGTAACCGAACAGGTTCCGGGATTCGGGTATGCATCCGCGTGGACTCGTGCTTTGCGGAAAATATACCGAAGATCCCGGATCTCGGATCGGGTTGGTTGAGGCCTAACAAAAGAGGGAAAATGGATCCCAATGTGACCGCTTACAAGTCCCACTTTCGACATCAAAGGTAAGCTTCGGTTGGCAGCTGGGTATACTCTATGTCTTCTAGACTCACCATATAAGTACAGTGCAAGACTATCGAACGATGAGCACAAAGTCCAACGCCAGCGCTGAGCGACAGATGAAGCGGTGAAAATCACGTGACGGAATTCGCGCCTTGCCTGACAGGCCAAGAGAACAACACTTGCCAGAGCTGCTTCTTTCCCTCACGCGTAGCAAATAACAAAAATTCGAGCAAGCAGCACACTGCGACTCTGCGCTTGTATTTATTTTCGTTTTAAATCTGACTTCACGCTTGGTCTTCTGACGCACGCACGCAAGCAAACGCAACGTCGATCCCCACACTCAGACACTAAGGCCACACAGAGCTTTGTTCGTCCATCATATCTTCATCTTATTCCTGTCCTGCGCAGTCGGACATCACCACCTGTGTGACGATCCTTTCACCATCATCGACGCGGAGTGCTGACAGACGCACCACGGGCAAATGCTCCGCTTCGAGTGAAGCTCAATCGTTCTGCAACAGTGCTACATACCCTCACACCGCCTTGCATTCATTCTAACCTCATCAACATGGCCGCCACATCACCACAAAAGCGTCGAGCAACCTCCTCCCGCTCCAGCATGCTCGATCAGCCTATGCGACAGACTCGTTCCATGGCCCGCATCTCGGACGTTATGGACTTCTCGGACCTCTCATCTGCCTCTAGACCCACAACACATCGCTCTACCGCGTCCTCATCACAGCCACGCTCCTCCTCACCTCGCAAAGCACGCGCTAGTCAAGCAGCCCAACTTGACTCCTTCGACAACGACACACCAGACGTTAGCATGGCTCCATGTATGGAAAGCCCCAAGAAAGGCCGCTTCGACGACTTTGAATTTGAGCTCGAAAACAGCATACCAGAGGTGCCAACTCGACGCAGGAAGATTGCGGCTCCAAGACAAGCGTCGACTTCACCATCAGCAGGTGTAGGGCTGCCTCGATCGAAGACTTCCGCGACGCTGACCAGGAGCACCACCAGTCAGGCGCTGCATACGAGTCGGAAGGAGAACACTTCATCTGCGGAGACTGAGCAGCAGCAACAGCCACAAGAGCCAAGAGCAGGAGCAAGTCCAACCAAACCGGTCATCGCGCCACCTCGGGTTTCACGACTCCACGGACCGACGCCTGCTCTTCGAACATCCTCGCAAGAGCCGAGAGCAGCTTCCCTCGCCAACGTTTCGGCAGAATCGAAGATCATCGGTAGCAATCCGATGACCGCCCCTTTGAAGGCTGAACAGCGTGTCAAGCCAAGCGCATCGAGCCGCGACTCGAGTCACCGCCTTCTCTTCGGCCCAACCCACGTCAATTCCACCGACTCGAATCCATTCTCCGCCTCCTCCAACACCAACAGCCTCGCCATGCTCGGCGAACCTCGTCATTCTCCCGTCAAACGTCTCAATGTCAAGTCCGAATATATCATCTCCTCTCCAGATCGTCCTGATCGCAAACCAATCAACTTGCTCGAACTCAAGCCGTCACCAGGCAAAGCACAGCGTGGCATCTTTCGTCACAACTCTATACAAGATGACGAAGATGAAGACGACGACTGGGACGAATCTGGGTCGAACACTGTAGATGAGATCAAGCTTGTCAAAGGTCCGTCTGCAGTGAAGAAAGAGGCTAAGGAGAAGACATTTTCGTCGGAAGACTCCGCATCGAGCAGTTCGAGGAAGTCAAGCATGCCTAGAGCCACTTCAACATTAGACGTAAAGCACACTCTGTCAACAGAAACGTCGGACGCGTTGGCGAGCCTCGAGGCCTCACTTGCCAAGCTCAAATCTAGGACGAAGAGTCCTCCAAGCAGTAATGCCAATGCTAGTAGAAAGCAGGAGGGCAGCAGTGGCGATAGCACTCTCAAGCGCGAACTAGGTACCTCGGCTCGTCCGTTCGGAATGACCAGCAGTCAGACGCAGGTTTTCCGGGCAAAGCCGTCTATCAGCAGCGCTGACAGGACAGGGAATGATTCCTCTTTCAGTATACGCTCTACAGCCGCAGATCAAAGCGTGGATAGCAGTGAAGTATTCAAGCGTCCCTCTGGTCGGGTTTCTGCTTTGGCGAAAAGCAGGGTATCAAGTTCGGATCAGCGGAATGTGCTCAGCTCCACCCTTTCGTCTTCTCAGTCGATGATGTCGTTCGGCGCTCCTCGGTTACCTGGATATGGCGAGGTGAGCGCAAGGAATTCTTCTAGACCACCGGTAGCTACCGGTTCCAGAATCTCCAGCTTGGAGTTGACATCAGCATCGGACACATCGAGGGCAGAAGAAGATGCAGCACAGGCAGAAGAGGAAGCACGTGTAGCAGAAGCAAAAAGACAGGCTGAGCTAAAAGCGTCTAAAAGAAAGTCGATGTCTTCGATCTTGTCTAGTGGAATGCCTCCTCCTCTTCTGAGTCGAAGAAATGCCGCTGATACGTCAGCTTCTTCTTCTACCAGCAAGGCTAGTAAGAGCGTAGCAGACAAGCAAGCTTCGCCGTCGCCGATACCAGCTGATTCTGCGGAAGCAAGAAAAGCTGCCAAAGCAGCTCGCCGACGCTCACTCTACACTTACGTTCCCACCAAACGAGAAGATGCTGATTCTTCCATTGGAAACATTTCTACGAATCTCGGCATGACTTCTGAAGGTGATACGTCTGCCGTTGCACCTCCCAAGAAACAACGTTTCCTTCGAGGGCTTACCGTATTAGTCGATGTACGGGATCAAGATGGTGAAGATGCGTCTGCATGCTGGATCGAACGTCTCAAAAACGCTGGTGCAAAGGTAATGGTTAGGTTCGGAGAGCGGAAGCTCACGCACATTGTGTATAAGAGTGGTAGACCAAGCACGCTTCACTCGTATAGAGCGTTGGATGACCCAAAGCCGTTCGTTGTCGGAATCAGTTGGGTCGTAGCCTGTCTAGAGCAGGGAAAGAAGGTGGATGAGGAACCATACCTCGTCGAGGTTGCCAAAGAGGCTATCTTTGCAAACGTAAGTCTCACGTCTCAGCATTCAAGAGAGAAGAACGGAAAACTGACCCATTTTCGGCACTTGAACAACGCTTCTCTTGGGCACTACAGCGACGACGCTCATCAATGGCACCCAAACAAGTGCCTTCTTCTGCAACGTCGATTCGGGAGCGTGAGTAGGACATTTTTAGCTATCCACACCAATCTTCTAGATACTCTTCTACTGTGAGCCTCTCGTTGCGACACTCTTTCCACCATACGCCAACCATTCATTCCATATCTGATATGCTTGCATTTGGATGCAATTGTCACCATTGCGAATAGAGGACTGACACGGACTTTTGCTTGCACATTTTTGCTCTATACAGTGCCACAAGAAATGCTCAAAGGCGTGGAACAAGCCAAGAAGAAGCTCCTTGCCCATGCACCTGCCGTTCCCAGCCCGCTACGAAGACGGGTTAGCTCTCGCACGATACTCGCTTCTCGACTTGCCGCTACATCTATCAGCGATACCACTGATGCAGACACTGACGAGATTCGGAAGAGCGAGAACGGCGATTCACATGATGCAGCTAGAATTGAGGCTTACAGTGTACGAGTAAGGTCTGTCCTGTCGCAGCCTACCGTCATTGCCGCCTAAGATTCACTTCGTTCAATAATGATACCAAAGACACAAAACAAGAATTGTTAGAGTCAATCGCAACTTGTCACCGTTCACCCCGAGATAGCTGCGATGGTGACGGTAAGGACATGTGAGTGAGCAACACGTGAAAGCTTAGCTACACTGAGATGATGTGGCTTGCTCGCTTTCGGTAGCGGAGAGAGATACACCATGAGCACTGAGATGGCAGAATGTCGGCTTACCACTTTCGCTTAGAAGGCCACTCAAATGTGGCTCGAAATAACCCATGTCATTGACTTTGTTCCAGGATGGCGGGTCGAGTAAGTGTTGCGGTGAAACAATGTCAGAGATGCTGAGTGTCGGAGAGTCACTTCAAATTTAGAGCTCGGTCTGTGCCCTCACTCGCGTCGTATTCGATGCCCCATGTGCGCTCAGACTGTTGCTACTTGGCGCTGCTCCATTATGGCCGCTGCTGCAGAGGTTAGACTAGGCATTGCAGCGAGTCAAAGCTGCTTTCAGAAGCAGCCTGGTGTCCTGTGTTGGGATCATATCTCTGATCTGGGCCCGGCGTAAATGATGTACTGTACCCATGTGGGAAGCGACCAAAAGTCTGGGGTTCAGATTCCGAACTGATTGCATCGTCGCGAGAATGGACGCGGCTCGCGTGCGGCGGGCGAGGCTGCTGGAGGTCAGCACAATGGCGTAAAGTGCTGTCGAGGCGTCGCATCTCAAGACAGGAGGGTAGAGACAAGACTGTTTGAGTCGGAACCGGCGTCCGGTCCTTTCAGGTAAGCTTTACGACGCCACGCGAGACGGCGACCGTCGGCTATGATGAAGTGTTCATGCGACACGGCAGGCCCGATGGGTCAGGTCAGCTCATGAATGGCGCGCAGCGGAGCGAGCTGAATTCGCTTCAAGTTCATCTCGCTGTCTTCTTGGCGGCATCGTCAGCAGTGCACAATGCACAGTAACTGCAAGATGTTGGGGCTCGTCATAGGATTAAGGCTGATTCTAGATCTTCCTGCGGAAATGAAGAACCAAGATGGAGGAGGAACCAAACTTGTGGAGGAGTTGAGCTTTATTTTCCGTGCCTGCGATCTGGGACGCGGTGAGATGACAGAGCGGTGCAGATTTCAAACGCCGGCGCGAGAAGAGAGAGCGCACAAAGAGACGTCGGGATCGTCAGCGAAAATACGACAACAGCAGATCGCGACGTTAGGCGAGGCGATAATTTCTGTGGAACAGATGGTCCATCGTCGACGCTCGTCATCAATGCTTGCAGCTCATCACCTGCAGACAGTTTGACTCCGTTCAGCTGATAATCCCGTCCCGACGCACGACGTTTGCTTGGCAAACTCGTAAGGCTTTCTGTCGGAGGTGATTGCCCCGCGAGGTTTCAGGTACCAGAGGTGATTGCGGTGGTTGAACTTTGTCTTCCTCTTTCGTCTTGGTATTGTCGAAAGGGTCTTCGAACTTCTGACGTCGATAGGTGCCCACCAGTGACGAAAGCAAAGGACGCTCGTATCTGATTGGCTTCTCCCCGCTCGCTTTCACGGGAGCTGCCGTTCTTGCACCGATGCAAAATCGAGGTGAGCCAATTGGCCGTCGGTGCCTGCAGCGGACAGATCTGAAGAGCCGCCATGAGTTGGATCTATCGGCAAAGACGGTTGTAACGAAATGTCGCTTCTAGACGCGCGCAAGTCAGCATCATCGACGGGATCCCTTTACTCTTTTCGATGGAAGCGAGTCAATGAACAGCTTGAACGCAGATCGCTCTGAACCGGAACCGCGGAAAGCAGTAATGGCTTTGGCATTGACGACGAGCAAGAATAGCAACATTCGCCGAACCTTTGTCTTGTGTTCGTTGCTCTGTAGAGCATCCTCTCGATTCCGTTGCACGGACAGATCAAGGAGAAAACATATTCGTTCATTGGCCCAGATCGGGTCGATCGGAGCTGAAGTCGGTGGCATGAGCGAGGGAGGATAGGTGTTTGACAGGGCATGAGAACTGTTGCTGCAGGTACACTTGTTTGCTTTGCTTTGGCAGCAAAGTAGAATCGACAGACAGCTCGGGTAGAAGTCTGTTGGGCTACGAGAGAGACGGAGCGAGAGAGAGAAAAGCAGAAGAGAAGAGAGCAAGCGAATGGATGTGCGCTGCGCGTCGTTCATCGATCCATTGCTTTGGCGAGGTGAACTTTGGAGCTAGTCGCGCTGCCGAGGTCTTTGCAAGTTCATTGTTCAATTCTAGCCATCGTCACTACTGTATCCGCACTAGCCTCCAGCGCGGGTCTGAGACGGCTCACGAGCCTTGACTGAGTATGACTACGCCCAGCAGATGAAAGTTGCAGCATGCCAACGTGATGCTGTTCGGATCAGCCGACAGTTAAATTGAAACGATAAGGAGATGGCTCAAGCGTTCGAGAAGGACGCACGATAGTCGGATGCAGCCGGGCATTGTTACCCCAAATTTGAAGGTTGTGAGAAGAGAGAGCTGGCAAGAGGGCGCCACTAAATGAAGCTTGTGATGCATCGACAGTTGAGACTCCGCTTGGCTGTGCGGAGAATTTTTTTGCTATTTGTTCGTTTGCGACTCGCCGACTGGAACAAGGCTTGGGATCAGTGTGACCCTTTGACAGCCAGCCACGCCAGATCCTATCTTTTTGCATTTTTTATTTTTTATTTTACTCCTGCTTTTTCACGATGTGACCCTCGAATTCAGAAGCACAAGAGGACTGCATCTTCGCATCGTGCGTCCGATCGTGCAGCTCATTTTGTGTCCTCGTTCCGGGGTTGCTGCCTTTCGCTGTCGGAGAGGTCCGACTACAGGCTTTGAGTAAGGGAAGGGAAGGGATCATGCAGCCAAGACACGCAGTACCGCGCGCCTGACTGCGGCAAGGGTCGCGGGCAGAAGCTCAAGCCAACTTCTATGCGTTGGACGCTGCAGCAAACAGCAAAGCTTTCGAAGCGTCTGATCGGGTGGGCCGAACAGAGGTTGTGTCAACTCTGAGAGAGAAGACAGTGTGATTGTGATACTGCAACGCAGAATGGTAGCAGGTTTATCCAGTGTGCAAGACGCAGGAAAGAGGTTGTAGGGTGTCCGAGGCTGCGTCAATGCGGAGGAGCAAGAACAGGAACACACAAGGATGCCGCTTTCAGCTGATGATTCGCTTAAGCCTCAAGGGAAAAGCACAAAAACATCATCGAATCTCTGTCCTCCATCGACAGCATCGCGTAACCGAGGCAGTACGGCAGAGGTCGAAATCAAGATGGTCTCCCGCTGAGCAAATGGCTCTCTGTTCAAACAGAAACTTTGTTTTGCACCCTTCAGCTTAGCCGCGCAACTGAGGCTGAGACGAATGCTTTGACAAGCAAGGACGACATCGTCAGAAATACCGAAAGACGATCCTTCGCATCTTTGAACTCTTCCAGTATTGTGCTTGGTCAGTCCTGTGTGCGAGCGAGAGAGCGAACCCTGTCAAATTTAAGTTTATAAAAAATAACCCGAGACGGCTCCTCACGCCTTGAACGACGGCTCTTGGCATCCGCCGGGTCTTCGCGGCGAACGATGATAGCATCTCACCCTCTCGTTCGCCTCGTCATCGTCTGTCGCGATCAAACCTAATTGGGTTAGTGTCTTGTTTCCGACGGCAGCTACAGCTCTTGACGGTACTGATGAGAAGCAAGACTGTTCCGTAGAATGAATGCTGAGACCGACTAAGCGCACGAGTGCCGTCTAGCGTATGAACTAGAGATGCAAAATTGGGGGTCCGCCCTTGTAACTTGCTTAGCATGTGAGGCGTCTGGCTGCAACTTGCATTGCATTTTGGCCTTGTTGGACATGGCGGATCAACCGACTTTTCACTGTCTCTCTATGCTGCATTAGCGGAAACAGACACATTGGATCATCGAGCTGTACCATAGTGCCCCGCCGCGCCACTGCCAAAGATCCACCTCGCACTAGTATATTGACAGGGTCCCTCCTCTTCCTCACAAGCACCTGTCCGTTCCATCTTCCCTTCCGTCCCGTTAGCCTCATCTCTTCTACCACCTAGTACCGCCAGCAAACATAGCCACCACCACAATAGCAACCACCACCACAGCAACAATCGCATCTGCATCTCTTGACAACCGATAGCCTCTTTCTTCACTCTTCACTATAAACTATCCGACTCTCGCTTTGAACCTTGTATTCATTTCAGCTCCCGCTCTAGTCTACTGCACTGCATTGCCGCCAAACCCACCAACGCTCGCACAAGCTTCATCTCAATCGGCACACCTACGTAGCCTTCTGCAGCTCTATCGCAACTGATCGGATCTCCATCTAATCGATCCACTCTCCATTGACAGTCATCTCGACGCTCCACAGCTGAATCGAGCAAGAGCCGCTTCTTCAGCCCACTCCATCTCTCTTTCCGTGCTTTGACTCTGATCGCTCCTGCAGTCCAAATACAGCTGTCACACCACCCAACGTGCATACCCTGCTAGATTTGCGCCACAGTTAGCATTTGCGTACACGGCCCAGTAAACAAACGCTCGGGCTGCTCTCATTGCTCTTTGTGCCCCAGAACGACCTTCTTCGTGCTACACCGCATGCAGCAAGGTTAAATACGAGCAAGTCGAGACATAACCAGGATCTTGGTCGAGTCTGATACTCGCCGGTCCTCAAGAGACCTCCCCTTGCTTTATTCTCTCACCTACAAGACTTCTCTCTAGTCCTCTCGCACTCTTATCACCTCGTAACATCTCCACAATGGCGTCAGCGGTCGCATCAGCTATGCCTCAGCAGGCAGTTCGTGCCAAGAAGCCTATCCTCAAGATTGACGCTTCCAACTTGTCGAAGCCAGCCACTCCCAGCTTTGATATTCCGACTATTCTCATCACACCTCCTGACGAGCCTGCCCACTACTCCACCCCTGTTCCGGAACAGCAGTACGAAAAGACGGTACTCTTTGTCCCAGTTCAGACCGGAGAACTCAGCTGGGAAGAGGGAGGTCTCTACTGGAACGGCACCTACGCCTACCCTGTGCACCAGATCTACGACAAAGAAGGGCAACCTATCGGACGCCGACGAAAAGGTCCCGCAGGTTACCGCTTCGAAGAATTCTACGACAACAAGAAGCCTCGTCGGTCCTCTTCGCAACTGCCTACAACCGAAGACACGGTCGAAGAAGCCAATGTTCGCCTCGAAGAACCTGCACCCGCAAGGATCGAGCGGGCAGACAAGGTCAGTCGCTCGATCGAAGAGGAGCAAGCTGAAGCAGACAAGCTCGCCGAGTCGCAGCACGAGGAAGAGGAGGAAGACATGCCTAGTCCTTCCAGTCCAACACTTTCGATCGCTGAGACGGAAGACTCTGCATCGTTCTGTGATGATTCGAGCTCTCTCTGGTCTCGCAATGATGCAGAGTCGGATGAGGAGAGTGTTTGCACTTCACCCGGCGTTCTGTCTCCACCCATGGATGTGGATGAACAAGAGTTCCAGCCAGAGAAGCTCAGTAAAAAGTTGTCTGACCTTCCTGCAGCAGAAGCAGACAAGGCGATAAAGAGTTCTTGGTTATCACTGGGGACGTTGCCGTCATCGACAGCATCATCGTCTCGTTCGCAATCACTGCCAACAGCACGGGTAACAAGCAACAAGCCACTTGAATTCTCAAGCAACCACCGATCGAGCTCTACACTTATCACTGACTCACATCGGGACAGTAGAAGACATAGTAGTCCATCTGCTTACACCTCTATCATTCAGGACCTCACCACTTCTCCGTTCGCCTCCTCTTCATCTTCGGCAGCGAAATCACCATTCCGATCATCAACGCTTCCAAGGCATACTTCGCGAAGCGGCTACAATCAAAGCAAGATGATTGGCAGTGTACTTCGACCTCCTCCTTCCCACTTCTCAACATCGACGCAGCAGTCAACCGGCTCGATCCTTGGTAGAAGAAGCTCCACCACAACTTCGAGCAGAACTAAGAGAAGCGTAAGGGTCGGTGGAGACGTAGACTTTTCAGCCGGATGGAGCTTCGAAGCTCATTCAGCGAGAATGTCGGATCATTGGGACGATTCATTCGCTAACCATTATTAACCGCTCTCTCTCAGCCTGACATTCTTTTGTCAATCGCAGCGGGCTGGGAGCTGGTGCGCTGGTCGTGAATCAGTTTCTGCCCCTTATGTATTTGTATCTGTGTTGTACTTGTATCGTCTTATACTATCACCTGTCTTGTTCGATTAAGCATTAGTAGCAAGATTCGCTTTGACTTAATAGAGTACTATTGAAGCTATCACTCTTATCTTTGTCTGCCGCGTGCCCCTCCGAGTGCTTCCTTGCTCATCATCTCAATTCGTCTCCCTCTTGACTGGAACAACTGAGCGAAGCTCGACAAAGCTTCAATCTTTCCCGTGGCGCACCGTCTCTTGCAAACTACCATTGTTTTTCAACCAAGAGACAAGCGATACCTCAACGAGAGATCTGAAGGGAGCACACACACTGATATTAAACCCAAGGATGATGTGTAAAGCAAAGAATTGGAATGACGAACAAAGACAACAAAATCTGAACATGAAAACTGAGAACAAAGTACTGGTATCACGAGATTAAATCTGAGGGAATGTCTATATGCTTGGTGTGCTGTTGTTCCTACAATCACTGGACAGTGGTGGCCACTGGACGGGGCAGCCCTTGTGGAGAAGGCGAACCTGGTTCTCGGTTGCTGGATCCACCTTGTTGACCAGTCTGTTGCTGCTGTTGAGGGTGCTGACCTGTCAACTTGGGCGTCGAGACTTCGGCTGCGAGACCCTTGACTGTCATATGGCTCTCATTACCTCCGTCGGACGAAGAAGATCGGTCCAATGCTTCAGCTTGGAGTGCTTGCACCGGATCACGCGATCCACCGATGTTGGGCGTCGGAAGAGCTGAGGACGCGGCACTGGTCTGATTTGAACCATTTGCGCCAGCGGCTGCTGCTGCTGCATCCGCCTGGTGCTGAGCTGCTCTACGTTTGGCATCTTCCAAACCTTGCATGCTCAAAGACATGGCTGTTGCGGGACTACTCGAGACCGAGCCAACGGGCTTCAACGCATCCGCTTCGCTGGGAGTCAACCCAGGAGGCAGAGTTCGTCCAGAGGGGCTTCCTGCAGTCAAAGCGTCGACATCAATTCCTGCCTGTCTCATTGCTTGCTCGATCTCGCCCTGCACCACGATGCCGTCGATCCAGCTATGATCCAGCAGCTCGCGGGCGCCGGCTCGCTTCTCTGGATGCAATCTGAGCATGGGCATCAAGAACGACGACAGCTCATTGGCCTCGTTGTACGGCATCAGGTACTTTTCTTGTAACACCGAGATGAGCGGCCAGAATCGAAGCTTGTGGATGTGACGCAGCTCTCCTCGTCGATTGAAGATATCGGCACTGTACTTGCCGGCAAAGGCAAGACTCTTAGGGAAGTCGCCAAGAAGCTCAATGATTTGTGCTACGTGATCATCGTCCTTGTTGTACTTGGTGCCTGCAGCAGGGTCGAAGAGATAGTCTCCGGTCAGAAGCTCGAAGAACATGCAGCTTGCCGACCACATGTCTGCGCTAGGACCCCACTTGGCGCCTAGGATGACTTCAGGACATCGGTACTGTCGCGTCTGAATGTCGTTGGTGAAGTGGTGGTCGACCCAGCATGCGTTGCCCAAGTCGGCAATCTTGACTGTAATGCGTTCCAAAGAGCTGGGATCGTAGGGTGGTGGAGGGGGAAGCGTGTTGGGGTCGCCAGCTGCTGGTGCGGGCTGGTGCATTTCCTGATCAACGGCGGTTGGCTCTGGGTTGTTGGTAGGACTTGGCGAGTCGACCGACATGGGCGACGGCGAATCTGTCGGTTCCGCAGCCACTTCTGGCTGGGGTGCGGCTGAGCTTGATGCTGCCGCTGAATCGGCTGCTTGCGGTAGGCGTGGAGCTCCGAGCGAAAGAAGCGAAGGACCCTTCTGCTGTGGCGCAGCTGTTGTCATCCTACTGCCAAAAGAGTCTCCAGGCAGGCTGCTTGGGCCTTGTGTGCTGAGTTGCGAGATGCCGTGACCGAGCATCTCGGTGGATCTCTCTGGGTCTTTACTGCTGGTAGCCAATGAAGCACCTTTGGAGCCAGCTGCCTCGCTGCTTGCACCGCTTCGGAAACCGTTCTCGCTGTCGCTGATGCTTGGTTTATCAATCTTGGACATTCCAAAGGCCCACTTGTCGAACATGGGACTTGAGCCAAGACTGCTGCTTGGACTTGGCAAGGGCTGCGAACCAGTGATGAAGATGCCGTCGCGTTTTGGCGTCTGGGTGCCTCCTCTACCTTGACTTGGTGGAACACCTACGAGTTTCGTGGGAACGGCAGCGGGATTGGACCGCAATTCGGCTTCGACGACTGCCTCGACATCATCAATGCAGATGAGAACGTTTTCGGGCTTGAGATCTGTGTGAATAATGCCACACTCCTGGTGCATGTAGTCGAGACCGAGAAGAACCTGCTTTGCGATCTGCTTGACAATGTGAGGAGGTACACCGCGATGTTGGTATCGCTTGATCAGGCCAAGCAAGTTCTCACCGAGTACTTCAAAGACCATGCATACGTGGGAGCCATTAGGACCCTTGTGTCGGAAGTGATCGAGGAGCGATACGCAGTGGCGCCTGCCTGGGTGATTCGGGTTGGCCGAGACTAGACGCTGGAGGAGCTTGATTTCGTCGAGCGCGGTTTCGGTGTAGTGAGGTGCGCTCTTGACGACTTTCAGAGCAACGTGTCTCTTCATCTTGTTGTCCTTTGCAAGCCAGACTGTAGAGAAGTGACCCCAACCAAGCTTTCTGACGATGAGGTAGCGTCCATCAGAGAACGTGTCGCCGACGTGGACCGGGTGATAGCCTCCCTTGCCGTAATCCTCGAGATCTTCCTCGTCTTCTGTCATCACCGAACCCATATCTGAGGATGCATTCATGGATGACGGACCGTAGCTGCCAGGTGTATGTTGGTCTTGCGAGGCGCCTGCTATTGAGATCGAGTTGGAAGGCATAGCGGGAGGGTGGTGATGGGGCCCGCCAGACATTGGGACTGGTAATGCTGAGATTGCGCCTGGTGTATTGACTGGAGATGGGCCAGGAGTGCAGGTGGATGTGATGACGTTGCTAAAGCTCTTGTCGCCGTGATCGTGTGATGGTCTGCAATGAGGTGGGAAAAGGTATAGAGGATCATGTCAGTTTGCGGTCCAATTGTAGCAAAGCAGGCGAAAGAGAGTCGAAAGAAAGGGATTCATGTGAAAAGCGGGAAAGTAACGTAGATCGAGCGGAACAAAGAGCGCAGACTCTTCACGAGGATGCTGTGCTGCTCGAATGGCTTGCCCACGCCGAGACCCTTAGATCGACCATTCAGACCAGCCCATGCGATTCTGTCGTAGCTCCTCAGCGAACCAGAGCAGCAACTCGTGGCTAAGCATGCAGGTCAGACGAGTAGGCAAGCTTTGAACGCGGAGACCGACGAATACCGTGCTGCGACTTCTGCGCATCGCGGCACGGGCGGTTGAGCGAAGAAGCGCGAATGCGTGGGCAGAAGGATAGGCAGAAGAAAGAGCCAAGTGCCTGCGTAATTCGTAAAGCTAATATGGTGCCTCGGAACGTCGATGCATCGAGAAAAGCGATTTGCTGACTGCAGCAAAAGAGCAGCCATCTCGGCGCAGAGCCGAAAGCGAATCCGAATCGAAACCCGCGCATTTGGTGAGATCATAAACGGAAACTCGGATGAGTTTTTAGGTTGACGAGCTTGCTGCTTCATCTCCGATACGACCCTGTGCCGAAACGCCACGATGAAGGCTTCATACCGCGGAACTAGTTGGAATGGGGAACAAGCAAGAGTTTGGTGGGACGACGGAAGCTAAACGGTCCGGAGTAACTTACCCTGCAGACGACATGGTTGCTGCTCTTATTTTGAACTAGTCCTGAACCTTGATGGTGTCGCGTGACGCAGCAGATATCGACGTGATGGCCACAGAACGTGGAGGAGTGTGCTGGCAGCGTCGAGTGGCTTTGCTATCGGTGCAAGTAATCAGCGCTGCACGTATGCGAGAGCTAGCGAGCAGAGTTCGAGCTTGCGTCGTAGACCGTGCGTATATGTTCCGATCTCTAAACGCGACTCGTCTAAGCCGTGGCCGCGCTGCTTCTTGAATGGAGAGGCGGTGAACAAACAAGCTCTTGCCAAGCTCGAACGGTGATTGTCGGTGTTATAGACGACAAAAGCTTAATGCTACAGGATGGCGTGCTCTGAGTCGGAAACTCTACGGGAAACGGCGACGGTTGAAGTCACGCTCGATTTGCAGAATCGGATCGAAGGTGCCTATATGGGTACAGGTGGTAGTCGCAAAAGGTTAAGATGCTGCGTTAAATACAGGCTTCGGACGATATGGTCGCGGTCGGAACAAGAAATGGTGAGTACGTGGATAGCGAAGCGTCAGCTGGGTGGCGGCTGGATGATGGGGTGGTAACGGTCTCGTTTGTTGAAGTGGCTATCTACACCTGCCAAGTGGAGAGCAGTGCAAAGATCGAATCGTGGCGACTGGATATTCGTATTATTAGGGTATTGGAGATGATGATGACGACGGCAGTCGTATGTATGTATGGGGGTGATGAACAATGACGGGTGACGACGGAGAGGAAAGGAGATGACGGAGGATGATGATGTCGGGTGGAGAGGGTGCACAAGGGTGAGAGGGCGCTATCGATCCAATGATACTCCGGAGTGAAACGGTTTCAACACAGAGCGCAGCAGAAGGCACAAATCAGTGAGCAACTCGCTCCGTGGGAGAGAGAGGCCAAAGGCAGCGGCCAAATAAAACAAGACGATAAGCTCGAATTTATTTATTAAAAAAAGAAAAAAGGAAGCAGAAGCACAGACGAGCAGCAGCAGCAACCGCGGAGAAGGGCATTTTTAATCAGAATTGAGCGTTGTCAACGGACGTGAAGCAGTGATGCATCACCAGACGTGACGAGGCCCGGTACGGTAACTGAGCATTGCAAAAAAAAGGAAGCGAAAATAACACACAGTTAGACCACAGAAATCGGCCAGTCACGGATCAAGATCAGCAGCTCTACGCCTGTCTCCTCTCAGACGTGCATCTAACCGTTCAAGGTTTAAAGAAAATGACCCGAAACAAAGCGTGGGCATGACCGCCGTGTGTTGTTTTCGCTTGAGAGCTGTGGCACAGAAGCAGCATGACTTGCAGAAAGAAAATCTTAGAGCCCACCACCACCATCATTCAGGCGTTCGCTTTCTTCACCCTTAAGGATGCATTTGATCGCTTGGTGTGCACGATGAGCCTAATAGCATCATTGTTATAGATCTGTGCTGGTACTCGACCCACATTTCTCTCACACCACGGCGGGAGAAGGACGCGGGATCGGAAATTTGAGCAGAAGGCAGGTTGCAGAACGTTATGCGAGCGCTCGGGCCTTGCGAGTCTTCTTTTGACTCTCATGGTATGATTAGAGAACAACTCGCATCGCTGCCGTCGCAGCCAAGTCCAAAGTTACTGCGATGTCAATTATTGATACTGAAGTGAGCCAAGACGAAGAGCGGCATTTTCGATGGCAAAGCAAGCGTTGAAATCCAAGCATCACCACTGGCCAGCGCCGTCGTGTGCCAGAAAAAAATACCCCATCTGTGATTTCATCGTCAACCGTGCATCGCCTCCTCTCTTGGCCAATGGCAGCTTAAATTTTTGAAAATCAGGCATGAAGAACCGAGAAAGAACCGACCAGTGACACACGACCCAGCGTGCATTCGCTTGCATCCCACTTGCATTTTCTCTGTGTCTTTCTCCCTCTCTCGGCGCGCTGGTGGTCCTTTCCTTCGGGACCCGCACAAAGCATCATCATGTCGCAGTGGCTACACAATGGATTCCATTCCCAAGTTCTCCCGACCACCTTGTGACCTCTTTTTCATGAAACTCGATACACTGCTTTGTTAGCTATCTAACCCCTTGGCATCGCCTTCTTTGACAACGGCAGATCGACTTGGCAGCTGGACGAATGTCACAATCCCGAGGGACTCGACAGCGATGTTTACGACTTGGTATTCCACGCACGCTGAAGTCTTGTTGTTCAACTTCGACCATGTATATGCATGTTTCACTTGATGCGGCTCGCTGCTCCTGCAATGCTAGCAGCCACGCTCTTGTTGTTGCCGCTGCTCGCTGTCGGGGAAAGTGTAAAAGCCGCCGCACCAGCACTGTACGAGCCAATCGACAACTTGCAACGTAGACGATGCTGCAGCCATCACCCTCTGTTTGTACCACTTCTTGTGCCCGAATCTGCGCTAGCTCTTTTGCCAAAGTCTTATTCGCGAGCCGAACCACTATGCCAGATTGACCGGCAAGGAGCAAAAAGCTGACCTCTCCTAGATGCCGACCGAGTCTAGCTCACCTTTTCCCACCTGTCTTGGTCATTTCAATCTGATCCAAACGACTTCAATCAGGCATTCCGACCTGTCGTCAACTCGATCTAAAAGGCGGGGCTCAAATTAGGTGTATCTTCCTCCATTGTGATATTTTAAGTAGGGCCGAGGCTCACCTTCGTGCCTTCACACGTGAGGCTCCGCCAACTGTTTCCTGAAGAGCGAACCGGCACGTCTCTTTTCCATTTTCACGAGATTTCTCTCTTCAACAGTAGCGCACAAGCCCCGAATCAGCTTAAAGGTCACGCTAACATCTGCGACAGTCTCTGGATTGCCGAACTTTCGAGGCCATCATGTTTGGCCCTTGCCGCTTGCTTACTCGCGAAAAATATCATCTCACCAAACAACCCTTGCCGGTCAGCGGTCGGGGTAGGAATGATGCGGTTCCGTTCTAGATCGCCCACACCATCACCACCATCGCAGATCGTAAAGAATCAATCATCCCACTGCTCTTACGAAACGATTATGGATCGTTGCAACAGCAATAGCGATCGAACCGATCCGTGCGCATATACTTTGATGTCTGCCTTGCGAACAGGGTCCACACTCACCCCCTCTGTAACTTTTCCAGGGTAAACGCTCGCAGCTCGCAGGTCTGTATGCAAACATCGACCTTCCAGCGAGCAAGGCGATTTCAAGCTCCGCTGATATCGGTTATCTCTGATCCAATCGACAGCGTCCATTTTGATGCCTGACTGCTGTTTTTCTGGACCTTTTGATCTTGTCCCCGCCCATCTCGACCGCAACATCCGAACGATAACCAATCTCACACTCCCACGCCTCCTTGTCGGGATAACATTTCGGCAAACAGCACACACGGCATTTTCCGATACGAAGTTGTTCCTTTCGGTGGTGTTCACTGCCACAGCAGCTAAGTTATCATAAGTTGACACAATCACACGCAATTTTTGGAATGGCATGATAAAGAAGCCCTCGTCCTTACCGAGGTGATGGCTCGCACGCCCCATCACGCCTTCTTCGTCGACTCGTGTACAGTAACACTTATCAAAGGTGGATGAGCGATGAGGATACACAAGGTTGCTGTTGCCGAGACAAGAACCCGTTCGACTTTGCAAACACCTCATGCGGTGACTGCACACTCACGTCAAGTAACACAAGGACATGCGGTTGTACAGGAATAGCGAAGACCCTCGGGTGAGCTCAAAACTCGATTCGCCGTTCGTAAGTGGCTTTCTTTCATGTCGGTTGCGGGATCTGCTGCTCTGCCTTTCGCCGATGCAGCTCTCTTTGCCATTAACAGAGGCGTAGATGGCCGTTAGTGTGCGAAATGCCGGCGTTCTATCATCGGCCACGTTGAACAAGGTGGCCCCGCCTTAATACTTAGCGTGCATCGGAAACAACGGAAATCTCCGCGTCGTCGGTGACTCCAAAAAGACACACACCATCTCAATCTTAGCCGAGAGATCAGGATTATTGAGCACAATGTTGAAAGCGAGCGAGCGTTAGGTTAACCCGAGAGAAGGGAAAGCCTCGCTTCGGCGATCCGGCTGAACCATGCTTCCACGCCACAAGCCGCGTCCTTGAGTCATGGTGGCGAAGCCACACTTGTCACTTTTACCGTTCTGAAGCTCGTCCGTGCGAGCAGGCGGTATGAGATGTGCGAGATGACGATCTCACATCATGATTTTGGGGCAATTTTCGTGCCTTCTTTTCGAGACTTTTTGTTGCAAGTCCTCTGAAATTGGTAACATCCCTTCTCACTCACCTGATTCTCGAGAAACAACGTTTCTGCTATCTCACCATGCTCGAAGCTTTCAAACGTCCAAGTTGCGATGCAGCAACGTTAATCAGGCCAAGCTGTTACAATGTGATGATATGCAATGTTTTATTAATGAGCGTTCGAACATGCATTGTTAGGGTCATAGGTATCCTTTCGCCAGTACCGACACTTCTATGCCGTCTCAGTCGAAGCAACAACCGTATTCTTGCTCAATTCAGCCTGCAACTTCGCTGTCGATCCAGCTGGAGGCATGGTGGAATCGATCTTCCTATCCTTGTTCATGAACTCTCTAATCAAATCGTCCGTCACTGCAGCCTTCTTCTCCTGGAAGTTGCTAACCACCTTTTGCAGAACGGTGATACATTTCTTCTTCAACTCGCCTGTCAACAATGCACCCGATCTGTAATCCTTTGCGATCTGTTCCACCTCTTCGTCGTCGTCCAAGAAGAAAGTAAGGTACTGGTAGGCCACGTCGACATCTGGGTTTCCACCTAATCTTCGCTGCTCCTCCATGGTCTCTTGTCCACCGGAGAAAGCGTGTTTGTTGACCTTGTTCTTGATCTGGTTTGGTGTGTCGTGCATGAAGATACTGCTGTTCTCGTTCGAGGCACTCATCTTGGTCTGACTGCCTTGGAGAGCTGGGAAGAACTTCGAGTGGATAAGGCAAGGCTTAGGGTACTTAAGACGCGAAGCGACATCTCGGGTCTGACGGAAGTATGGATCTTGATCGATAGCACATGGAATAAGACAAGGAATGTCATGCTTCTCGCCAAAAATTTGGGGGAAGGAGTTGGAGAAGGAAGGTGCGGCTTGGATTGAGACGAAGTGTGCTTTACCGACACTGTCGCTATCGGTGAAACCGAAGGTTCCTTTCGATTGGTTGATGGTAATCATACGTGAGATCCGAACAATGTTGGCGTAGAAAGCACCACCGACGTAGTCGAGATTGCTAAAGATGAAGGTCTTGTCGAGCTTGAAGCCGCAAGCGATGATATCACGGGCGTTCTTGAAGGCAAAGTCCTTGACTTGTTCGATCTTGAGAGCGGGTTTGAAGAGGAACTTTTCATCGTCGGTGAGCTGGATGACAAGTGGACAGTCAAAAACGTCTTGAAGCCATTTGGTGAAAAGGAAGGGAATCAAGTGACCCAAATGCATAGAGTCGGAAGATGGTCCACGGCCAGTGTAGAGGTAGAAAGGCTTGCCCTGCTCGTAGCGGTCAAGGATCTTGTCGAGCTCGCGGTGGGAGAAGAAGCTGCCTCGTCGGAGAAGAGGGTGAGGCTTCCAGCCAGTGAGCTTTTCGAAGCGGGCAAGGAGCTCAGGGTCAATCTTGCGGGTACCGAATTCCTTGACGAGCTTGTCGTAGTCAATAGCAACTTGCTGTCCGTCAACGGTGGCTCCTTCAACGTCCCAAGGAGTGACCTTTTGTTCGGTAGCAGCGGCGACTGAGGCCTCGAGCGAGGCATTGGCGACGCCTTGTGTGATCTGTTCAGCGGACATGGTGTGCTGACTCCGTTGTTGGTCGGCGGGAAGCTGGGTGGGGTGGAAGTGAATAAAGCGAAAGGTCGAGTCAAGGGTTCACAAGAAGAAGTGTCCCGCTGCGCAAGGGTGAGTCCCAAAATCCACGCCAGCACGTCACGTGAGCTGGGATCCTGGAACTCGGAAGAGTGGAGCAGCGCATACGCCAATCCACACCCTGACCTCTTGTTGGATCCTTTCGTTGCTATCATCCTCTTCCTCAACGTCAATTGTCAGCACATATCCGCGAAGATGGTAGGTATCGCCCGCAGTGACGGTAGACGCTGCCATGTGGCTGGACTCAGCGAACTCGCGGGCAACGACTGACACCACGATGTGTTTTCCGAACCGATCCCCCTCATCCTCATTGAAATGTTACAGTTGATCTTCTCAGCGTTCAAGACCCTTACAGGGCAACAGGTTACCATCGAGCTCAAGAATGATCTTGCGATCCAGGGCACACTCAAGAGCGTTGACCAGTGAGTAGCGCCTCAGTTTTAAGTTGATGCATTGCATTGCCTAAAGCCAGACCCGCATTGCTGACATCTATCGCCATTATGTCTCATCATCACTACTCTTCCGGCATCGACCTCTATTTGTGAATCTTCCGCCGTACTTACGCTCACCGCTATGGTGCTTGACTCATGACGACAGGTTCTTGAACTTCAAAATCGACAACATTCGCGTCCTTGATGAAGCAAAACATCCTCATATGGTTAGCAGTCAATCCTTCCGAACTCCTACCTCCATTCTATCCTGCTTCATGACCACCAACACTGACGCCCTGACTCACCCGTTCCGATGCTTTGCAATCCCCAGATGGCCGTCAAGTCAGCCTTCATCCGAGGCTCTGTCGTCCGATACGTTCATATCCCCGCCGCCGCCGTCGACACACAATTGCTTGAGGATGCAACAAGACGAGGTAAGTTACCCACACATTGCGCTGCGCACCATCTCAATTCTTTGTCATTAGCTGACGTCATATTGCCGTTCTCATCCTGTACGACTGCTCAACAGAGGCCGCATCGCAAGCTAAGCGATAGAAATCTCCATAACGACAAATCCAGCTGCTTCAGGTCAACTCTTGTATATTACTCGCATCGGACATATCACATTCTGTCCGACATCTCTGCATCGTGTTGAAGCATCGAAGAATTTCTGTGAACGACTGAGCTCAACGGTCGTCTCTAATTGACGGGAAAAGTTCAATACAAGGTTGCGCCTCAACAAAACCCAGACATGGCCGCTGACTCTTCATCCTACACTTCAAGAGCTTGGTGATAAGAAGCAGACAAAGACACTCAGAGAAGACGAAGATCAGACAATCGCAGACACAGCACAAACAGAAAAGGATAAGTTTTGACTTTCATGACATTCGGCAACGTTGAAAAGACAAACATCAATTCCATCGGTTTCCTTATAGGACCGGCGCGGAGGAGTCGATATTCAACCTCTCACCGTATCACAGGATTCGTCCTTGTCAAGTAGGAGGTACCTGCTACAAATCTTGAAGACCTCCATCGAAGAGGTAAGGAGAGGGATTCCTCGCATATGAGCATTCATCAACTACGCATTGAACCAGATTCGCAACGTGAACGGAAATACCGCGCATTATGCCGGCCAGCTGCCTTGATCCGACGAGTTGAAGATCGCGAAGAAAGGAATTTCTTGATGAAGGTCCCAGGACTTGCGGACTACGGGGGAAGCGTTGCCTACAATTGCAGTCGCTCGGCTGCTTTGCAGTCGAGTTTGAAAAGGACGGATCGACATCGACCGCCTTGAAACCAGCGGGAATGCACAAGCATCTCGCTTTAGTTCTCCGACGTGGCACGACCACGCCAGGATATACGAGCTTTCGTCACGAACGAAGCTTCTTTCAGTGGAGGAGCATGACCCCAACCACATTACTTTTGACGACCCATCGCGGGTGCGCTTACGAACTGCGTGAA
This sequence comes from Ustilago xerochloae, assembly GCA_928856705.1. Taxonomy (NCBI): domain Eukaryota; kingdom Fungi; phylum Basidiomycota; class Ustilaginomycetes; order Ustilaginales; family Ustilaginaceae; genus Ustilago; species Ustilago xerochloae. The sequence continues at coordinate 452,410 of CAKMXT010000015.1, forward strand.
GATGTCCGACATCGACGACGCTACTTTGCCCTAGACAGGGACTTTGGCTGTGCCTTCGACAGGACTTTGGCTGTGCCTTCGACAGGACTTTGGCTGTGCCTTCGACAGGGACTTGGCTTTGGGGATTGCAACCCCGCGGGCGCCCGATTGGCTCTGCACCTGTTTAACGACCAGCAACGCATGTGTTCTGGTCGGACCCTCCCCACCTCTCTGGTGGCGGCTTCCTCGTGAGCCCCAACCCAGTCGCTTGAGGATGACTCGAGGAGGATGAGGAAAAAGAGGAAAGGGAAGAAAGGTCGGTGTGAAGCGCTGGTATTTATCTCTTCTGCCCATCCCATTTTCGCTGAGTTTTGCAGCGCTAAGGGTCCTTAAGCACGCAGACACACGCAGCACAGCAGTTTAAAATTTTGAGCTCAAGAAGCGCGGGCCACTTTTCAGCGCAGCATCACATTACTGCTTCATTTCACATTCTAACGGCCACTGTGAAGTCACATTGTGGGCGAAAGCAGGCGAGGCTCCAGCTCGCGGCCGGCTTCATGGACTCGAGAGGAGAGGTTCAGACGCTTTGAGGCTGGACAAAGGGCCCAAGCTTGAGGTTGCGTGCTGCGGTTGAAAAGTGGCCCGCGCGCTGCGCGCAAAAGACCCTTGGCGCAGCAGGTCGCAGCATGGATAAATAACAGCGGGCCTCTCCGACCCTTCCTTCCTTTCCTTTCCTCTCCTCATCCAATTTTTTTTTTAGTATCCAGCCCGGCTCCTTAACTGGTGCAGGGTGAGGTGACGTCCTCTCCTTCGCAAGTCCTGCGGTGATCATCAAGAAATTCTTCTTTTGCGATCGTCTCTTCGCGATATCAAGGCAGCCGGTCTCTCCACTAGAGCGGTAGGTCCGATTACGTTGCGAATCTGGTCTCTCACGGAACGACGAATGCCCTCATGCAAAGGAAACTGCCCTTCTCTCTCGATGACCCTCAAGATTTGCAGCAGGTAAATCGTACTTGACAACGACGAATCCTGTGTTTGGTCAGAAGGTGCGATACCGCTCGTACATGTTGGTTCTCAAGACCGCCTTGTATTCCATGTTCGTTCCTCGACGTCACCGAATGTCATGAAAGTCAAAATCTATCTCTTGATGCCTGTGTTGTGCGGCTGTGTCTCCCTCTATCCCCCTTGAGCGTCTAGGTCTGCTTGTCGTGATCAAATCTACAAGGTTGGAAGAGGGACGGACCAGAGCGCCCTCTTTAGTCAGCCAACCTGCACCTTGAATTCATTCACAAACTCGTCCGCTTTTTCTGATGCACAGCTGAACAAAGGGCCCGACCTCGAGGAGATGTTTCTTCACAAAAGATGGTTGATACAAGTACAATAGGAGAAGCGAAGATGAGCCTCACGACTCTTGCTTCAATTCAGCAGCCGCTCTCTGTCCATTGCTACCACCGCTGCCGTTTCGCATTCCTAATTCAGTCTCTAATGCAGCTCTTGCCCTAGCGTCAACATTGACTACCTTCTGCATCCAATACTCCCCATACGTCGACTTGAGCGTCTCGTTCCTCTCTTCCGCTGTTCCTGTCAACTCTGCGTTCGGCGCGACGAAAGGTGGTAGCAGAGCATGCAAAGCACCTGTTACTTCATTGATGATGGGCTTCATTTGAATCACCCGCAGCTCACTCGCCTGCAGCTGCGAGGTGCGTTCATTCGAGTGCAGCACACCCGACTCCCACGATTGCATCCACTCGCCAAGCAGTCGGAGTGGGCACGCTGATGAAGTGGATTGCTCCGCCGAATCTGAGCCGTCACCGAGACGAGCGTTGAGTTGGGCAGAGTGGGAGAGCAGAACGCGGAAGCTGGCTTTGCCGAGACGACGTAGCGCCATAAGCGCACCGAGCTTCGTCCCAGGACTAGCACGGGGTTCTCGAGAAGCTGCCTCGCTGCGTCGTGCGGCAGAGTCTTGATCACTGCTTCCAGGGACAACACCTGTCATAAGAGCTTTCAATAGAGTGGCCACCACACGCGGCTTGAGTGTTGGGTACGATGCGCCGAAGGTATCGACTACATGTGTCAGTAGTGCCGAAGCATGTGCTCGCAGTGAGTAGGATGATGGACCTGCCGTGACAAGCGGCGTCTGAATTTCGTCAGAGCTGTGCAACTGACGGTGCAGCTCCGGTTCTGCTAGTGAGGATGTGAGCAAGATGGAAAGGATCGATGGCATCATTTGATGCAGATACGGCTCGATGAAGATATGCGGGTTGACCAGGATAGCGTGAATGGTGCTGAGCAGAACGCTGAGCATATGGTTGTCGGCAACACTGATCTGTCGACTCTCGCGGACGGCTGTGGATGCTGATGCGCCATCTGCATCGCTGTCTTCGGAAGGAGAGCGCAAGATGTCGATGACTTTGCTTCCAACGAATTGAATGAGGTATGGCACGAGTTGGTGCAGACCAGGATCGCCGCGAAGACTGGCGAGTGCTGCGTCGCGCACGTGGTTGCCAGAACCCTTCTGCGCGAAAGTCTTGAGCGGCTTGGCGAGGCTGACTGTGGGTCGTGGCGGAGTGACGATCTGGTCTTTCGGTGACCCGAGTGAATCCATTTGTACATCTTGGTCTTGTGCAGTCGTTGCAGGCGCTTGTGCTGGTGCCGGCGGCTCTTCGGCTTCCTCGTCGAGGTCTTCGTCTGCTTCTGGTGGAGGACTGACGATTGACTTTGTAAGCCTTTCGTAGTAAAGCTGCAATTCGCGTGACAGAATGTGCTTGACCAGCGGCTTGGCAATGGCCTGACCATCGCCGCCTGCGACTGTAACGGCTTTCGCTGCGGGAGCTGCAGCACCAGGCTGTGTCGATGTTGGACCCATGAAGCCCGAGGCACCCTTGGCTTCAGCGATTGCAATAGGTGACGGATTCTGTGGCACAGCCGGTTGGACACCTTCGATAGCAAGCCAATGAGCGCCCCATCCAACTCCTCGTCCAATGCCGATCTTTGGACCCGCCTCTAGAATTTTGTCAAAGTCGATCTCCTCGTCTTCTACATAGTGTAATGGGACCCCCGATGAAGTTTGTACGCGTCGGAAGGTGGGTCCTGCCGTATATCTTGATGGATTGCCCGCGCCTGAACGACCTGATGACGATGGAAGAAAGCCGTAGATGGGTTCGATGTTGCGAGCACGCAGAGCGGCATCAATGTCGGTCGTCTTGAGCTGGTCTCGCTTCGAATGTCGCATATACTTGGTGGCATCCTGAACGATCTCACGGATGCGATACTCGACGTCGGCTGCGAGTGCGGCAGCGACGCTCTCTTTCATACCGTTGATACCGACCGACTCGGCGACATCTCGAATCGTGTCAGTTGGATAAACCGAAGCGGGCACTCCGGCCAGAGATCCAAGCCCAATGCCTCCGCCAGCGCCTCCTGAGGACGCAGAGGACAGACCGATGCCAATGGACGATGCATTGTTAGATGAGCTGCCACCTGCAGCATTGGAGCCGCCTTTCGCTGAAGGGGCCATGATGTGTGATGAGGGTCTCGCGAGCTGAAAGTTTGGGCAGGGATCGCCCCGTGGTCACTTTGAGCAAGCTAGAGGCTGAATCGAGTCGGTACGGTGGTGATGTACCTGGTCTTGGGCAGAGTCTTGGCAGCCGATGCAATTGGTCGCGATAGAGGTCGTCTCGAATAGATTGAACGAGAGGAGTTGATGAAACGTTGAGAGAGGAGAAGGAAGCGCGGATTCGTCTTCGGAATTCGGCCATCCAGAAGACCCGCAACTCGGAAATTTTGGCGCGTGCTGCAGAGTCGCGTGTATGCCTTCGCAAGACGAGTGAGAAGGCTCGATGCAATCCACAACAGTTCAACAGCTCACCTCAGACAACTACTCTTTCACTCAAGCTTCCAAAGGGTGTTTGCTTTCACTTGCTGACGAAATTAGTTACTGGAAGAGTACAAATACAGAGGCGAGATACGAAACAGTGTGACGCAGTGAAAGAGGCTAGCCTGATGGTTCGCTGGACCACGCAGCTTGCAAAGAAGTCCACTTGAATGCTTTTGAAAGGAAGCGAGCGAACGACGAGATGTGTAGAGGTGTGTCTGTATCAAAGGTCATCAGGCTGGCCAGTAATATAGTCTGGGCTCTCTGCCGCCTTGTATTCAGCCATGAGCTCCGCGACCGTTTCTCTTGCTTCGTCGAACTCGGACAAGTCGTTGGCAAACATGGGTTCGCGCTTGTACATCTCCAAGAAAGCGCTCCTTTTTCGGAGCCTGTCGTACTGATCCACCATTCTCCGGAAGAGACTTGCGATACCAGTGTGATTGGCAAGCATGAGACCGCTGACGCGGTGCGAGCTGGGCACGTATGGGCTTCGCTTTGATAATGCGACCTGAATGGATGCGGGACCCCATGGAATAAAGCTGGCAAGATGGCGCTCGCGGATTCGCAGCAATGACTTGTGAACGTCTCTTGGGTCGACTTCGCCTTGAATGATGTTGAGAATCGAGACGTAGCAGCTTGACTTGGAAGCGCCTAGTGTGCTGACCATGCGGTTCTTGGGTTGGAGAAGACGACGCATGACATCGAGCACTGTGGTTTTCATAGTTGCCTTGCCGCTAGAGACGTTGTCAGAGGTGAAAGGTGTGTAGGATGTCATGAGGAAGTGCGCTCTTGGTGTTGGGATGAGCGAGGCAATCATGCCGACCAGGTCATTGTTCATGTAGCCGGGGAAGCGGAGTGTGGTGGTAGATGCACCCATGACCGTTGCTACGAGTTGGTTGGTCTGGCTGTAACTTGGATTTTGGAGGTGCAATCGATCCGCTGCGATCCTGCTGAGTGCTGCGTTGTCGAGGACAATGACGCTGTCGGCGTTATTCGTGAGACGCTTCATGGAGAGAAGCGAATTGTATGGCTGAACGACGACATCGGATGTCTCTTCTGAATTTGGGAAAACACTGTAGGTCTGGATGAGCTTCTTCGGGTAGGCATCGTTGAGTCTCTCGAGCAGGAAGGAGCCAAGACCGGAACCTGTACCACCTGCGATAGAGTGCATCAACATGAAGCCCTGTAAGAGAATAGTGAAGTTGGCTTTTGTCAGACATCTGTTGTAAACGACTCTGCCGTCCTGATGTCGCAGATGAACTTACCTCGAGACTGTCACTGCCGTCCGCTTCTCGATCGACCATCTCGATGAGCTCGTCTGCAATCTTCTCTCCTGCTGCATAGCCTTGTGCCCAGTTGTTACCCGCACCGCCTCCCGTTTTGCTGCTATAGATGTTTTCTGGGTTGTACAGGTTCTTGTATGGACCCGAGAGAATATTGTTGATTACCTGTGGTCAAATCATGGCAGCAAGATGTCGGAGATTGTCAGACTACGATCCGTCAAATGAGCTGATGGAGTCTATTCGAGGTATGCTTACTCTTGGTTCCAGATCTACAAGAATCGCTCGTGGGATATAGTGCTCGTCATCTGCCTGGTAGAAGAAGACGTCCTTACGGTCCCCGCCTTGCTCCTCGGCTGCGTACTCCTCCAATGTGCCGTCCTTTGCGATACCATGTTCACGGCACAGATGCTCCCAGAAATGCGACCCGATCTGGTTACTAGTGTGTTCGAAACGACAAGGAGATAAGAAGAAGAGAGAGGCGTCAGCTTGACTCTTATGTGAGATAGCACGAGAGCTGGACTTACCCGCACTGGCCGGCCTGAAGTGTGATGAGTTCCCTGGGCATGGTTTGTTTCCCCTTTGCGTGCTACCTTGACTAAGTAGCTGGTATATGAGATATGAAGTCGATCCTATCAGCGGCGCAATTTGCCGTTCGGTGTGAAAGCTCGAAGAGGTCGTAGGTATGAGCGAAGGAAGCGTAAGTGTTGCGTAATGAGGCGATTCGGGCGGATGACTCTGACAATCCGATAAAGTGATGAGGCGATGAGGCGGATGTTAGTCTAGGGCGAGATCGACTCAGCTGAGGTGGTCGCAGGTGTTGGTGAGATGGTGGGCACGATCATGTTGAGTTGACTGAGTGTTGGTTCCGCGAGATTTTGTGCTTGCCCTGCGTCTCTCACAATCCTCTCAGAGTGTGAGTGTTACTTCACGCGTCGCGCGGCACACTAAAGTCTATCGCCGATGGAGGCCAGTGATGCTGGCCGATAACGATCCACACAGCCAACTGAATAGGACAATTTGAAACAGCTGTGAAGCCACAAATCGTGATCGTAGCAGCAGACGGCGAAGCTGGGCGTTTGCGCCAGGCAACGCTACAGACGCACGAGAGAAAATTTCGAAATCCGAGAATTTTTTTCTGCGCTTTGGGAACTGAGCTTAAGCTCGAGGAAAGGAGAAAAAAAAAAGTGGAAGAATCGACTGCAGCCACAAGAAGAGATTTTTTGTTTTGTGGACTGTCCAATTTCCAAGGCAGCCGCTCGCCGCTCACTGCTGTTGCTGCTGTTGTTGCTGCTGCTAGTTGAGATGCAAGTCTTCGTTTGATGCTTCGTCTTCACCATCCTACCTTCTAACACATCTCGACCTTTTTGGCTCTCTTCACCTTTTCGTCGTCAATCTTTTACCGGATCAACGACTCTACTCGCGAATAAGGAGAAGTCACCCTCTCGTTCTTCTAGCAGGTCAACATCGTATCTGCTGTTTCCTACATCGAGTCTGCAATAGACTAACAACAACCTACATATCACATTATGGCTTTCGGTAAGCATCAACTCAACTCCATCGCTATAGCAATGATTTGTTGCTCTTCAGCGCTCTGACATCCATTAGTGGAAGCTCATACTGACCTCTCATCTTTCTTCATCCTTCATGGTCCGACTCGGCTTTGCACTTCAATTTGCATTCAACTCATTAGGTGATCGCGGAGGTCGTGGCGGCGGTGCCCGTGGAGGTGGACGTGGTGGCTTCGGCGGTGGACGAGGCGGTGCCGGTGGCGGACGTGGTGGCTTCGGTGGTGGTCGCGGCGGTGCAGCTGGTGGCCGAGGTGGTTTCGGCGGTGGACGTGGTGCTCCTGGTGGACGAGGTGGCGGACGTGGTGGTGGACGCGGCGCTCCCCGTGGCCGTGGTGCTCCCGGCGGCCGAGGTGGTCGTGGTGGAGGACGCGGCGGTGGAAAGCCCGGTGCCAGGGGTGGTTCCAACGTTATTGTCAAGCCTCACAGACACCCCGGTATCTTTGTCGCTGAGGGCAAGGAGATGCTCCTCGTTACCAAGAACATCGCTCCCGGCGAGTCCGTCTACGGTGAGAAGCGCATTTCCGTCGAGACACCCGGCGCTGGTGCCGACGGTACCACTGCCAAGACCGAATACCGTGTCTGGAACCCTTTCCGATCGAAGCTTGCTGCCGGTGTCCTCGGTGGTCTCGACAACATTCACATCGCACCAGGCAAGAAGGTTCTCTATCTCGGTGCTGCCAGCGGTACCTCGGTTTCGCACGTTGCTGATTTGGTAGGCCCAGAAGGTATCGTCTACGCCGTCGAGTTCTCGCACCGTTCCGGACGTGATCTCATCAACATGGCCAAGAAGCGTACCAACGTCATCCCCATCGTTGAGGATGCCCGTCACCCTCACAAGTACCGAATGCTCGTCGGCACCGTCGACGTCATCTTTGCCGACGTTGCCCAACCAGACCAGGCTCGTATCGTAGCACACAACGCCGAATCGTTCCTCAAGAACGAGGGTCACGCACTCATCTCGATCAAGGCCAGCTGTATCGACTCGACAGCACCAGCTGAGGCCGTTTTCGCCGCAGAGGTCAACAAGTTGAAAGGAATGAAGTTCAAGCCCAGAGAGCAGCTCACCTTGGAGCCATACGAGCGTGATCACGCCATGCTCGTCGCTCAGTACCAGCGTCACAAGGCATAGACGCTCTCTCGCTGCTCCACATCCGCTATTCTTTCGTTTCCTTTCTTCCGGTTCTGGTTCTGTAGTTATATCTAGCCTCGTTTCTATTCAACATGCTTTCTCATTCTGCATCACTCTCTTCGCAGCATCAGACTTGTGTCTCTCTGAGTTGGAGTTCATTATTTTCCCATTACAGTCCAAATCAAAGAATGAGAGTGTGAGTGGCTCCGCGTAGTTCCTCTACGCCATTGAGCAAGGGTCGTTCACTGCTGCGTGTTGGCGCCAGTGCCAGAGTTGCTACTGTTGGCTCGACTGGCAGCCCACGACTTCTGCCGCGCTGACAAGAAGGAGCCAAAGTTGCCGAGAGCGGCACGCACTTGGGTTCCTGCCTGAGCAGCAGCTTGACCAGCTGCATTCAAAGCTTCGTTGGCATTGAAACTGGCGGCATTTCCTTGTGGATCGCCTGTCGTAGTCCTACCGGATCTCGTCGTATGCTGTCCATCGGCATCAATCGCTTCACCTGTGATAGACCCGGATGCTCGCGTCGCTCCCGCTGTACTTGTTCCTGCTTGTTCCGCTGACGACGCTGCGGAGGCATCCCTCTGCCCAAAGAAGCCAAAGCCAGAGGCGAGGCCTCTGATGCCGCTTGCGCCAGTGGAAGCGCCACTGTCTCCAGCGACAGACTGTGTAGCTGCTGCGTGATCAGCACGGAACTTTGCGATGTCTTTGCCCAAGTTGTTGGCGAGACGGTACAGGTTGGCACCACCTGCCTGCAACGCGCTGCCGATCGCTTCGCGGGTTGGTGCGAGGTTCTCTTCTAGACGCAGATCGTGCAGACCTGCTGAGAGACGTAACCCAACATCTTCAATTGCGGATGTCTTGCCTTCACACGGATGCTTGTGGTCGACAATGTCAAACAGCATGGGGTCGGTGATCGAGTTCCACAATGAGAAGGCTTCGGTGGATCGAAGCGCAACGAGGAATCCGGCGCCGAAGCTGCTTGTTGTTGATGCATCAGGCGCCTGGATGGCCACCTGCTCAGCATCGCTCTTGGCCAAGAAGTCAGCGTACTTGGTCGAAGAGAGCATGGCGCAGATGTAGTCCTCGAAGCGGATGCGCAGATAGTCGTCGCTGCCATGGAAACCCATGGACGTGGGTCGTGTCGGATCTGCTGGATTCCAAGTCTCGGTGACAGATGAGATAACTTCGTCCATCCACTTGCGGTCCTCGGGTGTCAAGTTGACGATCTGGTGCAACTTAGGATCTGTAAACTCGAGATGAGCATGCTCAAGATCGACAATGACGTCGATCTTGCAATCTCGCTGCTGCTTGAAGATGCTGTTGCTGGTACCAACCAGCCACGTTCGCGACTTGAGCAGATCAATCTGTTGCAACGGACAGTAAGGTTGAAAGAAGGCATCCTCGCCAAAGATATCAAGAGGCATGCCGAGGAACTTGAGCAGACTCTTTCGATCAGATGATCGGAGACTATCGGCTTTCTCAACATGAGCTGCGCGTCGATGAAGCTTGGGATCACCCGCATCCTGCAAGCTGAGAAGCAGACCGGGTATGAGAGATACGAGCGAATATTGATAGTTGCAGAGCTGCTCGACGGGATAGCCAAAGAACATGACTCGGCGTTGCAATAGCAGCAATTTGACGAGCATAAGTGTCTTGAAGCGCCACTTGTGAACCAGCTCTCGTAATGAAGTGCCCATATACATGACCGTCTCTCGATCTTCGGACATACCGCCGCTCTGCAGGCCAATCTCTAGTGTCGAATGGAAGTCGACCAGAATATCGACATCCGCCAAATCACCCTGAGCAAAGAAGGCGCGGGTCACGATACCAAGCTTTTCTCGTATCGGGCCGAAGACGGGCTCTTTGGCCAACACCACGATGGCCTTCTGGACAGTGCTTCTTGTGACCTCGGCACCCTTCTTGAGCAATGCGTCCGCTGCAATCTGACGGTTGCAAGAGATACCAAAAATGGTCGAATCGGAGAGCTTTGGGCAATGCAAGTGGAAGTAGCAGAAGTCTTCATCGGAAAGATGGCTACCATCTGGAAGGGCGAGGAACGGCAGGGATTTGACGAGATCTTCGTCCTCTTGCAGTTCGGCTGGGTACGTGTATTCAACTTGTGGACCGACAAGGTGGTTGAAGTCAACCACCGCGATACCAAGAATGACGGGTCCTTGTTTGTCTGCTGTCGCGGTGGGTCCTTTGCTTCCTTCCGGCTGCTTAGAAGCTGCCGCAGCAGCAGCTTCACGTTCTGAAGCGAGGGCTGCCTTAATCTCTGGAATCGACATCGATGGCGGTATCTTGGATGGTGATGATGGGCTCAGTGGGATCACTTCTACTGGCGCATCTTCTTCCGTTGTGTCCGCTTCGGTAGCTACAGTGACTGGTTCGGACGACGATATGCTCTCCTTTGTCGCTTCTGTTGCTTGCTGTCCATCCTCATGTGCTATGGGAGCAGCGTTTTGGACTTGGGCCTCTTCCGCTGTCTGTTCTGTGCTTTGTGGTGCGTCCGGTAGAATGGATGAGGTCTCTGTTGCTTCGGAAGTTTTGAGCGATGCAGTTTCGCCCACGTCTGTCGCTGCCGAGGCAGTATTGTGTTCGTCCGAAGAGCTCATGTCGATGAAAGCAGCCGACTTCGAGCTGAGGACGATACCCGGATTCGTGAACTCGGCAGGAAATGGCGTAAAACCAGCTCAAGCTCCAGGTCTGTTCCGGCTCCGAGTGTGAGGAGATGAGAATGGCACGAAGATGGACGGGCTGTTGGATACGCTATTGAGCTCGATCGAAGATTGATTAGGAAGATCCGTGGATGAAGGTGGGTGAGTTAAGATGAATCGAAGTGTTGTGTGTTGGTCAAAGAAGCCGTTGCAAAGCTGCAGTCGGGCTTCCAAAAGTAACTACACATCCAAAAGTCACGTTCAGCCGTGCCGTTGCCGTTGCTGCTGCTGCTGCCACTGCTTCTCTGAAAAGGATCTGCAGGGTCGCAGCCAGGCAGATCCTTAACTTAACGCGAAGACACGAAGAAGCCCAAATTTTAGGCTGTCAAACCTCCACCCTAAAGCGCACGCACGGACTTGAGCGTTCCTAGCTCCTCGATCTTCCTCACCATCATTGCGTTTCAAGCAAATAGACAGCGTAGAGCACATGCTATCGCGGTGGAGCAAAGGAGCTCAAGGTGTACGAGCTGGAGCTGGCTGCAACGATTGGACTGTGGCATCCCTGATCATTCTCGTTAGCAAACGCTGAGGTAGAGCCATCTGGACCGCCGACACCCTTACGAACTCACTCACATCGAAGTCTCTCATCGGATCTTCCGAATCAACTCAATCAGCAGAGCTGGAATCTCTCACTTTTGCTCAGCTGTGAGGTGCACGCGAGGATTGTGGCGAGAGTGAGTTCTTCGATTTGTCCCTGCTCAGTCTTCATGATGCGGACGGGAAACTTGGCACATGCGGTTACGGTTTTGGGAACTCTGAGCTCAACCATCACTACGCCCTCTTTAGCAACTCGTGACTAAGCTCGATTCCGCTGTCTCGCTCAATCAGTCACTCTTTCGCTGGCAGAAGAAGTTGGCCTAAGTAGAGAACGAGAATGGATCCAACGCCATCATCATCGAGATGCTCCTCCTCATCATCCGCTTCGCCCTTCACGGAGCAAGGTCCTGGTTCTGAAACTCCCAGCAGCATTTCCGACGTCTCCAGAGATACCCTTATCAAGCGAACATCTCCTCTTCGAAGACCATCAAGCGCTTCACGGCGCTCAGGGCTATCCAGACCATTTCGTTCTCCCCTCAAATCAAGTTCATCTCAACAAAGCATGGATCCAGACGAACCCCAAACCTCACAGTCAGGCGCGCGTACTCCGCTTTCTCGGTCCACTTCGACTAGTATCAGGAGAGAGCGACAGCCGCTAGAGACAAGGCTCATCCTCCTACGGCAGGCTAGCAAGTGCTTGAAGGAAGATGCCTTCAATGCTCTTCCAAAAGAGATTGCAAAATGGCGAGAGGCTGGTCAGCTTGCTGCGCAAGACCTCTGGAGGATGACGGGCGCAGAAGGTGGAAACTGGTCGACGTTCGGCGGTGCTGCTGGTGTTGGCGACTATGGTCTTGAATCTCCCCCTTCCACCTTCGCCGACGGCTCCAATCACTCTCGGAAGCGCAAGGCCGATGATTCGCAAGAGGCAGCCGAGCCACCGATACTGACACGGAGGTCCCACATCAGCTCGCCTGGAGCCGAAGAGCAAGCTGCCGCACTGCGGTCTCTGGAGGATCCTGTTCGACGGATTCGAGAGGACGACAGCCAAGGCTCACACTCTCAGACCTCGCTTCCAGAAGTATCCGAACTATTGCGTCGTTCACAATCTATCGTCGGTTCTATTTCCACGCCAAGACAACAAGAGAGCTTGTCAGGAACACAAATAGAAGAGACGCAGACATCTTCGGCGATTCCAACAGGCAGCATGGGCATTGAACGAAAGTGGAACATTGGCAGTATGCTTGACATGCTTGGTGCCGACAAGTCGACACTCGCCTGGGATGCAGACCAGGAAGACTTTCGCGATCCCACCACCGATACCGCCAGACGCGAAGATTGATACCACGCTCTCAAACACAGCTGGACTGCAAGGCAGCACTCTGTCATCTCGAGCACGAAAGCGAAATCATATTAATAAAGAGCATCGTTCGACATAAGGCCAAACTGAAACGAATTGCAAAGCATGCACAGGGTTGAGAAGATTATAAGAGGTGTTTGGTGGTGAGGACGAGCTCAAGCGCAGGAACGAATGCCGAAAAGCTGTGGTCGAATCGCGCGAGCTGATCACATGAAGAGAAGAATTCATGTGGAAGCCGTACGCTTAGCAGAACTGCACGACCCAGTTGGTGAAAGTGGCAGGACAGCTGTGGTTTGGCTTGACCGTGCTGCTTCCTACCCTGCTTGCGGTCAACAGACCACTGTTGGTCTTGTATGCATCCGCACAGTCTTTGCTGTTGCAGTATGCTGCTGTGCAGTAACCTTCATACTGTCTGCCCATCAATTGAATGTACATTCCCACATTGAATCCGTCAGCGACCGAAATATCGTAGTCGCCGCTAGCCAGATCCACTTCAGCCTGCGTCGCGCCCTTGCCGGTCTTCACGTCAGCTTGACGAAGCGGAGAGAAGATTTTGCCTCGGTAGTCGTCAGAGTAGAATGAGAACGATTTGGATTTGCCAGACTTAATGACGGGCCATGAGTCTCGTCCTGGAAGGGCGGGGAGGAAGACAGGTGCAAACTCGTGTTTGCATTTGTTGTAGACGGTAAAGGTGATCTTGGAGCTGCGAGAGTCGATCGAAGCTGAGGCAGCGGCGACGACCAAGGTAGCAACCGTGAGGAGAGTGCGGAAGATGGCAACCATGGCTGTGTTTGCTACTAGATGCGTTGATGATGAGGAGTGGAAGAAGAGGAGGAAGGTAGCAGATAGGAAAGAAGGTGTGAGACGTGCAAAAACTTGTCGAGTAAGATCAGCCAGCGGAGGGGTCTAGATATAAATGACTGGCTCGGCGGAAGATGCACCTTTGCACAAGAGGAGAGGCCGCAACATGACACATGCTCATTGCCTGACCACTTTGTAACGCCGTGACGATTGATTCCGCTCGAATGGCGCTGGTCCTTCGAGCTCCGCTGCACCTGCAGAGAATTCTGATCCTCTTCCTCCCTTCGATCTTTCAATATCTGAACAAGGAAACTTCATCTCTTTCGGCAAGACCGCCGGTCTCGGTAGGCCTCTCTATACCGAGGCTTGAGCCAAGGCGACACTGTTTGCCAGGCAGCCTCTTACTTCACCAGCAGCCAACTTCATTGAATAGCACTGGTGCCACAGAGGGCCTGTATTCTCAACTATTTGCAAGCAACCGGGGGCCTGCTTCCGCTACGGCAGGAAAACCATTTGCTCTTGCTCATGATTCGCGGTTGCGAAGTGGGAATACTATCATAGTGGAGCAAGTTGAACCGAGAAACAAAAGATGCACCAGGCGCGGCAGCAACGGGATCAGCTTGCTTAACTGGACCGGGCAAAAGCGATGATGCGAAGCGGATGCAAAGCGGACCAGCTGACGCCGAGAGGTGATGGCTTGGCGGACAAGGCGGCTGCGTCTCACTTTGTTCCATCACCTCCTCTTGTCTGCGACTCATTGTGAGACATTGACGATCCTTCGCGTCCTCCTCTTTCATCATCGTTCATTTTCATACCTTATTAGCCACCGCCTCTCGGGTCAAATCAGGAGTTCCGACGTCGTTGTTATAAAGAGTATGAGGTTTGGGATTCGAGCTCAAGGTTGACATCAGGACTCAACCTCGGTGAGGAGTTCGCCGTCCAACGCCAAAAGAGTTGCTATCTGTTACAGTACGTCAACGGAGAAGCTACCGGAAAAGGGCGAGCAGAGCAAAGCTAGCGCCAACGATGCGAGAATCATGCAGTCGGACGTCAAAATTCATGCTTAAGCGAGGGTTCGAACGCTGCGTTCATTTTCGCATTCGGTCACACAGCGCGAAGCGAAGCTGTCGCGTTTCGCGTTGAGTATGAGTTAGCCTCTCCTTTGACCCTCTTCGGACATCTCTTCAGTCAATGCTACAACTACAGGCAGCGACGAATGAAATGTGATCATCACTCAATCTGAGTAGCTTTCCTGAGCGATGCTGATTGGCGATGTGGTTGCTCTGACTTGTGTTGCAGTGAAGCAGGCGCTGAAATGAGCCAGAGGTTGCGGATACCAATCGGGAGCAGCCTTTGCATCTCACTGGGACCGGTCAGCTCACCTTCGGAATCAGTGAATGGGGACAACCTCGATTAGCCTGCGAGTGTGTCCGACGGACAGGCGACTGGCTGCTCAGAAGTGTGGCAGTTGCGTAGACATATCGGCTCCCGATGAGCTAGAGTCACCCAGGCCGTAAAGGCTGTGCCACTGATCGTCTGTATGATCAACATCATGCTCTTGAGCGAAAGATCCGGCGCTTATCGAGATTAACCTCATGAAATCTTCATCCAACAAGCTGGCAATCCGAGTTCATCGTTCCTGCCAGTTGACAACCTTAAATCTCGTTGATGTCCCAATTTTGTGAAGCCAGACCTGGAGTTAGAATAGTCTAACATGGCAACCAAGATCTGTCATAGCTGCAATGGATTCCTAGGATACCAAGCAACAATAAAAAATTGGCGAAAGACTCGATACGACCTTCGAGAGCATGTCAAAGGGTGCTGTAACAAGGCTCGACGTGGCCACGTGGGAGTCGTTTTTCAAACGTTGTGCGATGTGGTCAAACTAACATCTTTCAATTCTGGGCTCCGGAAGACACGCCTCTCAGCGCGGGACGCGTCCAAATTTTGGCAGGGTCTCGCTGCGAGCAGCTCTCGAATACTCATGGTGTTGGTCTCTAGCATTCTCAGACCACCTTCTCAAACATCACCACTTCCATCGAGCTTCCCTGCGTCCCATACTTCAGCACATATATACCCTGCAGCTCGAAATCAGCGCAAATCTCTCGACTCCTTTCGGCATCCGATCTAGTCTCGCACCGCAAGCAGCGCAGACGTTCCCGCCGTCACAGTTGGCCAACACTGCACACCACGAAGCTCCTCCATCGTCCCCACAACTACACCAGCACAATTAGAACAGACAATAATGACAGTGTCACCGCTTGATGCGCTCCTAGCGACCTTTGACCGGCACATCGACTCCCGGTCAGCTGCGGCTGCCTCGGCCTCCACCATTGCAGGTCCCTCCTCGCTAAATATCAGACGCAATGAGCTTCGCAACCTGATCGCACCCGCCGCCTCTTCCTCGTCTCAGATCGCTTCCAATTCTCATCAACTGTCACCGCTCGAACGAGCCATCTACTACGAAGTAGAGAATCGACGAACCACACTCCAGCGCAAACAAAGAGAGTTGGAGTTCTGGGAGGCGTACGAGAATGAACTAGCAGATCAACCGATGAAGATGCCCACGAGCACAGCGGCACTCGAGCGACAGATCGCGGAGAAGAAGGAGAGGCTGAGAGAGCTGGAAGGTCAGAGCAAATTGAGGCTCGAGACTGCAAGAGCGTTGGAAGCCAGTGCTGTGATCCAAAAGGTTCTTTCTGGTACTTCGCCATCGGCTAGGAGCAAGGGTGAGAAGGAAGAAGGGAAGAAGGAGAGGTATGCGTCGACGAGAGACCTGTTAGAAGTGAGAGACGATCAAGCCTTGGAGTTTCTGAAGACCTTCAACCAGATCAGAGACATCAAGAAGGAAAGAGTTGAAGTCAAGGCGCGGATTCGAGGTACGTGCACGCTGCGGCTGGATTTCTTCGGTCTCAAGAAACTGACTTTGAGCTATGTTTGATGATGACGACAGACCAACGATCGGAAACGCTACGACTGTTGGAGACAATCAAGACCATCAAGGCCGACATTCGCAATCGCCAGCTCCACCCTTCAGGGTCAGCAACACAAACACAAGACTCGGACGCATCACAAGACATTGCAATTGTACAGAAGGTCCAGCAGATGCAAAGAGAGATCAATGAGGCGAGAAGCAAGAAGGAGCTCGTCAAGGGTATTCTCAGGGTAAGTACACACACTCTCTCCTTATTTCCACCTTAATGATTTCTGAGCTAACATTGAACACGTTTGTGATTGTTGGGTAACAGGGCCTGATTCTGGAGTCGGGACGTGACTGGACAAAGAGTGCGTCGACAAGAGCATTGATGTTGTCGTTAGACGACGAAGATGATGCTTCAGGCGATGCGTTCAGTGAGGAAGAGGAGGAAGAAGGAGATGAGGCGGACGATGAGGACGAGGAAGATGAAGAAGAGATATACGAGGATGTGGAAGGTTTGGAGGAAGCGTAGGCTTGTTCTCATCATATACCAAACAATGCCAATTGCATTTGAACGTTGCAGGCTTCGGGACTGTGCCGGCATCACGCCTCGAATACGTGCGTTGAGCAACAGGCAGACTGCCATAGACCCGGACTGTATGGGTTGTCTCTCCGGGCCTGTTGAGAGACTGTGAGGGCATCATATGGCAACGATGTCAACGTGTTGTACGGTGTACGCTATGTATGAAGCTCTGACGTTGCTGTGGTAGTGCGAAGACGTCAACGAGGAATCCGTGCGCGCTTTGTGGCAGCATCTGAGGGATCACTGGCCAAGAGGAAGAGCTTAAAGAGACTCGTCCTTCGGGGCGACCGCTGACAGGCGTAGAACAAGTCACCAGTCGCGGCCCGAGGGTTCGGCACATTAGCGTCTCTGCGAGTCTTCCCTCCTAGGAAGCATGCATAGTAATCACATTGGCTGGATTAGTTTTGCCCACTGCCGTCTTGCACCCATCACATGCAAGCGGATCGGCCCATTGTTTCATGCATTTGCGTCGCCCCTGATCTGAACACACTACTGTGCGTCAGGTTGCCCCAACGAGCTCTAAATCCACAAGCTTCATTGCTGTTCCGACGCTACTGTAGCTTGCCGGCGAAGTGAGTAGCATCTGTTCGGCACCGACACACCCCGAAACTACTTCCACGAGTCTGTGGCGTTGATCAGCATGGATTCCATTAAGATCTGAGCTCAACGTGGCATGTGAGTTGACCGGCAAACAGTGGCAGTGGCAGTGAGCGGAGAAAATTGAGGTGGCATTTGACGATCCCCTTTCCTCTTTTCTTGACAGCTGCTTCGCTTGTTTCCCGTCTTCTTGAGGGAAGCAAGGCCAACAGGCGAAAGAAGGAAGCGGTGCAAGGTTCTAGGCCAATGCCTGCCGACATGCAGCACAAGAGAGAGAGAAAGAGAATGGGTTGCAGCCTCTGTCAAATTTGTATCGAATTTTTCCGGTGACGGAGCTCTGTTTGTATTCGAGCCGAGCAAGTGTCCAACTCGTATGACACCGTGATTGCTGCTGCTGCTCCTTCTGCCGCTGTGTGATTGAGTGACCCCGTGTCTCAGGTCGTCACAGCAGAGTTGAGAGTGTTTGAGTGTGGCAAGTGATTGCGAGATTACAGGCAGCAGCTCCACACTGTTATCATTCAAAAAAAACAAAACCAAGGCAGCAGATCGGCACAAAGCTGAAAAATCGCTCAAATTCACAAGAGAAAAGACAACAACGATTTCACACCGAAAAGCTGCACTGCCGTCGGCTGCCCCGAAATTAACTCTCTCGAATTTGTGTCATTTTTGGCAGGCTCTTGGCTCTGTGTCTTGGCTGCTGAGTTGTTCTTTTGGCTGGATGGCCTGCAAGTCTGACTTTCGACACAGCTCTGTTTCTTTGGCTTGGCTCAACTGCTTGCCTGCCTGTGTGTCGTTGTGTGCTCGTCTGCTCCTCTCTCCAAAGGACACACATCCTTTCATGCCTGCCGAGCCTTGGCATCCTCTTCCCCACCTTACACTCTCACCATCCATACACATCATTCCCTACATCAACAGCCGCATCACCACCATCCATCATCAAAGGTGCCTCTGGCTGTTCGCTTCGCCACCGTCACCACCATCATCGCCAGATCTGTCCGTATTCTCTTCGACGCATCATCAAAACAGTTGACGACGGTGATCACATCCACCTATACTGTCTGCTCGATCTACTTTCGAACACTCTCTCACTCTCACATTACATCAACGCAAGGTCGATTCGAGTCGTCTTGGACCCACAATATCAGCAATCTCGTCCAGCATCTCGCTATCTGTCGTTTTAGCAAACTCGTTCCAGAGTTGCCCAGAAAAGACATGCTAGACCATGTTGATACACGCCTCTGAAGCAGAGACGCTCAACTCGATCCGCTTAGCGCTCGAGCGTGACGAGCAGCAGATTCGTGTCAATGATAGCACCGGCGAAGTCTACGATATCACCATCTCCCGGTCCGCTCCATATGCCTCACCTGTCGTCTCACGTTCCGTCACGCCCAGCAACGCCAACGACCCCACCTTCTCTGGTGCCAATGGGCTCACATCCACCACCTCGGCAGGTCATCGCATCCTGCGACTACCACAGCTCGTAAGCAAGCGCGCACACGGCAATCATCATGCTTTGCAGCAGCCTGCCATCGTTGAGTCTCCCACCAAGTCCGACCGGCCTCTCCCCGACATCTCTGAGCTTGGCCAAGGACGTACTCGTCAGCAGAACACCAATGGTACTCTCAATGGTAACGGCACTAATGGTGACATCGCGCCCGGCTCAATAGGTCATCAGGATGCAGCGCTCAAGTCACAATCTAGTTTCACCGCACCCACACGGCATCATCCCTTCTTGAGCGAGCTACCACCATCACCTCCTCTCGAGGCCGACTACGTCACTGGTCACGACTCACGCAATGGTCTCATGAGCACTGTCACCAATGGGACATCAACGCAGGTTCCTGTCTACCCTGGCAATGCCTCTACCACATCCAACACCTCTGCAGACGATCGTGGCGAGGGAAGCTCTGCGGCTGCTCCTCCTCCTCTCCAGACAAAGGCACCAGTGGCTCGCCGTGCTTACACTGCCGACTCCACGCACATCCTTGGCGCTTCGCCGACAGCATCCAAGGTCACTCCTACCCCGGCAGCCTTCGTCGACGAGCCTGCGCCGATCGAAGGTGCTGCCAGTACCCCATCCACATCGCAGCAACAGCAATCACATCCTGGCATGGGCGCTTACCGACCACCTTTCAAGCCAAAAGATCGACGCAATGCTTCCAACGCATCCACAGCCAGCACCGCATATCGCACCGCGTCCTCTCATGGCGGCGTGTCTGACGAAGATGACGATGCTTCCATGACACAGCGACGCTTCGCTTCATACGGCTCGGCATCATCACATCTCGCTAATGGAGTCAATCCCGCACCCGCAATCCGCCTCACCCATGATGCCTCGCCGTATCATCACGACCCTTCACAAAGCGCTGAAGCTGGACCGTCGCAGATTCCACAAGCCAACGGAGACTTGTCAGGACCACCCAACGGCATTCCGCCTCGACAGCACATGGCACGTCGCAACACCACAGGCTCGTCATTGCAAGGGCGTCGATCCCAATCTGGCAACAGCTTGACACAGTCGGTCCGCCGATCCAGTCGAGATCGTGACCCTAACTCCCAGTCGGCAGGTCAACCATGGCTTTCTGATTCTCTCAACTCGCCAACTATAGCCGATGGACCTGCACATGCTCTTCGCACCGGAGATGCTGCTTTCGATGAAGAGGCGGCCAAACATGCCGAGCAGTTGCGAAGGGACCGTCGCTATAAGGAGCAGAAAGCACGAGACGCTGCGGCTGAAGGCTCCGCTGGTGACAAGGATGCAGCAGCTGGTGGGGCAGTGGCTGGTGCTGGCGGTGTTGTCGGTGTTCTGACTCGCTCAAAGACCGGTCGAGACTGGCTCAATGTCAACCCCAAAGACAAAGAGCGCACCGACCGTGACCAACAGCGTGACGAGGATGCCGAGCCCAAGGTGCTCGTTGGCAACCTCATCGGTGAAGGTCACGCCAACTACGTGCTCATGTACAACATGCTCACCGGTATCCGCATCGGTGTCTCGAGATGCCAAGCTAAGATGAAGCGTCCTTTGTGTGATGCCGACTTCACCGCCAAGCACAAATTCACCTTCGATATCATTGGACGAGAGTTGACACCGACGGCCAAGTACGACTTCAAGTTCAAGGACTATGCTCCTTGGGTCTTCCGAGAGCTGCGTGAACACTTCCACCTGGATGCAGCCGACTATCTGCTGTCGCTCACCTCAAAGTATATTCTCAGCGAGTTAGGCTCTCCAGGCAAAAGTGGCTCGTTCTTTTACTTTTCGCGCGACTACCGCTTCATCATCAAAACCATCCGACACTCGGAGCACAAGTTTTTACTGCGCATCCTCAAAGACTACCATGAACATGTCAAGGCCAACCCGCATACATTGTTGAGTCGCTTCTACGGTTTGCACCGAGTCAAGTTACCCGGAGGCCGCAAGATCCACTTCGTTATCATGAACAACCTCTTTCCACCTCACCGCGACATTCACGAGACCTACGACCTCAAAGGTTCGTCCATCGGACGTGAATATCCAGAGGAGAAGGCGGCGACCAAGTCGGGTGCAGTACTCAAGGATCTGAATTGGCTCAAGCGCGGGCGCGAGATCGAGTTGGGTCCAGAGAAGCGAGCCTTGTTCGAAGCGCAGCTGCGAAGCGATGTTGCCTTGATGCAGCGACTCAACATCATGGACTACTCGCTCCTGATCGGATTGCATGACATGCGTCGTGGCAATAAAGACAATCTGCGACAGGACAATCTGCGCGTCTTCCAGCCCGAGACCAAGGAGCTGAAGCGTCAGCCTACCCAAGTCAAGCGACCTGCAGGATCTGGCAGCGAGCAGGACGCATCAGCATTGCGCCAAGCCGTGCGTCGCTCTGACCCCAAGGCGCTCAACGCACAGCAGGTCACCAAACTTCCCGACCGCGATGTGAGCGAACGTCGTCATTTCCTCTTCTACCAGGACGAAGGTGGATTCCGATCGACGGATGAGCACAATCAGCCCGGCCACATGATCTACTACCTTGGCGTCATCGATCTGTTCACGCCCTACACTTCCATCAAGCGCGGCGAGACGATCTGGAAGGGTCTGACGCAGAACCGACACATGATTAGTTCAGTGCCTCCCAAGGAGTACGGTCAGCGCTTCTTTGACTTCCTCTGCAGTGTCATCACTGGCGGCGACAAGAGCCGAAGACCAAAGATGTGGGGCTTCACTGACCAGGATGTCAAGAAAGCAAAGGGTGCAAAAGCTAAAGGCAAGGATGTCCAGGATGAGAAGGCTATCTCGAAGCAACAGTAGTAGCGCTCTTTTCACGACAGTGGCAAAGTCGCAGGTTCTTCCTCGTGCGTTCACGAAGTCAAGTATTGCTAGTGCTCTACTTGGGCTTCAAAATTACCACTCCTTCACGGTCCTCATCGTCAAATACTCACGCTCGTTTATACTGTAGCCACTCCCTGGACGCTCTCTGTCGTCTTTTACTCGCATTTCACATATATATAACAACCACATTCGTTTGCATTAGCATTTGTTACCATTCAAGGGCTCTCATTGGGAATACCATGCGATTCCATATCTTTATTCTGGCATGAGTTGTGCAGTCTGTGAAGATATGTCTGTGCGGGGAAAGCTGTCTATCACAAAGAAGGGTCGCGTGCCTCCGTCGCGTAAGGAAGTTAGGGTCGCTTTGCCTGTCCCGTGCCTTATTTTTGGGCTTGGCGGCATAGAGTGGAGGGAAGCAGCGCACGCTCAAGAATCGTGCATGTAACTTTTGGTTCGAACAACACTTGACGTCTTAGACAACCATCATCATCATCATAACAACAGCAGGCTCGTCATCATGCACTGGAGGTGAGGCTCCGCGCGTCCTCTGTATCTTTCCGACAGCTTCACCAGCGCGGGCGCACCACATCCCACATACAGTAGAAGCAGCCAGCATTCGTTCCGGCTCGCACGGGCGGTCGGTCGTACGAAGACAGGCCCATAGACGCAGCGACTCCGCAACTTGCTCATTCATAGACGGCGGCATCTCGCTGCTTGAAACAACCACTAGGAACCATGCCGAACAAAACATCGACTCGCCAATCATCTCGACCAGACGGTCCCTCAACTTCGAACTCGGCCTCCACCTTCTCCCCCACACTTCAACGTCTTCGATCATCCGAAGCAGCTTCCACCCTTCAATCCTCTGCAGTCGCCGCCATCGGTTCCATTCGCACTCTCGCTTCTATCTCTTCTTCGTCGACCTCTCTTCATCCCATTACCCCGAAGAGAGCGATCAAAGTCGTTCTCATCGGTGATGGCGGCTCAGGCAAAACCTCTCTCCGGAATCGTTTCTTGACCAACACTTTCTTCCCATCCTACCGAGCTACAATTGGAGCTGATTTTATCACCAAAACTCTGCCACTCGACCCATCAGATCCAGAAGGACAAAAAGCGACATTGCAAATATGGGATACGGCAGGACAAGAAAGATTTCAGAGCTTAGGATCGGCGTTTTATCGAGGTGCGGATGCGGTGGTGATTGCTTTTGATGCGAGTCAAGGAGTGGAGAGGATGGAGGAGGTGAGGGAGAGGGTCAAGAGATGGTACGAGGTGTTTTTGGAGAAAGGAAACGGACCAGAAGGGGAGGAGGAGAGGAAGACATTCTGTTGGATCTGTGTGGCATGTAAATCTGATTTGTTACCGGAGGTGGGGGGCAAAGGCAGCGGATTGGATAGAGACGAGGTGTGGAAGATGTTAGATGGATTGGTTGAGAGAAGGGAAGGGCAGCCAGATTGGGGAATTGACCGAGGACAACAAGGAGTAAGGGCGAGCGGAGCAGAGGAACCAGTAGATCCAGAGGAGGTGTTGAGTAGACCTGATCCGAATGCGACCTCCGAGAGTCCATCGACAAGCAGCTTGCAAGCGGCAAGAGCTGAACAAGAGCTAGGGCAAGCAAGGACACCGATATCGATGAAAACATCAGGCAATGGCGATGCTTCACCGACACCTGCGAATGCAAAGAAGAGCAACAACTATCGACTCTCACGAAAATCTCTTTCGTCCATGGCGGCAGCAGCACGAGAAGGCGATACAGAAGAAGCTGCACAGCCAACAAACGGCAACAGCACTGTCAAGACGCTGTATACAACTCCTTATAATACGATGACCAATGTACCAGAGTTGAGTAGCTCGCCCACAGCCAAGTCGGATCTCACGCCCAAGCAGGATGGATCAATAGCCTCTGAAAAAAGGAAAGGAGAAAGAAGTAGTGGGTTCTTGTCAAGTTGGATGTCAAAGTCCAAGTCGAAAGCATCTGCCTCTTCATCTCAGCCGAACGGATCGCGGGGGGCCAAGGGGCATAACAAACGACAATCAATAAAGAGCATTGAGGTATTCCATCTGAGTGATCAAGAAGGCGAGTCTGATGCGGATCAAGAGGAGAGACGCTTTGCTTTCCCTTCTTCAGTCAAGACTCCACCTCCAAAAAGCGTTGCGAGCAATAGTACCTTGGGATTGGGAGGTAAGAGCACAAGGGAAAGAGTAGATTCAACAATGAGCTTGAACGCTCCTTCTGTATATCACACTCCTCGAAGTAGTACTATTTTCAGTGCTAGTCCTACACCTCGTACCACTTTAGGGCTTACGCGGGAGGAAGTTCGGAATGGAAGAGATGATGGAAGTATCGAATCTGGCAAAGCAGAGCAATCATTAGGTTCAAGTTTGAAAATGAATCATTCGTTCGCACCATCAGAAACATCCGTAACAAAGCAGCTTAAACATAAACCATCGATAGCTTCATCCTCTACTGGATCTGTTATCACACTCAAACCCCAAAATACCACCTCCTCTCGCAGTCGAGGCACCTCAACCCAAAACCATCCTATACTTCGAGCACCTAAATCTATCAATGACCTTTTTCAACCCCAACCTCCTACTACTTCTTCAACATCACCACCACCACCACCGAAAACACCTTCAACAATCTCTCTCCCTCCTCTTCCTCCACCTCCTATACCACCTCCCAATCCATCAGCAATAGTAAAACCAGAAGAATCGATGGAATTAGAACAAGGATTCACCTTATTCTATACCTCGGCTAAAACAGGACACAATATAGATAGAATGTTTACACACATCTTAAATCGAGTTACACTTCTACAAACCTATCAAGAATCAAAATTACATCTAGGTGAAACAGAACAACAAAGACAAGAAAGAGAATTAAGAGAACAAGAATTAATCAAAAGAACAATCAGATTAGCAAGTGGTAAAAATCCTGATCAAAGATGGTTTTCTGGTTGTTGTTGAATCCCTATTTTTCTCTCTCTCTCTCTCTCTCTCTCTCTCTCTCTCTCTCTCTCTCTCTCTCTCTTTCTCACATACCCAGATATAAAAGGTCAGAAAATGGTTGTTTTTGATAAACATGAACAAGATGGTAACGTTACAAGTATTTTCTTGGGACAATTTTTGCATTAGTTATTCACAAGAAAGAACGATGTTGAACCTGTTGCGCTCTCGAAACATGATTGTTGTGTGCGTATGCTCCCGTGTGTGTGTTCGTTCAAAGCTTAAATTCACTCCTAGCATATTTAGTAGTTTTACTAGCCGAATCATCAGTAAAGAAATAAATATCACCTGGAGGACTAGGTCTAACTCTACTAGCGGGTAAACCTAATTCAGGTTGATCCAAAACTTTACTCAACATCTCTTGTTTCCCCTCTCCTGCTAGTACAAAAGCCAATCTATGAGCATGATTTAAAACAGGATAAGTAAAAGTGATTCTTTTAGCTGGAGGTTTGGGAGAATCTTCAATCGGAGCTACCCATCTATCTTGTTCAGTTAACAATTCATGTCCTGGGAAAAGACTACAAGTGTGACCATCTGGACCCATTCCTAGAAGGATAAGATCGAAAACTGGATTTCTGACGGCTTCTTTACCTGCGAAAGCTTGAACTAGTTGTTTTTCGTAAGCGTCTGAAAGTTCTTCAGGATCGTTTAGGAGGGATTCATCGATAGTGTGAATTTGGGATCTTTTGAGTTCTGGAACTTTCGAGAAGAATTCTTGATCGCATAAGTGATAATTGGAATCTTCATGAGAGAGGGGAACGAGACGTTCATCGCAAAAGAAAATTTCCCATTTATCCCATCGAAGTGCATTATCGTCTCGATTGATAAGGTACTTTGCTAACATTTTAGGAAGAGAACCTCCGGAAGTGGCAAGAGTGAATTTGTTTCGACGAGAGATGGCATCGTTTTGAGCTTTGATGACGAAATCAGCTAGATTGCGAGAAAGTTCGTCAGAGGATGGGAAGGAGAAAAGGATGGGTTCGGCAGGTTTTTGAGATGGCGCTTTGGCGTCCATGGGAGGCATGATTGCAGATGGCTTCGATGGGGTGGAAAGATACTATTTTGAGTTGGTGTGTAGCCAGTGAAAGCAGAATGGATGCTGTTAATAGCTAGTACAAATAGATAGACGGTGGATGGTGTTGGTTGGAAGGAGATGGAAAGAAGGATGGAAGAAAGAAGCGAGCGGAAGTTGAAGCGAGATTGCGAGATTGCGCCGGCTTTCTCTCCTCTGCAGCAGCGACAGAGAGATACAGTAGAAAGAGAGAGCACGGACGACACTCCAACTGACACAGTCGCGTTCTGCTGCGCACACTCTGACACTCTCTCAGTCACAAAAGAAGTGGAGCAGATAACACTCAGTCTCAATCAATCAAAGAATTCAACTCTACCTTCCTCGGCTGTTACCTCTTCCTTTCAAACTCACAAGCACCATTTCATGCACCGATTGTATATAATACCAACACTTCACTGTTTCAGCATCTCATCTGTTCGCACATATGTTTCAAGGTCGAAGTCCGAGCTTTATGAATATGGAATCTCGATAGGATCTTTACGCACGAAGGACACAGCTGAAAATTGATTGATTCTAATAACATCTTGCTGAGTGGAAATCGTATTCGATATTTGTGATCGAATACAACATCGCGATTTGGCATTTTGAACTCGATATATTAACATTGTGTGGCTGGCCTGTGCTCTCCGTACTTGCTCATACTATGCGTTTGCACTCTTTTCGCCTTGCAACATTTTAATCACAAGCGACACTAGTTGAGATACCTAAAGCTCACTCTTAAGGCCACTCCAACTCTATGAATAGTAGCTCTAAAATGGTAGAAAGAAGCGGCTGTGAAGGCCGAAGAATCGAAAAGGGTCTTTCGAAGGAGTGACGTCAGTTGGGAACGTGGTTCGACTTTGAACACATTTTCCGAGCTGCAAGACGAGCGCGATCTCACATCGTCAATTCGAGCGTGGAATGGAGCTCGTTTGTACGGGACACCGCACACGCTGGTCTGAATAACAACTTGCATACCATCACAACATACCAGATCACATCAAATCACATCACAAATGCATTGCATTGCGTTGAAGAAAGGGATTGCAAAAAGTTCGACCATTTCACAGCGGACTTTCGCCCCCATGACTGAACGTCCTCCTTGTCGGTGTATTCGCCCCACTCGCTGACCTCGTTGCGCTTGCAAATGAGGTAGCATCGAATACGGGCGTGCCAGTTTCTTCCTCATCCTCATCCACTACCACAGCATCCCTCTCTGCTGGATATAGATCGGGATCACCGTCCTCTTCCACTGAAAAGAAGTTCCTTCTTCCACCACTTGTACCACTGACATCTCCTCCACTGATGTTCGAAAGATCGAGCTCGCTTCTTGCCGCATCTCTAGCTGCCAATCTCGCATTCTTCTTTTCTTCATGTTTGCGTGATGCAACGGAGTTACTGAAAAGCGGCAACAGATATTTCTGATCAATAGCCTGAAACCATTGTCCATCTTTCATCACCAATCCTGCTCGGTCCAGCAATTGTTTCGCAGGCGAAGATGTGCTGCCGTCCGAAGAAGAAGAGACTTCCATCACCGCTTTGCGAATCTCGCTCAGACTCGGAAGTCCAGCGTTGCCGCCTGATAGAGTAGCCGAGCGTGTGCTGGATAGACCCGGCGTATTGGATCGACTGATACTAGCTCCTGCAGCCGTTAGAGCGCCTAGACCAGATCCTAACCCGGGCGTAGATGAGCGAGAAGGAAGCATTTCGGAAGAGAACGAAGATCTTTCGTCGTCTTCATCCAAATCATCCGCAAATCCACCTCGCATACCACCAACTTTGCCACTTGTTCCGCTCTGACCATTCCCTCGTGCGTATACAGAGCTGCTGTGACTTAAAGATGCACGAGGACTCGAACTTGCACTTGCATCGCGATACCCTCCTTTGCCGACTGTCGCGTATCGATTGCCAGACCGTGTCAATCCAGCTCGTTCCGATGCATCGCGATAGCTTCCCGCATCTAAATACGTCCTCCTGTGCATCCCTCTCAATCGCATTACATCCTCTTCATCCTCTTCATCATCCGATTCTCCTTCATCGTCCTGAACCCCCGTTCGAATCCCCAGAATCTCAAGCATCTGTGCTGTTGTCCCTCCAAACACGATCACAGTCAACACCACCGTCACCAGCACCGTCGTCTGCAATGCAATCGCATTCTGCCCTTCGATTCCAGCCGAAAGCGCAAACCCAACGGCACCACGCAATCCAGCCCAGAAGAGCATGATCTGATACTGACGTGGCAACTCCTCCTCCGCTGCTCCGCGTGGCACACCTCCACCACCCGTAGCCCTCGCGCGTCGATTGTTTCGTGCACGCTTGACAGCATTCACAACGCTAGCAATCGGGAAAACAGCGCAATATCGAGATGCAACCACCGCGAACACCGTGACGATAATGAACAACGGTTTGTACACCAGAATCTCTTGCGTGAAAAGACTAAGGCCGAGGTAAATAAAGATGAAGTTCTCCGAAAGATTGGCCAGGGTTTGGAAGGTGTATCGCGTGGTTCTTTGTGTACGTCTTGACATGTTGTGATAAGCATAATGCTTGAGTGTGATACCGCAGAACAGTAAGGAGACAATACCGCTCATGGTGACGCCATTACTGAAAAAGTAGCTAGTATACGCGATGAGCGCAACTAGACAGCTTTCCAACTGAGGATACGAGCTCAGCCTCGAATGCTTGAGCAGTAACGAGCATCCTAGTCCAAAACAGACGCCGAGAAGCATCGACAATGTGAAAACGACCAGGAAGAGTCCGATTCCATGAAAGATGGATGAAATGTAAATCTCCTTGCCGCGGAAGGTAGACAGCGTGTCAAACATAACAATCGACACAGCATCGTTCAAGATACTCTCTCCAAAAATAACCGAATACAGCTTCGGATCCACCTTGTACGTATTGAAGATAGCCAAGATGGTCACTGGATCCGTTGCACTCAACGTCGAGCCAAAGATGAGACATTCCAACAATGTCAATGAGATCGACTCCAGATGCAGCAAAGACCAAAGATAGACGATGACTCCCACCACAATTGCACTGATAAACGTGCCTGCAAATGCAAAGATGAGGATGGTGCCAAAGTTGCGAAAGAAATTCTCTTGTCGTAAGTCGTAGCCAGATGCAAGGATGATAGGTGGAAGAAGGACGTTGAGCATGATGGTGTTGCTGAAGCTTAACATGTTTTGAACTTGTTCGCCAGGACCGATGCGAAGACAGACACCGACAAACATTCCGGCAAAGAGACCGACGATGGTTTCATGCACGGCGGTGATACGTTTGACTTTGAGATAGTACGAGGTCCAAAAGGACATGATAAGGAGAGAGAGGACGAGGAAGAGGGCAAGCGAAGAGAAGCGTTCTTGTTGCTCTGCATCGGGAAGTGGAACCGATGGTTTGGGGGTTGTTGTGGCTGTCACGGTGGCTGTGGCTGTTGCAGTGGCCGTTGTGGGTGAGGCCAAGGTCGAGCCGGAGGAGGTAGCTGCGGCAACGACGGTGGCCGTTACCATGCCGATTGCCAGAGCTCTGGACAACATCTTGGTCAGCGCCATCTTGTAAAGTGTGTATGCCTTGACCTTGTCGCGACTCGCTTCGAGGGCGATGCTGTGTAAGGGAGTCAAGGCGTCAAGCTTGGTCACTGGCCATGTGAGAGGGGAAAGTGGATTCAGCCACTACGAGAAAAGTCGTTGTTGGCTCTTGAAGGATGATGATGGTTTTCAGGCAACCATCAGAATGCTCGAGCGTCGCCGTGGACCCTTGAAACCGATTGCGAATGTTTCGCTCGAGACAAAAGAAGGAAAGAAGCCGTGGCAGGTACAAACTGTCAGCTGTTTGTCTGTCAGTTCAGTCAAAAGCTGCATGCGATCCGTGCGTGCAGCCGAGTGATAATCGCGAGCAAAATATTCAAAGATGTGAAAGGCGTCGGCGTAACACTTTTCTGCCTTGCCTCTCCGTCAGTCCTGATACGACCACGAAGACCTGGAACTGGAGCTCCTTCAACAGACTAAGCCGGACTTAGATATAGTACAGATATCTTCGACCTGGTTCAGGAGAGATTGAGACAGCGAAGGAGGAGAGAAGAGCGCAATGAGGTGTGAGGCGATTCGTGATCGAAGTTGGTGAAAGCCCGATTCGTGACGCGAAGATGCGCTCTTCTTGAATTGTTGGTTTCTGCTGCCTTTTCCCGACTGCCGCAAAAGCGAAATCTGAGAAACTCAAACAAAGTGTTGTTCAACGTCGTTTCTAGACCTTCTCCGCATCATCACAATCGCACAACAGTAGAACCACCACTACAATCCCCCGCACGTACGCATCGACGGCTAGATCAGCAACCATCTTCACACTTTCTCATAAGCAGCGCTGCCGCTAGCTCGCCTTTCATCGCGTGGCTTGGATCCGGACACGCACAGCCAAGATGAACGACTATCCAATGGATGCGGCGCCGCAGTCGCTGTCCGAGCTGCTGCAACAATCTAGAAAGCTAACCAACCACCTTGGACGATCCGATTTACCTCAAATCCAACTCGGACTCGACCAAATTGAGAATCAGAGTCGCAAACTCGTCTCCAAGAGCCTCCGTGCCGGATCCGCACAGCCTGGCGATGCTCGCGCTCACTACTTCCTTGCTAACGGTGGTATCGATGCAGCTCAGCTTGCCGATACCATCCACTCGGCCAACATCGCTAGCACTTTTGAACCTCTTCAACCCATTTATGATACCGATGTAGAGAGCTATCTTACTCACGAGCACCAGCAGGTCATCATCAGTGCTATCGAGCAGGGCAGACGAGAGACACTTCAAGACTTTCATCGCAACCTCGACCGTACCATGCACCGCGACTGGGAGAGACAAAAGCGCAAGATCCTCGAAGAGCTCGGTCAGCATCAGCCATCCAACGCTTCTGCTTCTGCTGCTTCTGCTGCTGCTGGTCGTGACAACGACCTAGATGTCTCGCGTTCTGGCTTTGGCGGCGCATCTACCTCCGCACATACTTTGTCGTCTAGCTCAGGCACCATGCTTGGATCCACCGCAACCTCTCAAATGCATGGCAAGATGGCAAGATACCAGATGGTGGTTTCTAGGCTCAACTCGTCTCGTCTGGAAGGATACAGCCTTGCTCTGGCCCACGCATTCATCGACGCCATTTCAGGTCTGGGTGAAGATGTGAAGAACAAGGAATTGCACGAAAGCTGGAAAGCGCTCGCTTCCATGATTCGTGAGCAGGATGTACGCAACGGCGAGTTCAGCACCAAGCCCATCAAAGAACGTCAGTACGCTTCGGCCTACGTCGATCCCAAGGGATGGCACGGAATGGACGGCATCAACCTGCGCAAGGAGCTCATCGAGGGATCCAAGGCATTCCTCGAAAACGAGTTCGAAGAGCACATGGAGCAGGTCATTGCTGCCAACCCTGTGTTGGCACAGCGTGGTGGTGCACCTACCGTCGGCTCCACTGTGGCTGCTTTCCTTCGTGTCCAACACCTCAGTTCACAGAATCAGTGGCGATCCGATTTGGCTAAAGAGCTAGATGCATCCACCAATGTGCCCATTTGGGCTCAGCTCTACTTCCTACTTCGTATTGGCAAGACCAAAGAGGCACTCGAATGTGCCTCGGAGAACGAGAACCGCATCCGATCCACCGATCCTTCCTTCCTCGCATACCTCAAAGCATGGGTTGACTCGCCTGACCGTCGACTCCCTCGCCTGCTCAAGGATCGTTTCATCGCCGAATACAATTCGCGCTTCCGTACTTTACCTGAAGTGCACGACCCATACAAGCTCGGTCTGTACAAACTCATGGGTAGAATCGATGTTTCGAAGAAGTTCCCCACGTTGCTCACATCGAGCATTCAAAATTGGCTCTGGCTGCAGCTCAGCATGGTACGCGAGACATACGACGAGGACGCAGATGCTCAAGATTCGGTACGTGACCGGTTCACGCTGGCCGACTTGGGCAACAAGGTGGAGAAGTTCGGCGAGTCGTACTTTGACCCCAAGGGCAATCGTCCGCTCTTCTACTTCCGATTGTTGCTGCTCTGTGGACAATTCGAGAAGGCAGTGGGCTTCCTCTTCTCGCGTTCGGCACACCAAGTGGACGCGATTCACTTTGCTGTCGTGCTGGCATATTACGGTTTGTTGCGCGTACCTTCGCAAGCCGCTTCTTCGCATGTCGAGTACCTGCTTATCGAGTCGGATGGCCATGGCGGTAGCGTGGCTGCCATCGACTTTGCCAAGCTTGTGCAGCGATACGTACGCATGTTTGCTCAATCGTCCCGAAGAGATGCATTGCAGTACCTGTATCTCATCTGTCTGCACGCTGATGTGGCCGAGCCGGTTGGATCGGAACAGGTGCGACGCTGCCACGATCTTATTCGTGCTTTGGTGTTGGAAGCACATCCGACCGAGTTCCAGGAATTACTGGGCGATGTGCGAACCAATGGTGCCAAGACGCCCGGCTTGATTGAGAGGAATCTGCCTTTGATCAAGATCAAGAACGAGCGCGAGTTCCTTTCGACGATCGTGCAGGTGGCGGCTACTCAGTGCGATATGGCACACCGAACCGAGTCAGCCATCTTGCTGTATAATTTGGCTGGACAGCACGATACAGTGGTTGCTGTTCTGAATAAGGAGCTTGGTGCACGTCTGACCGAGCCCAGCAGTGCGGCCGAGTACAAGTCAACTGGTCTTTCTTCGGGCGCCTCGTTCTCTGCTGCAAGCAACCTGGTCACGCTTGCCACTGCGATTCTTGACACTTACGAGAAGCAATTCGGCTACTCTGGTAAGAACCGAGACACTTGCCGTCGTCTTTTGGAACTCAAGAAAGCCGTCGGTCTGCACAGCGATGGTCAGAATCTGCAGGCGCTGCAGACCATCGAAGCATTGCGAATTTTGCCGTTGGATGGCGAGTCGAGAAAAGATGTGGTGGCTATCACCCGTAAGGCTGAAGAGTTCAAGGAGGTGGATGAGAATATTGCAAGAAACTTTAGCGAGATCGTTCTGATGACCATGACGATTTTATACAAGCTGCATCAAGAGTTGAAGGAGAGTATTCACAGAAGCGGTACTAGTGCGATGGATGAGTACAGGGCGCAGGCGAGAGCATTGATGATGTGGGCGGGTATGCTGAGATTCCGTATGAGCAGTGAGACGTACAGTCAGTTGACGAGGTTGGATGTCTTTGTAAGTTTTCATAGCTCTAGGGTTTGAACGAGACTGCGTATTGAGACCGCTATACTGACCTTGATCCCTTTGTTCTTCTCTATCAGATTCACTAATTGCACTCAGCAAGTTATTTCTCATCATCATCATCTTGAATTCTCATACAGTATCTCCCATCTTGCGAGATCGCATCAAAGTTGAACAATACAGTGTAACACAGAGATGCGAGTGCAGGCACAACAATCCGCGAAAAATTAAAAGCATTTTTGTGTACCACGTTCTCGCTAAACTGCATGCCAAGACAAACGAAGAAGAAAAAGCGAAATTCAAAATCGATGACAACCAAAAAAAAAGCCTTGCGGGTGAACCTCATCCGCAACTGTAGAACATGTCTTCGGTGAATTTGAAGCAGACGAGTTCGCCGATCCTTTTCTGCCTGTTCAATTTGGCATGGACCTAAGTGATCAGACCAGATCAGACTAGATTACAGTATACCATTCACAAAGCAGCAAGCTAGGCTAACATCATTGCGAGTACGGTCCATGTGGGCAGGCATGAACTGACTGAATGCGAGGCAGGGTCGGACGAATGCTTTTTTTCTTTTTTTGGACACCGATAAAGAAGATCAGATATCTCCGCCTTTTTTTTTCTTTTCTTTTGTTTCTTTGAGCGCGCACGACAGCACTTTGCCCGAGCTTTTCTCGGCTGGCGTGGCGCGGCTGTGCAAAGATAGCGCACAGACAGACAACCCTCACCTTGGTGCAACTGAGCTTTTGGTTTCCCCCCAAAACCTCCCCTCTTTCTTCTGTTCACTACCACCATCAAGCCTGACGTTGAGATTGAGCGAATAGGGAAACATGTCGCACATTATCTCGTCCGCCATGTCGGTGGCACAGCAAAAGTTGGGATCCACTTCCAACGAAACCGCTCACCACCAACCAGGACTTTCTCCCCCACTTTCACCCGTGGATGATCAAGACATCGAGCTCACTGCTCCTACTCCCGCTGCTGCTCGAGCTACACGCCGTCCAGCAACGGCACCTACTACCAACAACCCCATGCCACCTCATCTTCAGTCCTACCAGAACAATCTCGGCAACGACATTACTATCGACGTCAACATTGGTCCTAGCACTTCTTCTGCATACGCTCGTGCTCAGAGCAGCACAGCCTTCCATCATGCTCATGCTCACAGGCACCATGCTCACTCGTCTTCGCCTTCTCCTGCACCAGCATCTGCAAACCCAGTAGCACTCGAGTCCGACACTGTTACTGATGGCAAGCTAGCCGCTCCGAATACTGCAGACACTGGTATGGCCTCTGGACCCTCCCGATCTCGAGCTAGCTCTATTGGCTATGGTGGTCTTGGACCTATGACACCGGGCGCCGAAGACACTGATCCTCTTCTCCTGCGATCACGTCTCGTCGAAGAATCCGAAGTGCGTCGTCGACATTCTGGTAAAGGCAAGAACAAACGTAATGAGCGTCAGATTCGCGATTTTTACGAAGCCCAAAATGAACACATCGAACGATTGCTAAAACCTATCTCCAAGCACGCAGACGAAGACAAGCAAGATCGCGAATCATCTGCACTCAAAGTAAAGATTGCAGTTTATGCTTCCATTGGTGCCAACTTTGCCTTGGCTGCTTTGCAACTTTATGCTGCTGTTAGTTCGCTTTCACTTTCGCTTTTTGCTACTGCTGCCGATTCAGTGTTTGATCCATTTGCGAATCTTGTTCTCAATTGGTTGCATAGAAAGAGTGAAAATGTTGATGAAAGGAAATGGCCAATTGGAGGATCAAGATTTGAGCCGATTGGAAATATTACTTATGCAGCATTGATGGGAATGGTTTCTGCTATTCTAGTTGTTGAATCTATTAAAGAGCTTGCAACAGGGGATGGAGATAAGAAACTTCATATTGCTTCACTTATTGCTGTTGGTGTTGCATTTATCACCAAAGCTTTATTAGCAATCTATTGTTTCGGATTACGAAAGTATAGTTCTCAAGTTGAAGTTCTTTATCAAGATCATAGAAATGATCTTTTCATCAATGGTTTTGGTATTTTCACTTCAGCTGCAGGTGCAACTATTGCTGGTTGGATAGATCCTGCTGGAGCTTTACTTATTTCTTTAGCAATTATTACTTCTTGGACAAGAACAGCATTTGGTGAATTTAAAACATTAGCAGGTGTCGCTGCACCAACCGATTTCTTACAATTGGTTACATACAATGCTGCTTTGTTTAGTGATGAAATTCAGGCAATCGAAAGTGTAAGAGCTTACAGTAGTGGTCCAAGGTATATTGTTGAAATTGATATTGTTATGCATCCAGAAACTCCACTTTGGAAAAGTCATGATTTAAGTCAAGCTTTACAGGATAATCTTGAAAGTTTACCTATGGTAGAAAGAGCTTTTATTCATGTTGATCATGAAGTTGAACATGCTTTTGAACATCGTAAATCGGTTTAAAAATTTCAAAACTTCCTTCTTGTAATATCGTTTTTAATCCCTGGTCTCTCTCTTAGATGCTACGATATGGCTTTTTCTTTTCATGTTTGATATTGCGAGATTGCTGAGCTTTTACCAAATGTGATGAGAATCAAGTTTACAAAATAAATTTCTCAAATCTTTCATTGAATATTGTCCACTTTGACCTTGTTCTCCTTGAAATCTCTCTTGATCTAACTTGGCTAGCTCCTTTAAACGTAATGGAGCATTTGAGTCATCTCTTTTTCTGACATTAACCGTTTGAGTTTGCATCTCCCTTTCACCTACTACTAGAATGTAATTGTATCTTGCTAATTGAGCTTTTCTTACTAATTTACCTAATTTTTCACCTTGTGAATTTTGTTCAATATCAACAAAAAATCTTTGTAAATGTCTTTCTGTTGATTTACTAGGTTCAACATTTTCATCTATACCTAAAGAAAGAAATTTTGTTACTTTTTCTGCATATGCTTTTAATTCCAAATTATCTGTTTTAGCAGGTAAAACAATAGCTTGTCTTGGAGATAACCAAAAAGGCCACCAACCATTTGTTTGTTCAATTAAAATTGCCATAAATCTTTCTACACTTCCGAGAATAGCTCTATGAATCATAACAGGAATACTTCTTTCATTACTCTCTTTTGCCGATGGATCAGCGTAGCTTAAATCAAATCGACGTGGAAGTTGAAAATCAAGTTGAATTGTTGCAGTTTGATGTTTTCTTCCTTGACCATCAACAAGACGAATATCAATTTTAGGTCCATAAAATGCTCCATCTCCTTGATTAATTTCCCATTTTTTACCACTTAATTCAAGTGCTGTTCTTAATCCTTCTTCTGCTTTATCCCATTCTGAAATTGAACCTATAAAAGAATCAATTGGACGTGTAGAAAGTACAAGTTCAAAATTTGAAAATCCAAAAGTATCATATGCAGATGTAAGCATAGAAAGCATTGAATTGATCTCGTTTGAAACTTGATCAGGTCTACAAAAAACATGAGCATCATCTTGATGAAACCTTCGAACTCGGGTTAAACCGGTTAAAGAACCAGAAGCTTCATTACGATGTAAAGGGGAAAATTCGGCATAACGAATTGGTAGATCTCGATAAGATCGTTCTTGTGAAGCAAAAATAAGACAATGTCCTGGACAATTCATTGGTTTAAGTCCAAAACTCTCTTCTCCCTCCTTATCCTCAAGAGACGATGTTGATGTTGGGGAAGATGGGGATGGGGATGGATGAATAGAGCAACATGCTGTTCGATTTGAATCAATACTGCTAGAGATTGTTGGTGAAGATTGGATCGAATGTTCTAAACGCTCTTTGTAACCTTCAGTAGCAAACATATCGTCACGATAATTATCCCAATGTCCAGAGCGTTTCCAGAGTGAAGTTTTGTAAAGTTGTGGAGATTGAACTTCATCGTAACCATAGACATCGTAGAGATCACGAACTACTCGTTCGACTTTACGTGCTAATCGCATGCCATGCGGAAGAATGAAAGGGGTGCCAGGGGAAGAATCGTGCGTGAGAAAGAGGGATTGAGCTTTTCCTATTGCTCGATGGTCGTTTGATGATGCGATGGCTCCGGTATTTGCGCTTGAGTCTGCTGATGCTGATGCTGATGTTGTGGTTGCGGAAGAATTTGATGAGGATGAAGAAGAAGCTCGACATGTTATGGTTTTGCTGAGAAGGCGGAGGGATGTCGAAGCGGAAGCGACTCGGCTGCTGGTGCTGGTGCTGCTGCTAACGCCGCGCAACATCGTGCGCACGAAGCTCCTTGATCCAAGACCAGACATATTTGCCAGATGCCGGTGGAAACGTGGCGATATAAAATGGCGGTCGAAGAAGGAGTGATTAAGATAGTAACCGAGAGACCCTTGCTATTGCATTGTTGCCTGTCACACGAAGGTGGAAGAAGTGTCCAAGAAGAAAAGTGATGCTTTATCTCGGCATTCGGCTGAAAATCGAGCTCCAGAAAAAGGACCCAAAAAAATCAAAACAAAATGAAACAAAAAAGAAAAAGGGTCCGATACTTGTTTTGTGTTACGCCATTCCCTACAAACAAAATGCAGAAAAGCGCACGAGCCAAAACAGACAGCGCGACAGGCGCCAAATGACGTTATTCGGCTTGCCCTGTCTCGATGAGCCTCTTTGTGCAAGGACAGTTAAATGGACCCTGAGCTGTCACTCTTTTGTGCCAGTCTCACTCATATTCTTATCTCAACTGCCTACCACCAACAGCAAGTCGCAAGTCGCCGCGGGTTACCGTAAAAAAGCGCTACTTCAATTCCAGATGCTTCACGAATAGATCCGGAACTGGAGATAGCCTAGGCATCAGCCTCACCATCAAAAATGTATCTGTCGAGAGCTTCGCGCCATATCGGGCTGACTAGCTGCGCTGCTGCTACGACGCCGTCGTTGCGGGCACGGTATAATAGCTCAGCATTGATCACGACAGCAACGGGTTCCGCTTTCCTCTCAGCACGTCGTCCGATCATCTTCCGCACATGTCAGCAGCAAGATTCACACTTACAAAGCACACCTTCCAGCCTTGTGGCTCTTCGATGCTCATCTTCAGCGGCACTCGCTTCCACCTCACCCGAAGCTGCCAAAGTGGCCGAAGATGCCGAGAACGAGACCGAGAACGATCCTTTCCGCAAGATTGGCTATCTTTATTTCGACACGGTCTTCCCCATTCGTCTCGGTTTCTGGGATATTCGATACATGCTCGCTTCGCTCGAGAAACGTTCCGTACTAGATAGGGTCAAAGCGAGTTTGCCCCCCGATCAAAGCGTTGGATACGGTTTCAAAGTCATTGGTGCTGAAGAGAGGATGAAGGATGGTGGTGCTTTTGTCACTTTCTCTTACCGCGAGGATCCCAACGAAAAGAGCGAAGATCAGCTCAATACAATCGAAAAACGCCTCAAGTCGGGTGTGCGACGTGTTTTCAATCCGCTTCTCTTCTTCCTTGGCACGCCAGGCGTCCACGTTGTTCGCGGCAAGCCTTTCCGAGAGGATATGAACATTTTCCCGGCTACACGAATCTTTGTCAAACTGGAAGGCGGCGATGCGAGCGAGGAACAGCTTTGGCAGACTTTGAGACCGTATGGTCGTATCGTTTCCATCGTCAAGGAGAAGCCTTCCGAGGCTTTGGTCACTTTCTCACGTATTCGTGGCGCCACCAGTGCTCGCAACTGTGCACACGGACTTGAACTGCCCAATGGCGCCCGCTTTATCATTACTTTCCGTAGCATGCTTCGCAGTAAGCAGGCTTGGGACTGGATTTCGAATCATCCAAGGCTCGTCTTCCCACTCGTTGCTTTCCTCATTGGTGGCATTTCCTATATGGTCTTCGATCCGGTTCGAGAGTTCATGGTCGAGAGCAAAGTGCACAATACTTTTTCATTGGACGAGTATCGCGTCTACACCTGGCTCAAACAAAACACGGTTGGCTTGTTCAAGGATACTGATCGGAACGCAAATGGTGATGTCGATGACTGGTGGGAACGTCGTCAATCTGCAGAAACAATTCAGGAGTGGATTCGCGAAAAGCCTTCCACGTTTGTCACTATCTCGGGTCCTCGCGGTTCGGGAAAGACAGGTCTCGTTAACAAAGCTATTACGCGCGATGTTCAACATCTGGTGATTGATTGCGACGCTATCGCCAAGACAGCCAAGAACGATTCGCTGCTCATCACGTCGCTGGCTAGCGAGACAGGCTATTGGCCTGTCTTCAGCTGGTTGAGCAGTATCAACAATATGATTGACCTTGCTGCTGTTGGTCTGATTGGTTCCAAGGCTGGATTCGCTACACCTACGGACGCGCAGCTGAAGCAGATTTTGGGCGTTATAACCAATGCACTCAATCACATCAACGAGCAGACGCAGAAAAGGATCGCCAAGGCTGATAAGGCAAGGGCTGCTGCAGAGAAGAAGCTGAGCAAGACATCGGTTTCTACACCCACGCCGGGCCTGTCCGCAGTCTCTGCTAACGAGGCTTCGGACGAGAAGCAGTCATTGGAAGAGAAAGCATCTGAGCTGGCGCATAACGCGGTTGAATCCATTCAGCATTTGGTTTCTTCCGAATGCGAAGAGGGCAAAAAGAAAGGAAAGAGCTTTGATTCACCTGTGGTGGTGATCAAGCAGTTCCACCATAAAGGTATCAAGCAAGCTGTTCTGCATCAAGTACTGGCAGAGTGGGCAGCCGAGTTGGTGACCAATGGTATTGCTCATGTGGTATTTGTATCGGATAATCCGGTAGGAATGGGTAAGGAGCTGGCCAAGGCACTGCCGAATGTGCCGTTTCAAGGTATAGCCCTAGCTGATGCGGAAGAGGATAAGGCACGAAGTTACGTTTACAACAAGCTCAAGGAGATGGGCAAACTTGCCACGCTGACATCATCCTCTGCTGGCGTGAGTGGAAAAACTCCCCCAAATTACGGCTCAACTGCTTCTTTAAACGGCTTTTCCGCCTCGAATGCCGACTACAATACTGCCGCTGCCGCTGGTGGTGGTGGTGGTGGTGGTGTTGGCACGTCTGCATCCTCGAACGAGCCTCGATATGCTTCGACATTAGACGAAGACACAGCCAAATGGGTAGACAAGCTTGGTGGACGTCTTACGGATCTAGAAACTTTGGTTCAGAAAGTGTCTCTTGGTCAATCGGTCGAATCTGCAGTGCAAGACATTATTTCGCGTAGTGTAGTTGAACTTCGTAAAAATGCATTTGGAGACGATTCATCCGAAGCCTCTTCTTTGCCTTGGACACGTTCGCAAGCTTGGACTATTGTCAATAAGTTGGCCAAATCTGGTGAAGTTTCGTATTACGGATTGCTTCACAATGAATTCAAAGGGAATGAAGGAGCGATTAAATCGTTAGAACAAGCTGAGATTATTTCGGTTCGACATCATGATGGTCGACCATCAGCTATTAGAGCAGGTAGACCTGTGATGCAAGAAGCAATTAAGCGATTGGTTGGGGATAAAGTTTTTAATGATACTCAAACGTTGTTGGCAAATTCAGGAGCGATTGAAAGTGCAGAGAAGACGTTGAGAGGAATAGAAGAAGAGATTGAAGGTATTAGTAGAATGATTCAAGGAAGTCCGTTTAAGGTTGTACAAGGGGCGGGAGAAACGAGAGGAGCTGTAGTTCAACATGAGGAGAAGAAGGAGAATGGTGGTGGGGGAGGAGGATTATTGGGAATCTTTGGTGGTGGTGCAAGTACAGTACAGGCGATAAGTACAAGTGAAGCAGCCAAGGCAAGAACAGAGTTTTTAATGTCAAAAATGGCAGAATTACAAACAAAAATTAGCAAATTGGATGCTCAGAATACTGCTATCAAAGCTAGATTGGCTAGTCATATGGATTAGAGAAACAGCACACGTGGGATCAAGTATCAGGATCAGGATCAAAAAAAAAAAAGTGAGAGGATAAGAAACAGGAAAAAGGTGAAGTTTTTTATCTTATCATGATCGAAGAGGGGAATAATATCACACGCTGCTCATACGAGGAATATGTTTGCTTGTGTGTGTGTGTATGTGTGTGGATTGCCTGGCTGCTCGTGTGGTAGCCTGCCTTCACGTGCGATATACAACTCGAGCTTTGATGGTGTATCGAAAGAGAAGGAGAGGAGAGAGAAAAGGTTCTATGCGATTGTGTGTGTGTGTGTGCGTGTGTGTGTGACTGAGATCCGCATGATGAATTGCGTTGTTTGACGTCAAAGCCCAACACAACCTACGAATCACCTAAACACAAGAAGAAGGCGTTAATCCTCAGCCAGCTTGTTTGCCTCCACAAGCTTCGGAAAAAAGGGTGTCTCGTCGTGCGTGTCTGTGGCTGTCACACAAGTGTCATATATCGGCGAAATTACACAAAACCCGGAAGAACATCAGTCAGAGGAGTGTAAGTCACAGCAGACCCTGCATTTGTGAACAAGCATGAAAAATTGAAGCTGAATCATCTTGACGTTGTTGAAGTGAAGGGACGTGAGAGAGGGTTATGATGGACAGAGGGTATGAAGTCACACGATGCTCATCTTGCTTGTTCCGGTTTCCTCATTGCCGAGCTAGCTGATTTCAGTTGCTTTGCTTGGGATTGACGCTCGCTTTGTTCAAATGTGGCCAATCTTGAGAGACTACGTAGACTAAACAAAAAAACAAACTCGCCTTTGTCAGCCTGCAGTGCCAAACAGAGCTTGTGTGTGAAGGAAGGCTCAGCCGAATCTTCCTGTAACTTGGAACAATGAGGAGAGAGCGGTGCAGCGAAGTTTCGTCTGCTAGAGCAAAGAAGCAGAAGAAGGCAAAGCTTGATTCTCTCGAAGTTGAGTTGAGGTGACGGTATAAGAAGCAAGTCTTAAGATGGTAGGTAAGCTTCTTCTTTGCTTTCCATCAACTCTACCACCTCTCACTTCTTATTGTCGAGACTTCACAAATTCCTTCAACCCTCGCTATCAACTAGCAGTCACAACATAACACAGACATCCAAAAATGACTCGCGCCGAAGCTGCTCCTCACTCTGTTGTACGTTCTATATTGCCCTGTTGAGCCGTTTTGTATATTGGATGATTGTCAAAACTAACTTGAGTTCTCTCTCTCTCTCTCTGTGTCTATCATCATTATCCCTTGCATTCATCCTATCCTCTTGACTGCCAGGCTGAGCTTCAGAAAGATCGTCAATCTCACTCTCTACCTGGATCCTCAGCTGGTCCTAACAAAGCTGGTTCTTCCGCTCCTTCCGGTACTGCTGCTCTCGGTTCCGAGATCGGTGCTGAACGAGATGCTCGTCGTGAATTAGCAGAAGCACGTCGTTCCGGTGAAGATATTCCTGGTCCAGCCGATTCCAATCCTTCTTCTACTTCTGCTGCAGCACTTGGATTTGGTCAACTTAACGGTGCTGATCAAGGAATTTCTACTCCTGGTCAAGAAAAAAGAGATCAGATGCAATCCGAAAGAAACACAGAATTCAACAAACCTCAACCTGACTTAAGACAGTTAGCTGCTAACAGCGCTGGAAGTGCTAGTCACACAACTCAAGGTGCAGGAGAGGAATCGTACAAAAGCACTGGTAGTAGGAACCCAGACGAAATATTGGAAACTGTAGGTAGAAGCACTGGTACTGAAAGTGGTACTGGGGCTAGTGGTACAGGTGAAATCGAGGTTGGAAGAGATGCTACTACCACTGCCTAATTCTTCCGAAACAAATGTAGTCACTAAGTCAAAGTGCTAAATCCAAACATAGTCTTCTTCTCTTTCTCTCCGCGAAGATATTGTTGCTGGTGAAGTGAGTATGCTTGTATGCGTGTGTGTATAGGTGTGTTTGTGTGCAGGTGTATTTGTTATGAGCGACTTCCTAATCTAGCACTTCTCTTCTTCCTACCCACACCACCAAAACCGCCCAACAAACCCTGCTGCTGTTCTCCTATTCCAGACAAATCCGATCTCCTCCTGCTGTTCCTCCTCCTGCTACTTCTCGTTACACTTGCACTTGTACCCAAAACTCTCGACTGTAACTCTAAGTTTTGTCTCTTGTAAAGCATCTTTTGTCTCTGAACAAATCCCCAAACACTGAAAATTGCTAAACTTGCAACAACAGCAATCATTTCGAAATAATCTCTTGCTTCTTCTTTCGCTGATTTTCCACATGCTTCCCACCCAAGTAATGCTGTTGTCGTCGAAGTCGAATTTGAAGTGGGTGATGTAGAAGAAGCGATTTTGAGAGCTGTTTGAATAGATTCCGAATCATCTTTATTTGAAACGGGTGAACAAGCTACACGACGTCGATTATTGTATGGTCGACAATAGGATAAGTTAACAACGTCATCAGGACATCGTTCGCATTCGCTGATGGGTGCACAGACATACGCCGTTGCATTGACTTGTTTTTGGTTGCTTCCTCCTGCTGCTGGTGATCCAACTCCGGATTCTCCTTGATCCTGATCCAACCCTACACTTACAGAATCAGAACTGGACTTGGAACGGAAAGTTGACCATAAAGGCCACTCTCCTTCATATCCAGTAACTTTTGATCCTTCATTTTTGCCATTGCCTAGTATGAATGGTGATCCGGCAAGTTCAGTGTCCGGTCTCCAACCATCTCGTCGTTCGATTTTGGCCAAGGTGGAAGGGGTAACAGTGGATAGAAAGAAGACGGAGAGTGTGAATGCAAGTTTTGAGAGACGTGTGCGTGTGAGTGGGCGTTTGCGTTTGCATGAGCGTGTGCTTGTGTTATTGCTTGTTGTGCTCTGCATGATGGCTAGCAGGCGAGGATAGATGATGGTGGTGTCCAAAGGCAATGGTGTGTCAATGGTGTCAATCTGAGATCAGGGTCCGACGTTGGTGGGAAATGTATCTTCGTTTCGGGAAACGGCGCGACAAATTCACCGCAACACCGCGGCTATTCGGATGTCAATTCATTTTGAGCGAGGATAGGCTCGTGCATCCTCTTCCCAAGCTTTTACCGTAACTCTCCCTTCCCCTAGTCTCGTCCATCGACACGACATCATCATCATCAAACGCAGCAGCCTGTAGATCTCTTCGACATGTTGAGAGTTTCATAGAACGAGGCTACGCTTTGCTAGCACCAGAGATTTCACCCTAACACGGATCAACAGGGTTTACTGTCATCATGTTGGCAACGACCTCAGCCAACATCGATGCCTCGTCCTCCGCCTTCTCTTCCTCCTCTTCTTCCTCAAAACCATCAGAGAACAAAGTATCAAAGCGGCGACGTCGCTCCTCGGTCACCGGCAAATCGCGTGACCAGCCCACAAGACAAGAATCTCTCGGAGGTGCTGTAATTCGAGCCTTATTCGGAACCCTTGCCTTCCTCTTCAAACGCCCAGTTCGTCTCTTTCGGCCAGTCAAATTATCATCATGGACCATCCTAGAAGCTATGGCTAAGCGAGAAGGCCGTACTCTCAGCTTACGATATCTACGCACCCTTCTACGGCGAGAAAACAAGAACTTCTTACCGCATTTATTACTGCCTCCGTTACTATTCAATACCGCAATCGGGTTTACACTTTTCGAAGCATACAGTATCACTGAAAGTCGACTGCTTGCAAAGTCGCGGAAAAAGCTCGAAGAGGTTGACGAAGCAGAAGTAGGAAATCAGCAAGAAGAAAAGGAGGAGAGAAAACCAAGATGGACACCACTTTGGATCGTCACTGCTTCCGGCGCAGTTGCAGGGGCCGCTCAGTGTTTCCTCTCTGCACCCCTCGATAATGTTCGTTACATCATACAACGCAATGTTAGCGCCTCTGAACAACATCATCGCTCTCGACCTATCACCACAATATCATGGCGAGCTATCCTACGAGCCGCTATACTCCCCTTTGCTCCCGCTATCGCACGTGATAAACTAGTCCAATCAGTTCAAAATGAAACCATCGAAAGATCCAAACGTGCTCCAACCCCAACACTTCGATCTAGGCTTTTAGCTCTCATTGAACCAGCAACATCCTCACTCAACTCTCAAGTGAGCGTAGGCGAAAGATTCACAATGTCACCTGAAAAGAGAAAGGAGTGGGAGAAAAGATTGAAGAGATGGAGAGGAGGGGTTCATGGTTCTGG
The DNA here is from genome assembly GCA_928856705.1 of Ustilago xerochloae. Taxonomy (NCBI): domain Eukaryota; kingdom Fungi; phylum Basidiomycota; class Ustilaginomycetes; order Ustilaginales; family Ustilaginaceae; genus Ustilago; species Ustilago xerochloae. The sequence continues at coordinate 497,334 of CAKMXT010000015.1, forward strand.
ATTGGCTTTGTCGTTGATTCGAGACAGTGTTGGATTTGGAAGCTTCTTTTTCATCTTTGAGGTGAGTAGAAGGGGAGCGTTTGCTGCATCGACTGGAGTGGATAGAGTAAGCGCTTGGTTCAATGCGAGAGGACTTGGGATTGTTCGATCTGGAGCTGGTCCGGATGGGAAAGGAGAGGAAACGAATGTTGTCGGGAGGAGGAAAGCAGATGACGGAGGAGCAGAGGGAGAAATTCATATAGAAGGTAACAGTAGGGTCGGAAATTGGATCAGAGAGGGGCAAAGGAATGTACAAGATGCAGATGTTAGCTATAATCAGTCGCGCACGGTGCAGGGTAGGGTGATAGCAGTGATCATACTGTTGATAGGAGGTGCGGTAGGTGCGTTTAGCTATGAGCTGGTAGGTAGACCATTTGAATTGATGCGTGTGGTGATTTGGGAAGGAAGAAAGCAGTGGGAGCAGGGGAAGAGGGAGCCCGGATACCGTCCTCCAACGACTACCTCTGCTGCTAAAACACGTCGAAACAGGAGCAAGGCAACTGATCAGGATACATCGTCGACAGGCTTTACGACGATGGGCAGATCCACCGTCAAAGGGGCAAGGGTGAATGCAGAGGCTAGAGCGGAAGAGCTAGGGTCGAGAGCATTCAGGAGGAGAAAGGATTTTTTGGTTCTGCGTTCGCAAAATACGTCCGGGACGATGATTTCGAGGGTATATGAGAGGGCAAAGATACCAAGATCTCCTCATCCGCTTCGGCTTGTAGCCGCTTCGAGGGAAGTTTTAAAAACGAATACAATCACTGGGACAGCTACGCCAATGTTGACTAGCTCACGAGCTGTCAAAGAACGAAAAACACATCGTCGTCCACTACCGACACCCTCACATACATCGTCTACCTATACTGAGGCTGGCAAAGATGCTTCGACATCGCTCGTAACAAAGCGAAGCAGCCTCAGGAGGAAAAATCATCCAGCGCCAACCCTAGCAACTCGACCTGGCTTTCTCACACTCCTCATCGAACATGCTCAGGCCACTGCCAAGCTCGATCGCGTCCATTCTGGAGGTCTCGATCCATCCAAAGCATCGATTCCACTTCTTCTGCTTCATACATACTTTATCGCACCTTTTTTGCCAGAGATACCTAAACCTGTGCTCGATAACGAAATCGTTCGAACTGCTGCTGGAGTCGATAAACATCTCCAACCTTCCACTTTTCCTTCCTCTTCCTCCTCGACCAAATCTCCAACAGCAATGTTGACCGAAAAGGTCAGTACAGTTGCTCAACGAACTTTGCTCATGTCTCTAGCTTCTCGACGAAGAGTAGCTGATTCTCCTGAGGCTAAGATGAGAAGGAATTGGATTCGAAATAATCCGGTCAACTTCAGTCTGGCGAGCCAAAAAGTTCCTGGTGAACCGGATGGAAGTATAGATGGCAAGATGGGAAGGAAAGGTGGATTTGGAGCGAGTGATAAAAGAACCTTGCAGAAGGGAACGAGATACTGGGCGAGTGGAAGAGTGGTTTGGACATTGAAGAGGTTAGCAACGCCTTATGGAGTTGCTTTTTTAGTCTTTGCTTGGTTGGGAGGCGATCTCAATTAGCCACTAAGCTCGAGATACTTATTGGCATGCTTACATTCGCCATATTAATCGTACATACATATCCAGAAACATTGATTCTGTCCGGCTGTGTCCTGTTACAACACTGTACAAGTATGGCTTGTGATTGGATTGGTCAGCGTCTTTGATGTTGCTCATTGCGAAAAGATGGCAAAATGTTATGTTGCAAAAAGCTGACAGAATCGAGAATTTTGAGCGTGGATCGGATCGCGGGAATTGAATGCACAGATCAACGCGGAACTGCAGTTTCTCCTGAATCTAAGAGAGTGTTGCTCTCCACTTTACACCTTGAACACACTCACTCACCACAGCCGCTTTACCAATTTATTGCCCTTCAACGACAGCCTCGACAGGTCAACATCAGCACTTGCTGGACGATGGCAGACTCGTCAAGATCAGGCACAGCAACGGCTGCTGCAGCGGCTGCAGCTGTCGCCGCCGCTGCCGGTCCAGCATGGCGTCAATTCTCATTCTTCGAATCATCACCTGTTCGTGACATCAATGACTTTGCCAAACCACCAGTAGCATTTCGGAGCCCCAATGAAGTGGCCGCTGTATGTCAGTGTCCAGTTCGACCTCCCTCATCCGCTTTCATGAATTCTCATGACGCAGACGTCGCGTCTTCATCCGTTACAGTCGGTTCTACTTCTGCTTCGCTAGGCACCGATCCATCCGTTTCAACAGAATCCAATGCAAGGCTCAAAGTCAGAGCGGCTCCGAAGCGTCCGTGCACGCTAGTTGGTACAATTCAAGGGAGCGTCAAGGTCCTCGATCCCGAAACCTATCAAGAGCTCGCAGCTTGGGATGCATTCTCTGCTGCTGGTATTGCGGGTCGAATCACTCATTTGTCCTGTGATAAGCGTGGAAGGGTCGTCTCGCTTGGTGAGGAGGATAGCTCTCGATTTCCGATCTTGAGGATCTGGGATCTGAAGACAGGTCGTATGCCCGTTCAACGTGGCAGTGGCGATACAGGCGATGGGGGCTCGCCACAAAAGAGTACGTGGATGCCTCGACTCCTAGCTGAAGGCAAAGTGCAACACGGAAGTCGACCACATCCAGTTGCTGCTGTATCGCATACTCCTTCGCTCTCGTTTCTGTCCGTCGCACTTGCCGATGGAACGGTGCTTCTGATCCGAGGGTTGGAGTCGGCATTGATGGCAGCAGCGGGAAATGCTGGGATTGCCTCGGTAGGTTCTAGAGGTAGACCAGCGCCTGCGGTTGCTCTGCCTAAGTTCAAAGTCGTGTTTCAGCCAACGAGCTCCGATGGCGGGACTTTGCACGAACCGGTTACTGCCCTTGGCTTCTCTGAGGCAGCATCGCCTGTTGCCGCTCACTCTGTGTTGGGCAAAGATCAAGCAGTGACGCAATCAACCCCAGCAACGCTAACGGCGTACGAGCCAAGAGTGTTGCATGGATCCAAAGGCCGCAAAGCTGCTGCGTCGACGCGAGCTAGGGATGCAAACCTTGTGAACGCAGCTGCAAACTCCAAAACGGAAGCTGCAACACCGCCTTCTGCAGTCCATCTGTTCATCGTAACGCTGTCAAGGGTGTTGAGGTACATTGTTGTTGGAAAAGGCGCAGGCGGAAGTCCTGCTGTGTTGGACGACGTTGGTGGTGCGCTTGGTTGTGCTGCTGTTATTCCACCACGTGCTCCGACTGCATCTGAATCCTCGTTAGCAGCAATCAGCGCGGGTAGCAAGGACATTTTGAGCCACACGAGTTCAGCAGGCAAGATGGTCATCGCCCGAGACGAAGCAATCTACGTTATCGGTCAAGAAGGTCGTGAAGCCTGCTTTGCCTACGAAGGTCCTAAATCTTCCATACACATTTCAGCTTCTCAAGTAGTAATCGTCTCTCCTCCGTACACACCACAATCTTCGAGCCAACGAAGAGACTCGCCGCTTACCACACCAACCTCGAGGAAAGGTTCGATGATAGGTGAAATCGCCAAAATTACGATTTTCGACTTGGATAACAAGCTGGTTGCTTTCTCAGGAACTTTCGATTCCGGCATTAGACAGGCTTGGATTGGATCATTGGGCGAGGTTCTGGTGCTTAGCGATACGGGCGAATTGAAGAGATTAGATGAGAAGCCATTGAGGGCGAAATTGGAAGTGTTGTATAGGAAGAATTTATTTTTGCTTGCGTTGAATTTGGCTAGATCGCATGTGCAAAGGGCACAGAATGCAGACGGAGTGGCGAGGACCGAAGGATTGATGGGGGAAATCTATCAGAAATATGGAGATCATCTGTACAATAAGGGGGATTATGATGGGGCGATGAGTCAGTATGTCAAGACTGTTGGGTATACTCAACCAAGTTTTGTAATCAGGAGATTCTTGGATGCGCAGAGGATCGGAAATCTTACCACGTATTTGCAAGAGTTACATGCGAAAGGATTGGCAAGTTCAGATCACACCACGTTGTTGTTGAATTGCTATACGAAGTTGAAAGACGTGGTGGCTTTGGATCGATTTATAAAGCGAACACATGGTGCAAGATCTTCCGGTGGAGAGGACGAAGGAACAGGGGAAGGGCTAGGAGGCGAAGATAGAGATGAATTGCCATTCGATCTGCAAACAGCTATGAGAGTTTGTCGACAAGCTGGGTATTTCTCTCATGCTGCGTATCTTGCCAAGAAGTATGACGAGCATAAAGAATATCTTAGAATACAGATTGAGGATGTTAAGGATTATGCCGATGCTGTGGCGTACGTGAGAAGTTTGGAAGTTGCAGAGGCAGTGGAAGTGATGGAGAAGTATGCGAAGACATTGTTGGCTGAATTGCCGGATGAAGCGACCGAGTTGTTGATTGAGATCTGTAGTGGTGCGTTTAGACCTGATGCTGATGTGATGAAAAGAAAGATGGATGTGGAAGAGGAATCGGGGAAAGGACAAGGGAAGGGGGAGGGAAAGAGCTCGGCAGCTGCGTACTTGAGTTACCTTCAAGTTGGAGGATTCAGTGGTGGAAGTAGGAATGGAACGAATGGAGCAAATACTCCAACGAAGCGAAATTCTGGGGTGGAACCATATGTTGTGAATGAGAACGGGCAAAATACTCGACCGAGAAGTACGATCAAGAATGGTGACGCTTCTTTTACTGCTCCACCACCACCACCACCACCATCAACTCTTCCTCATGAGGGAGACCAGAGTGGTGCAGCAGAGGCAGAAGGTGTTGGTGCGGCGGGAATGGAAGGAATGCAACCATATGCTATTCCTTCACCAAGGACATTCTTTGCGCATTTCATCCAACATCCTATCCATTTTGCAAGATTCCTTGAAACTGTTGCGCTGGCAAGATGGGGTCAGATGATTGATATGGATGCAGACCCCATTTCTTTCTCTCAAAAAAACGGTAACGATGAAGAGAAGAACAGTGAAAGCGAAGCACCGGCATACGAGGAATTAGATGAAGTCGAAGTTGCACTTCGTGAACTTGGTCTTCAAAAGAAAAGCACAAGCGATGATGATGATGATGGGTATGAAGATGAAGATGTTACAGATCAAAAATCGATTTGGAATACACTATTAGAACTTCTTCTAACTTCGAATTCCCCAAACAAGAAAAAGGCGCTTGGATTGTTACAACAGTATTCAAATTTGCCTTATGATATGAGTCATGCTATTATGCTTTGTTCGGTTGAAGGGTTTAATGAAGGATTAATATTGTTGTATGAAAGAATGGGATTATATGAAGATATTGTTCGTTTGTATATGGAAGTCTCAGAAGGTTCGGGTTCGGGTTCGGATGAAAGTTCTAATTCCTTTAAAGTAATTTCTTCTTTGACCAAATATGGATCTCTAAAACCGGAGCTATACGATTTAGTACTACGTTATCTTATCTCCTCTCCAACACTTCTTACACTTCATACTGAAGATTTGTTATCAATCTTAACTACCATTAGCTCTAAAGGTTTAATGTCAACTTTAGAAATAATTCAACTTTTATCTTCAACTCCCCATTGTCCTGTTGGAATCATCCGCTCTTTCCTTACCTCATCAATAACCTCAACTATCTCCACCACCTCTTCAGATATTTCAGCTATTTCACAGTATAAAACATCAACTTCCGAAACTCTCCAAGAAATATCTCACTTGACCGATGCAGAAGGGGTAAGAGTTTTCCAGATGACAAAATGTTGCAATTGTGATGGAAACTTAGATTTACCAAGTGTACATTTTATGTGTAAACATAGTTATCATTTAAGATGTTTAGGTGAAGAAAAAGTTGAATGTTTAATTTGTTCTGAACATCAAGGTAGGGTTAGAGAGGGTAGAAAAAGACAGTTGGTGGAGGCGAGGGAGATGGTTGAAAAAGGTAAATTGATGAATGGGAAAGAAGAGGATGGATTTGAAACACTAGCGAATTACTTCAGTCAACCTATTATGGGGGTTGTTAAAGAAGCTAATTTGTAAAGTTGTATACACAATATCAATAAAGAAACGTTGTGGGTGTTGAAGAAAAAAAGAGAAGTTAAGATTGTGTGTGATGTTTGGATGATAGGTGTTCAAAAAGTGTGTGAGAGAGAGAGAGAGAAATGGATTAAGATTAGCGTGTGTGTATGGGGGAGGGGGGTGGGGATTGTGAGAATAGGTAGTTTGAGTTAAGCCTAGGCAGTCAAAAAAAAAGTGTCAAAAAGCAGTTTGAGTGTCTGGATATGCAGGGTCTCTGGGCTGGGCTCTAGAGAATGCGCCATGTTCAATTGCGCGATTCTTTTTTTTGCTGAGTGACAGTTGAGAAATTTTTAAGAGTTTCGTTGAGAGATACACAAACATACAGTATTGGCTCCAATTTACTTTGTATCGAATTGAAAGATCTTTTATGAGAATCGGATGAGGAGAAAGGAGAAAGGAGACGAGAGAGAGAGAGGAATGTGAGGTTTTTTAAAATGGAAAAGAAAAGTGTAGCGTGAGTGAAGAGAGGAGAGAGGGGTAAAAAAAGATAAGATAAGAGTCTCTGCTCTCTCTCTCTCTTCTTCTGGTCTGAGAGAGATAAGAAAGACAGTTGTCGTGCCTCTCTTTTTCTCCCTCTCCCTCGTGGGGTGGTGGTTGTGTAATTGATTGGATTCGTTGTAGCCTTTATTGTCTGTGCCTTTGACTGTGTCGCACTGGGGGGTTGACTTTTGACCACCAACACCATCATTCAAAATACTGGCGCCTTGTTCAGTTTATTTATTCACCCACAACCCCTAATCATACCACTTTTCAACCACTCAAATACAATCCCAATCTTAACCTAGTTCATTCAACTCAAGCAATCTCATCGATTCAAGCCTAGAACCAAGCTTGACTTTACATTCAAGTATTGAAACAATCTGTCGAGTCAACGTTGTAATCTTCATTTCATTAAAATGTCCTCATCAAAACATCAAATGACTACACAACCACCACCGCCATATACCTTCCCTTCACCTTCTTTGAATCTTTCAACATCTATTCTCCCCGCAGAAACCACTTCTGACTCTAACAATTCAACTCCACTCCCATCATATCACACATCTCCAATCCTAAAACCTATCCTCCTTATTTCCCAAAAGTCAAAACCTCCTCCTCCTCCTTCAACTACCCTAACAATCTTCTACCTCCTAGACCTTCTTTATTTCACCTTTTTAAACTTCTTAGGTTTCTTGTTTACTCTAATACAACTTCCTCTAGCTTTATACTTACATCTTTTTACTACTTCAATAAACAAATCAAGTAGAAATTTAGATCCGTTTAATTGGCTAACCCATCTACTCTGGAATATACACGATCATTTAGAAGAATTAGAGTTAATTCCTCCTTCAACTTGGATTTCTTAGCCATATACGCATGCCGCAGGAAGTCGATGAGATAAGATCTTGGTAGAAGCTTGAAGAGAAGTAGTCAAACTTTGATGTTGGTTTAGAGTGGAGGTTCTTCGGTATGATCTTAGGTTAGGATTTGTCCTGTTGCGATTGTTCGGTCTTGTCACCTTTCGAGTTCTGTTTTCTTTGGGCAACGTCCGATAATGTTTCACTTTAGTTCGCATTGGCATTGGCATTCGCACCCGCATTCGCAATTTCAGTCCAGATTTGATATCAAATTGCTGTTGAAAAGCATAGATTCGGGTGCAGTTGACCCATTCCCTCATCCCTTTCTCGTCCTAATTTCATCCCCCAAAGGATTTATAGCCATCTTCATCCACTCCATAAACATACCCAAAACCTCCAACGTCATAGGTTGCAAATCCTCTCCTATACCAACCTTAGTCATAATGTCAACATACATCTTTTCGTCCTCTTCACTTAAATCGTCTATCGAGCCAAGAGGTTTTTTACCTCCTTCTGCTACCCGTACAAGTTCACACTTTGCTTTCCAGAGCGACTCGACATACGACTTGCTTTCGAGCAATCCTGACTCATTCAAAGTGACCGGGAAAGGCACCTTCGCCAAGTGAGCAACGGAAGAAGGTAAGCCGATTGTGATAAGGGTAACGAGCTCTGCATCGCCGACCAAGAACCCAAGCAAGGCCTTGAATTTCTCGTCTAGGCACCAAGGGGTCTCAACACAATCTCCTGAGGAAGAAGTGATAAGGCGCATAATGTGTTTGACGTCACTGTTGCCACGTGGATCAGCTGTGCCAGCGGATGAGGAAGTTGGAGTGTCTTTCGAGAATGAAGGCAATCGGCGAGATGAGGCAATTTTGGCGTGTCCTCCTCTCGGTGATTCTTCGCTGCCTTTCTCTGCCGGGATCTCAGCATTTCCTCCTCTTTGAGAAGAAGGCTGCCTTAGGGGGGCATCCGCGATTTGCGGCTCAGATGCGGATCGAGTAGCAGTCGACTTTGAGGCCGGGTCAGTCGAAAAATTTGAAGGAATGGATGCTTTGGCTGAGGTATCCACAGTTATAGCGGTGGGGACAGCAGCAGGCGCAGCGTTCGAGGTGAGGGCTGGGGTTGGGGACAGAGAAGCAGCCGGAGAAGAGGACCAGGCTTTGTAGTCGGTGAACATCTTGGTGGCGTAGGGCAAGAGTGACGGGAACAAATTTGTAGCAAATGTTGAAGTCGTTGTTGACTTCGGAGTTGACAAAGGACTTGGCGTAGTGGGTTCCGGAGTTGACGATGCATCCGGTGAGGAATTAGTTTTTGCCTGAGTCGTTGCTTGCTTCACAGGAGAAGCAGGAGCAATTGAAGTTGTAGCAGCCTTCGATGCTTGCTTTTCCTCCGCCTTGCTAGGAGTGCTGTTCGTCGTGGTGGCTGCGCCTGATGCGGTGCCCTTATTTTGAGTCTGCGTCGTGTTCGAAGACACCAGCTCCGGCTGTTTCGAGGTACGACAGACGTAATCATCGAATCGACTGATCAGAATATTGCTGATCCTTTCGTCATCTGTGTCTTCTTCGTCGTCCAGATCGTCGTCTCCACAGCCCGCACAGCCCATGCCCTTGCTCGCTTGCGGGACTTGCGCACCTGCCGTTCCTAAGCTGTTGTCTTTCTTCTTCTTCTTCCTCTTCTTTCCTTTGCCCTTCTTCTCCTTCACCATCATTGGCTTCCAATCTACCTGCTTGCGTTCAATGAGCGTCATACGCCTGTGCAGCTCTACCACAATCAGCTCTGCTTTCTGTTCGTAGGTGAAGCAGCTGCAGCCTTTCTTCTTCACCTCCTTAGGACATGACTCGGGCTGCTCAGAAAGAACGCCTGATTGTGCCGCCTTAACCGCCTGCTTAAGATAGCGATACGCGATGTCCGCTATACCAACAGTATAGAATGAAGCAGTGTATGGGGCGTTGACAAGGCTCTCCTTCCAGCCATCGGGCTTCTTCTTTTTCTTCTTCTTACAGCCTTTCTTCTTTTCTGTCCCTTTCTCAGCTGCCTTCTCACCGCCGCCATAGACGCTCCCGGCGAAGAGAACAGTATCAGATCCTGCGAACATTTGGAGTGCCGCACTGAGCTCCACGAGATCCCACTGAAGATCAGTGCCTCTAGACGGAGGCACGCAGTTGACATCTTCCAAACCGCCGGAGATGGCCAGCACAACTCGCAAGTGATATGTCTGTCGCGCAGCTCGAATGATGATCGTCTCCAGCAGCGGAATCAGTGTATGCAATGTCGACGCCATATCTTCGTCCATGGCTCGGGCAGCAGTGTAGTTGATCCAGATGAAAGTGAACAGAATTGTCTGCACTCCGTCTCTGAGATCGGTTACATCGGGCACCATGCTAGTAAAGTCGTTAAGCAGCTTGGTTCTTCTCGCAGAACGCTCGGCGGGGTAAGCACACTGGGGCTTGGATGGAAGCGGTGTAGTGCGCCATTCCTCGGTTTCAATATAGTCGGCACGATTGCGATAGATATTGTCAAAAACACAATTGATGTCTTCTCTATCGATGTTTTGAGCCATGTACGTCTCCATCCGATCTGCGTATGCGCAGAAGAGAGCAGCGGCATAGTTAAGCAATGCGACCAGGCTAGCCAACTCAACGTAGATAAAGTCGCCACGTGTCGCCCCGTTGACGAGCACGGCTTGATTGAGCGCGCGAATTACGTCTGCGAGCGGAGTGTTGTTAGACACGTATGTGCGCTTCTCAGCGTTCGATTCGGCGAAGGACGAGAATTTGCGACATTCTTGAAGTAAGGCTGGCGAGATGGAAGTTTGAGGCTTCTTTTGCTGTTCTCGATGGGAAACCGCTTTCTTTGGCGTTCTTGTTGCTGTTTTTGCCGAAGCAGAGCCAGACGCAGACGTTTTACCTGTCGCAACACTAGAGGTAGCTGTGGCCTTGCTTATACTACTGGTGGAGTTGCTCGTTGTCGATTCCTTTGTCGAGGACGTAGAGGTGGTCGCAGCAGTAGTCGCTATCGGCTTGGCCGAGCTTGTAGCGGGAGACGTGGCGACAAGTGTGTTAGTAGTTGAGGCAGTGGCGCCAGGCTTTGGCGCAGTCGCGCTGGCCGAGGTCGGGACTTTAGCTGGCTTTGTAGGCTTCTGCAAACCAAACTTGCATTTGAGCGCAGAAGGGGCGAATTGGCGCGAAAGGCACTCTTGATGCTGTCCCGAGGAGTCTTCGAAGAAGCCGTACTGTCGCAGGCGAGCTTCCACATCTGCTTCTACCTCTCCATGCACTGCGAGACACCAATAACATGTTTTGTCATCAAAGTAAACCTGGTGTCTCAGTTCGTGGAAGCACCTTGCAACGGCCTTCCCTGTTAACCCGAGCTTGGCAGCTCTTGGAAGGTTGAACATATCTTCATCGTTAGCATGTGAGGAGCAGTAGGAGGAACAAGAGCTGTGATTGTGGTGATCGTGGTGATCATGATGACTGCGATGATTGTGACGGTCGTGACGGTCGTGATGACCATGCTGGTGGTGCTCCTCTTGATGATGTTGAGCGGGAGAATCAGCCTTCACATGAGCAAGCAAGCCAGGATCAGGTCTAGCAGGAGGAGGCGGCCAAAGGAGGCGGGCTAAAGCTAAGGGCATGGAAAGGGTATTGGAGTTGCCAGATGGCAAAGCAGCAAAGCGGCCTTGCAGTAGCTCCTGTGCGGTGAGGGACGATTGTGACAAGATGGCAGAAACCAGTGAGTCGGTTACTGGCAGACGCGATGATGTTGGAAAGCATCGAGCCGTCATCGGAATGGACGGTAAGGGTGCCGAAGGCGGCGCCGTCTCTGGTAGCGACTTGGACATTCTTGCCGTTTTGATAGATGAGGAACCGAAGGCAAGCCAGACCAGAGGCGGCACGAAAGCGAATAGCTGTCAAATGCTTTGCTTCAGTGCACAGTGCAACTTGATCGCACACAGTAGCATTGAGTGCAAGGGCATGGGTGTGGCGATGAGGAAGGAAGAAAGCGGAGGGCGAATGTCGAATAAGGCGGGCTACTTATGAAGGAATCAAAGAGAAGCTCAGCAGGCGACTCAGCTTCCGCTTGCGCAGTGACTTCACTTTGCTTCACTTCTCTTCACTTCACTTCTCTATGCTTCACTTCACTTGACTCGCCCACCACTTTTGCTGCTTCACATGAACTGCGCAGATGCAGCAAAACAAAGAGCGCACGGTCCTCTACGCGCTCGTTCTGCTCTTCCGTGTTTGATCTTGTGCGGGACTGCTGTTGCTAAAGGATCGGAGGCGTCGGTCGATCCTTTTGATGAAGAGACGAAGCGGCTCATCCGATCTGCAATTACGCTCGGACTTCATTTGTCGGATGTGCCGTCTTGAATAAGGCACCTGTCGCGTTGCGCTTCGCTGAATTTGAACAGAGTTCCGAAGCCTTTGCTCAGTAGAGCATGACGACGTTGCGGTTGACCTCAGACTGTATGCGTTTGCCTAGTGGCCAGAGACGAAAGAGGTGAAAGAGCGCGGAAGCAAAAGGGACGAATGGAACAAGTGGCGTCAGTAAAGAGAAGTGGCATTGCGAGTTGAGGTCAAAACAGAGACGGGATGTTGCGCAGAACAAGCTTTGGCGACGCCGAACCGATTCGGACGGAGCAGAGCAGAGCAGAGCAGAGCAGACAAGCTTTGCGTCGCCAAAACGACGACGTTGGACCCTACTCTTTGTTGTCACATCCTGCTTGACTTGTCGGATTCACCAAAGTTAGACTTTGGCTTTGGAACCTTGACCTTGTCTTTACACTGACCTGTCCATCAGGATGCGACGCAAGAGCCGATTCCCTTGAGATTCGGACAGTCATTAGAAAGAGGCGAACTGCAAAGCAACGCAGCATGTCACACCACAGTCGATTGTTGAGAGCACGAGAGCGTTTCTAGTATAAGGATTGCAAGAGTCGATGTGAGAGAACATTGCCAATTCCGAGCTAAGAGAAGCAAGGAGCCAGGCGCGAAAGCAAATAAAGGAGCGTCGTATTGAGGTTGGGTAGAGATGAAGCGCGCGCCTCTTCAGATGGACGCAATACGCTATGAGGAAGCGGACTCGACCTGATCAGAGCAAGATTCGATACTGAATGCAAGGCTCGTCTGCCGCCATCGGGCCGCAGCCAAACGGAAGCACAGTAGTATCTTCACCGATTGGACCAGGGAGCGCTGCTAGGTCGAAAGAAATGATGGAAGGCGAGGCGAGGCGATTAGAGGGCAAAGGCACCGGCAGCAACAATGGCAGCAGCAGCGACACCGTACTGGAGGAGGTGCTCGGGAACAGCGCGCGAAGCAGGTGCGAGGTCCGAAGCCTGGAGCTTGCCGTCAGCGATAGCGTTGATGGTGGCAGAGATAGCATCGGCGAAGGACTGAGCCAACTCAGATCGAGGGGTGGTGAGGGTAGGGTAGTACTTGAGAACGGAGCCGGCCATCTCGCTGGCAACCTCATCAGGAGACTTGGCCTCGGGACCACGAGTGTAACCGCCGATGAAGTAGGAGATCAACGAGCTGACTGTAGAGTTAAGCGTGTACGAGTGCAGCAGATGTCGGAGAGTTGGCAGAAGGGATGCAGTCGAAGTTGACATATTCGCGTGAAGGGGATGGAAGCAAGAGATCAGTCAGTAAACATGCTTCCATAACACAAATGACTTGAGTTTTGCGTGAACCAGGTTGAGGCGTTCACGCCACTTTGTTGAGCGCAAAGCCATCATTGTTGTCATTTGGCCTGCGAGATTTGACTGTCGTGGCCAAAGCGTGATGCTGCTGCTATCTTTTTGGTTGACTGTAGAGAATATACTCACGGTTGTAGGTAGGGGTGGTGGTAGAGCTGTAAGGGCATCCGTACTCGGGAGCACGAGGATCACCGCCAAGAACGGTGCAGACCTTGGAGTCACCGCTGCCAGATCCGCCGCTGGAGCTAGAGGACATGGAGGTGGGCATAGAGCTGCTGGACGACATGGAGCCGCTCATCGAGCTGCTCATGGAGGAGCTGGAAGCCATGGAGCTGTCCTGAGCAACGGCACCGCTAGCGGCGAAGGCGGCGAGGAGGGCGACGGGAACGATGGAGAACTTCATCTTGACGTGTGCGAAAGGTGTGTGTTTCGAAGAACGATGAGGTGACTACGAAGGTGAAGAAGGAAGAAGGTGAAGAAAGGGTGGTTGTAGAAGGTAGAAGAGAGTAAGATGAGGTTGAAGATAGAAGATCAAAATTGACGAAAGGGGCGAAACAGTCGAGCGGGACTTGGATACGGTTCCTCAGCCTCCAACAGAGAGAGGACAGGCAGAAGGCGAAGAGGCACAACAAGCGAGGGAGCAAGGGAGCGAGGGGAATTCAATCGGCAGGCAGCAAAGGGAGAAGCGGCGGCAGAGATAGCAGCATTTGTTCGTCGCTCGTTGCTCGCTGCGAGCCAAGTTGGATGTTTTGACCGGAAACACGGAAATCAAATCCCCAGTTTGCACAAAGCGGCAGGAGGCAGACAGGCGAGTCAAAGGCAAAGTGACGCTCCGACACATCTTGGGCACGGACAGATGCTGTAGAAGCAGGGCAGCAGAAAGGAAGAGAGCGAAAATGCAGAATCAGCAAAAGCAGCAGCAGCAGCAGGCGGCAATCCAAAAGAGAAGAGAGAAGAGGCACCAACAGCGGCGATGCTGTAGGATGTGCCGATGAGTGCGGATCTGTGCAGGCATCTCTGCAGCAGCAGCAGCAGCAGCAGCAGCAGCAAAAAAACAGAAGACACAGCTGCTGCTGCTGCTCTTCGCGCGCACGGTGTTTTGACAGAGGGAAATTTGTGGGCGGATGCGGCCAAATCCAAGAATTCCAGACAATATCGGCATCAACAGCAGCAGCAGCAGCAGCAGCAGCACACAACACGCAAGAGAGAGAGACGGTCCAAAAAGAAAAAGAACAAAAAGAAGCATGGAAGCAAGGAAAATCCGAATTGGTGCAGCACAAGACGCAGATGCCGATGCGATTCGCTCATCTTGCTTCCTTTGCTTGTTTGGCTGTCTCGTTGTGCCTGCTGCTTGTTTTCGTCTTTTGGTCTTTTCTTCACCTCTTTCCCCTGATTTACGTTGGGAGAATGTACAGTAGAAGCGTAGATTCACCTCTCTGGCATGGTCAGCATACTGGAGCACCAGCTCCTAGATTTGCTTTTTACCAGGATTTGGACATCCTTGAGCGATGTCGATCTTTGACCGAGACAGCAAGGACGAGCGCCTTCTTGCGACCATATCGGCGTATGGATCTCTTAGCACTGTTGGCAACAGATGCAGGGCTACAGCAGACCCTAGACCTCGCGACAAGGACTCAGGGTGTGCAGCATGGTTGTGAAGCGAGACTTGAACTGTTCGTGGTTGGTGATGTTCAGGGTGTCAGCAAAGTTTGCAGTTTTCTCGGATCTCTGCTCAAGTTTGCAATCTCGGCAGACGGCACCAAGGACAGACGCAACCGGCAGCAAGCTCAAGAGCAACTCCAAAATCCTCCTCTTTCGCTGTCTCCCTCGTGCAGCTCCAACCTGCGGTCCGCTTTTGCAGGCACACAGCGTAAGCGTCAGCAAGGTTGCATTCGGATCAAAGCCTTCTGTAGCTCCGAAACGCAGTTGATCTCCTCTCTTCCTGACTTGCAGTGATTCCTTCAAATTTGTCCACGGTCTCGACCTAACAGAGCCAATCCGCGATTTGCAAATCTGGTATCTATGCAAGCCATCTCCCGATATCTGCGTTTTAATATTCTGTTAACGCTCCGCAGTACAACAACCAGTCACTTCCGCTTGCAAGAAGGTGTCGGAATGCCATCGACCGTTGGCTGTCTCTTTTCAAGATCACAGCAGGAAGACTACCCACCAACAAGCTTACAAGCACGTTTGAAATGTGCACACATTGCACAGTCCGGAGTAGAAGTTGGAATGCGTGAAAGGATTATATGCGTGAAAGAAACACTTGCTAGAACTACAAGAAAGACCGTTGAAGGGGAGAGAGAACAAGACTGAGACTGTTTTGGACGCAAATGCGCAGAAGGAGGAGAGCAGAGCGTGATGAACGCATTGAGGCAGGTGAGCCGGTGGAAGGGATGAGAGCAGAAGGGATCTAGGTTGCTGATGGTGTTGCCACGAGCAGTACGATTACCAGCCGCGCTCGGCGAGGCGGCCACCCTTGATATCCTTGGTGATGTTGAGACCAACCATGGCCTCACCGAGGTTCTCGGAAACGGCAGCAAGCTTAGCAGGGTCGTTGTAGTGAGTGACGGCCTCGACAATAGCACGTGCACGCTGAGCAGGGTTGTTGCCCTTGAAGATACCGGATCCGACGAAAACACCGTCACTGCCGAGCTGCATCATGAGAGCAGCGTCAGCAGGAGTAGCGATACCACCGGCAGCAAAGTTGACAACTGGCAAGCGCTTCAAGCGAGCAGTCTCCTTGAGCAAGTGGAAGGGAGCCTGGATCTCCTTGGCGTAGGCGTAGAGCTCCTCGTCGCTCATGGAGGATACACGCTTGATCTCGCCCTGAATGGTGCGCTGGTGACGGACTGCCTCGACAACGTTACCGGTACCAGCCTCGCCCTTGGTTCGGATCATGGCAGCACCCTCCGAGATTCGTCGAAGAGCCTCGCCAAGGTTCTTAGCACCGCAGACGAAGGGAACCTTGAAGTTGTGCTTGTTGATGTGGTGCTGCTCGTCAGCAGGGGTGAGCACCTCGGACTCGTCGATGTAGTCGACACCGATGGCCTGGAGAATCTGAGCCTCTACAATGTGGCCGATACGGACCTTGGCCATGCAAGGAACGGTGGTAGTCTCCTGGATCTCCTTGATCATGGCAGGGTCGGACATACGGGCAACGCCACCCTCTACACGGATATCAGCAGGGATCTTCTCGAGGGCCATAACGGCACAAGCACCTGCGTCTTCGGCGATACGAGCCTGCTCGGCATTGACGACGTCCATGATGACACCGCCCTTGAGCATCTGAGCGAGACCAGACTTGACACCGAAGGTACCGAGGTTGGCATCGCTCTTGGGGGCAGAGCCGTTGACGCGGGCAGGGGCGGCGGCGGCGCCGTTGCCATTAGTGGCGGGAAGGATGGTTGGGTTCTCGGCGGACATATTGTGGGTGAGTTGGGTATCGATGGAGGAAAGGCGATGATGTGGTGTGATGGTGGCAGGGAGAAGGAGAGAGGTTTGGGAGCTATCTTATGTGTGCTTCTTGAGGGTCCGAAGAAGTGGGCTGAACTGAGCTAAAGTCAGTAACTTAGTTGACTTGGATACTGTAGCCGAGACGAGGGCGAGTCAGTCGAGTCGGAAGCACCGAGAAGGAATTGCGCCACCTTTCCTTCACTTCACTTTTTTGACAAGTCTCACGCAGGCTTACAACGGTTGCCGGCTGTCTAACAAGGCGAGAGAGAGCAAGAGATCTTCTAACTTTCAGGTAGCGTGGCACGAGCGAGGCGAAACCGACTTTTCTTCTCTTTCACGTAATCTTCATATGGCACCGGAACAGCGAAGAGAAGAAGAGCTGCAACAATGCCAACCCCGCTCAATACTGTATCCACCGCTGACTTCTATGCTGCCTAGCTGCTCCTTGCTGGGGTAAGAAAAGCTGTTCCGGTTATCTAGCGTCGAATCAGAGACCGCCAACCTTTTGACGCTGACGGCTCGAGCGCCGCCGTCTCAAAGAGTGCGAAATGCTCGCCACTTCTTCTTAATTCTTTGGCTCGGCTCTGTGTTTTAGGCTTACCACGGTCTGGTGCCGCTTTTGCCTGAGGTCAAGCTGAATTTCGATGTTTCGGTGAACCGCCACAGCCGCTCTGTGTCTACCAAAGCCAAGAAAAATTAGCTGCAGTCGGAGCATCTTTCCCCTAAGCAACGCATTTCATCTCTCTTCGTCCGCCTCTCTCGTGGATCTCAGGGTCGCATTAAAGAAGCTCAATATTCGCGGATTCGAGGGCCATCAGAGTCATCTCGTCAAGGATCAACATTGCCAACCCTTGGTCAAAGAAGCAATCCTAGCCCATGTTCGTGGAAGGAGCGGAAGCTTGCAGGTACAGTAACCTGCTGCCACCATGCCTATAACAACGCGATTTCATGAGTGCCCGTTGACGAGAGCAGTCGCCATTGCAATTGTACGTAACTCGAGGACATGACTCGAAGGGCTTCTGACATGAGATTGCAGCTTCTGTATCAAATTGAGTTTGCGACACTCACTCTGCTGCTTTCCTTTTCGATGCAGAGAAGGGTCTTACCGAGGAACGTCAGTGCCCGGTTGCTGATTGCACTCCTTTTGTCGCTCGCCGCTAGCTTTTAGTCGCTCGATAATACCATTTATCAACTCATTTGTACGACCATGTACTGGCTTAATCAACACTGGCACGATTGATGAAAGCGTTTGTGACAGGCAGCGATCAATCAAGGCAAGTATGTCAGTTCGGCACGTCAATCTATCTCAGGATGGTCGCGTGGCTACTTTGTCGAACCTCCAATGACTTACGTGAGCCAAAAGGGGTCCTTTGGAAACTGTCGTTCATTACCGTCAGACCCGCTTCCATTATTGCTCACTTTAAAGGCTGCCTAGAAGATCCGACCTGGCTGAAGTTGCAAGCAGCGGTCACAAGACCTCTCTTTCTACGGCATCTAGATCGGAAGCTTGCTTTATTGTCACACACCTTCGTCCTTTGCTCCCAGCCTGAAGAAGGCACTATGTTGCAGCAAGCCAGCTCTTCGTCGCTTTTGTCACCTGAATCGTAGCCTTGAATAGAGTCAAGGTTGTATCACAGACACAGAGATGTTTGTGTATCGTGCCTGCATTTGTCAGCATGACCTGTTCCAACTGTCATCACGTGTGTCTGACACTTCTCCTGTTCCGGTCGCTGCCGGCTGGACTTAATTGAGAGCGAGAACCCGGAATCGACTTGCACACTCAACACATTTTGTAGACAATTTGTAATCGCGTGCTTCAAAATCGTGGCTCAAATTGAAATCGGTTCTGGCTTCTCGCGCGAGAAGAGGAAAAGGAAAAAAGAAAATTGGAAATCTCAGACAAGCCAGAGCTTGGACATTTGTCAGACCTTCGCTTGGGCTTTCGAGAGCAGCAGGCAAAATTGAGCTTCTTTTGGCTGGCTGCCTTTTTGGCAGTGTTTGGCTGATCACCCAATCCGCTCCGTTCGAATTGGCGACCGCGAGAAGAGCGAAGTGCGAGATTCAATTCAATTCAATTCTTCTCAGCGGCCTGGCTGGCTGGCTCAATTGCTGAATTCTCAAGGCGAGAGAGAGCGTGTGTGAGTTTGTGTGAGTTTGAACCGTGGTCGCCATCAGCTGAACGTTGCCGACGCTATCTCGATTTCCTCCTTCCTCTTCTTCTCCACCTCCTCATCACCTACCGTCGGGATCGTCATCTTCCTCTTCACATACAAAAATGGCTGCTGCTGTCGCTCGTGGCGCCTTCCGCAAGGCCGTCAACCTTCCGTACGTAGCCTACGCCTAGCACCCTTCACCAATCCCAAGCAACCTCATTCGATAATCGGCACCGTCCTGTCAATCGAAGCTAGTAGATGGCTCGCGAGCTCGAGATTGCCTTTATTCGCTGCCCGTATTCCTAATGCCACACTGCTTCTTTCTACGCAGCGAAGCTTGGCCAGGAATCTGGAAACACTGGCAGCCGATTATGTGGATCTCGAATCTCTAGCTATTCTTGCTATGTTGCTTCGAATCGTGTCGCAGCTGACTGTAGACCGTAATACTGACTCTTTGATCCTTTCCTCCTTTCGTCTCGCCCTCGCCCGACATAACACACTTGCGTCTCGGTCCGCTCTTATTCCGGCCCTACTCTCACTCGACGCTTTCTATCGCTACATATACCGCATCGTATATATTCATCCGCCGACCCTACTTTATGCCTTATCCTCAACCCTCTCATTGCATCCCATCAACTGCCGCACTCAAACTTGTCTGCTCCGACATGCATTCCCTTCCTCGACTTGATCTTTGTTGATCCTCTACTTGTGCGTACCCGTCACACTATTGCAGTCCCACCGCGGCTACCGCCTACAACGGCACCCCGGTTGCTGCTGGCATCAACTTTGCCGCCCGTGCTCCCGCCGACCCCCACGCTCACGGACATGGCCCTTCCCTTCGATCTGATCCTCACCAGGTTCCCACATGGGCTTCCAACCTTCGCAACTCGAACGGCGTCCTCAGTGCACGATCTGGCGTCAATGGTAAGTTTCCCTCATCGCAGTGCAATACTGTCCAAGCTTCTTCGTTCTTTCCGTGGCCATCGACATCGCTATATTGCTGCCGTCCTTTTCAGCTCGAGTCTTGATTCAGTCAAGCTTGCACTTCGACTTACTCAAATCGCTGCATGCTGATCAGGCTCAGGAAGCGAAGCTAGTGTATGGATGGAGAAACAAACGACAAGCGACGATTAGCATTGTGTATTGCAGCAGTCTCTGCCCGTCGAACACGCGAACGCTGACCTTTATCCTCTTCATGCTCTTTTCACGTATCGCCAGCCCTCCCAACCGTCGGTCAGCCTCGCTACTTCTCGTCCTCGTCGCGAAGCCTCCAGGCTACCCAGCCTGACCAGGTTCCCGACTTCTCCGGTTACCGCACCAAGAGTGCCGACAGCAACAAGGCCTTCTCGTACTTCATGGTCGGCTCGATGGGTTTGATTGCCGCTTCGGGTGCCAAGGCAACAGTTTCGGACTTCCTCGCATCCATGGGTGCTTCTTCAGACGTTCTTGCGCTCGCCAAGGTCGAGGTTGACATGAACTCGATTCCCGAAGGCAAGAACGCCATCATCAAGTGGCGTGGTAAGCCCGTGTTCGTTCGTCACCGTACCAAGGAGGAGATCGACGAGGCCAACGCGGTCGACGTTTCCAAGCTTCGTGACCCCGAGAAGGACTCTGACCGTACCAAGCGACCAGAGTGGCTTGTCATGTTGGGTGTCTGCACTCACTTGGGTTGTGTGCCCATCGGTGAGGCTGGTGACTTTGGTGGCTGGTACTGCCCTTGCCACGGTTCGCACTACGACATTTCGGGACGTGCCCGTAAGGGTCCCGCTCCTCTCAACCTCGAGGTTCCCGAGTATGATTTCAACGACGGCGAGAACAAGCTCATCATCGGTTAAACACGTACTATAGCAATACATTTCGTTCCTTCTTCGAGTCCTTGCTGTGCCTGATGATTGAGAGCGGCAGATCTTCTACAGGGTGCAGTGCTATGCTAGTCCTGCTCGAGTTCAGATTTGCACAGCAGCACAGGCCGAGTCTAGGCACACCTTCGCGCGCAGTATTTCTTGATGTCTGAAAAGCATCAAGATCAATCAAGGTTCTGTGCTGCTACTGGTTAAATTGCGCCAATACAGCGCGACCCCACCAGGCCTGGAGCAAATGCCTTTTCAGCACACACAGCTTGAGCTCCGTTTGATCTGAGAGTCTTCAAACATGACAGCAGACTGAAGCAAGGCTAGTGACCACGAAAGGTCAAATTGTTGGACCCTGAGTGTGAGTATCAGCAGCGCAGTATCATGATGAGAGTCTTGGGCTGCTGTGCGCTGCCATCGCTTCAGAAATGATTTTGACGCGTGTCGGCGTGCACTGCTGCTATGCTGCCTCTTTTTTTTTCTGGCTCAAAAGCCCACAGACCAACACTTGACACTCGGCTCGCACGCACGCGCTTTCTGTCATTTGGCTGGGAATGAGATGCACTCTCTTTGACTCTGCAACCAACCACCTATCCTTTCACTCATCATATCCTCAAGAATCCATTCAGAACGCAGCGACCTCTCGCGAACGATTTCTACGCTGGTCGCAGCAATCAAATTTGACGTCAGAAAGTCAAGACATTCTCCCAGGGAAAGGGCATTTCGACATGCTGTTCATGGTCCCCGTGACTTCCTAAGAAGACGGAGGATATAGCTCTTGGTCATCGGACCAGCAGTAGAGAGCAAGACAGCGGGCTTCACATCAATGGCTGCACCAAGAACTCCTGCTGCGGCGTCGCAGCCGCTCCATCTGCATTCTCGTGTCAGGGTTTCCAATCTCGGTCATGGTGAAGTGCTCTTCGTCGGTCAGACCTCTTTCGCTGCCGGCGTCTGGGTTGGGATCGAGCTCGACAATCCAAATGGAAAGAACAACGGTTCAGTACAAGGCAAGCGCTATTTCGAGTGCGAGGACGGTTATGGTGTCTTCGTGCGCTCCAGCCAAGTACAAGTTCTCTCCCCTGAAGACGAGATGCATAGCATTGACGATGAACCCATGCCCACGACAGCTCCTGCGGCTGGCAGGGCTGCACGTACGACCAGTTCAGCGACACCTTCTGCCTCCGCAGCAGCACGCCTGAGTCCACGCAAGAGCGTAGCACCTACACCAGCTAGGCCCGGTGTGCCACGTACCAGCTTGGCTCCTGCGGCCCCTCCATCTGCGGTTCGACGGACAAGTACGGCCAGCGTCGCGAGTGCCGCCTCTTCAGCTTCAGTATCACGACCATCAACTGCAGCAAGCACTTCCGCCCGCATCGCATCGCCCGTTAAGCCAGCAGCAGGAACGCGGTCACCGGTTAAACCATCTATCACAGGGCGAACATCTGTCTCATCTGCTGCGGCGCGCTCTGCTGCTGGGAGCACGCTAGCGAGTCGCACAGGATCGCCAGCAACCCCAGTCGCGGCTGCACGGACGGTCCGACCTGGCGTCACTCCTAGTACAAGAACACCAGCAGTAGGCTCTGGCACGGCGCGCACTGCTGCCCGACCACTTGCATCATCGTCGTCGTCATCAGCAGTGGCATCGGCATCAGCAAAACCACAGACACCATCTGCAGCCAGAGCGGGACTTCGGCCAGTGCCAACTAGCCGCCCTTCCATGCTCGCTGGAGGAGCCCGGACCGCAACGTCGAGTCCAAGTGTTGCTTCGGCCTCCCGTGTCGCTGCGGCGCGAACAGCAGCTTCTTCCGCACCCATCTCTCGCGCAGGCAGTATCACGGGTCCACCTTCACGCGCAGGCAGCTCGCTAGCGCCCTCTCGCTTGGGACCCAGAAGCTCAGCCGGCAGTGCTGTCAGCTCTGGGAGGACCAGCGCTTCGCAGCGTTTAGTGGATCAGGATGATGGTAGCCCTTACGACTACGAAGCAGAAGACGACGACCAAGAAGACCTTCTCTCGACCGCGTCACCGACTGCCGGCGCGGTTCGCTCTTCTCACCAAGCGCGCGCGGGTGTCGAAGACATGGATGAGTTGGATAGTGATGAGGCCGATCAGACCATCTCTGCAGACGCTGCTGCCGACCGCGACGACAGTGCTGCTGCAGCAGACTTAACCATGCGATCTACGAAGCCCTTCAATAAGTCGACACGCGACTTCATGAGTCTTGTCGAGCCTTCCACGTCTACAGGCGCCTTGCGCTCCTCCGCTGAGTTCGGCGCTCTGCAAAAGGAAGTGGAAGAGCTGCGCGCAAAGGTGCGGGTGCTCGAGAAGAAACGCGACGATGATCGTGGCCGTATCTCCGAGCTTGAGAAACTCAAAGAAGAAGCCGAAATGTCGATCGCCGCAGCGCCCAAGCTCACGGCCAAGGTGCAGGACCTTCAAGCCGAGCTCAAAGATCAAAAGAAGCTGGAGAAGGATTGGGCGATGCAAAAGGACGACTTCGAACGCCAACTGTCTCGACTCAACGACGAACTCGAGTCTCTAACACTTGACAGAGAGATGGCAGAAGAGAAGGCAGAGACGGCTGCATTGGAGGCAGAGGAGCATCTCATGGCGCTTGAGACGGCCAACGCGAAGATCCAAGCACTGGAGAAGGATCTCAACCCACATCTTCTCCGGCGCCAAGCTCTATCCAGAGACGCTGAAGAAGGAGTACAGGAAGGCGATGCAGAACAGGCCGTTGGTGAAGGCCATGCTAAACACTCCGCAGTCTCTGATCTCTTACAACGTGAAAACGACCAGCTGCGACGCGTTCTGCGCGATCTGCGCGATCGTTCCAATGAGATCGAGGGCGAGCAACGTCGCAAGATCATTGAGCTTGAACGCGAGAATGCCGAATTGATCGAGCTCAACTCGACTAATGACTCGCTTCTTCCTGAATTGGAGAATGCCGAATCCATGATAGAAGATCTCAAGCTTCAGCTGGACGACGCGCTAGGAGCACAGGATCTCGTCGAACAGCTCACCGAGCGCAACCTCCAGTTGAGCGACCTCGTCAAGAAACTTCGCGACGAGATCGAAGAGCACGAAACCATCGCCGAGATCAACAATGAGCTCGAAGAGCAACATACCATCAACGAAAAGGAGCTGCGAGAGGAAGTCGATCTTTGCGAATCTCGCATTCGTGATCTGCAGGCACGCAACGAGGGTCTGGAAAACAATGCAATCGATTACCAGAACACTTTTGCTCAGTTCCGCGAACTTGTCTCTAACCTTCAGAGCGAGCTGGAAGCAGCTAAAGCAGAGCAAGCAGAACTTGGAGGTGAAGGTGTCGCAGGTCGGAAAGATTTGGCGGATCAAGCTATGCTCAACCTCAATCTCAAACTTCAGTCAAGTGCACTTAAGAGTCAAGCAAAGACAATCGATCTGGAGTTGGGACGATTGCAGGCTTCACAGGCAACTTCGCATCTCGAGATGGTTCGATCTTATTTGCCTAGTGCTTACTTTGAGGCGGATGCTGATGCGGTCAATTGCTTGCTGTTTTTCAGAAGGATGGCGGTCAAGTCAGAGTTGATCAAGTCGATTGTCGAGACCAATCACGATATTCAGGAGAGTTTGTCGGGTGTGGTACCAGAGGTTATGGTCAGTGTTTGTCAGATGCGACATTCGATTGCTCACTTCTCAGCGCTTTCGAGGCAGATTGCTGCTGTGTTGAGACTGGCACCGACAGAAGTGTTCCTGAGGGGAGGACGGATGTATCGCGAAAACATGGCTATCGAGCGGAAGATTGATGGGTTTATTGCAGCGTTACGTCGAGAAGAGTTGAAGGAGCTAGATGCTGGTCTGGAGTTTGGCAGGTTTGTCAAGCAGTTTGAAGACTTCAGCGCAGCTTTGGGTGGAGATGAGAATGATAGCGATCTAGCAGCGAAGGAAGTCGGGTCAGCCAATCTGATCGATCACGATCTGGACACGCTTATTGCCGCACTTGGCTATGCGAAGCAACAGCTTGCTCAACTTTATACGGATGATGACATCGAATGGGAATTGGGTGGAAAGAACATTGAAGATGATCTATTTGATCCTATGCAAGAGCTTATTAACCGTATTCGTAACACCAAAGTTCTAACTCGCAAGGTGCTCCGAAGGTTGCTCAGTCTAGCTGAGAATGACGAGGCAGTCCGCATGGAAGCTATCATGCACCTTCCACCTTTGGGCAGGCTTACATCCCAGCTCGTTACGTTTGCCACTCAACTTTGCAAATCAATCTCGACCTACGTCAACGAAGTCCGTACATCCAAAACCATCTTTGACATCAACAAAGTCACCGACCTTATTACTGAAGCGACTAGCGAAGGACTAGGTAAACCTGATCTCACTCTTTGGTCAACCCCTCTTTCATCTACCTCTCACCTCTCCACTACCATCTCAACTGTTCTGAATGCTATTGTTGAACAAGAGAATGTTATTAGAATTGATGGTCCTGGACCATGGCTATCTCGATCGGAGGATATCAAAGCTCAAGCTGCTCAGAATCCTGAACTTGAACGTCAGCTTGCTAAAGTTAGCGAAGATGCTCGTGATCTTTTACGACAAGTGAAGGCTAGAGATCAAGCTCTTCAAGAAGGTAGTATTAAAATTGAACGATTGCAAAAGCAGTTAGAGAAGAGTAAAGCTCAGGTGGATCAGCATAGTGATATTCGAAACGAACTTGGGGAGGTTCAAAAGCAAGCGAAGGCTTATCAGGATGCGAATGAAGGATTGCAAAGTGAGATTGAAGGATTGCAGAAGGAGAATGATCGATTGAAAGCGATTGTTGCTACTGGTGGGGTTGGGAAGAAGGGTGTTGATGGTGGTGAGGAGGGTGAAGAAGGTGGTATAGGGGTTAGAAAGATGAAGGAAGGTGGTGGGGAGATGGGAGAAGGGGAAAGAATAGGAGGTGGGTTTAGTAGTCTAGAAACACAATATTTGGTAGATCAATTAGAAGCTTTGAAAGGAGTTTTGAAACATTTAAGAAGAGAAAATGCGGTGTTGAAAGGTAATGGATTGTTGAAGCAGATTGAAATTCTACCTTCACTTACCCGACGTGTAAGACTTGTTACAGCTAGCACTAGCACCAATTCTGTTAATAGAGAGGGAGAGGGTGGGGATGAAAGTGATACGAAAAAAATTGGAGAACCTGTTCAACGTATTTCTACTTCCCAATCACGCATCAAAGTTAACGCTGCAAGCGGAAGCAGTGGGGGTGTACGTGGTGAAGCAAGACAAGTATACAACAATGCACTTACAACTCTAGCCCTTTCTAGCGTTATTGATCTCACACCGATTAGTAAGAAGGAAGGTGAGGAGAAGAATCAACGAATAGGTCGACCTTGGTTACCTTATCACAAACAACCTGAAATTCAGTTAGAACAACAGTTACGAACTAGAGCGAAACTTGTTAGACAGATGTCGACTTTTTCGGACAGATTGGGATTAGTAGGGTCGGTAAAGAGGAGTGTTACAGTTTGAGATTGGCATAGAATGATGATTAGATTAAGGATTGCAAATGATGGACTGTGTGCGGTTTGTGATGGTGGTGAGTAATGGTACAGATTGAGAGATGGAAGACAAATGAAAGAGTGAGGATAGTGAAAGTCGGGACTAGAAACGCTGTTATGCAGTTTGTGAAGCATCGCCATTATTGGTTGTAGTGGTGGTGGTAGCAGCAGCAGCAGCGGAGATATTTTTCGAACGAACTTTTTTCTTCTTTGGTGTTGGTGTTGGTTCAGTAGAACTTGGTGTCGTCGTTGTGGTTGGAGCTGGTGTGATTGCACCGTTCGTGTTTGGTTTGGACGTCTTCTTGTCTACTGTGTTGTTCTCTTTTGTTCCATCCGCGGGCTTAGCAGCTTGATCAGTTGAGCCGGACGATCTGCTGGGACGTTTACGCTTTTTCTTAGTTCCCTCTGATGATGGGGTTCCATTCTCTTCTGAGGTGAGCTTGTTGGCTTCTAATCTTGCTCTTGCAGCTGTACGTTGTTTTTGCTTTTTGAATTCTTGTTCTCGTTTGAGTTTTTCTTCCATTGTCAAACGAGGATTCTTGGGTTTACGGACGGAGAGTGGGTTTGGTGCTTTACGTTTCCTCCTTCTTGTACTCTCACCCTCTCCTGCTGTTTTCTCCTCGCCTTCTTCCTTCTCACCCTCACCTGATGCAGCATTATCTTCACCACCGATAATGTCGACATCAACTCTCGGCTGATTTTTCAAGAGCCCAGCTTCACTAGCCGGTAGACTCAATTTTGTCTCTTCCTTCTCCTCAATCTTACTCTTGGTCAATGGTGACATGGGTTCAAGTACCATGACAGCTTGAGTGAAATGCATCATTGGTAATCCGGCCACTTGCAATCTCAAATCTCTCCTCAATTCTCCTTGTTCGCTAGCAACAATATACCTGTGCTTGTTCTCTGGTCCAACGCACTGCTTTATGCATTCCTGAGGATCAATAGCTTCTCGATGATTACACATTCGACGTTCCCATTGCTTAGCCATATCGACGGTAGATTGATGCTCTTTACCAAGGGCATAGAGAGATTGCATGCAACATTGGGTGATGAGTGGTTTGATCTTCTTGGATTGAAGGACGTTGGAAAATTGATGAAGAGGATCAGAGATCTTGTAGCGGGTAAGGGATAGAGAGAAGGTGTTGTCGATGAGAAGTTGGTAGGGTTCACGGAAACCGAATTGAAGTTGATATTGATGGAGCATTTTGCGATAGATTTTGGCTCGACGTTGCCTCATTTTGGCGCGGGTTGCTCTTTAGAGAGACTTGAGAAGAGAACAAAAGAGCAGTTAGAAGATGGCAGTGGATGATGGTCAGGAAGATGGGAAGCACGAAGGTTTGGCGCTACTTGATATGTGGAGAGCCTGAGGAGGACAAGGGTCTCATGTCTCGATTTTGAACTTTTTCTTCCTGCGAAACCTTCCAAATTTTTGGATTTCGGAATTCGCATTTCGCACTCTCTGAGAGCAACACTTTTCGCGCGATCTCCAATTTTGTTGCCGACGCCGATGTAACACTTCACAACCGTGGCCACGCCGACCATCTTGATCATTGTGACCTCGAGCATCGCCGGTCATTTCATTTGCGTTTGAGTACTGGCCCACCAAGCAATCACAAGCCACAAATGGCATACAGCAGTCCGACAGACTCACGGGGACAATCATACAGTACTGTACACATTGTATTGTAATAATTCTTTGATCTGGAATGCTCGGCCACCGCCGTGCCACATTGTTGTCTCATTCCTGCAGTAGATGATGAAGTCGAGGCGGGTGTCATTCCCATTGACAAACGCAGACGAGCCTAGACCGAGGTTGCCAAACTCTTCGCGACCGTGCCATTCTGTATCGCAATTAGACAGAGAGTTGAGAGTTTTCTCGCTGCTCTACCACGCTGCTTCGGGTGCTTCCGTTGACAGTGATTCAATGACTTCGGACCACCCGATGCTTACCGGCTAAATATCGTAGCTGAACTGGTGCAATCGGCTACGCCGACGAAACCTGTCACTTGTTGCACGCAAGCACAGTGACAGGTGCACACCTTGTGTTCGGATGGTCCGAGAACCGATGCTGGCTGCACATAGCGTGTGGGAAGGTGGCACTTGTGCTGAGCTTGTACCAGCAAGTAGCGCCGGCCGTGCCGATACTGTAACTCCCACCAAAACGAGACAACGCCAAGCTCTCCGGTGTCGAGTCAACTTTGCGTCCTTGATGAAGTGGATCAAAAGCACAAAGAGCGTGAATTCGAATGAACTCATGCTTGCTCTCGCATTGTTCGTAGCAATAATGGCCCACAGACGCCACTCGGAAGCTGGCCGACCAGGCAGTAGTGTGGCAAAGCTCTTGGTGGTGACCTCTTTCCCCGATCGAAGCTGTCGAGTCGCTCAGCCAAGGCAAAGCTCAGTCGAGGACGATAAGAGTGGGTTCCCTCCTATCTTCCATTGTCACTACTTCCATCTGTCTACCCTTCCTTTCTGATCTTCTCAAAGCCAACTTCACACATTCCTTTTCTGCTTCGACCTTTCTTCTTCCTTCACCACCTTGAGCGCTGACATTAACGGCTCTGTTCTTACACAGCATCGTCGACATGGCTCCACCACTCAAATTGAGAGCAGCTGAGCAACTAGCTGAAGAGGGCACGGACGGTCGAACGCGTGTCGACGATACCGATCCCAGCATCCTTATCACCCTTGGCCCTTCACCATACGTGGCTCAGCAGCCGCAATGGAGTGTCGTCAGAGACGATCTCGCCTATAATGGCTCAGCACTTGTTACAGACAGCAAGGATGCTAGTCTCAAGTTCAACTTTACGGGTAACTCTCTCACACTTGGCATGCTCTACAAAGCCGCTGGTACCAGCATCAAAGTTACGCTCGAAAATGGCACTTCCTATCCTTTCGCTGTCACTGCTGACGAAGCAACCGCATCAGCTCCAGGTGGTAATAAGGACGCTTTGCAGAAGAAAGCCTTCCGTCTCGATGGCCTCGCCTGCACCAATCACACCGCGACTCTGACCACAACTTCGGTCGTTGGCCAGCAAGGTGGCCAACCTCAGATGTATTTCGACTGGTTCAGCTATCCTACGCCTGGCAATCCCAGCACCTGCGTTCCTACTCCTGCTGCTAAACCTTCCGCCTCTGGTAGCTCTTCCACATCAGGCTCTTCAGCAACTTCTAAAATTGCATCACTTCCTGTGATTCACGATCACAGCATGGAATACGCTGGCATCGGCGTCGGCGCCGCCATTCTCGGGTTTATCACTGCACTTGCCTTTGTCATGCTTCGGCGCCGAAACAAGCGTCGCAAAGCAGCTGCTGTCGTTGATGAAGCTGACCGCGTCTACAGACCTCGACGGCCGACAGGAAGTGTCGACACGCTCAAGATGCCCCTGGCCATGACGCAAAGTTCGAGACAAAACGTGCTGCAGCCAGAGTTCGTCTTTGTGCCACGAGGCATCCACGCTCTAGCTCAAGACGAGTCGTTCAGCAGCGTGCATTCTGATAAAGGGAAAAGTTTGATAGATAGTCCCTCTGTCAACGCTATGTTCCCTTTGATGCCCCTTACGCCTGAACATATGACCAAGGAAGATGACGCTAGCTTCGGTATTGGAAGAGCGCTGATGGATCTTCAGCGCGACGGCAGTCCTGTTCCTCATGATCAGCCTAACAGCAGCCTGTCCAAGATACAGTATGCGAAGGCCAGGACGTTATCGAGCACGCCACCTCTTCGCCTCTTCCCAAAGCATGATGCGACTGGCCTCGTTGGTGGTCATGCTCTGCAGCGCATGCCCAATAACTTTTCGGATCTCGTAAGCAAGTCAGACCGTTCACCTCGCCGTCCCTGCACAGCATCCGCTGTCGAACGCGTTCGAAGTGATGCCCGTCACCTCAATATCCATCGTCCGCTGTCGCCTTTTGAACGCTCTCGGCCTAGCACCAGTGCCGAGATGTCAATTCACTTGCAACATGGTCATCATCAATCTCGACTTGCTACTGCCCCAGCTGGATCTGCTGGCCATGCCCAGAGGTTCAGGCGCAATTCGGACGCATCCATGGATACTCATTGGTCGCATGCCTCTGCAGATGAGGTCACCACAACCAACGAGGCAAAGGAGCAGAGAGAGCTGCTGCGGCAACAGCAGCGGCCAGTATCGAAAAGCTTGCTAGATCTACCCAAATCGATCGATCTTCAACAACAGACAACTGATAGCGAAGCCGAGATGTGGGTCAGCAAGAAGAGGATCCTTGCCGAGTTTGGTGGCAAAAGGAGACGCAACTCGAGCATCGGTGTGCCGCGACGACCACCTAAATCTCCTCACAGGCCCTCTACAGCTCAGACAGCGTCTCGGACCATGTCGTTCCAGCCTTTCACTGTCTCGGCGTTGCAGTAAACCGGCGAAACTCGTCCGTGCTCCTTGGTGTCTTGCAGAAATCTCAGAAATGTCGTGTGTCGGTCATCGTCATCATATTATACAGTATCTAAAGTAATTTACAATGTAGTCATTCGTTTTTATGTAACCCTTTTCGACTTCGACTCGCTTCATTTTGTGGTCTAGGTGTGTGCTTCGCAGATTCATCACTATTGAGCGAAGTCGCCTCCAAACTCAAGCGCGACCCTATCCGGCAATTCGACCTCCACCACTTTCTTCCAACCCATGGACACCCACCCTTCCTCTTGATCATTCCTTAGCAAACCCTTCATCATCCTGATCGGACTCCAAGCCGCCTTGACTGGTACGCTCACCAATCCTCCTAACCCTCTTTCATACAACTCAACCTTCGCCTTACACCTATAACTATGATGACAATATCCTGGAGTCCAACCGCCTTTCTTTGGTCCCGGAATCTTTGTTACAAAGCTTTTTTCCTCACCTTCTATCTGTATTCTTGCCCATTTTGTTAGATCCCATACTTCCAGCTTAACTAATTTCTTTTTGAAATTTCTATACAACTTCATTCCTATTCCATAACTAACTTTTCCACCATCCTTCGTATTGAAAGAAAAAGGAGGAGCTAGAGCAAAAGGAGGAGTGAAATTCCAATCCCAAATTCCTTTTTGTTTTTTAACATTTATACCAACTAAAAAAGCAGTTAAATTTAAAATACTTCCTCCAGCTAAACTTAATCTTACTTGATTCTGAGAATCAAAAGAAGATTCAGAAAGGGGGAGGGGGGAAGAAGCATTTGACCAGATCCAGCCTGAAGGAAAAGCTTGACCCCAATTTTTTTCTATATGAAATAATCCTCTTCCTGCTGTGATTGGAATTTCTTCTTTGTTTTCCCCTTCGGACCCTTCGGGGGAAGTATGTTCGAGTGAAAAAATACAAGGTGAGGAAGAAGAATGAACATACCAGTGTAAAGGTAAAAGTAAACCTAGATGTTGAAGATATCCTTCTGGTCCATTACTTCCTAAAGAAGAGGAGGAGGGATTAGGATGCCAAGGAATTTGTTTGGTGGTTCTAATTTTAACTCTTATTCCCCCTTTTTCAGAATGAGGAAGTGTCAAGTCAATAATAACATTACCGTTTAAATCAACTTCCATAAATCCCAACCCTGAATCATTTGAAGGTAGAGAAATCCGAAAAGGTTGTATTGAATTAGAATTCCTTTTCGAACCAAGCTTAAGATTCCAAGTCGGAATATAATGTATAATTTCAAAACTCTGTCTTTTTTTGCCTTTTGCATTCTCAGGTTTTCTCTCATTTGAATGAAGATCTTCATAGAGAGAAGTTTCTTCACCATGTACAATCCATCTTAAATAAATACATATTCTTTGATCAATTGGAGCAGATTGTAATTCACATATTACCAAAATTAAATCTCCTGGTTGTGTCGTTGGCAACAATCCTTCTTTTTCTTTTCCTTTTAAACCATTTCCAGAAAAAGACGTTGAAGGTGAGGGAAGATACGATTCAGGTGAAGTAAAGACAGGATTAATATCTGTCAACATTGTCATTGCTTCTTTTGTTTTCGGTGAAATCGTCCCTACTCCTGTTCCTGCTCTCAAAGAAGTTCTTCGAGAGGATGGTGTTGGAGATTCCTGTCCTGTATGAGCATGATCTGAATTGGATGAAGAAGAAGAAGAAGAGGAGGTGGATCTTGTACGTCTAGTTCTAGCCTGTGTTGAGGTTTTAGATAATCGAGGTATACGCGAAGGAGAATCTTTCGCTTTTGTTCGATTCTTTTTTGTTGTAGAATGATGAATGGAAAGGGAGGAAGTAGTACGACCTGAGTGGGTTTCAA
This sequence comes from Ustilago xerochloae, assembly GCA_928856705.1. NCBI lineage: Eukaryota > Fungi > Basidiomycota > Ustilaginomycetes > Ustilaginales > Ustilaginaceae > Ustilago > Ustilago xerochloae. The sequence continues at coordinate 529,672 of CAKMXT010000015.1, forward strand.
GACGAATGAAAAAGCCTTCGAATTCTGAGCCTGCTTTATGTGTAGGTGGGAATGGATCGGATGATAGTGGTAGGAGTTTCGAGAGTATTGAAGCCATTGCAGCTGAAGTTTCTGTCTATAAGGAGTCTAGTAGGATCTATGATGGAAAGAGAGAGAGAATGGGAGGTGGATGGCAGGAGAGAGAGAGAGAATGAGAAGGTTACACTCACAACGCTGAGAGACTGTGGAGAGAGACACTGAAGCTGTTCGGGAATCGGGAATGTGGAGGTTCAACCACCAACGGCGGAAGGTTTTGTTGACATCGGAAAAAGGGAAGGCAGGAAAAAAAAATGGCAGGAAAAATTGGCCGATTTAATCGGCGAATAAATGAAAAACGGAATGGCAATTTAATATACATATGGCGCACGGTTACGATCCTGAGAAGAATTCACATTTGCAACGTTGTTCTTTAGTCGTGGCTTGTGCACCTATCCCCACTCTTTATCCTCAACCTTTCATCTTTAACCGTGTCTCCACTTCTAGATTTAACCCCCTTCCTTCTCACTTGTGCCGTCCTTCTCTCTCTCCTCTTTTCTTCACCTCAAGTAGAACCGCTAGAGAAATATCAGAGGTGTGCAGGATGGTAGATCAGCAATTTGCAGCTCACGATCTCTCTTCTCGTGCTCTTGGATCCACTGGCTTACGAATCTCCAAAAATCGTATCATTGATTCTCACAATCGTACCATCAACCTTCATGGTCTTAACATTTCTGGTTCCTCCAAACTCCCTTCTTCTCCCAATGGACTTTCGCACATTCACGAAGGATTCTATGAAACCCATCGAACAGTTTCCTTTGTAAATCGACCTTTTCCTCTCTCCGAAGCTCCACTCCATTTCTCCCGTCTACGAGCATGGGGGTTACCACTAATTCGATTGCTCGTCACATGGGAAGCACTCTCCCATTCCGGTCCTGACATTGACGATGTTGATATGGACTACGTCGAATACTTGGTATCGCTAGTGAAATTGATGGATGAGTATGGATTGAAATGCTTCATCTGTGCACATCAAGATGTTTGGAGTAGATTCAGTGGTGGAAGTGGTGCACCAGCTTGGACGTTTGAAAAAGCAGGTATGGATATACAAACAATGATGGAAACTGGAGCTGCTTATATTCATTGTGTTGATGAAAAGAACAAATCATCATCATCTTCTACTTCTTCTCAATCCCAATCACACTCAAAAAAAGAAGTTAGTGGTGCGTTTTTATGGCCAAGTGGATATCAAAAACTAGCTGCCAGTACAATGGCGACTTTATTCTGGGCTGGAGATGCTCTAGCTCCCAAACTTGCTTTTGGAGAAATAGGGATTCAAACTTTATTACAAAACAGTTATATCGATGCTTTTGGAATTTTAGCAGATAAACTTGAGGGTTTAGATGCATGTTTAGGTTTCGAACCAATGAATGAACCTCATCGAGGTCTTGTAAATTTACACGATTTTCATTCTTGGAATTATGATACGGATTTACATATTGGTCATTATCCTTCATTTATTCAATCATTGGCTTTAGGAAGTGGATTTAAACAACGGGTGAAGTTTTATGTAAAATCTTGGCCTTTTCCAACACGTGTTTCTCATAAAAGTATTATTGATCCAAAAGGGAAAGAGTGTTGGTTGGAAGAAGAGGGGTGTATTTGGAGAAAACATGGTGTTTGGGAATGGGATGAAAGTAAAAATGAACCGGTGGTTTTACAGTATGATTATTTTGAGAAGGATCATAGAACGGGTGAGAGGTTGGAATGGTATAGAGATTGTTATGGGCCTTTTTTGAAAAAGTTTGATGAGAGGTGTAATAAGGGGAAAGGTTGGATGTTTGTTGAACCTATTCCGAATGAGTTTATTCCACCTTGGATTCCTGTTAAGCCTTTCGAAGCATCAAATCAAGCAGAACAGTATAGAGATGCAGCGTTGGGACAAACTTATGCAACTAAGACTCTTATTGATATACAAAGACCTGGTGGAGAAGAAAGAGAAGGAGAAGGAGAAGGAGGAGGAGGAGGAGGATTTGTATATGCACCTCATTTCTACGATTTGAACGTTTTATTTGGTAAAGTACATTCTTGGATGAGTGTAAATGTACAAGGATTATCTCGAGGTATGTTTTTACCCAAAGCTTTGTATTTTGGTTCTGCTGGATTGAAGAAGAATTATTTAGCTCAATTACGTCGTATTAAAGAATTAGCATATGCCTCTTTGGGAAGAGTACCAATAATAATTGGAGAAGTTGGAATACCTTTTGATATTAATTCAAGATATGCTTATAGAACAGGAGATTATTCGAAACAAAATGAACTACTTGATGCTTTAATAGGTGCAATGGAAAAATTAGGATTAGGATTTACTTTGTGGAATTACAATCCGGATAATAGGGTTGAGTTTGGAGATGGATGGAATTACGAAGATTTTTCGATTGTGAATGGGGATAAGAATGGAGAAGAGGTTAAACCTGATTTTAGAAATGATGATTATGAACAAGATGAATTGTATCAAGGTGGAAGAGGATTGGAAGTTATTATTCGACCTTATGCTGTTAAAGTTGCAGGTGTTCAGATTTCTAGTGAGTTTGATGTGAAAAGGTTATTTTTTGAGATGAAATGGAGAAATCATTTGAGAAGTGGACAGAAATGGAATGAGCAAAGAGAAGAAGAATCGGAAGTGGAAAGAACAACTGAGATTTTTTTACCTGCTTATCATTATAAGAATAAAAGGTTTAGTATTACTACCACTGATTGTGAGACGAGGTTTAATGCAGAGTTACAGACGTTGTATGTGACACATAGAGATACAAGGATGGGAGTAGAGCACAAGTTGAAGATTGAATTGCAAGATCCAGAAGGATGGAGAAGGGAGAGGATAAGAAGGAAGAGGGAGTTGGTGAAACCGGAAGGTTTGGTAGGGAGAGTTGGGAGATTGGTTGTGACGGAAGGAATGGAGAGTTGGTGGGATGGGATGAGTGCGGGACAGGTTAGGAGTATGGTGATTATTGGGATGGTGGTGATTGTAGGTATTTGGTTTGCTGATAGACATATGAAGATGTATATGGAGAAAAAGAGCGACTTGTGAGAGAGGCTGGAGATGGAGAGATACAAATTTAGATTGACATATCTGCTAGAAGCGATCTGCAATATATAGGATAAGAATGTTCTTGGGTATCGCCATGCCAAGTGATGTGTGTGTCAAGCCAAGTTTGAGCAGAAGCATAGAGATTGTCGTCGTTATGAAGATGACAAAGTTTTTTCTGTGAATTTGTGAGATCGTGCCAATCCGACATGTTGCAACAAATTGTTGTGGCACCTTGGGTTTTGGTCAGAATCTGCACGGTTCACACCTCTTCTCAACTGTCACTCTCTTCTAGACCCTGAAATGGTGCATTCTTCTTCACCTTTCAACACACACAGCAACCTATCTTCTCCATCCTCCTTCACTGTTACCGCTTCTCGTTTCAGAGGCCAAACGATCGGCAACCATGGCGTCGAACGCCAACGTCCACGACCCACCACCGCCTCCTCCTCCGGCAGCAGCCACAGTCGGTGGTAGCAACCTCACCGCTTCTCCCGTCCCTAGCAGCTCCATACCAACTCGACAACCTCATCAACCTTCACCTCTCTCTCAAACTCAAGCTTCAACCTCCTCAATTCAAGTTCAACCACCTCCTCCTACTCAAAATGCTGCCAGCGGACCACATCTTTTATCACTCAAAGTCATGCGTGCTTCCGCTCCATCGCTTGCAGTTTCTGAAAAACCTTTTTTTGATCATCAACCATCTTCGGATCCTTTGATCAACGCTATTTCTCAAGGCATTACTACTTCTCTTTCCATCGATCCACTTTCAAATCACCAGTCTGCTTCGTCTTCATTAAAAATTGAAAGCAAATTCGATTCAGCAGCTGATAACTTCCCAATAAGTAACTTACTTCTTCTTCCACAATCATTTGGAACTTTGTTTCTTGGTGAAACATTTCGAACGTATCTTTGTGTTCGAAATGAAAGTGATACTGTAGTTAGAGAACCTAGTTTAAGAGTTGAAATGCAAGTTGGAAGTTCAGAGACCAATGAAGGTAGATGGCATCAATTAGCTCATGTGATTTTACCGCAACCTTCGAGGTATTCACCTGATCTTGAGGGAGAAAATGAAGAGAAAGGAGGAAAAGCTGTTTGGGAATTAGCTTCCAAACAACCACTTCAAACTACGCTTAGTTATGATATTAAAGATCTTGGACCTCATGTTTTAGTTTGTACTGTAGGTTATAAAGCTTTTTTAGGGGAAAAAGGGGAATGGGTGGAGAGGAGTTTTAGAAAATATTACAAGTTTAGTGTAGATAGAAGTCCAATTTCTGTTAGAACGAAAGTTCATCAGTGTAGATATGCGGGGAGTAGGTTTCATCCGGAGAGGAAGGTGAGGGAAAAGGTGGAATTAGAGGTTCAGGTTCAGAATGTGGGTGGAGGTGGTAATGGATTAGTTTTGGATGGGATGAGATTGAAATGTAGAGATGGATGGAGATGGAGTAGTGTTGATAGACCGGCTGAGGAAGAAGTTGGGGGAGGAGAAGAGGGGAAGGGGGATATGTGGAGAAGAGAAGATGGAAAGGGAAGTGAGATTTTAGGTGATGGTGATATAAGACAGTATTTGTTTACATTGGTACCGATAGAAGGAAGTGGAAAAGAGGAGGAAGGGATTGATTTGGGAACAACACAAGAAGGTTATGTGATTAAAGGAGATGCATTGGGAAGTTTAGATATTAGTTGGAGAATGAGTTTAGGTGAACCTGGAAGATTACAAACGAGTCAATTGGTACGAAGGAGAGTTTTGGTTCCTCCAGTGTCTGTTGCTAGTTCTTCTGGATCTGAGTTTCGGTTTGTACCGAAATTGAGAACAGAATTGACACTTCTACCCAATGCTCTTGCGGCGTTACAGAAGGTTACTCCTGGTGATAAGCTCGAGTTAGGAATCAGAATTGCTGTAAAAGATATCAGTGGTTTACATCTTCCCAGTCCTCCTACTCCTCCTGCTGCTCCTGCAACAGAAATTGAAATGGAAAAAGATGATGATGATGATGATGATACACCTCTATCAGAAATTGCTTCCTCACCAAAAACCTCTCGACGTAATACAACGAATGGTTCTTCTTCTGATCTTGAAACAATCACAATTAAACGTAAACTTTATATTGCTATTCAACATTGTTCAATTTCTTCTTCCCCTCCTCCTCCTCCTACTACTTCTTCTATTTCCGCTACTGTTTCACCACATGAAGTGATAGAAACATCTTCTACAACTCCTAAAAAACCTTCTTCTTCAACTACTACTACGTCTACGTCAAGTAGAACATCAACACCTCTTAATTTTAGTAAAACAAGACTTCAAACTAATTTAAGTAATTTAGTTAGAAATTCTTCTCTTTCTTCTACTTTTCGTTCTGGATCTGGATCGCAAAGGGGTTCAATTGATGAAGTTATTGGTGGTGTAAAATCTCCACCACCACCACCACCTAAACAAGAAGAAGAGATGATAACCCTACCAGAACCGAAAATAGATTGGAAAACAGTATCAGAATTATATTCAATATATTTGGAAAATCATGGACAAGCATTGAATAAAGTGTCTTCAGTTAAGATTTCGTATGATTTTTTGCCTACACAAGATCTGTTTAAATTTCAAGGTGAATCTTTAGTAAAGATGGGGGAAGTTGAGGTTGAGGTAAAGGTACAAAAGTGTAAAAAAAGTGGAATGATGTTTTGTTTGAAAGAACAAGAACAAGAGGGGGTTAATAAGATGAAAGGTGAAATAGAAACACAATTAGTTTTCAAAATAGATGATAATACAAATAATAAAGTGGTACGTTTTGGTGGATTAAGAATTTTATTATTAGCATATGAAGAAGATGATGGAAGGAAAATTGATTGTTGTAAATCTATTTTAGAATTACCTGTTTTTGCTGAAACTGTTATTTCATCAGATTAATTTACTATAGAAAATCTATATTGCAATGCGATAACTATGTGCAAACAGCAGAAGAAGCAAACTCATTTGACCAATCCAAAACATTTTTTAAATCAAATTTATGAAATAATCCAATCATTTCAGCTTCCTCTACTTTCAATTGTTTTTCAAATCTTTCTTCTTTCTTCAAATTTAAATATGGTCCATGACATACAACTACTTGACACTCCCCCTCTCCTTCCACTTCCGACTGTTCATATTGAGAAAAAAGTAAAATATCAACAAATTTAAAATTCTCAACTTCTTTTCCCATAGCTTTCATCTCAGGATGTTTTGAAACAAAATCGAATTGAATGTTTAAAAAATCAAAACCTAAACCTTTACCTAGATTTTTAGTATATGCTTCTTTGTAAGTCCATAATTTGAATAATCTCTTAAGACCTTCTTTGTCATCGGGAGCTTGTAAGACAAAGGTGGATTCAGAGGGGGTGAGAGCCATATCCATAGATTCGACAAAAGCGGATAGGCTATTTTCATAACGAGGAAGAGAGATTGCCATAACATCTGATCCGACTTTAATTTTTGAACCAGTGGCATTGGTGGTGGTGGTGGGGGGAGAAATATAGTAAGACATGATAACCCAATTTGAATCATGAGAGATGTTAAAATCCAATCTGTCCACTCCCACTTGATGGTGAGTATAAAAAGGTCTACCTTCAGGTGTACAATTGAATTGAATGGTAGACCAAGGAATGGAAAAGTGAGAAGAGATAAGAAGACGTGGTAAAAGACGTGCAATGAGAGATCGAATTCGATCAGGTTGACGATAATATCGCATAACTTTAGCACGATCAGAAGTGTTGGCAAGACCTGGGAGAAGAGTGTTGACAAGATCGGGAAGTTGAGCTTCAGGGATCACGGAAAGGTGATTTGAAATGTTAACGGCCCAGATCTGAAGTTTGGAGTGAGGAATAGTCGGAAAGGAGGTGGAAGAGGTGGAAGAAGTGTCAGTCAGGCTGATCTGCGATGATGCATCATCAGGTTGTGATCCTCGGGAGGGAGCAGTGGAAATAGTAGACTGACCTGACGACGTTGAACTCCCTTCTCCGGTGGCGGCGGCAGCATCGGAAGCTTGTGGCGACAAAGACGCTGAGTTCGATGAACCCACCACAACATCCTTAGCCATGATCAAAGCATCAATCGTATTGACCCTGCAATCCCTCAAAAAGGTGACGAGATCAGTCCCACCTGTACCTTTGGCACCTCCGCCATTGTCCTTGGAATTGGTATCGAGGAGAGCATCTGCTTCAGCCTCGGCATCCGCGTGAGCTTTTGCTTTGGCGTTGGCGACAAGACGACGATCGACAGCCGGCTCACCAGTGAATCCCTTGGGCAATGGTGCATATGCATCAGGAGGTGATCCGCGTGCTTGAGCGACAATGTAGAGGTAGGCAATCTTCATATGCTCGTCACGCAGACCTTTGAGCTCTTTGAGCGCATTGTCGTAGGCAGCGGGTAGACCTTCATCATGATCCTCGGTCTTGGCTTTGAGAGCCAGACTACGAATGGGGTGAGGTAGCTCTCGAGCTGACTCATCCTCCTCGTTGTCATCGTCAGTGCTTGATCTTGCAATGCGACTGCCAGTGAGAGTTGCAACCGAATTTGATGCTGTCGCGAGTGCTGCATCGTCGAGATTGTCATCGAAATCCTCTTCATCGTCAGCATCATCAAACGATATGTTGCGCAGGTGCGAGAGGAAAGCACGATGATGACCTGGCATGTAGAGCGACATTCTCTCCATAAAGGTGGCATCCGCACCGCGAGCATCACCTGCTGCAGAGGCCGCAGGACGATTGAGACGCTCCTTTCTGCGTGTATGATCTACGTCCAGAAACACATCGATAGCGTGGATCATGGAACTCTGACCAGCAGAAGGACCGGAAAAGACTCGCTTGACGCCTTCGGGATCAACTCCCTCGAAATGCCATCCAACCTCTTCGCCCTTGTCAACAGTATCACTGCCAACAAACCAAGGTCGAATGCCCCAATAGAAGATCTTAGGGTCGCAACCATTACGGACATCATGAAGCAACTTGGTGAGATCCTTGATGACGAGAGCTAGCCTGTTGAGGTAGCCAGCGATACGACGACGAGCTACGCGATCAGCCACGAAAGCTTCGTCCAAACTGACACGCATGAGTTCGAGTGCTTCAACACCTCTTGCCTCGATGAGGAGCGAGGTGAAGAAGAAGTGGTGTTCGGAAGGCGTTGCGGTGAATGTTTCGACAATACGGAGATTGTCAGGTTCGAGACCGCGGGATGCGTCAATGTGATTCCAGTTCCAGAGGACAGTGGTGGCATAGGTGAGAACAGGTGGCAGGTCAAGCTTCTGAGAGAGCTGGACCCATGGTACTGCGATGGCGGCAGGAACACGACGCATGTACTTGCCGGCGAGTTCGTCTGCAAGGTCTTGCTCATCTTGAAGCTCTTCTATTGACTTGCGAGAGAAGAGGTTGAGCCAACTGCGTTGTGGGATAGCAGCAGATGCATCGTCCGCCTTGCGTGGTTGACTGTGAATGTAAAAGTGGGCGAGGAAGGAAAGAACGACGTGACCTCGACGAGCATATCTGATGTCGTTGGCCAGCTCTTCGGATAGAGGTAGGACAGGCATCTCGCGGATGGAACGACGCCAACGACGAGCAAGTTGACGTTGATGTTGTGTGGTGGTGATACCACCGCCACCTTGCATGAGTGGGATCTGTTTGGCTTGATCGAGCGCTTGTTCCCAGTGATGCTCGTGCAAGCCTAGCAAGCGTTGAATAGGTGCTTCGGGTGGGAGGAAACCGGAACGAACATCGACATCGAAATCAGCAGCAGCAAGAGTGGATGTGTCAGGGATCTGTTCGCTGACGGTGGAGAAGCCGGCAGGACGTGGGACTGCATCTGCAAGACGATCCAAAGGGTTGTGGACGGGAGCATGGGGTGCAGGTACAGCAGAGATGCCAGATCGTACGGCAGTGGCTAGCTCTGACAATGGTTGTGGTGGTGTTGTCGAGAGAGAAGGTGAAAGATCAGCAGCAGCAGCAGCAGCATCTGAAGCTAGAGAAAAGCCGGCAAGAGGCATGGATGCATCGGTGATGTTGGAGACAGAGGATGATGTGGAAGAGCGTCGGTCAAGGCCGTAAGCTGAGCCTGATGTGCTTGGCTGACGGGCTTTGTTGGAACCTCGTTGTTGCGCCAAGAAGTGGTCGGGAGGGACTTCAAAGTATTCTGCCTCATCGTGAGACTCGGGCCAAACGGGGTAGAAAGGCTTTTTGGCGGCAGAGGAGGAAGAGGAGGAGGCAGGGAGGCGACTTGGGCCTGCGCTGGCATTGGTGGTGACAGTCATGATGGGGGGCCAGTGGTGCCAGGGTCGACAAAGCTGAACAAGGTTAATGGTGTCGGAGAAGAGGCTTGTGGGAAGGATGATGGAGTCAACTTTGTTGGCGAGTGGATATATATCCTAGAGCTTGTTACGATCGGTCAACGAGTTTTAACGGTCGGCGGAAAGAGAGCCGATTGGACGGAATGGTTGTTGGGTTACGTTGGGTGCAGTGAAGGAAAGGATAGACTGCGCGGATGTCAGCCTCGGAATCGGACGTCACCGAAAGGTGTGATGGTTGCAAGGATGTAAGAATGCAATGGGCCGAGCTTGAGACAAGGCACTCTATGACAATGAGGCAAGGAAAGATGGCTTCAATCGCAAGCGTGCCGAAACAAAAGAGAACCGAAAAGAAGTGACAGGTCGAAAAGCACTCGGACCTCGTACCGTATGTGGGGAAGTGTACCCTTGTGTAGCGAAGGAAAGAGAGGGGTTACAGCAGCCACTGGCCAATTGGGGTTTTGATGTAGTGATGATGTCGATTCGATATCGAGTACCGAGTGAGTGAGTCTTGAAAGCAAGAGCAAAGAATGCTCGGCAAATCAGGGCCTTATGTGATTGTTCTCGAGAATTGTCCGAGATTAAGCGGCAGTTCCCGAAACTCAACTCAACTCAACTCACCTCAGCCTTGGTTTCGTGATTTTCGTCTGTCTGTGCTGCCACGCGCTTGCCACAGAAGAGACAGGTCTCAAAAAAATCAAATAATCTCGCCCTTTTTGATTATCGCAATCAGCAATTCAGCGGCTGTCTGGCGTCACACACACACACACACACACACACAAACTTTCGGGGTTCAGATCGGATGCTGCCAATCTCCACTCATCGGTCGCAAAGCTTTCCCGATCCCACTTCGATTTCACCATCGTCTGATCCACTCTGTATCAGCCTCACACAACACACAGCAACTTGAGATCCAGCAGACATGATTCTACCAAGGCTTCCGATAAGTGAGCGAGACGAAACACTTGTCAGATGGCGTCGAAGAAGCGGACTCGCTAGCCTGCCTGCCTTCCGGCTGCTGTGTCACAGGCCAGTAAATCCGAATGGCTCAGTCAAGGTTGTGAAGACCAACCTTGTTTCGTCGCTCGATCCGAAATACACTCAAAGCATTGCGAGTGTGACCAGCTTTCTTTCTTGTTCCCGAGATTTTCAGTGCATGCGAGCAACAGAGAACAAGAGAGCTGCACGTCATCTTTTTGGATACAAGAATCTCTTTCTGGCGGATGGTGATTTTGCTGCTGGCTGCTGCTGGCAACGTTCTTTTTTGAAATTGAGAGAGAAAGGCTTGCAGCAACGCGCCTTGAGAGCTCTCCTCTCCACCCAAGACTGTTTCGTCGACTCAGCCGTTTCTGCGTCGTGTGTGTTGCGTGGGTGTGCGTGTGCCGTGCGTAAGTGTTTTACCAAAAAAGGCGCACACGCGCAGCTCCGGGGATCGCTGTTGCTCTGCCGCTGCTCTCAGTTGTCAGTGTCTGCGCCGTTGCCGTTTTCAACTGCACAGCACAGCACAGCCGTCCGAAATACGTTCAAGAGTGTCTCAGCATCTCCGACTCTCCTATCAACACTTTTGACACCTCACCATTCAACCTCCACTACCATCCATCCTCCCATCACCCACGCTCGCGATTGCACAACTGATACCCGCATCTGCTGCACACCAACACACTCCTCTCTCAGCAGACACTCGATCCGATCAACCGTGTCCACCCTCTTCTTCTCACGTCGTTCGCATCTAGTACCAACCGTATCTTTCATTCATCATGGCCGGTCTCTCTGCCGATTACGACTACCTCTTTAAACTCCTGCTCATCGGTGACTCGGGTGTTGGAAAGTCATGTCTTCTCCTTCGATTCGCTGACGACACCTACACTGAGTCCTATATTTCCAGTGAGCATCTTATCCCAACCTTTTCGACAGCGGCCCAGAAAACAATGCATTGCTGACATCTTGATCCGCGCTTCTTTTCACATATCGCAGCCATCGGCGTCGACTTCAAGATCCGCACCATCGAGCTTGAAGGCAAGACTGTCAAACTTCAGATTGTGAGTAAACACGAGATCACTCCTCTCATCTTTTGACCTTGTCGCGCAAACCATCGTACTCGGAGCAGCATGGCACTGAGCCACAAAGAGACAGCAAGCATGGCAATAGGGACAGTCGGACGCATGCATGCATTCCTGCAGTCATGCCATGAACATGCTCGAGCTCATGCTCATTCTTATGCCTTCGGGGTATGCCTTGGTGCGTCCCAGCTAGGGATCATGCTTGGGATTTGTAGGGGAGGATTGGATCATGGACCGACAGTGTCCACAAAGATGAGACGGTATACAGCAAATGCATGCAAAGAGTAGCTTGAACTGACAGTCTTTTTCGATCATCAATCCCCCCATGAAACCTTTTGACGAGAACAGTGGGACACTGCCGGACAGGAACGTTTCCGAACTATCACTTCGTCATACTACCGCGGTGCACACGGTATCATTGTGGTATACGACGTCACAGACAACGACACATTTAGCAACGTCAAGCAGTGGCTTCAAGAAATCGACCGATACGCTTGCGAAGGTGTTAACAAATTGCTTGTTGGTAACAAGTCGGATTTGACCAACAAAAAGGTTGTCGAATATGCTACTGCCAAGGAGTTTGCCGATCAACTCCAAATTCCTTTCCTCGAGACCTCGGCCAAATCCGCGACCAATGTAGAACAGGCTTTCTTGACCATGGCTAAGCAGATTAAGGATAGGATGGGCTCGAGTACTGTCAATAACCAGGCTGGTGGAAAGAGCACTTTGAAGGTGGGTCAGGGTCAGAACGTTTCGGCGCAATCTAACGGTGGATGCTGTTAGAGAGCATTACATCTACAGCACAATCATACCAGGTCAGCTAGCTAGCTAAAGCCGGGTCAGTCTCGCGTCGATTACGGATTAAGCTGAGCTTGTCTCACTTGGTGCGAGGCTGGCTGGCTGGATGGTCTACGATCTCCCTCGCTTCCCTTGCTTTTCCTTTGGTTCTCAAGATAGTGCCATTCTTTTCACGCTGCAATGTTACGATACTTGTACAGATCTTGATCAAGTAAGTGCCCGATTTTGGCATGCTTTTTTCATCTCTTGCTCGATGAACAGCAAGTGAGTGTGGACTGTGATGGTGAAAGAGTGGGTTTGGCGGCTGAGCGTGACGTTGGCAAAGTTGACAAACAGTAATTTGCGCGAAAGAACGCGTTTGATACAGCTCACGCGCCACTTGACAATAAATAATAATTCGACGCAGCAGAGCTGAACAGTGTTGTTGCGATTGACACTAACACTCTTCTGCCTCTCTCCACATCATAACTTACTGAGACACACGCATACGCACACGCACACGCGCTCAGTTCCGAGACCCTTCACGAAGCTAATCAACACTTCTTTTTTAGAAAGCTTTGCACTTCTTCTCATTCACTCTCTCACTCTTTCGCTCACTCACTCACTCGCCTTGGTTTTTACCATCATCAGTCCTCGCTGTCATCCCATTCGTCTCTCAAATTGGCTTTTGCATCAAGCATATCACATCCACCTCGACTGCGCTTTGGCCTCAGGTAACAACATCGAAGCAACATCATCATCTTCCTATCAAACGTACTTGCTGCCCTCTCTACCTCTTGTCCTGTCGGCACTTGGCTGCATTACAACAATGTCTCGCTCACAGAACCAAACCAACTCTTCCCAACCGGGTCCTTCCTATTCAAATACCAATAACAATCGAAAACGTTCCACCGCTACCAATGACTCAACATCCAACTTTGTCTATAATCCACGTCAATCAGATTCTGATCGACGAACGATTCGATCATCCTATCGAACCCTAATTTCACAAGCAGAACAATCTAAGCGAGATTCTACTTTAAAACCAACCGATTTACTTTCTTTACTTAACAAAGCAGATGAATTACATGAAAAAGTTGTTGCACCTTCTGAAAGTATTTTAGATACAAAAACGTTAAGTTCTATGTCGGAAATGGGAGCTAGAATGGCTAAGAAGATGAAATTAAATAGTGATGCTTTTAATACGAATGAATTTGTTGAGAAGTTAGCGAAGTTTGTTGATGGTGAAGCAGTTCCTTCTCGTGCTGCTCGTGGTAGGGGGGTTGAGGAGGATGGTGAGGATAGTGAAGAAGAAGAGGGGTCTAGTAGTTCAAGATGGAATTGGAATAAATTAAGTCAATTAGCAACAAGTTTATCCCATCGATCACCAACGATTGATTTTTTACTTGGACCATTAAAAATTGAATCTAGAACAAGAAAAGTTATTGTACAAAGAAGTAGGAATGAAGAAGTGGTTGAAAAAACTGTTCCACGTTCACTTCAACAAACTGATTTAGCACTTCAAAATAGTAATCAAGAATCTACAACTGCAATTTTACGTGTAGCACAATTATTAAAACAACAAGGAGAAAAGGGTGTTTGTTTATTTAAGTTTGCAGTTGATCCGGAAAGTTTTGGTAATACGGTGGAGAATTTTTTTCATGTTAGTTTTTTGATTAAAGAGAATAAAGCGAGGTTGAGGACGGGAGAGGATGGAGAGGTGAGGTTGATTATTGCTAATCCTCCTAGAGAGGGTGGTGAGGAGGCGGAAGAAGAAGAAGAAGGGGAGGATGAGGAAGAAGGAGGGGGAAAAGGAAAAGCAAAACAATTTATAATGGAAATTGATTATTCAACATATTTAGAAACAATTGAATTATATAATATAAAAGAATCTTTGATTCCAACTAGAAGAAATAGAGTTGATAGTTTAGCTGGAAGAGATGCTTTAAACAATGTAACAAGTTGAACATGCGATTAAGTATCATAATGTTTTGATAAAAAAAAATGTTAAAATTACATGTGTGTCTGTGTGAGTGGAGTGTGAATTATAAAAAATGAAACCCTAAATCTCTTAAAGCATTTTTATCCCATAACTTTATAAAATTTGATATAACTGTTTCTATTTCTTCTTCATTTTTCTTCTCCTTGGTGGGGTATAAGTGAAGTTTTTTTTGATTTAGATAATTTGGTATTTCTTTTACTTTAAACTTCGGTATTGAATTGTACAAGTTTGGGGAAAGTTCTTGTAGATTTGGAATGATGTTATAATTTGCCAGTAGATTCGAAAGTAAAATTGTTGGTTGTTCTTCTTTATTTAGGGATAAAATGGATTCGTATAAATTTCTATCGCAATGAGGCATATATAGTAGAGTTGGGATTGTAATGTTTGTATAGTAAGATTCTATGTTTGAAGAAGGGGGAGTGGGGATTTTGAATGATGATAATAATTGATGATCTAGAGGGGTGAAAATTGGATCATATGCAACCACCTTTACCTCTTCTTTTGAGGTTAAAGAAAGCCAGGAGAGAATAGAAAGTAAAAAAGCTAATTGAATTTGTGAACTTCTAGAATGAAGTGGGGATCCAAGACCTAAACATATTATTTGTTCGGGTACGATTACTTCTGAGGAGGGGTGGTTTAAAGGCCATATAGAGTTTAAAAGTGAACTTATTTGTTCTGCAAAGGAAGAAGGAGAAGAAGAACAAGAAGGAGAAGGAGGGGGAAGGGAGGAAGTAAAATAAGAAACGAAGACATTTATTACATCTTTAGCTTTTTTAATTAACTTTTGATTCTCTTCTTCTTCTTTTTTCACCAATTCATCGTTAGTAGAGGAAGAGGTAATTTTGGAATAAGTGAATCCAGAAGAAGAGCCTATGATAGTTCCATTACTATTCGAGTATGATGTTTGTTTTTTTCCACGTTGATGACGAATCGAAGAAGAGGAGGAGGGGGTAAGATTGTTTTTGTTGAAACGTCGTTTTGACTTGACTAATGTGAATGGTTGTTCTTCTTCTGGTGGGTTTTCGTCTAGCATCTCTTTTTGTGTGTGTGGCAGGGAGGGAGGTGGAAAAATGGAGAATGGTAGATCGTAGTAATGACGAAAGCGATGAACAAACACAAGAAGAAGAAAAGGGTCCAATCCTTCCCCCTTCCCGCGGGAGAACCAAAAGAAAAAAAGGAAAGGGTCTCCGAAGAATTCACCGAACAAATGCACAGTTGTCACAAGCATTAACCCTCACTCACGCAACTCATACCCTCATCAATGATAGGGATAAATAGTCTGGTACCCAGACATCACAGCTCTTTCATCGAATTCACATCAATCTGATCTCACTCTCTCTTTCTCTCTCTTTCTACTAGTGGATATAGTTAGTTAGAAGTATTCTATTTCAACGAACAAAAACGCTGATTTTTTTGGATTTTTCATTCTCATTCCATTTTTTTCAAACACCTGATTATTCCAATTATCTATCATTTGATCTAACTTTTTCATCATCTGTTTTTTAAGATATTACAATTAGCTCTTTTTCATTTCTTCTGAGAAAAAGGGGGAAAGGGAGAACACTTACATTAGAATAATATGTTCCGAAAATTGAACTTGAAAGATAAAAAGTTAAAATTGCCAAAGTATTATCTAACCAAATTCTAGTTGGATTGTGCATTTGAATAAGATGAGTGTTTAGATCGTTGATAATTTCGGAAAATATTGTTGGAGATATCTGAATTTTTAGCAATAAAAAATCGAGGTCAGTTAAAGAATGGAAAGGGAAAGGAAAGGGGGGAGGAAAGTGAAGAAAAGGAGACTTACACGACCTTCAAGTTCAAGTAGAAAAGAAGAATGAAATTGAGGTAATTCACCTGATGTATAATCACGTTCCACCCTTTTTGTTTGTACGAAGAAGAAAAGATGAGTAAAGAAAGAGATCGAGAAGAAAAGAGGAGGAAGGAAGGAAGGGACACACACCGAACGATTTCTTTAGGTCTATGCAAAGAAGGGTTTCCAGTTATAGGTTCACCAAAAGCACGGGTGGAATCTGGAGGACCGAAATAGTAGGATGATTTGGCAGGTGGATAATATGATTGCGGATCCTGTGCTGGCGGTTTAGATAGTGAAGAAGGTGCTGTTGTGCCAGTAGTGTTGGTTGATCGAGGTTGATCGTGGTTTTCGGTGGTTGACATTGTTGCTTTTCTGTGGTGTGTGTGTGTGTTTCAGACGGGTTGAGAGGTTCAGAGATTGCAGCGAGTTTGAGTGGGTTAAGATCCCTTGACGAGGAAAGTGTTGACTGAAAGAGTTGGTGATGGTCGTCAAAGGTGAGAGAACGAGTTGAAGAAGGAAGGGTATGTGTGAAATAAAGCTCTCTCTCGAATGTAACACATGCTGCGTGATGCGTGTGCATCACATTCGCATGGTGAATTTATTATTGTTGGTCAAAACGCGTCAACGTCACTGAATGCGACACCACCACCAAATCCTCGCTTTCCTGCTTCCAAGCACACCACACTGTAAACTCGTTCACATACATTTCACTGAGCTCTAATAAAACTTCCCAGCTTGTTCAAGCTAGCGCACACACACAAAGCTACCGTCCTTGGAGACAGACAAGCGAACAGAGAGCAAAAAGAGAATGATTGAAGTAGTATTACAAACAGAGAATGGACGAGATCGAAAAAAGATGAATTGACATTTATCGAGGTTGTTTTTACGAGGTTGTTTTTTACGAGGTTCGCAAACAGGTTAGGCACACCTGCCTTTTTTCCTTACTCTTACTCCTTTCCCAACAATCCGCGACCATTGAAGCGAAAGCCTCAATAGACGCTAGACAGCTTAGAGCGCCCGCGAAAAGACATATGAGCGGCACGATGCTGCCGGACCTGCATCTGCCTTGCTCTTCACTTGTCGACCTACAGCTCGTATGCGAGCGGCAAGTCCAAAGCAGAGGAGGAGATTTTGTAGAGAGAAGAGAAATTGCTTTCTCTCTTACATACAAATCCTATAAGAGCAATATCTACCACTTGTTTCACTTGGTCTAATAATTTTAACTACTTGACCTCTCTGTAAACCAAAGTATCTTGCTACTGGATCAGCCTGTTGAATTCTTGGTAATTGAGTTTCTTTCAATCTATATCTCTGTAACAAATCTTTCTTTTCCTGTGGATATAAAGGTTCATGTTTTGGAACAAGATGATGATGTGTAATATTAACCAACAAAAAAGCTTCTTCGAAATCTTCTAAATGAAAAGTACCTCTCATAGCATCTATAACTTTTCTTGCTGCACTAGTCATTTTTTCTGGCCAAATAATAATTCCTCTTTGAATATCTCTTTCTTCCATAATAGAAATGAATTGTCTCATTGTTTTTACACCAACATTACGTTCCATTGAGTAAAAGACGAAAAGTCTTTGATTTTCATGTTCAGAATGTTCGGTGAAAAAGTTGAGCTTGGTTCGATCAACAGATCCACCAGTAGGCGCATATTCGGCTTTGAAAGTTTCAAGATCAATGTTGATTTCATCATCGGCAACTTGATAACCTCGATCGCGAACAAGTTCGTGGATCGTCTTGTTCACTCTCCACAAGCGAACTGTCTCTCGATCGTCTTCCATGTTGCTTAGCGGGTGTGATGGGTGAGGTGTAGGTGATCACCCGATATTGGAGACGAAGAAAGTGACTGTCGAGGGTACTGGATTGTAGAAAAGCCTCTGTCTAGATTCAGACTGGCGAAGGATGCGCAAGATAGGATAGACGGTATAGGACGACGAACTCGCTCGACTGAATTCACGGCTTCGTGTTTTGAGATGCTCAAGTCTTGACTGAGGCTTGAACGTCAACGTTGAGATACGGCTGACCACGACCGTACAAGTAAGCTGAAGATGACGAGATGTGTTGACGAGTGAGAAGGTGAGAAGAGGAGAGGTGAGGGGAGGGATGGTGGAGGATATGCAGCACAAAGTAGGAGGCTGCTAATGCGCAGAAGAAGCTCTGGAAATTTTTGGAATTGTGACTGCCAAAATCTTTTCGGTCCCGAAATCACTCGAAATTTCATACACTGCAGTTTGAGCCGGTCTAACATTTGTGGCCCGAGTCCATGGTATGGCATCGTCGCGACTACACTCTAGATAACGCTTCATGGCCTCACCAACTTCCACAACACTTTTACCACACCCTCGCGCAATCAAGACCACCCACAGTCATCGAACCCAGTAACAATGCATATAAAATTAACTCGGAACGCCGCATAAGATAGTTGTGTGTGATATTTTTGGTACAATTGAAGTGATGCTGGAGATGGGGATCAAGACAACAGCCTGGTTTTTAAGACGTAGCAAATGTTGATCGCTGAGGATATGATGAGAGTGGCTCGACCAAGATGGGTAAAATGCAGAACACCGGGAGAGCACGTGGTATGTATGCGGGATCAAGGTATGGTATGAAGGATGAGCTGATGAAGGTGTATCGTGAGATCAATGTGGTTGTTGGAGGGGGTTGGGCTCATGTACAAGTGGATCCGAGGGCGTTAGGACAAGACAAAGAAACGGTGACGAGTGGGACTATGTGCCAGTCCTGAGAAACAGAAACGGAAATGATTTCATGTGCGGTCGAAGGCAAGCTGAGCCAGAACCCGGCTCACCTCGTCCATAGTTGCAGCATCCGGGTTCTGCCCGTTGCGACCAGGCGGAAGTCTTGAGATGCTTGCAGACGAAGCATGCAGATGCTGAGGCTGACCCATACCGAATGCGCCAGCTCCCTGCTGCTGCTGCTGTTGTTGTTGCTGCTGTTGCTGTTGGTTGAGCAGCTGCTGCGATCCGGGCGTAGGAGGCTGCTGATAGAAAGGTACTCCTCCAGCATTGAAACCGGTCTGCGAACCTCCCATTCCCGGGAAGTGATTGGAGGACAAACCAGGCGCACCTGTACCAATAGGACCCAATCCGTACGGTGTCGAAGGACCTACGCTCAGACTACCACTGGCATGTTGCGAAGCTTGCTGTGCAGCCATAGCGCCAATATCCAGACTCTGAGCACGGTGCGCAAACGATCTTGGCTTGCGAAGCGCTTTGACGCGGTCGTCCATCGACATACCCTCCAATCCTCGGTTCATGTGCAACTCATCGGATAGTCGAGGTCCCGCATGTTGCTGATGATGCATTGGCTGCGTTGGGAACTGGATGCCGCCACTGGCCGGAGCCACACTGGCTCCAATCGCACCAGGCCCGGGACTGGGAAGGCCTGCACCTGGCGTTCCAACAGCCGGAGGTGGCAAACCAATCAAGCTTGGCGTAGCACTGCTAGCGGTGCTTGTGGTAAAAGCTCGAGTGGGAGCTCCCCAGACGTCACTACCAAAACCACGTCCATTGCCATACGGCGATGCGTAGAGTGACGAGGTGATCATGGGCGAGTTCGCAGCGGTGGCTGCACTGGTCCCATTGCTCGACGGGAAACCCGGACCTCCATGAAGATGCTGTGCAGGTGAGTCGAACAAAGCCTTGATATCAGGCGTCGAGGCAGCAGCACGTAGCCGTCGTTCATTCGCCCGGGCCTGTTCAGCGGCAGCAGCAGCCGCAGCTGCTGTATGGAAAGACTCGTTCGACTCGGCAGCCGCTGCCGTCGAGATGAGCTTGTTAGCAAAGTGCGGAAATGCAGACGCGAAAGAGTCGGAGCGGGTTCGTGAAGGAGCAGCGTAGATATTGGCGTTGCGGTTGATCAAGAAATCTTCAATGGCGTCCTTGGCTGTAGGCAAGAAGTCGGTGTTGCTCCTGTTCAGCCTCAACTTGAACACGGCCTCGCCTCCAGGTCGGCGCTGCTCAATGACCGGCAAGACAGCGATACTGAGATCGCGCTTCAGCTGCTCGGCGAGCGTTGCAAACTCGGCGGATTGAATCGCCTGAGCCAACTCGGTCGAATTGGGCGCGCGGAACTCAGCCTCGAAGGGCACATGATCCAGCAGCATTTGTGCGGCAATGTGGATCTGCGATTCGGGCCCAAAGATGGTCACCAGATCCGACGCAGATTCGCGTGCAGGGAAGCGGACGCTCGAACTCGTCTTACTCTCAATGTCGTGGATGAAGATAGCCTTCTCACCAAGCAAAGTGCGGTGGTATCGACGAGAAATCGTAACCGTTTCGCTGATGTAGTCCTTATCCTTGGGGTTGACTAACTCCATCACCGAGAGCTTGAGATTCTCCAGGTTGGCCGCATTCTTGGCTGGCGTTCGAGCGATGACGTTGTCCTCGTTATCCAAATAGCCACCCAGTGCAGCAAACTCTTCGGCGTTGCTAAACTTGACGTAGACGCCAAACTTTTTCATGATGCGCTGAATGTTCTTGCCTCCCACACCAATGATGCGTTTGTGATATGCTTCGGGGACATGGAAGGACATCTCAGCAGGCAACTCCTCCTGCAGCAACCCGAGACCCTGCAACACTCCATTGCGGTCGTTACCCGATACATCAATGAGGAAGTTGTAATCGTTGAACGTCTCGAACTTGATGCGGACGCCACATTGCTTCATAACCTTGTTGACCTTGCCATTCTTTTTCCCGGAAATGAACTCGCGGTGTTCATTGGCCAGCTCGATCTGGAAACGCACTTCAAAGTTGAAGCTCTTGATGAGATCCAAATCGAGCAGAGCCGACACGGCGGTGCGCACTTCGGACTCCAGACCATGAATCTCGAAGCAGTTGCTCTTGAAGACCACTTCAGCACCGGAAGCATTGCTGACATGCTTGAGTACGGGCGCCACCTGAGTTGGGTTGAGATTGGCCTGCGAGGGCATGTAGACGTCAAACCCGACAGGCAAGAGCCAAAGCGAGGCAACGTAGAACTGGCAGGCCAGCTGCATGATGGATCGAATGGTGCGTTCAATGTTGACGCGATGATCGCCAAACACCGAGATGAGGCTTGCTTGGCTGCCAAGCAACGGGAAAGCAACAAAAGTGCCGTTGTCGATCATGATGGATCGCAACTCTTCGAGGCGCTCAGTGAGCATCCAGTCGAGCTTTCGGGGAAGAATGGCTGCATCGCGGGAGATGATTCCCTTGCTCTTGTGCATGGACACCTGGAAAAGCATGTCACGCGCTCGCTGAACACCAAAGAACTCGCCGGTGATGTGAATCTGATTCTGATGAGCAGCAAGGCCTGCACCTCGGGTTGCAACACTCGAGCCAAAGGTACCGAGGAAAGAGCTGGGCAGGTAGATGCTGGTGCCTGTTTCTTCCTCAATCTTCTGCAGCACACAACGCTTGCGTCCGCCGATGATGTTGTGAAGCTTGTAGTCGATCTCGCACACCTCGGATCGCAAACCGGTGATCTCGTCAAAGATGACAAGCATCTTGACACGGGCCACCTCGACGCTCTCGAAGGGACCTGAGACAAGCACCTCCACGGTACGCTCGGTTTCGAGACCGTAACCAAGATCAGCACCGCGCGCTTCGCTGCTTTTGAGGGTGATGGTAGCACCGGTTGCGGCCTGTACCTCATCGAGTTTACGACGAACATCGGGCTTGACGCTTTCCTTGCCCGGAGGTGACGAGCCGGGAGCCACATCAAAGACGTCGGCGCGGGGTACCTTGATGGAGGAGGTCGACTTGAAAGGGTTTTCACGCAGAATGGTACCGCGCGCGTTCATGACCTGTTGGTAGCCACCGCTGAGGTGAAAGTTGTATTGCGGAGGTTTGCTTGCGCCGCTGAGACTGGCTCGTGGAGCGCCGATAGTGCTCGGTTGAGGTGACCGCAGTGAATGGGTAGCAGAGGAGGAGAGACCGACCTCTTGTGCGATGTGACTGCCAGACTGCGGGTTGAGCGAAGAAAGCGATAGAGAGCTGGCATTGAGACCCGGGAAACCTGCGCCAAGCGCGTCGCCGCCGGCACCAGAGCGACCTGCGAAGAAGGCAGAAGAGTGGGAGTCTGGCGTACCGATAGGCTGAGGATGGTATTGCTGGTAAGGGTAGCCGTTGGCACTCGAGCCATTTGGGTTGGGGAAGGGCAGCTGATCGAGGCTTTGGAGCGAAGAGAAAGAGCTTTGACGAGGGAAAGGGTGGGAAAGAGGTGTAGAGGGAATGCGAGACTCGTCCGGCTGCGGCACGGGAGCAAAAGAGACAAGACACTGATGACTCGCCATGACATCCGAGCTTAGTTTCTGAATTGCTTCTTGAAGATCCTTGCTGCTTTGCGACTGCGTCATGCCACGCTCGTGGTGCTGGTTGGCCGAGATGGAGTTGGATGCCGAATGAGTTGCGCTCGAAGGGTTGGCGCCCATGGCGCTGCTGGGAGCTGTACTGTCGGCGGTGAAAGAAGCGGCAGAAGAAGCAATGTCGAAGCTGGAGCGAGTGCCAACAGTGGAGCGACTGTCGCGATGTTGGCTGCCAACCACTTCATCCAGATTAGGGTTGGTAAGCTTGGATGGACGCGCATTGCCTCTCTCGCCAATCGGGGCAAGGGGCGCAGAGGATTCAACGTCGTTGCTGGAACGGGGCTGTGTGTTGGACGAAGGTGCTGTGGCAGCGGCAGCGTCAGCCTCTGCCTTCTCTGCACCGACGGCCTCGACGATCCTGTCGTTGGTGCGCTTGCCGCCAAAGGCACTGGGCATGAATGCTTTCACGCTGGGAGGGAAGCGCGAACGCATCGAAGTAAAGCGACCAGGTAAGGACGAGGCAGGAGGTTCGGGAGCGGCAGCAGCTGCTGAAGCAGCAGGTCTGTGGCCCCTCATCGCATCGATACCGGCGCTGAAGCCGGTCGAGGAGGAAGATGGTGTAGCGTTTCCATTGCCATTCGTGGTAGAGTCGGTCACGAAGCTGGTCGCACCGATGGAGCGAGGGATCGTGAACGACGTCGAGTAAAGATCCATGTTGGCGAAAGGAAGCCTGGACCGCTAAGTTTGAGCGATCGGAGCTTCGAGAGGAAGCAGGAAGGTCCAAGCGGCCCTCGAGCTTAAATTTGGCAGAAGTGCTTGAGTGACACTCGCTGTGCAATCGAGTGATCAATCTGAAAGCAGATCAGAAGTTCTGATCTGAAGAAGGAGAGTGCTTGTGTGGCGGCTCTCGTGTCGAAATGGTCGAGCGTAAGGTGAGGGGTATATCCGGTCGAACGTGAAGCTCGAGGTATCTATTGAACAGGAAATACAGGTGACGATGACGAGATCACGGAGAACCTGAGGGCATGAGACAATGCGTCGATCGAGAGAGTGCAAGAGGTGTTAGGAGATTGAAGGGGACAGTCGACACCGAAGGTTGACGATGACGCAGGGTAGGAACGCAAAAGTGATTTAGCTGACTTGCTTTTCGCTTTTCGACCGTCCTTGCAGCGAGCCTGCTTTGGTGTGCTGGAAATAGCGACCTTGGAGAAGATCAAGAGAGTGGTAGATGCGACGGCGTGCCAGTGATGTTGGGACAAGGCTGAACAAAGCTCGTGTTGAAGAAGGTGACTTGAAAAATGCGAAGCGACCGCAACAAGCTATGTGATCGAGACCAGTTCGAGCGGTATAGCGTGGGGTGCGTTGACTAAATGGAAAGATCTGACGAAGGCCACAATCAAAGGTGCAGAAGAAGAGGTATCGATGAATGCGAGAGAAAGTCTGAAGCGAGATGCTGAAAGCCGGAGCAAAGAGGACGCAGGAAGGGCTGGGCGGTACTAAGGGTGTTTGAAAGAAAAGAAGAGGATGCTGAATGTCGGGAACGAGGAAGAGGGTATGCACGGATATCGACGATGCTGTCAAGCTTGACCTGAGCAGATCAAGTTGAGGTATGATGGTATGATGGTGATGATGATGATGTTAATGGACCGTGGACCGTGGGGAATGGGAGGAAGAAGAAGGAAGTATGAACGGCTCAGGAGCGTGCAGTGTTGCACTATTCCAGTGATCGGAGGGTGAAAAAGAGCTTCAACAGCAGCGGAAAAAAAAAAATGAGTGGGAAAAAAGAAAAGAAAAAGACAGAAAGAAAAAAAGAAAAAAAGGATGAAATTGCTGAAATTGTCTCACTGAAATCGTGTGGAGCTGTCATTGGCCTAAGCTCGCTCAGCAGAAGGAACAGAGGAATCACAAATTCAGGAGTCAGCATACAGAAGCTACTGTAACTGCTTTAGCTGTGGTTGGGGGCGTAGCGTGGCTCAGGAGAAGAGAGACGTGTCATAAGGTTACAACAGATGTTGCCTCTTTTAGCGTTTGTTTGGCTGCAGAACCACGGCTCCACAATGCCGAAGCAAAAGAGAGAGAGAGAGAGAGAGAGAGAGAGAGAGAGTCAGCATCAAGCGAGTGAGCCAGCAAGCAAGCATCACGATCTGCAAGCTACGAAACCAACACTTTTGAAGCGCGCCAATAGTCACTCAATGCTCTCAACACTCACACTTGTCAGTCAAGAGTCGAGATTCTTAGGCTTGAGACCGTGCGAAACTGCTTCGCAGAGAGTCAGTTAACAACGGAAAGATGATGTTGTCGGCCTTTCCGGAAGCTGATTGTTCTGGTGCGATCTTGTTCGGCGTTGTTCCGATCAAAGCTCAAACTTGGCTCGACACAGCTTGCATACACTGTAACTTATGCAACATGCGCACCCTCGTTTTACATTCATTCGATGACCGTTTGCAGCTTCCTTCGAAAGGCAGTGCCACGATCATCTAACTGTGTCAATATCAACACAATCACGTTTCGGCCGATCCGATACCTCACTTCTTGCAAACATACGTATCTTGTCGCACGCACTTCGATGGTACTGTAGTTTTGTACAGTATACCCCACGACGACGCTGCATCGGATACCTGTCTCTTTCTTTCTTTCGCATGCCACCACTAGAATGAACCCGAGTGGGAGAAAAGTACGGTGCAGAACCATAACAAAAGATGTGACGACGCTGCAGGGGACAGGAGTCGTAAGTAAAACACTGCACCACGCATTGATAGCCGCGGAGAAGCAGAGAGTGTATTCAAGTGAGACAACGAGGCACGGGCAAAGGGGGAAAAGCGAGTCTTGTGTGCGAAATTCTCCGATTCAACCCTGAAAGCGAGCGCGGGCCAGGCGAGGTCAATTTGAGAGATCTGAGTTTCATCATGACAGGCGAGACCGAAATCGGTACGACAAGAATTGTTCGCTACTCAACCCTAACATCCTCACTAGAAAGGCTGACTTCAATTCCGGACTTCACTAACAACATACGCCGCACTCGAGATTCGACATTTCTAACTCTACCATCAACATTGCGAAACAATTCAAGCCAACTATTTTACATCCATCCGTTTTACTCGGAAGAAGGAGGAGTATACGGTTCAATCAGCATCTGACTGAAACTCTTCAACTTTTCACTTCCTCTTACTTCCTCCGTCAACAGAGGCATTTTAACAATATGGAAATCGTCGGCATACAGTTCCTCCATCTCCCTGACATATTTATCCTGCATTTGTTTTCTCACCTTACAATGTTCGCAATTACTTCCTTTCTTCGGGTACAGCAACTGATTGCAAACGATTGCATGTGTATCGATCTCGTACTGTGTCAACTCCTGAATTAATCTCTCCGTTTCATACAGAGAGAGGAATTCTGCAATACATACGCAAACGAAAGTAGTCTTTTCTGGATCTTTAAACTGAGTATTGACTTCCGTAATCACCTCTCTCATACTTTCGAGTTTTGCAAACATATCTTCTTGATTAGCACCACCACCTCCAAGCATAGACTGGAATTGACCTAACATCGGTCCTAGAGATCGTCCAAGAGTGGAAAATTTAGCAAGAGCCTTTTCGAGTACCGAAGGAAACGACAAGAATCGAAGAGTGTGACCAGTAGGTGCAGTATCAAAAACAATACAGCTATATTCCATACTTTTAACATGTTTCATAATTTCTGCAAAACCCATTGCTTCATCAACACCTGGAATGGCAAAAGCAAGATCTTGCATCATTGATCCCATAGCTCCACCAGATGAATCAGACTGTTCAATCATCTCTTGAATGCTAGAGTTTGGATCAATTTCCATGGCTGAAAGATTGGTGAAACCGTTGACCAGCGTAGCTTCTTTGCCGAACTTTTGTCCAAACGCATCCGAAAGGTTGTGAGCAGGATCCGTCGAGATGAGCAGAACGGATTCACGAACTTTTGAAAGTTGGATCGCGAGAGAGCAAGAGGTAGTGGTTTTGCCTACACCACCTTTTCCACCTACAAACAGCCATTTCAGCGTCTTTTGGTCCAAAATGTTTTGAAGCGTTGGTGGGAGAGCATCTTCCACAACTGCGGCGGACATGGTGAGAGAAAAGGGGCGTGACGAGAAGGGAAGTGTATGTACACTCGTTTGGCTAAGTGGATGCGACGATGTTGACGAGAACCGTGGTGGCACTGGTGATGATGGGGGTGAAGGATGTCGTGAGGCAGCCGGTTTTGAGCTTTAGCAAGAAGAATAAAGCACAGCGACGCAGGACCTCTGGTTTTCTTCCCGTTTGCTCCGCACAGACGCACACGCAAAATGCACGCTTTCTCCTCCACACTCAGGGATCCACAATTCTGATTTTGGCTTCCACGTCGTCTCAAGCTGAAAAAAATAAGACTTCCACCGCCTACCGCGAGCTTCCAGACTGTGCTAGCCGCCATCTTCCTTCTACTCATTGCAACACCCAACCTCATCCGGCGTGCGGTTGCAATTTATTGTATCCCTCTTCACAACCACACACGCACACAGGATTGAATCTACACCAAGTCAATTCATACATTCGATGAGCACAGCTACTATTTGCCAATGTTCAAACGCATCTCTATATTGAACATATCCGATCTACACTTTGCGTTTGACCAAATTCATCAACATATCAAAACTGTTCCCATCTGGCTGTAGCTGAATGATTCCATTCCTTCTTGCTTCTTCTGTTCCTCCCCAGGCCCTAGCTTCTTGTGATCTTACACTGCTTGTTCTAGGTACGGCCTGTAGTAATCCGAAGTCGCTGGAAATGCCTACAATTCTTACACTTTCCTCTGCTTCTCCTGGTGTTTCTTCGCTTCGAATTGCATCTTGAGTAATAGTCGTTTCTTGATCGCTATGTAACCATACTTGTCTATACCTTTCTACAAATGGTCTGAAGTCTCCATTGTGTCGGATGAAGGAGTGCCAAATTGAGTCGAACTTGCTTAGAATTGCACCTGCTAGTTTCTCTTGTGTCATTTGTTCCAGCTTGGCTTCCGGGTGGCTAGCATTGTGGATCGAGATAAGATCAGAAACCGAAGTTGTAGGACGAGGATTGAGACAATTGACACCACAACCTGAGATCAAGACAAACTCATTCCCACCACTGAACTGCGAGTTGACTAGAATGCCACCTAATTTAGCGAATCGTTTGCCATCTAGTTCAAAAGTTGCGGTTTTAGCCCTTTCCCCTCCTGCCGTTGAATCAATAGGCGGGATTTCAGCATAGATGTCATTTGGCCACTTGATCCTGACCTTCTCAGCAACTTCTCTACCGGCGGCAGTATCGCCAAGAGCTAGTTTGATACCTTCGACAACAGCTAATCCCGAGAGATATTGGAGAAACACCGTTTTGCTTGCCATCGAAACAGGTACCCGAAACACGGTTGAGAATTGCAAACAGCCTTTAGGAGAAATCCAACGATTTCCTCCACGGCCACGTCCAGACATTTGTTGAGTAGCAAAGAATGTTGTACCCACCGGTAGGGCCGATAGAAGGCGGAAGTTTTTGTCGAGCATGGTTTGTGTCGATGTTACCATTTGGGTGTAGAGCATTGGTGTGCCGAATTGAAGTCTCAGGGACGAGGAAGGGGTAAAAGGGTTGAATGGGTCGAACGGTGGACGATAGGTCGACCAGTGACCTGGTTCTTTGCTTTCTTCTTTTTGGAGGTTGAGTTTGCGGAAGTGGACAAGGTGCGTTTCATATTCGTCGATGTTCCAATATGGAAGCACGGAAGGGGAAGGCCTAACGTCTTTGCAAGCAAGGATGTACTTTGGCACGGAATCCAGGTCCACCTCTTTGTCTGCACTCGACTCTTCGGCAGCAGCAGTTGTGGCAGCATCAGGAGGAGTGGGAATGATGGGTTTAGAGAAGGCATCGTAGTCTGCGGTAGCACAGAGCTTTTGCGCTTCGGCAATAGATTCTGGATTCGCGGTGGAAAAATGCATCGCATCGTTCGAGTCTTTGACACTGGCGATGTTGGCAGCTTTGAGAGCATCGCATCGTTCGAAGCCTTGCAGATGCGAGATGTTTCCACTCGACTTTTCGGAGGTGAGCTTCTGACAGATCCCCTCAACCGTCTTTCCTGAGTCTTCGCCCTCGCCAATAGGAGCAAGGTAGATGGGGAGAAGCTTTGGCTCTTCCGTTTCGACGGCTGTACCTGTTGCGCCTGACTGCCCTGGCTTAAACGCAGCAGCCTCGTCGACAGGGACTGCCCATTGAGGGAGCTCCGACCGCAGTCCTAGTCGCTCGGTGAAGAGTTGGTGCATCCATTGCAGTCTCCGCTGCTCGTGTACACGAAGCTGTCGATCACGTTCGTCCCTATCGGTTTGCTCCTGGATCTGTGCAGCGGTTTGGCTGTTCTCCGCCAGCAGTACCGGAGTAGAGGTGGGCAGAAGAGGAAACTCGGGATGAGTCCCGAACAACAGTGCTTTTCCCAGCCCCACCGAGGACAACACCACTGCCGCCTGTCCCGAATAGTCAGGTCGTTGTCGAGCTGCAGTGCCGTTGAGATCGATCTCAAGGCGCAACTCTTCGGGTTGGGTGGCAGCATAACGAGCCAGCACTTCCACACCTTGCCCTTTGAACGTCTCCGCATCCATGAAGGCTCCTCCGCCGTTGTAGTGGCACCTCCACTGATCCTTGCCGGCTCCCTGTAGATTGCCGCTACGTTCTATATCGACGATCCTTGCCCCCTTGTCCGACTCGTACACGAATCCAGGATAAACCGTGCCTTGACACGTGCCCGGAAAGAACTTCAAGAATGGCCGCTCACCATCTACCTCCATACCAGTCCCTTTCTCAAATGTGCAGTGGCTGGATGCATAATAAGCACCGGCACAGATTCCAAGAAAGTTGCCTCCGGATTCAACAAAGGATCGTATCTCGCTTGAGGCTATGCGCTCGGTCCGGCTGGAGGAAGATGAACCCTCGTTGCTGCTCCGCGTGTAGGGCCGAGCAAGCTCAGATATATAAGGCAAGTCACGACCACCAGGAAGAACAACAAGAGCAGTTCCTTTTTGCCAAGGGTCGAGTGCAAGGGTTCGTGCATCGACGGTCTTGACATCGTACGTGGTGAGGAGGGTGCGAAGCGTTTTGAGCGTGTGGTGGAGGGCTGAAGTGGAGACACCCGGACCTGAGTAGACAAGCACGTCGGACATGTTCGCAAGGGCTTGGTTGCTACTGCTGCTGCTGCTGCTGCTGCTGCGATGTCGGGAGGAATTGCGGTAAGAGTGCAGTGCGAGGCGATCAAGTGAATATCTTGGCCGAACCGGTGAAGCTTCTTGAGAGATCCTAGTGAGCACCGTCGACCGACGCACAGAAGGCGTCGCAAGGCAAAGGCAGGATGCGAGCAGGTGACGCAGTGTGTCGATTTTGTTTGAGCTGCTCGATGCCTTTTCTCCCGACTCGATACTGGAGTTGCAGCGTGTATGATCGTTTGACTGCTGCCGCTGAGGTGTTGTTGAAATGCAAAACAGTTGATGCTCGAGAAACGATTCTTCTTATCCGTCTTCCTCGGAATTGCTATGCACAGACGAGTTTGATTGACAGCCGAATAGCCGAACGAGAGCCATCCAAGGTATTCTATCAGTGATACGTTTACGCAATGTTCTTAGGAAGCCTTCATCTAATTCTATCCCGGCTAGCTCAGTCGGTAGAGCGTCAGACTCTTAACACAAGGGTTTCCGAGTTTAACTCGGAGTTCATCTGAATGTCGTGGGTTCGAGCCCCACGTTGGGAGATTTCTTTTTGCAAAATTGAAACTTGATACTCTTCATTGGTTTCTTTGCCATCTTTTTGCTTTGACGGGTTGATGTGTTCTTCTACCGCTTTTTGCTTAAGACAGCCGGACCAAGGATGAAGCGAGAGAGCCGACAAATGAGTTGACATCGCAGTTTTAGCTGGTTCCATTAAGGCGTAAAAATGGCTTCTCTCGCGAGAGTCTCGTTACGCACAGCTTGAAGGAACAAGAGATGAGCACACAGTCAGGCAGGGCACTCCTATGGCACTGAAGAGTACGTGAAAAAGGGTATACGATTACAATTGATATTGCATTGCAATGCAAAGCAAGTTCACGGACTGATGTATTAACCAACCTTCTTAAATCCACCAAAGTTGATCCCAACACAGCTGACAGCAAACTGGTCTGGATGCGCAATCTTTTGCAGCACCTGTTTCTTTCTCTTGACATCCTCGTCTTCTTCTTCATTCTCGTCTTCGCTTTCCTCCTCATCTTGCCCCCCTACAACACCATTCGCCGTTGAAGTATCTTTCGCAGGTGAGATTTTGAAACTGACCCCTAACGCTTCCTTAACATCCCTCATCATTTGCACCGCATTCGCCGTAGGAGCTGCCATGGTACATTTCGCTACATCCTGTGGACTCAACGCCATCAGCAACAACACAAGAGGTTGATGTGATCTATCCACACATCCTCTCTGAGCGATTTCGGTCAATAGCATCCTTGCCGCGTTCTGCGCCAGATCTTCTGGTAATCCAGGATCTTGGCTTTTACTGGCTGCTTCAGCTGAGTAGATCGCTCCTGTGGTTGAGGTGGCAAGAAGAGTGATAGCAAAACCAGGTGATTTGCCTGAATCTTCGCCTCGGTACACGTCCGCAAACAGGTAAAGGTCGGGAATGTAGCGACCAAGAACAGAACGTGCGGAATCGATTAGACGGTTGGCCATCTGAGGCGAGACGCGGGTGGAAGTAGCAATGCCTCGAATCTTCTTGATCCGTCCAGGAGCGGTGAAGTTGAGTGTGGTGAGATGCTTGATGATGGGACATCGGAACTGAACTTCACCTCCTCCGAGAGGCGCTGAGCCTCGCTTTGCGATTCGGAGTTCTAGTGAGGATGATAACGTTGATAACGAATCCAATGGCAAGAAGAGGGAGAGGTGAGGCAAGGTGACAGTTCGGATCGTGTCTACACCCAGATCTCCGTCCATGTTTGTGACACCTCGTAGTGTCAGATTCAACTCCTTCTTAGCAAAGGGCGCAAGAACGACCATCCATTCAAGCCAGTATCCAATCCCTCGAGTGAGAGAGCAATCATGGACGATCTTGCCTCCAGCGATAACACCAGGCTTAAGAAGGATTGATGTACCGGTGTAGGAGATCTCGACATGCGATCCGTTGGTAACTTTTTCGATGAGACGCAAAAAGTTGGCTTCGAAGTCACGGATACCGGGGCTAGATGAGTCAGGTCGGATTGAGTCGATTCGGACCGGACGTTGCGAGACGAGAGAGAGGATCAGTCGTTGACGGAAGTTGCGATGACCTGTGAAGCGGAGTAAGCGCGATTTCTGCTCCGCCGCATTAGGCGGGTTTGATGATGATGCTGAAGGCGCCATTTTGAATCTCCTTCCTCAGGATGATGAGGTGTGTTTCGGATGAACACAAGAACTTTCTGTTCGATCCTTCGGGTGGAGCAACCGGCAGCTCTGATACGTTCAATTTCTAAGTGCGATACCTATGATCTAGCCGACGTAGACGATGCGAGACCCAAGAGACGATCGAAGATTGTGTTGGAGCAGAGGTGGTGGCGAGGTGGTGATGATGATGATGTTGCAGAAGGTGGAGAGTTGGTTGGTTCTGTGTGTTCTCGCATTCCGAAAAACTTCGCGTTTCTTCAAAAAAAAAAAGTTAAAAAGCTCAGGAATCCGGCAATCTCAAGTCCGAATCCCGAGCTTGTCCAGCTCGCATTTCCGTAAGCTCTCTGTCTCTCTCTGTCTCTGTCTGTCTCTCTCTTCCTTTCTCTCTCAATCTGTCTTCAGACACTTTCGCCACGGAGACAGGGCGGCCAATACGATCAAATCTCGTCTCTGACGGAGAAATACATATATGCAAGCAAACAAGTCAAGTAAGGTACAAATACAGTGTTTTGGCCAACGGTGGCCTGATGAGCAGTGGCTGTGTGACAACAGGAAGCGAAAGTAGCGCTAGAGATGTGACGCTCTCAAGATGAGAAGGGAACGACAATATAGCATCGCTCGCAAATTTCGAAGCTGGGATGGAATAGCTTCTCCGCGCTAATGATCAGGCTCTGCGCAGTGGAAGTACTCTCTGAACACCGGCTCGGTTCTAATCAGCGGCTGCTCTACGATCGTGTTGTACACGTGCAGGAACAGCTCGGGGAACCTCCTTGTAAAGTAGTTCAAGTACCCGTCCGGCAAGCTTCCCAGAATCTTCTTCAACGTCGGAGGTAGGTCCTGATAGTGATGCTTCTTGTTCCTCATCGCCCTCAACAGATCTTGGACAGAGGATGGGTCGTACTTCCTAAACTTGCCCAAGTTTTCCAGGAACATCTTATCGCATCTTCTATGCCAATCGGTTCCCAGCACATTGCGAGCTTTCGATTCGAGTAAGACAAGTGCTGCGGTAGGCGGATCTTTCTCCATGATCTCGAAACGATCGGAAGCGTCTTGAAGGAAGTTGAGGCGTTTGTTGGGATCCCAGAAGTAAGGATGGGTCAGCACTTCGGCGGCTGAGGGTCGGTGACGTGGATCATGGGAAACCATCTTGAGGACCAGATCTTGTGCTTCGTGACCTTCTTCGCCCAAACCATCGAGGCGAGCAAGGTCAACACGCTTGCGAATGATGTTCATCTCCCTCTCAAAGCGTGATCCGAAAGGATGGTCGCCATTCGACAACACGTAGTAGGCAAGACAACCGAGGGCAAAGATGTCGACAGCACGTGTCAAGCGCGACCTCTCCTCTCGACTCGAGCTCGGCTTCGGATTGTTGCCCATCGAGGATTCCGACTCAGACCCAGCATCGAGATTGACATCGCCGCGCAGGATCTCAGGCGCACGCCAGCCGACAGTGCCTCCTGGATTGTTGACGGTTTGGGAGAAGCTCGTTTGCGCGATTCCGTCCAGCCGCTTCGAGAGACCAAAGTCGGACAGCAACATCTTGAGGTGTTTGCCGTTGGTTGATGTAGCAACCAGAATGTTTTGTGGCTTGATGTCACGATGCACGATCGAGAGCGAGTGAAGATGCCGCAAGCCGGACGTGATCTGATGTAAAGCTCGCTTGGGCTCAAGCAAGTTGCTGAGATCACGATAGTCAGCTGGTTTTTCGACCACTTCTGCGAGACTCGCCGGGCACAATTCGAGAGCGATGAACAAGAAGCTTGGCGTGAGCTCCTTGTAAAAGTATCGAATCACGTTAGGATGGTTATCGGCAGATTCGAGCAGCGACACTTCTTTCGAAGCGACGTGAACAAAGTCGCGCAATAGACGCTTGACAGCCACTGCACGACCTTGGAACGTGCCTCGGAAGACGACGGTACCTGAAGAGCCGTAGCCGAGTACTTCGTCCGAGATGGACAACGAGGAAGTGCTTACGCCATTACTAGAAGCCGAGCCTACGAACTGACTTGAGCCTGTGGCAGCAATCTGTGCGGCAGCTCTACCCACCGAGGCGGCATCTTCTTCCTCGAAGCCACCCCATCCGGTGTTGAGTAGAGGCGATTGAAGTTGCGGCGACATGAGCTGCTGTGCACGTTGTAAACTGTCGCTTGCACCAAGAGCTGACATCGACGTTCGCAGGCCGCTTGCTTTGACAGGCTTGCTGTCGAGATGCTGATTGCGTTTTCGCGGGGTCACAGGTCCATTCTCATTCGATGAACCACTATCAGAGCCGTCTGCCTCAGCGGTTCCGTTGGCAGCTCTGCGATCATTTGCACCGTTGGCACGCTTTGAGGGAGTAGCAAGCACGCTGTCTCCACCGTTGGGCGAGGATGCCTGCTCAGCCTTCGCGTCTTTCTCGTCATCCTGATTGTTCGTAACGTTCTCTTCATCATCGGCTGCGTCCTTGCCGTCCTCCATGGCTTCGGGACTGCCCTCCTTGCCATTGGCTTTGGCGGCCTTCGCAGCAACGGCAGCGCCTCCACGCTTTCCTCTGCGTCTGCGCTTGTTGGGCTTCTTCTTTGTGTTGGATGCTGATCCATCTGGACCGTCTTCGGCATCATCGTCTTCGTCATCATTGGCGTCTGTCGATGGAAGTCGGACAGCCGAGGTTGAGGCGGATACAGCACCGTTTGAAGCGGCATCGTTCTTTGACAAGGCAATGGCTTGTTGCAATTGCTTTTCCTCCTCGGCACGGATCTTCTCAGCGCGTGCATCTCCACCAAAGCCAGCCTCGTCCTCCTTGAGAACAGGGATCCAGACGACACCTTTGGCGATCTCGGCTGCCTGTTTCTCTGCTCGTGCCTTTTGTTCTTGCAAGCCCAGATACGTGGCACCCGCAAGCACGGAGATGACAAGGACACCAATGAGCTGAAGGAGAACGAGCGAGAGACGCGCTTTCCAGCTTCGGGTTGGTGCTGTCGGTGTCCTCGGCTTCGGTGTTGATCCGTCGTTGATGTCTGAGGCCGAGTCGGACGAAGGCTCGCGTTTTCCTGGTCTTCGTGTGCGCGGAGACGTCTTCTTTTGACCTTGCGATGATTGCGAGGGTCTTGAAGATGCAGATGAAGTGGTGTCTTTAGGTAGACCGTCGGAATCCATATTCGAAGAGTTGCTGTCTCGGTCGAAGGCGGGTCGGTCGCCGAGACTGAGCGGTGGGCCTCTACCATCAAGCTCAAGTGTCGGATGCGATCCGAGGAGCGAGTCACGCAATCTGCCTTCAGCGGTTGGATCGACTTGCAGCGTATAGCTGCCAAGCCAGCATCCGAACGAGGCGCACTTACGCTGGCCTTCATGAGCCCAGTCTCGTTGTGACGAAGGCAAGCCGGGCGACCAAGCGTCACTTGGGTGACTCGAACTGTCACTGAGACCTGCACTGGCCTTGGAGGTGAAAGCGACGAGCGGGAATCGATGCGAGCTCATTGCGAAGAGGCTGTCACCTGCAATGCCGAGGTAGGCTGATCTGCGACGTGGAGCTGGGCCAGATCCATAGCCGGATTGATCGTAGTCGTCGTAGTCTCCGGTTGGCCGATCGCTGATTTGAGGGAAGATGCGATGTAATGGGATGGGCGGATGCTGGACTAAGATGGGTCTGCTGAGTGATTTAGTATTTTGCAGATGTGGTGCTGGATAGACGACGTCGAAAACGCCAGCAACACTGGCACGCAGCTCACTGGACCAGAGTGCGCGGGTGTCTTGATCCGTTGACGAGCCGTGACGAGAGTAGCGATCCGCCTCGGTTAGATTGAAGCACACAACACTGCCTTCTTCGGGCATGCCGAGGATGGCACGCTGATCAGGATGGTCGGCCTGTGTCCAGAGGATCTGAACATCGCGGTCGCCTGCGTTGGGTGCAAAGGTGCTGAAATGTAGCGTCTGCAAAGCTTCGGGCGAGCTACGTGAATGAATGTTGAGCGTGTAGTCGGTCCTTCCAATGTAGGCAAGTTGCGAGGTAGACTTGGACGACGATCCTGAGAGGGTTGGCTCGTCGTCAAAGCATGACTCCGGGTCTGTGTAGGTGTCGGACTTGTCGCTTGTTGGGAGAGGGTCGAGGTCATGCGCTTGAGCCCCACACCAAACACCGGCCTGTCGTCCGCCGAAGACAGCGCCAAGCTCGCCGGTCTGAATATTGAGCTCGACGAGGGTGGTCTGCTTCTGACCGACAAAGACGCGTGTGTCGTCGCCTGCGAACGAAAAGGGACTGAGCTCTACGAGTTGCGGCAATGTAAGCGGCAGCTTGTCGAGCTGAACACTTCCAGGCTCGCCGTTTGCAGGAGCGTTGTTTCCGCCTACTGATGATAGTACGTAGATGTCACCAGCTGACGATGGTTCGACGATGTAGATGCCACCGGTCTCTAGCAACGGTGAAGAGCCGGTGAGAGGATGCGTGAAGGCGCGTCCACCCTGTGCGATGTCAGCAAACGACTTCTGTTCTTTTCCGTAGAGAGCCGTGACGAGTGGTCGGAGTAGTGAGTCTGACTCGTGACTGGCGTGTGGTGAAAGAGACCAGAGTTGCTTGCCTGTCTCCCGATCTAGAGCGTAGAGGCCGCCCTCCACGGTTGTGAGTACAACAGTGTTGGCGAGCACGAGGTCGGAAATAGACGTTGGCCGAGTTGAGGGAATGCCGCGAAAGCGTGAGCCTGCTGATGCGAGACCGTGATGCCTTCCAGGTCGAATAAGGTCACGTTGGTGAAGCGAAGAAGCGCTACTGGTATTTGGGCCGTCCGCGAGCCCTTCTGATGTGGTGACGGGAGATGAGCCGGTTGCAAATACGCCCGAGAAGGCGTCAAAGATGATGGCAACAAGGGTCCATATCACAATCTGGAAGAAGAAGGCACTGCGATCTATTGTTGCATTGCTCCCTTGTGCGATTCCAGACCTCCTGGCGCTATGAACTTTTCGAGGTCGCTGGCGCGACCTTGGCAAGTTTGGGAGCTTCATGGTGAGGATCGGCGACGAAGCCGTCCAACCCTTCGATCTGAACGACAGTGACTTCTGATCCTATCACTGGGTCTGCGTACCGAGAGCCTAGGAAGGTCGTAGGGTGTGAATCCGAGCAATTGCGGCGACGCAGCCGTCAAAGACAACGAGTCAAGGTACTGCCGCCATGTGCACCAGCAACGAAGAGAGTTCTGATGGTCTGGTGTGGCTACGTCGAAGCTGGTTTGGCCTAACTTGTCCCTATCTTAGGTGTCGAAAAAGTTTGAGCAAGAGGAGGATGGCTGAAAGGAGTAGGATGTCGCGTCGTGTCCGAGCTGGGTGACTGGAAAGAGACGAGACGTTGACCAAACAGTCGATGAAGATGCTCGTGTATGAGAATGAAAGGTCCCACAAGCAAATGGAAGTGTACTGAGGAAGATTATTGGAAGGACCGTGGCGAAATGAAGTGGAAAGCCAAAGGAATGGTCCGTGTCCAACACAGCGCCGCTGTTGACTGCGTTCGAAAGGGCGCGATCCCTGTGCACAGCTGCGATTGTACTGCTGATACTGTAATGTGGGCGTGGTGGGTCTGAGAAGAGAGGTCGGTGAAGGAGGGAGCGCAGATATGATGACAGTTGAGGTACAGTACGTGTGTGACAGCTTCAAAAGGTCGCGATGCGCTTTGGGCTCTAAGAAACACAGAAGCGGCAGTCGGGAGTCGAGAGCACGAGATGCTGCATCGCGGCAAGTTGCAGCTTGTGGACAGCTTGAAGTCGCAGTGTTCCAAAAGTTGAGTTGGAGAGTGTGAGTGGCTTTCAGACAGCTCCTCCTTGCGTTCAAGCCAACGAACGCTTCTCAGCGCACAAAAGCGGCAAAGCTGAATTTAGACTTTTTTTGTTGTTGAAATTTAATTTTTAAAATCAGGCTTCCCGAGGCAATCGGCTCTTCCGAGCGACCTTACCGTTCAGCTCAACTCAACTCAACTCTCAAACTCAAAGCGGCAAAACTCGAGTCGCGTGTCAAGAGTGTCAAAAAGGCTGTGGAGAGAAGAAGCAGAGAGAAGAACAAAGAGCCAAGTCGACACGTCGACAGCTCTCACACATCCGCGGACCTTCTGCTGTATCTCTCGGACCGGCTCACAGTGATACATTTCACGCGAAGCTCACAAACGAGACTGTGATCATGGCAGAATGTGAGCAATGCTCGGTGGTGAATGCAAGGCATGGGCAGAACGGTTTGCATATTGATGCCACGGTAAAACTGATGGGGGAAGAAGCTCGGCAGCGGGCCGTCTACAGCAGATCATCATCATCCTGATCATCGCCTCCCACCACCTCCTCGTTCTTGGTGTCGGCCCCATCGCCATTGACCACCTTTGCGCCGCTTGCAGCTGAGCTAGCAGCAACGAAAGCAGGTTGACGAGCTGCTGGCCTCGAAGCAGCTTCCACTCTTGCCATCGGATCATTGGCGTCGATACCATCCGCAGTGCCATTGCTTTGCGTTGACTGTCGTTGTTGTTGCTGTTGCTGCTGCGTCTGGTTGCGCTGAGCTGCAGTGACCGCCGACGCAGCAATGTACGATACGTCCGTGTTGAATTGTGCTTGTACCGATCGCTTGATGCGCAGCATCTCTCTGAACGTATCTTCCGATCCCGTCTCGATCTCAAACTGGTTCCACTGTTTCCAGAACTCGGTATGTGTCCGTGGATCGCAGAATTGAGATGCATGTGCATAGATTGCACGAGCTCTGTCGATCTCTCCAAGCTTGCGTTCCAGATCGGCGAATCTCAAGCACATATCAGCCGTTTGTCGATCTGGTAGAGACTCGATAGCTCTTTCGTAGATCGGTCGTGTCGCCGCTAGTCCGAAGTTAGCCGCCGCCTTGGCGATATAAAAGACAAACATCTCGAATCGGTCGTCGGTCGACACGGCACGGGTCGCGCGGTCGTAGATCTTCATCGCCCTCTTTGCCAGACCGTGCTCCTCTTCCAGCTTGCCATACATGAGCATGAGCGGCTTACAGAAGCGCGCAGGGCACTTGTCCAATGCCTGTTCGAACAGGTCTCGTGCTCTTTCTAGCTTGGCACCTCCATATCGCTTGACGAACTTGCTGAGGTAGACGTTCCAGATTTCGAATGCTACAGGGTATGTAAAGAGCTCGACTCCGCGTTCATATACTTTGAAGCTCTCCTCAAAGTACTTGTTGTCTTCCAGGAAGGCGGCGTAGTTGATTATGATCTGTGCGTTGGCAATCTTGAGCTCCAACATCTTTTCATATACACGCTTGGTGCTCTCGATGTCTCCCAGCGATTCTTCCAGATCGACGTAAAAGCTCCACAGCTTTAGCGATTTGAACAGACGTGTCTGTGGTGGCAGCGTGTCGTCGTGATATTGGACGCCTTTGGTGTTTCGAGGCGGTGCAACGCTGCGTGCCATTATACGGATCGCTTCGTCGTAGTTGGAATGTCGCAGCTCCATCTCGGCCCATTCGCACCAGATCTCGGCCAGATCATCGACGCGACGGAAGGGAATCGTGACTGCTTTTTCGAAGATCTTCCGTGCCGATTCCAAGTCGCCCTCGACCTCTTCCGCATCCTCTGCAGCAGCCTCTCCTTCTGCTTCTGAGAGTTTTGCGAGCCCCGCCGACCCTCCGTACTCGTAGAACTGCGCAAAATTGAGGAAGAGCTGATGGAAGTTGGCTGTAGCTTTGCGCGGATTGATCTTTTGGATGGCCTCACGGTACGTCTCGATAATCTTGTCGTCGTTGTCACCGTACAGCACCACCCGCTTCTCCCATTCTTGCACGTCGTCTGGGTTGCGACGCAGCAAGACGTCGTTGACAAGGAAAGGTCGTCGCTCCATGAGCTCCTCAAATTCTTGCATGCGACGATCCAGCTCTGCTTCTTTCTCCTCTCGGGTCTGCTCCTCATCATCCTCGTCTACGTCTTCCTCTCCATTCTCTTCGGCGAGCTCGTCCATCATGAAAGCGATGACGTTTTCGCTCGTCTCTGCATAGGCGTCAAAGATCTGCGTAAAGTCACGCACGGTCTTGACAGCTTTCATACCAGCCTCGAATGTATCGCGCGCCACTTCAAATTCGCCTCGTTTGATCCAGTAGGTCGCCAAACCAGTCCAAAGTCGCCCAGACTGGTCGGCAAAGCGATCCAGACCGTCCTTCTGAATGATAGCTGTCACATTGAGGCGGCTGGGATCACTAGGATCGGTCTCTGCCTGCTCGCTGTTTGCTTGAGGCTCCTTCGCCGCGGCCTTCCCTTTGCCACGCTTCTTGGATGTCTGACTGTTGGAAGGCTGTTTCGTTGCTGGCGTGGATATTGGGACCTTCTCCTGCAGTGACTGCTTCTCCTCCTCTGGATCGAGGCCAATCTGCTCTGGATACTTCTCTGTGAGTTCCAGCCACTCGATAAACAGTTGATAAGGGCTCTTGCCTTCTGGACTGGTATATGAGCCATCCGTTGCACTCCGAGCCAGACCTAGCAGCAATTTGGATGCTTCAAGCGCCTTTGATCCTTGTGCCTTACCTGTACCCCTGCCGTCTGCGTGTGCCTCCTCATCATCTTCATCTTCGCCCTCTTCCGACCCTTCTTGATCTTCTGTCTGTGCCATCAGGATAGAGACGTATCGCTCGGTCAAGGAAGGGTCCACACGCAAGTAGCGTCGCCACACTCTCAGACATGTCTCTCCACCTCGTCGCTCCGCCCATCGCAGATAGAGCTTCCAGATTCGAAGATGCAGCGAGCCTGGCAATGTCCGTAATGCTCTGTCAAAGGTGCGGCGTGCATGTGTATGAGCCAACGTAGGTGGGCACTGTGGATGTAAAAACATGGCGAGATAGTTGAGCCAGATACGAGGCATGGTTGGAAGCCACATTAGAGCTCTTTCATACAATGCCGCCAAGCTCTTCCATTCCTGCCATCCAATCACGCCATCAAGTCCTCCGCGAAAAGTGCGTCCAAAATCGTCGTCGTCATCCTGTGAGTCGACGAGGGTTGGACCAAAGTCTAGATTCTCGCGAGCTGCTTGCAGATCTCGCTTTC
The DNA here is from genome assembly GCA_928856705.1 of Ustilago xerochloae. Taxonomy (NCBI): domain Eukaryota; kingdom Fungi; phylum Basidiomycota; class Ustilaginomycetes; order Ustilaginales; family Ustilaginaceae; genus Ustilago; species Ustilago xerochloae. The sequence continues at coordinate 570,447 of CAKMXT010000015.1, forward strand.
GCTTGGCCTCAAAACCACCTTTTGGCTCTCCAAGAACGAAGCGAGAGCGGTTCTGCAGATAGTCACGCCATAGCGAGTAGCGAGTAGGGAATTGAGTCAGAGCACGCTCGTAGATGCTGGTAATTCGCCGTAATGCGATGCGCTGTGTACTGCTGGCGAGAGGCCCAAGGAGGGAGGCTTGATATGTGCTCAAGGACACGTCGGGTGGAGGTCGTTTGACGACGTTGGTGTCGATAATGTGGTCGATATACGAGGTCCAAGAGCGCAAGTTGTCTGGATTGCGTAACAGCTCTTGCTCCAGCATCACATCTGAAGCTGGAATGAGGGTATCGTCGGTTGATGGATCCGGAAACGGAGAGGTGATGGGAAACAAGGACGTCATTGTAGCCATGGCATCGTCAACAGCAGACACTGTCGGAGCCGGCTGCGAGGCATCCGTCGACGCCTCAGCTGCTCGTGCTGACCGCTTCTTTGGTGGCATTTCGAGCTGCTCCTGGTCTGGCCTCGAAGAGCTTGGATGGTGTTGTGGAGGAGGAGGAAGCAACCATGTCGGCGACATCAACTTCTTCCACTTCCGATTCGCGAACTTCCAAAAAGTCGCGTTGCAAAAGGTTATCGCGATTGGATCTGTTGCTTTTTCCCGGCCAGATCGGGTTCGCAGCAAGACCCTTGGAAAGGCTCAGCAAAAAAAGGCTCCGAGTGGGGAAAGTCGCAGCTCCAACGACAATACCATCTTTAGCATACTGTATATATCAAGCTCTTCTAGATCAGTCCAAGGCTGACATCACGACAGCGAACGACAGCAAACGATATCAGCGTTGGAGACCAAAAGTCACGAGCAACGGTTTCGCTGCCTTCTCCCATTTGCGCTGTTTTGGCCGTACCACAAGGGGAAAGCGTGAAGCACCCACTTTCTCCCTCGACAAAAGGCTCCGAGGCAAGCTCGCATTCTATTGTTTGCGAGCTCGTTCTTCTTTCTGCAGCTAATCCTTGAGCCCGCAAGCGCTTCACTACGGCGACCTCGATTCACGCTGCCGAGGACGATACTCAGAATCTATTGCGCTTGCATTCGACCTCGAATCGGTTCGAGTCAGGAACGCTCCTTCGACGCAGTCGCTTGGCCTCCTGCAGCGGTGCCACGAGGTTGCAGCGTGCAACAGAACTGTCTCACACCTCACAGTCAAGATTGAAGAACGGAGTCAAGATGCCGAGCAGTGTGAAGTCATATCCGATCCCGGCTTCGGAAGCCTCCCGATCTTACGACAGACCGTTAGCCATGTCTTCTGCTGCGTCCCTAAAGCAGGACTTTGTCAAACCAATATATCCTGCCTCTCGTCTATCAACAGCGTCTTCCCTTGCTCCTTCTACATCACAATATACAGCTCGCTCCATTGCCGCTACTGGCGACCGGGCCGACGCAACCCGGCCTTCGCTTTCCGCCTCCTCCTCATCATCTAGCGAAGAGTCCAGCAATACGCCTCCTACTCCAAGTGAGCCGCCACCTCGTATCTCTTCCCCCTCGAAGCCTGACTGTACCAGTCCGAATGTTAAGACTAAGCCAGTAGCATCTCGCAGGCGTCCCTCCTCTGATGCGAAGTCCAAAGGCAAGATGGACCCCGACGACTTTGCCCTTCCGCCTGTCAGCGTCAGTGCATCTCCCAGCGGAAGCAGCAAGTCGAATCGCATTCTCGGGCCTGATGGCCAATTGTACACGCAGGGCGAAGCTGCTCGACTCGGCCTCATCATTCGAACCGCATGCGAGGCGTGTCGTAATCGAAAGCTCAAATGCAGTGGAGTGCTTCCAGAGAATGGCGGATGCGGAAGATGCAATAGCGACGGCATTCAATGTGTATATTCGGCTAGAGCACCCATTGGACGGCCTAAGAAGCGTAAGGCAGAAGACGGCGAAGACCTGTCTGGCACGCCAGCTCCCTCCTCGACCCCTTCTCAGCGAAGCACCGGCAAAGGCAAGGCAAAGACTCCAGCTCATAAAGACCTCTCCGTCCCAATCAAGACCGAAGAGAGGGCTTTCTCGGACTCTCCCGCTAGCGGCCTGCACAACAACCAGAACGTGGCATTTTTCCCGCCATCATCACATCATCCGACATCTATATCGTATAGCGACAAGATGCAGCGGTTTTCATCTCACGACGGGCAGCTCATAGCATCGACACCAACAGTTTTATCGCAAAATCACATGCCATTTGCGATGACTCCTTCGGACACAATGACACCGCAGTCTTTCTTCTCACCAAGCACAGATATCTTTGCTGGCAATGGCCAAAGCACAAATTCTGCAGAAGCGCAAACAAGCAACTCATCAGCTAAACTGCCTTCTCTGGACGATCTCTCCGTAGCGGCCTTCTTGCAGTCCCTGGACACGCTCGAAATCTCGCCAGCAGAGCTCTTCCAACAGCAGCAACAACAACAGCCTATCCTACCTACGGCCAACTATGGCCTCGGTGCACCCTTCGATCCCACCACTTCAAACATCACACCGAATAGCAACGGCCTCACAGCATCTTCTGTGGAAGAATGGGCGACAAGTAGTGCAATCTTACAGCCTGGATTGAGCTTTGCTGTACCGGCAGACTTCAGCTGGTGGGATTTGGGGATCAATGGAGCCGACTTTGGATCAGGTGCACCCAGTATGTCTGGGACGCCCTCAAACGAGATGAGCTCCATGATCCTTGGCAGTGGCCAGTCAATGCAGCAGCAGATCGCTCAGAGGCTGGAGCAGCAAGCAAATGATAGGGAGCTGGAACGCTCAGCAGGGACTACTCGCCCGCGGAGACCCACTTTTTCGGCAGACTCCATGTGGCCAAGGGGAGCAGATGCAGGTATGGGTCAAGGTCAGATTCAACATGCTGTTGCTGCGACCGAGACCGGGTTGGGTTGGTCCACGCTGCCAGCTCCTACTCAAGTATCCGATACGTCGTCCAGTCCGGTTGAGGTTCAATTCAAGGAAGCTGCCAAGAAGGATAGTTGTTGTTCGTCGAAAGTGGAACAGAGCGAGGTTGCGTCGCCTGCTCTGAAGCCATCAACCGAAAGCGGCACAAAATTTTCTTGCTGTTCGTCAAAGTCCAGCTCGAAAGGTCCATCGGAGGAGACGTCAAAATCGAGTTCTTGCTGTGCTGGCAAGACAGTCAGTACAACATCCAAGGAGGAAGCCAAGAGCTGCTGCAGCGGCCACATCTCTACCTCAGCACCTTCAGAGCCAGAGCGGTCAAGAGAAGCTCGAATCGAAATGGGTCCGCTCTCAACCTCAGCCGCGGTCACTGGCAACACCACTACTCTTGACAACGAACGCAAACGACACGCTGCACTTCACTCGCATCATCCTAGCAAAGTGCATTGCGTTCCCAACCCCAGTGGCAAAGGTTGTACCTGTCTCTGTGACATGAGTGTTGCCCTTCTTAGCGTCAAGCAAGTTCTTCGTGAAACAGACCCTCACAAACAACCTTCTTCCTCTGCCGAGAAAAAGAGCTTTGCTACCGACACGATCCAATTGACGCTCACTGCTTCGCAGGCCATTACAGCACAATGTGCTTGTTCTGCTGATTGTCCAACGTGCCAATCTGATCCATCGACTGAAATCAGTGCTTCGTTGTTGGTTTCGACCGCATTGCAGATCTATGCGAGAGCAGTGAGGATTTTGAGGGAAGGTTTTACGGCAAGTGGTGCGGGTGGAGGGGTGCAGAGTTTCTTTGGTGGATTGGATGTGACTATTGGTAGTTACAAACCTAGTCTAGGGAATGCGAAAAAGATAGCATTGTATGCGATAAAGTTGGAGTTGAAAGATTTGAGGAGGGCGCTAGGGAAAATTTCTAGGATGGCACAGAGCTTTGGTACCGCCAGCAATAGTATGAGTAGGAATGTGGAAGCGAAAGGCTCTGAGGAAGGAAGCGGCAGTGGAGGTAATGAAGAAGAGAAGGAAGATGAAAAGGTTGGTCGAGAGCAGGACAAGGGGAAGGGACAAGGTCAACAAGGCATGAATCCTATCGATCAGTTAGTTATCTTGAAGCTGTACAGACAATTGACGGAGCTTTTGAAGACTGTAGAAGGGTTGGAAGATGCTGCTTAGTTGAGGTGATCAGGATCATTCCACAGTTCAGAATCAAGCATTAGACACTACTCTCACACAAACTGGAGGGAATATTACATAGTTTGTTTGTATATGTGTGGAATGGCAAAAGTACAAGATAGAGATGAAGAGTCTATTTTCGATCAGCGACGACCCTTCTTACTGGCAGACTTGGCTTTTGTTGCTACAGTCTTTCCCTTGGCAAAGGCGACCTTTTTCTTTGGTGCTGGTTCGTCATCTTCATCGGAATACTCTGGCCATTCGTCATCAGATCCGTATTCGTGTTGAAGATCGCCAAGCGGGATTGGTTCTAGATCCGATTCGTCCGAATGAGGTTCAATTCCAGGAGGATTATCATAACCGCCTGAAGCGCTTCGTTTGGGATTCCAGGTTACTCCTCCTTCATCACTTTCGTCTTCTTCCTCGTCATCTTCTTCTTTCTCGTCCTCGTCCTCGCTTGCGCTCTGATCCTCATTATCTTCAAAGAGTTCTTCGTTCTCTCCAGCTCCATCACCAAATTGATCTTCATATGCGAATTCATCTTCCTCTTCATCATCATCTTCATCATCTGCAACTTCTTCATCATCATCATCTTCTTGCTCACTCTCGCTTGCCAAACCAGCATTTCTTCTACTCTGTTTCCTCAAAGCATCTTTTTCCGCCTTTTTCCTCTCCACATTCTCCTCCTGTTCCAATCTTCTCTGTTCCTGCAACTTCTTCTTCTCAACATGTTCTCTATGTTGTTGTGTCACTTCTTGTGCTGATTTCTTAATATATTCATGGAACAATACAGCACCCTCGTTACAACCCTCTTCGATTTTGACCAGCTTCAATTCCATTCTTGGACCAATTTCTCGCAATCTTACCGCTTTTTGAGTGTTGGCAGAGTTACCACGACCAACGTAACGATCGTGAAGGTGAACTTTGTTACGAGGATCGGCTACGTCTTCTGCTTCGGATTCGGCTTCGGATGCGTCTGTTTCGAATTCACCGTTGGTGGAAGAGGTGGTTCGGCCAAGGACGTAATCGGAAATGTCTTGGGTTGAAGAAAGGTCAGGGAGACGACCTCGGGAGCGTGAGGAGGAAGAAGAGGTGGAGCGAGAACCTTCGATGACTCGTCGAACGGATTTAGAGACACCGACGGGTCGAACTGAGATGAGGTAATGACGCCAATCGATTGTGCCTGTGGCGGAGTTGTAGTTGAGCAGGACAATTCGACGAGCTTGACTGAGTTTCATGCTTTGTACTTGGATTGGAGGGAAGAGGTTTTGGAATGTTGCGACTAATAGCTTCATTTGTCGCTCTTCACCGCCAAAATTGTTGAGTACAAGCAGAGGAGGTGTGACAAACTCGCTTCCTGGTGGAGTAGGCCGTCTGCTGCTAGCTTGAACATCTTTCGCCAATGCATACTTGTTGACTCTGAAGGTCAGAGTAGGACCTCTTGGAGCACGAAGGATACGAAGATTGGTACCAGCATCAGTCTGACCAAAGATGAGCAAGTGTGTGACACCGATAGGACCAGCCATGGAGATGAAATCTTTCAACTTATTCGAGTTTCTTTCTCTCAAGCGAGTAGCCGTGTTGGGTTCCATGACCTTTCGTGTGTCTTGCACGAGGGTGGATACGGAGCGTGGGACCTTGCCGGTCCGAATAATGAAAGACTTGGGAGCAGAGGTGGATGTCGAGGCGCTGTTGTTGGGCCCCTTGAGATGGGTGCGGGTCTTTCTACGACGTTTGACCATCTTGGCGTGTAATCAGGGAGCTTGAAAGCTGCCGGTTTGAGTGTACGAGTGAGGTTATAGAAAAAGAACGTGTGGGTATCAAGTAGAACAGACTTTGGAACGCGGTCGCGTAGAAGCTCTGAGCGATGTGAGCTGGTGCTTCCAAAAGTGTGTCGGCTGCTACAGTGGTGGTCCGAAGCAAGAAGACAAGCAATGGTAAATGTCAAAGCTCAAACGTCGAGGAGCAGCTTTACCTGCATGACAGCTCAAAAAAGTCAAGAAGAAAACTCGCCTTCAACCGAAATTTTTCGAAGGCGTCTGTGTGGAGTTCAGGGTCTGCGAAATTTAAGCTTGTGAGACTCGACAATCTCACATCCTGGCTCAAATCCAAGAAGTCGAGCTCCACCTTCTGATCCATCTCGACACGAAGCACGACCTTTGACTTTCAATGTCTTCCAACAGCCAACATGCTTGGTTCAGAGGTCGGGGACACACTATGCACACATTGTCACGGAGTCACTGGGTTATCGTCGATTGACTTGCTTGATGCAGAACTACAAAACACGATTCGTGCGCTTAAGCAGTCCAGACCTTGGCGATCAACTCGCTGAGTCCGACATCGTCTGTTGTCACAAGTGGAAAAACAATTGTTCAAGATTCAGTACATCTTCAGATCACGATTCATATCCCTTATCCCGCTCTGAACTTACTTGTGTTGAACTCATAGAGACCGTACAAAGTCGTGAGGGTGAGCGCACGGAGGGACCATGTTGCAAGAGGGCCCACAACAGGGAACTTGCGCTTGTGCACGTAGTCGGCAAGAAGGCAGTCGAAGCCGATGTGAGAGTGAACAACGAGGGTGAGGGCGAGAGCGCCGTCAAGAATAGCAGAAGAGCCGTGCTTGGCGAAACCAGCAGCAGTGAGGGGAATAAGTGCGAGAGAAAGACCGCGCTCGAATGCCCAGTGGTTGGATCCGTGTGCTGCGTTGGGCTCGGGGTAGGTGGTGGGGTCGTTGACGGTACCCTTGACGTAGGCTGTGTGGTGAGGGAGCGCAAGGTATCAACGAAGGAGGATATGTCAGTATGATTGTACCTTTCATGCGGCTTGGAGATCGTCCCTCCCTTCCAACTAGCTGCATCGTTTTTAACTTCAGCATCGAAAAAGCCTTCCGTTGATTAGATCCATCCTCATCACAAAGGTTGCGGGACGTGTAAATTATGTTCACTTCACAACTAGATCTCGAGGCCTCTCCGCGCGCTATCGGACACTTCCAATCTGGGCCCAATTTTGTGCTTCAGTTTGAATCCTTTGCTGCTGATTGTCTCTGTGCCTGACGTCCGACTCTCTGAATCATTACTGCTACCCGCTTCTCCAGAAGCGCGAGGAACGTTGAGGGCTGATGAATGCGACTGTTGAACCTGCTTCTCTCTCATCACCTGTCTGTCGCAATCACACTTTGCTTTCTGCGTTCTCCTCCGCTGCGTCCTCCGGATGCCGGTTGAAGCTTTCTCCGGTAGCCGAACAAATGCTTCACATTCTGTTCGAAATTGTTCCGAATGCCATGTTGAATTGATACTTACGTCCTTGCCTAGAAGCAGCGACAGCCTTGCCAGTGGGAGTAGTCTGGAAAGCACGCGAACCACCAGCGATCATTCGCAATTGAGGGTTGCGAGCAGCCATCGAAAGCCGCAAGGGCTGCTGAAGAGTTGGGAGCATTGTGCGCATCATCTTGTGTCGAGTGTGAGAGAGGTGGATGACGATGGTAGGGAAAGGTCGTGTACGTTGTTCGATAGTGACGACGAACACAAAGCGCGTGAGTGAGTGTACTGTAGTGCGGGGCTGTCACAGTCAAAATTGGCTGGTTGTGAGTGCTTGAGCCAATCTCGACTCTCAAGGCTGTCATTTGTAATCAGGACGCGATGCGGAACAGACAACGCTGTCTGCTGCCTCAACTTTCATCCGTACTCAAAGCTCTCTGTCTCTCCGATCGACAGCCAGTCAACGGACGCGCGCGGAACAGCTATTTTCGTCCGGCCAATTCCGTCCTTTTTGTCGGGTCCGAACAACGACGCGGTCTAACATCTCTCTACGCTGGACACAATCTCAAGTGGTCGTCTGGCCCTTGAATGTTGAGAGCCTCCTCTGTCTGCGGATGTCTTACGCACAAGGGAGCGGTAGGAAGCGTTGTGTTACTCTGAAACATGTCACAGAAAGCAATAGGCATTTGTGTAGGGGACAGTCTCCCAATGAGCAGTCGATGTGAACAAACCATGTGTGTCCTCGAAAATCTTGTCGAACGCTTCCCAAGCAGAGACCTTTGTGTGCTAAACGTACTTGCCTCTGAAAATCAACGAGCCACGCAGGCCGAACTCATTCTAATCGCACGCACATTCACTAAACACAATCAAGAGATGTAGCCAGGTAATCATATAGATTTTTTGGGGTTTGCACTCATAGATGCAGTGTGAAGGGGGAAATGGGGGAGAATGCGATGATGAAAATACAAGGTGAATGAATGATGTGTATAAAGAAGCGAAGAAACAAAGGACCCTATCATGCAGAAGCGAATAAAGAAAACGCTTAGGCAACGGGGGCCTTGATCTTGCGCTGACCGAGGAAGGCATCCTTCTCGGCAGGGGTCTGGAAGACACCCTTACCCATGGTCGATGAGGTCGAGATCCACTTGAGCGAGACGTTCTCAAGAGCACGACGCGAGGTGTGAACCTGGAGCGACTTGCGGAGGGTGAGAACACGCTTCTTGACACCGGGGCACGAACCCTTGATCATAACGAAGTCGTTCTTGACCTGGCCGTAGTGGGGGAAGCCACCGAGGGGAGTGATGGTCTTCTCGGTGGTGTCGAAGTCGGTAGAGCCCGAAGTCTTGTCCTCGCCGTTGGCGATGCGGTAGATCTTCTTGCCCATCTCGGTACGGTGGTGGTAACCGTCCTGACCCGAACGAGCGACAGTGAACATGACGTTGGCCGGGTGCCAGGCACCGATACAGGCGATCTTACGGAGACCACGGTGGGTCTTACGGGGAAGCTTCTTGGTACCCCAACGAGCGGTAACACCCTCGTAACCGTGACCCTTGGTGACGGCGATAACATCGACGATCTCGTTCTGCTCGAAGACCGACTTGACGTCGAAGGTCTTCTCGAAGTGCTCCTTGGCGAAGTCGACCTTGTCGGCGACAGAGCCACCGTTGATCTGGACCTCCATAAGGTGTGCCTTCTTCTGCTTGAGGCCGGTCTTGCGAACCTGGGTGTGGGCAAGGAGACGGACAACAGTGCAGTATTTCTTGATACGCTCGAGCTCGCGCGAGATCGAAGAACCGTTGTTCTCGCTGTGCTTCTTGGCGTACTTGGTGAAAGCCTTCTTCTTGCTGCGGTACCAGTTCTTGTAGAAGCGACGCTTGACCTCGTCCGAAAGGTGCTCGGCCCAGACGGTGGTGAGCGATCGGAGACCACGGGGGGTCTCAACGTAACCAACAACACCGACGGCAACCATGGGGGGAGTCTCGATGACGGTGACAGCCTCAACGATCTCCTTCTTGTGCATCTTGGAACCGGGACGGTCAAGGTCACGGACAATGTGGGTCATACCAGCCTTGTAGCCGATCATGGCGGTAAGGTGGACGGGCTTCTTGGGGTCATCCTTGGGGAAGCTGTGATGGTGCAGAAGCGACAGTGAATGTTGTGGTTAGAACAATGATACAAGCAAATGCGAGGTGGCTGTAATTGGGAGTGAGATGACTTACGCCTTAACCTTTCCGCGGTGACGGGCGGCACGCTTACGGGGAAGGAATCCCAACGAACCGTGTCGTGGGTGCTCGAACTGTTGGAAGAAAGAGAATGTGGAAACAAGCGAAAAGCAGGCGAATGCCAGGCTGCATCAGCAAAGCTGTACATCGACCTAAAAGCATTCTGAAGCCCTCCTTTCCTCTTCGATTCCGTCAAATGTCGATCCAGCTTTGCCGTCCTAGTCGACGACATGAACATTCCAAGAGGTGACAACATCTGCTGCCTGCAAGATTGGTCGGTGATGAACTGAGTGGCTGTGTGACGAAGACGGCGGCGGGTGTGATCATAGCGTCATTGTCGTGGTGAGAGGATGATGCTGCGTACGACGCAGAAAGGCAGGCAAGCAACCCGCACACGACGGGCTTGGCTACTTGTCTCTTTTGACAACAAATCCTGCTGCGAACTCTGCCATGCTCTCGATGCTGCTATCTAGCCATGCTGTCCCGCAACAATCCTGCGACCAATTCTTCATGATGCTGAGACTGCCGATGCACTCCGAAAGGATTGTTCATGCCGAGATTGACGAAAGCTGCTGGATCTCGAAGAGACGGTCGAAAGAGGGAGTGCTGTGTGATGTGCCCGGCTACGATTGCAGATGCTGGTCCTTCCTCCTCTCGAGGCTTCCTTCTGCTATGTCGGAAATTCCATTTGCTGGTCGAGCTGCAGGCGCTTGCCACCTTTCACAGCAATGATCATGATGCTGAATTCATCCCTGAGATAACCAAATACTGCAATGCTGGGGCCATAGCCGGGCTGAGCCCTCAAAAGGGCGGCTTCAGGTTGGTGAGATATTTACCTTGCAGTGAGACATTTTGACCTGGTGATGATGAACGAGTGGTGGCGAAGAGGGAAGGAGAATCGTACAGGTCAGATCAACTGTTCTTCCTACGATCTGTGGTCCGAATCTGTGATGCCTATAGCACACTAAAAGTTGCTACTTACTGTGTGCCTTGAGGATGTCGTAGGGAGAAGAAAGAGAGTGTCGGCCACACTTCGCTGAACACAAGTCTCTGCCAACTCGCTGCTGCCAACTCACTGCGAATTGAACACACACTCGCTCGACTGTGGCCTCCAACCAAAAACTCGGACATGCCCACTCACCGTCCTTAGCTGGTCTTCCTGACACTGCCAAAGCTAGCAGCGCTCACCCACAGCTGAGTCTCAGCCTCGCAGTCTCTCTCTCAAGGTCGAGGTAGGCGAAATTTTGTTTTCAAGGCTGGCTCACGAATTGAAATGATGATTTGAGCTGTTGTATTCACGAATACAAATTTCGAGGAGTCAAGCGAGTGTTTTTGGTGAGCAATATTGACTTCACAACGCGCTGAAACGTTGGCTGACCGTGGGAACTTTTCGAACAGCAGCTGTAACACAAGGCTGTGATCTCGTTAGGCCTAACAGAATCAAAAATGGTGCTCGCACTGTCTGACGTCTGGCTCAAGGCTCAGATCTGATTCATTCGTTCGCTCACAGGCTCGTCGTTGCACACAGCGTGTTGAGGAAAGAGAATGTAGTGAGATTGCAAGCATAGACAGTAGACTAGAAAAAGACAACAGTACGCTCCAGGTCCCATCCGAGCTGCTGCAGACCAGCTGAGACCGCTTTCTCAAGAGCGGGAGGGCCGCAAACAAGTGCCAGGGTATCTTCGAGCTCATCTGGTGTAGTCGGCGCTGGTGGTGGTGGCGGCAAGTGCTTTTGCATGGTCTCGACGTTGATGTAACCACGTCCCATTGCCCAGCTTGAAGCTTCTGGGCCGCAATTGCTGAGCACATGCCAGACATCAAGGTTGCCCTTTAGTGCTACGCGAAGACGTTCAAGCTCTTCTCGAATCAAAATGTCTTGCTCTGTTCGGTTGCCGTATACGACCCAGATCTGGATAGGATCTGATGCAGCATCGGGGTCCGATAGAGCTTCATCTGCGATGGCTTTGAGTGTCGACCAGATCGGTGTGATACCACTTCCACCTGCGATCATGGCAAGCTTGCGGACGCGGCGGATGGCATTGGTCGGCTTCCATCGAATCTGCTTGTCGCCTAAATAGGTGAACGAGCCGAGAGGACCTTTGAGCTCAACACTCAGGTTCTCGTCTTGTGCAAGCGTGAGGTCGATGTTCTCGAGTAGCATGGTCATCTTTCCGCCTTCGTAAGCCGGCTGATTTGTGATCTGCGAAGGGAAATAGACTTTGATCAGGATGTCCAAAAAGCCACGCTGCGTGTTACCGCTGTACGGTGTATAGGCTCTTTGAACGGTCTCGATCTCGCCAGTCTTTGGGTCCTTGCGACGAACACGTACAAAGACGTGCTGTCCGACAGGCAAGCCCAGCTCTTGATCAGGCCCGCCCAGCGCAAAGCGGAAGATTCTGGCATCCGGAGAGATGATCTTCTTGCTGACCAGACGTGTTGATCGCCACTTCTTGGGATCCAAGAAGGGTTTGCTCAGGTCGATCGCCTCGGCCGCGGAAGCTGCAGTGGACGAAATGGACTCTGAGGTCTCGAGCTTACCCAGGTGGTAATCACGAAGCATCTTCTTGGCGTCCATCGAGTGAATGGCCATAAAGTCTTCGGTGGCATCTTCTCCGGCAACCAGTCGAATGGATTGATCACCACCAGGATGGTCTTTCAGGAAGCCAGTGCCGTCGTAGACATGGCCATGAACGACAAACCATGGTTCTGGTCCTTCCCCGTCAGCGTGAGCAGCCAACTCTGCTGCAGTGACGATATGATCAGATTTGGAAGGATCAAGCATGACTGCCTTCGCATCTTCAACGGGACTGGTCGATGTGTTTTGACCATCCCCGCTCTGCTTCAAGACGTCAGCAGAGGCCTGATTCGCATCGCCGAACGTTGGATAGCGCGGATTGAGACCAGATTCGTTCATCCTCTGCATCCAGCCGCCAGGAGCATTTCCTGCCAGCGTTGGATGCTCAAAGCGAATCTTGCTTCCATTTGGACCCTCGCGATGCACCGCAACACGGAACCACCACGAGTTCATCATCGAAGTTGCGTTCCAATACATGTCTCGAGGCATGGTGGCTAAACCTTCGTCCAACGCCCTCACTGAGATGACCTTGACGTCTTTAGCGATGATATCGGCTTGTACATCCACTTCGAGACGCCAGAAGCACCATGCAAAGCTCATCTCTGTCGAGCTGAGGTCGAGTGTACCAAAGTATGGATGTCCTTGGATCGGGTACATACGGTAGAGATCTTCGGGGTAGTGGATTTGTGCGCACTTCCAGCTGTGGCCATCGTCAAGCGAAATTTCGACTCGATGAATGCGGCGACCTCCTCCTGTGTATGCGTAGCCTTCGATTGGCAGAAGCTGTGTTGCAGAAGATTCTGCGACATCGATCACCGCGTCGTGGTCTGGAGAACAGATGGCGGCATTGACGTTGAGATCGTTAATGATATATTTGGGATCGTACCACCAATGCATCTCACTCCTAGCCTGGTCGGCGGTGACTTCGGTCGGCAGCACCTTATTGTCGTGGAAGTGTAGATGATGTTGACTTTCGCGGTCAGATACCTCGATGCGTTCGAGCCATTTGACCATCCTTCCTCCTATTTGACCGGGCACGACGAGGCGCAAAGGATAGCCATGGTCTGGAGAAAGATCTTCGCCATTGAGACCCCAAGCAATGATCATGCCCTTGCTTCTGTCAAGAGCCCAGTTGAGACGCTGAGAAGTACCGTACTTGCCCTTGGGCAGCTCGTCGGCGCCTTCGAAGACGACATGCCTTGCGCGACCCGGGACCGCAACGTCGTATGATGGGAATGAGGAGAGCAGTGGATTCTTGGGCTTGCAATAGTCCAGAATGTCTGCAAGATACACACCGGTAAAGAGACCAGTTGAAACACCAGCAGCGCCCCAGTTGAAACCGAGACCTTTTGCTACCATGTTCTGCTCCTTCCGCCTGTTGCCTGCACAGACAAGTGTGATAGGTAGTGTGACAGTTTGGAACTTTTCTTTGAGATCTTTGATGCTGACCTCGATCTCGTTCTCGACGAGTCCGTGGACCTTGAGCTTCCACTGCTCGGCTTGCTCGCGTGTGACTCTTGGGGTATCGCCGTGTGAGCGAACGTAGAAGAGGTTCTGAGGAGTGAGGAAGCCCTTGGCGAAAAGCTCGGAAAGTGGTGCTTCAGTGTTGCATGGATGCTTGCCTGTGAGTCGAATCATGCGCTCATCTCGGGCGATCCAGTGATCTGGAGTCTGAGAGTCGGTGGCCAGAGGCTGCACACCTTCCGAGGCTGGGATAGGTGGAAGGATAGTCGCATCGTACTCTTTACGTGGCATGAAAGGGTCGATGGATGCCGTAAGTGAGTCAACATCCTTTGCCGCTGAGATGGTTGGGCTTGATGGCTCCGGCGTCGTTGCTGATGATGTTCCCGAGGATGATGGGGAAGCCGAAAAGAAGCCTGCAACGTCCGCACCTCGCACAGAAGGTGCCTTGGATGAGGACGAGCTTGAGGGAGTGGACATCATCATCTTGGCTTTGCCTTCGTAGAGAAGTTAGAAGGACGGTGAGCAACGGTCTTGGTGGGATCAAGACAAGTAGAAAGGATTATGAGAGGTGCTTCAGTACTCCTAAGTGGTTTCTTGCAAACTACGCTGTTGGCGTCCGGACAGCAAAGCTGAAAGAAAGCTGAAGCCAGGCGAGAAGGAGCAAGCGTTTGCGGGGAACAGAAGATTAGGACCTCTTCTCTTTCTCTAGATCTAATCAAATGTAAGTGCGACAGCAGAGCTTCTACTAGCTGCTTCAACAATCATACACAGTTCAATCGCGGCGTCATCAAAAGCTTATCAGTCGGCTCACAATGAAGCCACAGCGACCGGGGAACAGATGATGATTAGATGGGATCGCTGCTAGTTCAAATCGATCCAAAGCATCTGATTGGTGGCTCGGAAATACGAGCACATAGATACGCAGCACGCATCAACAGGCAAGGCTGAGGTTGCCACGATGCTGATGCTGACGAGAGGCTCGTGTTGCTCGAGGAGCGACTGATAGGATGTGACGAGCGGAGGCAGCTCAGCTGTGCTCACTTTGAGCTGTCCAGATCTGCGCGGCTGCCGGTTCGCTTACACCTTCAAGATAAGAGAAGCTCGACCCAGATTTTGGCAGGGTCCAGAATGCCGAGCGGAGCTCGCGGAGTACTGATAAGAGCATCATCGCAAGCGAACTTTCATGCCCTTCACCTCCTTATCGTTGGTCGCCGTCTGCATTGCCATTTCCTTCCCGCTGCAAGCCATCAGATCAATGCAATATCTTTGATGTGATTGGTCTCGACTTTGCTGGTGAGAGCATGCTGTGAATCGGCCGAGTTGCCATCCTCTGATATCTTGAGCAATGCTTGGCGCGAGAGTCTCACAAGACAAGTCCTCCTTTCAGCGTTCCATAAAGCCGAGAGTCCCTATTTGAGCAGACGCAAATGAATTGATCGAGAGATCCCGGCCGGCTCAGAGGTCTGGCAAGACGTACAACAGAGGAAGGGACGACAAAAAGCAGTGACAAATCGACCAAGGTAATGCACTATTTACAGTAATGAGAGAATATTTACCAGTCAAGCGATGAGTGGCCACAAGAGGCAGTGGCAGCCTGAGCTTTGGGCGAGCCCTTTGGCGATCCTGATACCTTCTGCTCGAGCTGATCCATGTCCATTGGCCCCGCGATCTCGACCGCGTGGGACTGACCACCTGCGAGAGCATCCGATTCTTCAGTCGCTCTTCGCAGCATCCATTTGGAAGTGGACAACACTGCGTCGAGAGCTTCGGTCGGGGGGAGTTTGAGATAGACAAGATCCTGTGCCTCGTCCATCTTGGCTTCGAACGTCATAATCGAGTAATCACCGTCGTTGCACTTGCCACCCTCCTCGCCTGCATTGGCAGACAGGATGTAGTTACGCTTGTGCAAAGGACAAGAGACATACTCACGACCCTTATCGTCCTCTCCGACCAGTCCATCGGCGAGAACGAAAGCACGACGATGAGGGCACATGTTTTGTGCAGCTCGAATACCTCGACCAGGAATGTTCCAGACAGCGATCTGAGTGTCGCCGTACTTGATCGTGGCTGAGGATGGCGAATCTGTCTGCGGGTCAAGGTCGGTGTACTTGCAGACCGGTCGCCACTCCCACACTGCCTCCTTAGCTACGTCGAGGATGCTGAAATGGAGTGGACCCGATTCGGCTGGCCAGTCAGCAGGCCTCTGCTGATCGCGCTCAGACATCTTCTCGGAGACGACTTGCGTCTCATCAGTGTTGACGAACTGTCGGAAAGCCTTCTGGCGAGTAGGATCGCGCACCACTTTGGTCCACTCGCAGTGGTAGGTACCGACGAGAACCTCCATCTCCTTTTCGAGATCCTCGCAGATACCGAGCTTGTCATCGATGATGACCTCCTTGAGCCCCTTCAGACCCCCGGGGAACTTCTCGATCCATCTTGCTGTACGTTCTAGCTTGTCAGCGGACCGAATGTAGAAGAGGATGAAGCGGTCCAAGATCTTGATCGCTTGCCGACGCGGGACATCTTCAGCGATCAGCTCGGCGTGACGAGGCTTTGCACCACCGTTACCACCGACGTAGACGTTCCAGCCTTTGGTAGTAGCGATAAGACCAAAGTCCTTGCCCTGAGCCTCGGCACATTCACGAACACAACCTGAGACACCACCTTTGAATTTGTGTGGCGCACGAAGACCCTTGTATCGTGTTTCGAGCTCATGAGCTAGACCGACCGAGTCGCCGACACCATATCGACACCATGTGCTACCGACGCACGACTTGATCGTTCGCAGAGCTTTCCCGTAAGCATGACCCGACTCGAAGCCGGCATCGACCAACTTCTCCCAGATCGCGGGCAAGTCTTGCTTCTTGGCACCGAACATGTCGATACGCTGACCACCAGTGATTTTGGTGTAAAGTCCAAACTCCTCAGCCACCTCGCCGATGACCTTAAGACCAGCAGGCGTCACCTCGCCTGCAGGCAAACGAGGAACTACTGAATAAGTGCCATCACGCTGCATGTTGGCAAGGTATCTATCGTTGGTGTCTTGTGTCTGTCGCAGCTGAGGGTTCATGATCCAGTCGTTGTACAAGGACGAAAGAATGGATCCGACAGCGGGACGGCACACCTCGCAACCAAGGCTGTCAGGCTTCTTGCCGACGGTCTTCATCACGGTGGTGAAATCTTTGAGCTTCTTAAACTTGATGATCTGGTATAGGTCTTGACGCGTATAGGCAAAGTGACCGCAAAGGTGGTTCGAGATCTCGACACCAGCTTCCTTGAGGGCCTTGTTGAGGATGCTCTGACTGAGAGGAAGACAGCCTCCGCAGCCAGTACCGCACTTGGTGGAAGACTTCATCTCTCCGACTGAACGCACACCACCGTCTTTGACACAGCGGATCAGGTCGCCTTTGGTGACATTGTGACAACTACACACCTGAGCCTCGTCAGGGAGATCGTCGCCTTCTTCCTCGCCTTCTTTCTTGGCGCCGATGATGAGCTCAGCGGGAGGCTTCTCGATAGCAGCACCCTTGTTGCAGAGAGCGACAAGCTTGACGTAGTCTTTGACATCGCCAACCATCATACCACCAAGCAAGTACTTGCCGTCAGCAGTGAAGATGTACTTCTTGTAGACGTCCGAAAAGGGATCGCGGTATGTGAGTGACTTGACAGACTTTTTGATCTCATCGGCCGTCATCTCGGTGGACTCGTCCGATTTCTTTGTTCTTCGTGATGCGGTTCTGCCAGGAAGAGGTTTGCTGATCTTGCCTTGATCTGCGAAGAAGTCTCCGAACGATGCCACATCGACGCCCATCAATTTGAGCTTGGTGGAAACATCAGGAGACTTCATCTTGCGCATTGCGTGGTGAGGACCTTCTGTCAGGTTGAAGGCGAGAACTTCAGCCATCTCGATACCGGGAGCGATAAGACCGTAGGTCTGATCTTCAAAGGATGCGCATTCGCCGATCGCATAGACGTTGGGAATGCTTGTGCGGAGCTGATCGTCAACGACGAAACCACCGCCTTTCTTGAAAGTCGTGAGACCAGGAACAGCCTCGGAGAGCTCATCTCTTGGCTTAATACCGACGGCGAAGACAAGCATATCGATGTCGAAGGGTTCATCTGGCTTGTCATCAGTGCCTTGCATGAGCATTGCTGTGAGACGTCCTTCATCATTCCAGATGAGATCGCGAACGCGAGCTTGAAGCAAGACCTCGACGCCAAGGTCGCGGACCTTCTGCAGTACAAGTGTGCCGCCCTCCTGATCGAGCTGTCGTGACAAAACCCAGCGGTTGCGCTCCACCAGCACGACCTGATCAACTTCTTCAAGATCCAGTAGCGCCTTGGCGGCCTCGAGACCAAGCAAACCACCTCCGATCACACCAGCCTTACGAATTCGTCGGCCGATGGTCTTTGGTGCTTCTGCTGCGTATGCGATGATGTCATCGAGGTCCTTGATAGTGCGATACACAAAGGTGCCTTTTGTCGAGAAAAACTTCTCTCGGCTGATATAGGGGGGAAGCGAAGCATCCGAGCCGGTGGCAAGAACACACTCATCGTACCTGACCTCGACACCTTTCTGAGTTCGAATGATCTTGCTATCGGCGTCGATGGCCACTACCGGATCTGATGTATGATATGTAAGCTTGCCTTTTGCGTGTGAGCTGTACCAGGCCAGCTCATTTAGGTAAAGTGATTCGATGGACCGGTTGGTGAAGTATTGAGTCAAGCCGACTCGGTTGTACGCGATGTGAGGCTCTTCGCCCAAGACGGTGATTTCCCATTCATCGCGGCCACCTTGCAAGTCATACTTGAGCAGCTTCTCGACGAATGCAATGCCGACCATACCCAGGCCAACTACACAAGCTCGCTTCTTTGTTCTTGTTGTGAGCGCGAGTTCTGGGGTCGTTGCTCTTGTGGAGCCGGAAGCTGAGCTGTTCACCTCTGAAGGCGACCAGCTCGCTGTTTCTGTTGGTACTGGCGCCATCCTCCGTGATGTGAGTGGAGAAGAATGCCGTCGTGTGGGTATAGCAAGGGTTGATGGAGGTCAAGGACGATGGAAGAGGAACGAAAGGGATGTATCAGAATTTGTCGAAGGTGAGCCTTTGTGACAGAAGAAGAGCAACCAATCGTAACGAGATCAAGTATAAGCAATAGCTCGAGCTACGCCAAGACCGGTAGTAGCCCGAAAGCTTGAAGGCAGGTGTCACACAGACTCGACGCTGCAATTTGTCCTTCACACTCAGCTCCAGCGAGCCAAGAGGACGGAAAGATGCGGAGAAAGGAGATTAAGTTGATAAGATCAAGCTCATCCTACAATTTCGAACTACTGTATGGTCCCATTAGCCACATACCAGGCAAGCTAGCCGGTGAATAAGAGCGTGCCATGAGTGGTACAGAGCTGCTGTGTTACACAGAGGATCAGGATCAGGGCAGGAGGTCGCGGTTCGGTGATGCTCGCGTCCAATTGGGCTCCAGGCGAAATAGCTGAAGTCAAGAAGCGCTAGCCGACCTCTCCGCCAGAAAGATAAGACACGCGCGTCTTGGCTGAGAGATAAGAGAAGCAGGCAGTCAGCAGCAAGCAAGCATCAACTAGTGAACGTCAACTGCAGCCTCACTGATAAGAGACGCTCAATAGCTTTCTTCTGATTCGTCGTCTCAAGACAGCCATTCCTTCCCGTGTAGATCCCCGCTGATTCTTTACTGACATCTGCTGCGGCTGACACCCAGAAGATAAGCTCACCTTCTGTGGCCATGCTGTCGTGTGTTTCCCTGCCTTACATCTGTCCTTTGCCGCTGATGTCCTTCCCCAGCAGGCTATACTCGGTGCTGCATTGCTGCATAAGACGCTAGACTACTTGATCAGCCTCAGTATAATCTCCGCTTTCACCGCACACCATTGTCTTGCTTCAAGGTTATCAAAGATAAGACCTTCGACCCTGTGCCCTGGTCTTTCAGCAGGTACCCAGAAGCATTCTGCGTCAACGACTATGCTCATCGTTCGTCTTCCCAGCAAGACCGGCAGTTCACTGTGCTGCACGAGCTTCGGCATCGTAAGCCATATTTGACGCTCGTGAAGAGATAGCCTGTCATTGAGGAGAGTATTCCACTGCACAGCCTCGAAGATCTAACCAGAGCAGTCGACATTGTTCTTGAGGCATTGCAATCCGAGCCAATCCGCTGCATCTGATTCGATGTCATTTTTACCCATTGCAAGCAATGCTCCCCCGTCACTCCGATCATGCCCTCTTCGTACGGCGCAAGCTCCTGTCTGAACGAACGAAAAAGCAGTCTAGTCTGCAAATCTATTCACAACCTGAAGCGGGACTGTAAGATGCAGTGTTCAGGGAGTTCGTAGGGGAGCAAGACGGCAATGGCTGAAGCTTTCAGCCTCAATTGAGCATCTCGAGATAACGACCCCGGACCGAACACCTCCTTATCAGCTGTAACGTATGCCGTCCTCCTTCCTTCTCAGCCCTTTATGCACGATTATCTCCTTGTCTGATCCGGTCTGGACCGTAAGCCTCACTTTCCCATCGCAAACCCGTCCTATATCTGAGTTTTGATCTCTGATTGGAAGACCGAACGAAGGCCGGCACTGTTCGCATCATCTCCTGCATCTTATCTCGGCTTGGCGAACACGCTAAGATAGAAGATCTTGGAGAAGACTGGTCCTGACTTGGTTTCCAGCAGACGTCGTATCTTCCTTCTCCGCTGAAGCTCCTGTGCCAAGTCATGAGGCCTTGCTGCCTTCTTACAAGCGCATACTGCCACTGCCCTCTCTTTCACTCTCACACGTGCGCTCGCAGCGACTTCTTTCAATAGTCTCATAGTCTGAAGTATATAGAAGCTACACCTTGTGGCCTACCGCATAGTTGCTTCCTTTGCCATCAACACACTCCGTCCTAACCTCAGGCATCCCGTTTCCTCCCTCCTCTCTCATCTCTCAGTGCAATTGCTTCTAAGTTGCTCTACAGAGACGCGTCGACATCCGTACGCTCATCCGGTGTACTGTATGATCCAAACCTTTTACATCTTCTTTCCACCTTGATACCTTAACCTCGTCAGTGACAATACAAGGTTGCCAAACTCACTTTCAACATGACAGAATCGGATACGAAGCTCGCCTCTTCAGGCATCACTCCCTCTCGCAAAGCCTCTCCCAGTCTCTCCGCCTCCGATGACTCCAAAATCGACCTCGAGATCACGGAAGCCATCTCGGCACCCGTCGACCAACATCCTGGAATGGCCTCTATGCTTCGCATGGGTACCAACACCGGCGGTGTCATCACATCTGAAGACTACGTCACCGAAGAAGAGAAGAAGGAGCAAGAACTCAAAGACTTTGGCTATCACAAGTTCCGATGGTCCTCACTCTGGCGTCCTGCCGAGATCAACCCTCTCAACGGCAAGTCATATACGTTCCCAATCTTTAGAGTGTTTGATGCCTACTCGACTTCATTCTGGTTGGCGACGTTGGGATTCTTTGTAGCATTCTTGAGTTGGTTTGCCTTCAGTCCGTTGGTCCCAGAAGCGGTCAAGGTGGATTTGAAGTTGACATCAGTTCAGGTCACACACTCGAACATGGCTTCGCTTGGTGGTACGGCGATCGTACGACTGATCGCTGGTCCGGCTTGTGATAGGTATGGTCCTAGGAAGGTCATGGCTGCTTTGTTAATCCTCGGTGCTATTCCGTCTGGACTAGCTGCAGTCGTCAGCAGTGCAAGCGGTCTGTATACGGTCAGATTCTTCATCAGTATTTTAGGAGCTACCTTCGTTTGTTGTCAGGCATGGGTCTCGACATTCTATGACAAGTCGGTCGTCGGAACTGCTAACGCTTTCTCGGGAGGCTGGGGTAACATGGGTGGTGGTGTCACAGTCGCTGCCATGATTGCACTCTTCGAGAGGTACCGGAAGGCAGGTCTGTCTTCTCACCTCGCATGGCGTGTTTGCTTCCCTACCCTCCCTGTGCCTTGCTTGCTCTTGGTTGCTGGCATGATCTTACTCTTCGGTAAAGACCATCCTGCAGGCAAGTGGAGTCAACGTCATCAATTTAGTGGCACAGCCATCGCTATCGCCCAGGGCGAGAAAGTTGAGCTCGACTCATCCGAACGAGCCGAATACGAACGTCAACAGGCTACCGTCAACGGAAAGGCTCCTGCTAAGGTCGCTCACTTCCGCGAGGCCGACCCAGCTGACGAAGGCAAGCGTGTCGCCACCGTCGACACTGCTCAATCGGAGCCTTTGACATTGGCAAGGTTGGTCGTCATTCTCCGCGACCCTCGAGTATGGATGTGTATCATGTGCTACTTCCTCACCTTTGGTCTCGAAACGGCTATGGATGCCGCTCTTCCTGGTCTCATCACTACCCTGTTCTCTTCCAAGAACTTCACCGCTGTTGATGCAGCATTCGCAGCATCCATGTACGGTCTTCTCAACTTGTATGCTCGTCCTCTTGGCGGTGTGGTCTCGGACATTCTCTACTCTCGCTATGGACTTCGAGGACGAGTCATCTGGCTACTCGTCACTGCTTTCTCTCAGGGTATCGCCATGATAGGTTTGGGCTTCTACTGCAACCACAACCCAACACTCGGCGGTGTGCTGGCATTCATCTTCTTCATCGGAACCACCGGCTTCCTTGCCAATGGTGCTAACTACGGTATTCCTGCAATCATCTGCCCCTCCGCGATCGGTACGGTGTCTGGTATGGTAGGAGCAGCAGGCAATGTCGGTGGTCTGATGTACTTAGGTATCTTCCTGGCTGTCCCAGGCGTTCGAGCACGAAGGACGTTGGGCACAAAGTTCTGGATTGCTGGTGTGGTCAATGCAGGAGCTGTGCTGCCTTTCTTTGCTGTCTTGTTGCCTGGCAAGTACGGCGTCTAAAATCTTTTTGTATGTATACTAATATCACTGTCACACGTAAATAGACACGCCGTTCTATATGGAGTCAAGCCTTGGATTGAGAGATGCACTTCGGTAAACAAAACGGAACACGGAACATGAGAGAAGGGCTTGCACTGTCTAACAGATGTCTCGTAAAGCCATTGAGACGACTGTCTTCTTGTGCAACCCAATGGATATATATTCACAATGATATGCTAAAGAATGACCTAGGCGGTAGCCGCCACCTTAGTCTTCTCAGCAGGAGCAGGAGCAGAGCCAGTGATGGGCAAGAACTCACGCTTCTTGATCGATCCGGCCCATGGGAGACGAGTGTTACCCATAAGGTCTCGGTCAACCTGAGCAGCGCAAGCACGACCCTCCTGGATACCCCAAACAATAAGCGACTGGCCACGTCGGCAGTCACCAGCAGTGTAGACCTTCTCGACGTTGGTCTTGTAAGGCGACTTGCCCTTCTGGTCGTCAGCCTTGATGTTGCTGCGGCCATCCTGCTCGAGACCAAGTGCTGAGATAGCATCGTTCTCGGGACCAAGGAAACCGAGCGAGAGCAAGCAGAGATCACATGGCCATCGCTTCTCGGAGCCAGGGATCTTGTTCATCTGCCACTTGCCAGAAGCATCGAGCTCCCAGTTGACCTTGATGGTGTTGAGAGCAACGAGCTTGCCCTCGGCGTCCTTCTCGAACGACGTGGTCGAGATGCAGTACTCACGAGGGTCGGAACCCCACTGAGCAGCAACCTCGGCGTGACCATAGTCGACCTTGAAGACACGAGGGAATTGAGGCCAGGGGTTGCC
This sequence comes from Ustilago xerochloae, assembly GCA_928856705.1. Classification (NCBI taxonomy): domain Eukaryota; kingdom Fungi; phylum Basidiomycota; class Ustilaginomycetes; order Ustilaginales; family Ustilaginaceae; genus Ustilago; species Ustilago xerochloae. The sequence goes on from CAKMXT010000015.1 coordinate 593,743, forward strand.
CTTAGCACGCTCGTTGGGAGGCTGAGGAAGCAACTCGAAGTTGACGATGCTCTTGGCACCGTGACGAAGGGCGGTAGCCTGAGCGTCACAACCAGTGTCACCACCACCAATGACGATGACGTCCTTGCCCTTGGCACTGAGGTAGTGGCCGTCCTGGAGACCAGAGTCGAGCAACGACTTGGTGTTGGGGGCAAGGAAGTCCATGGCGAAGTGAACACCGTCAGCCTCACGGCCGGGCACCTTGAGGTCACGAGGCCAGGTGGCACCGACAGCGTAAACGATTGCATCGTTCTGGGCGTGGAGCTGCTTAGGGTCAACGTCACGACCAACGTAGGTGCTGGTGATGAAGTTGACACCCTCAGCAGCCATGAGGTCGACACGGCGCTGGACGATGCCCTTGTCGAGCTTCATGTTGGGGATACCGTACATGAGCAGACCACCGATACGGTCGGCACGCTCGTAAACGGTAACGGAGTGACCAGCTTTGTTGAGCTGATCAGCAGTGGCGAGACCGGCGGGACCAGAGCCGATGACAGCAACGGTCTTGCCAGTGCGAATCTTGGGAGGTCGGGGAACCATCCAGCCCTCCTCGAAGCCCTTGTCGATGATAGCGCACTCGACAGACTTGATACCAACGGGCTGCTCGGTGATGCCAAGAACACAAGCACCCTCGCAAGGGGCAGGGCAGACACGACCAGTGAACTCGGGGAAGTTGTTGGTCATAAGAAGACGGTTGAGAGCATCCTCCCACTGGCCCTTGAAGACCAAATCGTTCCACTTGGGAATGATGTTGGAGATGGGGCAACCAGTGTCACCCTGGCAGAAAGGAACACCGCAGTCCATGCAACGAGCAGTCTGGTACTTGAGCTCGGCCTCCGAAAGACGAGTCGAAAGCTCCTTGTAGTCCTTGACTCGCTTGGCGGGGGTACGGTAGTGCTCTCCGAGACGCTTGTACTTCATGAAGCCGCGAGTCTTGTCGAGCTTGTTGAGACGGGCCTTGGCGGTCTCGTCGTCCACCATCGAGTCTTCGACATCGACAAGAGCGGGCTCGGCAGGCTTGGCAGCTGGAATCTCGCGAACACGGTCGGCGGCGTTGTCCTTGGGCTGGTCCTCGGAGACCGAGATCTCGACCTGGGAGCCGTGGCGAGAGAGAGTGCCGAGCAAGTCGACGTGGCTGGAACGCTTCTTCTCGACGGCAGCCTTGGCGGCCTCCTCCTCGAGCACACGCTTGTAGTCGTGGGGCATGACTCGGACGAAGCGAGGGAGGAGGTGGTGGAAGTCGTGAAGAACGTGGTCGGCAACGGTCGAGCCAGTGTAGTGGCGGTGGTTCTCGATGAGGTTGCGAAGCTCGGCGATCTCCTGAGGGTCCTTGACAGGACCGAGCTCGACCATCTCGGTGTTACACTTGCTGTGGAAGTCTCGGTTCATGTCCAAGACATAAGCAATACCTCCGCTCATACCCGCGGCGAAGTTTCTACCAGTAGGGCCGAGAATAACAACTCTACCGCCAGTCATGTACTCCGCGCCGTGGTCGCCGACACCTTCGACGACAGCGTGGGCACCTGAGTTACGGACGGCGAAACGCTCGGCGGCAATACCACGGAAGTATGCATGGCCCGTTGTGGCGCCATACAAACATGTATTCCCGACAATGATGTTCTCTTCGGCCTTGAACGACGAAACCTTGGGTGGGTACACGATCAATCGGCCACCACTCAAACCTTTACCTACATAGTCGTTACTGTCTCCTTCGAGCTCAAGGGTGATACCAGGGGCCAAGAAGGCTCCGAAGGACTGACCAGCTGAACCCTTGGCATTGATATGAATAGTGTCACGTGGGAGACCCTCTTCACCATACAACTTGGAGACCCTGTAAGACAATGTAGCGCCAAGAGCTCGGTCGGTGTTAACAACATCACAGTCGATCTGAACAGGCAAGCCCTGGGTAAGAGCTGGCTCTGCCTCGTCAATGAATTTGTTGTCCAATCGAACATAGAGCTTGTGGTCCTGCTGGCGGACCTTGTATGTCGCGGCACCAGGACGCATCTCGTGAGCCGGCTTGAGCATTGCGCTCAGGTCGAGGTTAGCGGTCTTGGGGGTTCGAAGGCTGTCGTCGACCTTGAGAAGATCAGATCGACCGACCATCTCGTTGATGGTGCGGATACCGAGCTTGGCCATGATCGAGCGAAGCTCCTCGGCAAGGTAGTAGAAGAAGTTGATCACAGCCTCGGGCTGACCGGCGAACTTCTCGCGGAGCTCGGGGTCTTGAGTGGCGATGCCTGTGTAACGATAGAAAAAAGAAGAAGAAACGTCAGTATACATACGTAAATGGTCACATTAACGCTCATCAATCGATACGGACCGACCGGACATGTATTGAGATGGCATTTGCGCTGGAGATAGAGAAAGGAGGCAATGTCAGTAAGAATCGGAATGCTGAAAGTGTGGAAAGGGATCAGAACATACCATCATGATGCAGCCTAGGGCAATCAAAGGAGTAGTGGCAAAGCCCCACTCCTCGGCGCCGAGGAGACAGGCAATAGCGACGTCGCGACCTGTACGGATCTGACCATCGGTCTGGACAGTGACACGGCCACGGAGATCGTTGAGGACCAAAGTCTGGTGGGTCTCAGCGAGACCAAGCTCCCAAGGAAGACCAGCGTACTTGATACCAGTCCATCGCGAAGCACCTGTACCACCATCGTGACCCGAGATCAGGATGTGGTCGGCCTTGGCCTTTGCGACACCAGAAGCGACGATACCAACGCCAACTTCCGAGACGAGCTTGACACTGACACGTGCGCGAGGGTTGGCACACTTGAGATCGTAGATGAGCTGCTTCAAGTCCTCAATCGAGTAAATGTCGTGGTGAGGAGGAGGCGAGATAAGACCGACACCGGCAGTCGAGTGACGAGTGCGGGCGATCGAAGGGGATACCTTGTGACCGGGCAACTCACCACCCTCACCAGGCTTGGCACCCTGAGCCATCTTGATCTGAAGCTCATCCGAGTCGGCGAGGTAGTTGCTGGTGACACCGAAACGACCAGAGGCGATCTGCTTGATCTTGGATCGGAGCGAGTCACCGTTGGGAAGAGGAATGGAACGCTCGGCATCCTCACCACCCTCACCGGTGTTAGACTTACCACCGAGACGGTTCATGGCGATGGCGAGAGCCGAGTGAGCCTCCATCGAGATGGAACCATACGACATGGCACCAGTGCAGAAGCGCTGGACGATCTCGGTCCAAGGCTCGACCTGGTCGATAGGGATGGCACGCGACTTGGTGTAGTCGAAGTCGAGCATACCACGGAGCGAGGTGGCCTTGACGGCGTTGTGCGAAGCCTTGGAGTAGGCGTCGTAAGCGGCCTGGTTCCTCTCACGGGCAGCGTCTTGGAGGTGAGCGATAGCCATGGGGTCGTTGATGTGAGCCTCACCACCGTCACGGTAGTGGTACTCACCGGACTCGGGGAGACCAGGGACCGAGATGGTGTCACGCGAGGGGTAACCACGGTCGTGGAACTCGAGAGCGTCCATGGCAAGGAGGGTGAAGTCCGAACCAGAGACACGCGAGGCGGTACCGGCGAAGCAGCGGTCAACGACGTCGTTGGCGAGACCAAGAGCCTCGAAGATCTGAGCACCCTTGTACGAAGCGAGGGTCGAGATACCCATCTTGGACATGACCTTGAGGATACCGTTGTCGACGGCGTGCTTCCAGTTGTCGATGAGCTGAGCAGCCGAGAGGTCAGCCTTAACCAGGCCCTCGCGGGAGACCTTGAGGATGGCCTCCATGGCGAGCCAGGGGCAGATGGCGTCAGCACCGTAACCGAGGAGGACACACATGTGGTGGACCTCACGAGCCTCAGCGGACTCGACCATGAGGGCGATGCGGCTACGCTCCTTGTTGCGGATGAGGTGGTGGTGAACACCACCGCAAGCAGCGAGCGAGGAGATGGCGACACGGTCAGGGCCAACAGAGCGGTCCGAGAGGATGACGACACGGTAGCCGTCGCGGATGGCCTGCGAAGTCTCGGAGCAGATGCGGTCGAGAGTGCGCTCGTAGCCGAGGATGCCCTCACCCTTGTCGTAGGTGATGTCGATGGTCTTGGCAGACCAGTCAGAGTGAACCGAGTCGATCTGCTTGATGGCATTGAGCTCATCGACGCTGAGGATGGGCGAAGGGAGCAAGAGACGGTGGCACTGCTCGGGCTTCATCTCGAGCAAGTTGCCCTCGGGACCGACGTATTGCTCAAGCGACATGACAACCGACTCACGAATAGGGTCGATGGGAGGGTTGGTAACCTGAGCGAAGAGCTGGCGGAAGTAGTCGTAGATGACACGAGGAGCGGTGGAGATGCAGGCAAGGGGTGCATCGTTACCCATCGAACCAAGAGCCTCCTTACCGTCAGCAACCATGGGAAGCATGAGAAGGTTGATCTGCTCAGCAGTGTAACCGAAAGCGAGGAGCTTAGGGTCAGTGCTGAGACGCTCGTCGTCGAGAACGGGAGCAATGGCGTTGCCAGTGTTGCGTCGGACGTTGTCAACGATCTCGGGCAAGCGGAGCATCTGGTTCTCAAGCCAAGCGGCGAAGTCAGCACGCTGAGCAGTCGACATCTTGAGCTCACGGTCCTCGACGACACGACCCTCGACAGTGTCGACAAGAAGCATCTTACCGGGCTGGAGACGGCCCTTCGAGATGACGGTCTTGGGGTCGATGGTGACAGTGCCGACCTCGGAAGCGCAGATCATGATGTCGTCGTCGGTGATGTAGTAACGGCATGGTCGGAGACCGTTTCGGTCCAAGTTGGCACCACAGTAACGGCCGTCGGCGAAGGTGAAGAGCGCAGGACCATCCCAAGGTTCCATGAGACAGGCAGCCCATCGGTAGAAGGCAACCTTCTCAGGTTCCATGTGGTCGCTGGCGCCCTGCCAAGCCTCGGGAATCATCATCATGACAGCCTGAGGAAGAGTGAGAACCTTGTTGATGACGAGAAGCTCGAGGACGTTGTCGAAAGCAGCCGAATCGGATCCACCGCCCTCGATGATTGGGTAGAGCATGTCGAGCTCATCACCGAAAGTCTCGGACTTGAGGAGACCCTCACGAGCACGCATCCAGTTCTTGTTACCACGAATGGTGTTGATCTCACCGTTGTGAGCAGCCCATCGCATGGGCTGAGCACGGTCCCACGAGGGGAAGGTGTTGGTGGAGAAACGCGAGTGGACGAGGGCGAAGTGGGAAGCGTAGTGAACGTTGTTGAGATCGTAGTAGTAGTTGTAGACCTGGACTGGGCTGAGCTGACCCTTGTAGATGATGTTGGTAGGGCTGAGCGAGCAGATGTAGAACCAGTTCTGAAGACCGATTGTGTGGGTGGCGTGCTTGCGGAGAACGTAGAGCTGACGGCCGAAGTACTGGTCGTCGAAAGGCTTGGAAGTCTCGGCAGGGGTGTTGCCAGAGCCGTAGTGGTCCTTGAGGACGACGAAAGGCTGCATGATCTTGGGCTCCTTGCTCTTGGAAGCAGGGCCAAGGATCGAGTTGTCGACAGGGACATCACGCCACCCGAGAACGCGGAGGTGGAGCTTGTCTGCAATGTCGGTGAAGATCTTGACGTGCTCTGCGCGAGCCTTGTCATCCTTGGGGTTGAAGAACAAGTTACCAACAGCGTACTGACCCTGAGCAGGGAGCTTGACACCAAGGTCGCGCTCAGACTCGCGGCGGAAGAAGGTGTCGGGGATACCAGTCATGACACCGGCACCATCACCGTCACGAGCGTCGGCACCGACGGCACCACGGTGGGTCATGTTGCAGAGAAGGAAGCGAGCCTCGGACACAATCTTGTGAGCGGGCTTGCCCTTGATCTGACACATGAAACCGACACCACAGGCATCCTTTTCGTTGTCCGGGTCGTAGAGACCCTGGGCAGCGGGCATGGAGCCGGCCCAGAGTGAGGTGGAACGCTCTACCTCATCGTAACCACTGGCCTCGAGGTTGTCAGAAGAGATTGCCTCTTCGTGAACGGGAGCGGGCTCAGCGTTGAGCTTTTCGACGAATCGAACCTGACGGGTGTTTTCCTTGTTGCTGGCGACGGGAGCCATAACAGGCACTGAGTTGAGGGTGGAAGAAGTTTGGGTTTTGGAAAGAGCTTCGATCGTGCGAAGCTTTGTCTCTATAGATGCGAATGCGATGGGAGGAGCGATAGGCTTATTACGCTCGACCGATATGCTTTGCTGATGCTGATTCGGTGTTTGTTATTGAACCGAAGTGGTATGCTGATTGAAGATCGTGAGAAAGGGGTATTCAAGGATGACTTGTGCTACAGACTCCCAGGAGAATACAAGAGATGCGAAATTAGGCTTGACGTTGAACAAACTGAACTTGACTTGCGAATCTGAAGTGGTCAAAAAGGTTGAATATGAATGGGTAAAGAAATGGTTGCGTTGATGGTGACGAGAGAAGGAAAGTGTCAGACGTATATGAGATGTGGGTCAGTCTGGAGTTCAAACGCAGTGTGGCAAGGGCGAGAAGCAATTGATGAGAAGAACGCGGCGGCGCCAAGGCGACGGACAGACAGTTGAGTGTGGCGAGCCAATGAGATTGACGCAAATTGAGAATCAATCTGACTCGGGCAATTTCCGCTGAAAAGCCTAACGAGCCAATCCCATACGCGCCATTTCCTTAATCCGCTTTCAACTCGCAGCAAACAGTGCAAGCTTGCATGAACTTTGGCTTCTCGCACACAGAGACAAGAGACAGTAGACAGCTTGGCTCTGCCTCGGGAGGGATCCGATTAGACAAAGCGACAGCCACCTGCTTCTATTTTCTGGTTGGCCGACAAAACTCGACTGTGGAGGAGGCAAAGGCAGCTGGGAGCGGGGAACGCTGCAATGCTGAGGCTAAGCAGCTTGCTCCTACTCGCCGAGATCTGACGGTAAGCACGCTTAGCACAAAGCTCGTGGGCGGAGAGCACTGCTCGGCCAGCTCTGAGGATCTCCACTGCCCACTCAGCCAATTGCAAAAGACATCGGCGAAAGTGGGAGGCAGCAGATTAAGGCATGTGGGACGGTTCCACCAACAGAGGCATCAGGGAAAAAAATTTCCCGGTCTGGAACAGGCGAGGCAAGATTAGGCTCTGATTATTATCAAAGCAAGGCTCTTGTGTCGCGTCCTTTTTTTTCTTCTTTTTCTGAGACTTGAAAGCCCGAAGTCTTCACAAGCGAGCTTTCAAGAGATCAAAAATAAGAAGAAAACCAGAAAGGTCGCCGCCGCGTGCCAACGGACAATTTCCACTCTTTTTCTCTCGATTGGAAATTGCCCAAGGGTCGGATCTAAAGTTGACGCACGCCAGGCACTGCGCACAAGTGCCGACGCGGACGCTATCAATCAGATCAATCAACCCCGCCCGCCCGCTCGCTCGCTCGGCCCTTCAGCAACTAGGACCCGGTCCGCTCTTCGCCCAATTTGCCGTACAATCCAGTCCTGAACAGGAATGGAAAGGGCCTGATGTGATCACCACAATGGACGCCCGACCCCGCAGAGAAGGAGATCCATGAGCGATCCAGCATCGTGCCATGTCACCCTATGAGCGAGATGGCAGGCTGGACAGATGATTTAGAAGGTCACTTGATCCACGAGTGAAGCTGAGTGAAGCCTTGAGCTGGCTACACTGTCCGTCAAGCCAGCACTTTTCGAACATGCTCTTGCGAAGCGAAAGCTGCCGAGTCCTGTGCTGTCGGCCCTACTGATTCTCCTGCGAGACACCTTTGCTGCGGCTTGTATATCATAAAGCCTGACACGACGAATCGTTCGTTGATGAGGGACAGCTACTTACCTGTTTGATGCGATTCTAGGTCGTCTGAGTGAGTGTGGGAGTGTCGAGAAACGGAAGATGCCTGAGGCTGAGGCAATTTTGGGTTGAGTTGGCTTGGCTGGGCTTAGTTTGTTGTTGGATATGAGGGTTGCAGAGGAGGCAGGTTGGCTTAAGACCTGACTACAATGACTTGGCTTGACGAAGTGCGAGAAGAGAAGGTGTGTTGTGCTAGTTGTCCGGTGTGATGGCGAACAAGAAACGCGGATGGTGTATGTTGTGGTATGAAGGAAAAGGACACGGGATTCTCACAGTAAAACAGAGGACGAGGAGGACTTCTTCTTTCTTCTTGGCGTGGGGTCGCGAGCGGGAAAAAGATCAAAGAGCTGCTTTCAAGCCGCCTGAGCTTCCGCGGACACAAGAACGTCTTACAACAGACACCCTGCTCAAGGTAACGAGAAGCACTTTCTTTGCCATGTGACTCCGCAAAAAAAGAAAAATCGCTCAGGGCTGCCGGCTGACCGGCTGGCTGACGGCAAAGCAAAAGGTAAAAGCAAACGAATACGATTGGCCAGAGGCAGTCGCGGAAGGTCGCGGACGAACGCTTAGCACCGTCAAACAAGGTCAGAGTGCGGCCCCCACTCTTGAGAAGCGATACAGATGGCAAAGTGTCTTGCAAGGATCCAATCAGATCTTATCCATTTCCATCCGACAGATCAAGCGGTCGCGGGGCCGCTCAATGGCAGCCAGGCAAGCAAACCAAGCTTTCAACGCGCATGCACGTCTGCAGAAGACCACAGCAGCAGCAGAAGGCGGAACTTTATTGTTACGACTTTACAGATCAGGAAGAAGAAGTGCCTTCGCTGTTTTTTTTTTTTTTTGAAATTCCTTCCGACGCCTCGAGCTCGCTTGCTTGAGCCGAAGGAATGAAAATTGCTAAGGTCGACGCGACCCTTTACTGTCATCAATCTCATGCGCAACTCTAATCGCGCCAATCAAAACGCTCCAATTCATCTAATCCATCAGGGTCCAGATCCAATCATCAGCATTCATTCCACATTGTTGCACTCTTCGACATCTCGGCCGAAGGCTCGGGGCGACTCTCTCGGCATTCTAGCAGAGCATTGGCAAAACAAAACGGAGTTCACCGGCAGCCTCTGCCTCTGCTTCTGCCTCTTAGCTGACCGGTCTGCGAAACAGTCTTCGGCGGTGAGCTGCGTGAAAGACATCGAGTCACTCGCCTCCATCAACTCTAAAATATGCCCGCTCTGCATGCCGTGACGAAGGTGCCGAGCGTCGGACCTGATCCGCTCTACCTATTGCCACACCGTCAATGATGCCTGATTACCATTGGCATTGCCACGTTGGTTTGTACGATCGATCCGCAAGGAGCTTTCCAACACAATCAATCAAGGTCACGAGGTTACTCATTCGTGTCACTTGACACTGCGCTTTGAGAAGCGGTGACGACAATTGGATTGGATGAGCGGAGATGCCGTGATGATGAGGCAAGGCAATGTTGCCGAAAGGGTGACCAAAAGTAAGCTTCTCGGCGAGATTCTCGGTCTTCAACTCCAGATTGCAATTTTCTCGTCTGATTCCCGGTTCTGACCGATCGATAACCAATTTCTAGTCTTCACACATCCTGACTTTCCCGTATTTCTTGCCTGTGGCCGTGTCTCGGGCGAGACAGCTTTGAGATGTTAGACCGTTATAATTTTTTCGCGATTTTCGCTGCCCAAATTTTCAGCTCCTTTTCGTTCGTGCATTTCAGAAGATTCGCAAAGCGAAAGACCAGCTGATCGTCGGAAGATTCCGACTTGTTTTCCTCGCTCGGCGGTGTCATGGGACCCTTCTCATACCGACTCAACTCTGATTCGATACTCAGATGTCAACTCTTGGATTGAGAATCTGCTCGGGTGACCAGTTCGGTCAACACTACATTCGCATACTTGAGGCTCATGTGACAATGCATCGGACGATACGAGCAACGGCATCGAGGCTTTTTCAGAGTCAGCATCACAAACATCCAAGCAATGTCACGAGAAAGAATTTGATTCTATTGAAACAACGCAGAGTTTTGCGTACGGCGTAATGGGTTTATCGGAATGAAAGGAGTGTGCATGCTTCACATCATCAGATCTAGAAGCAGAAAGTCGCAGGGTGTTGACTTCATGCACGGTGGATCATCGATTCACGAGCAGGTCCGACGCCGATCCATTCGATCTTGACGCCAAGGAACTGCTCGATGAACTCGACATAGGCGCGGCAATTCTCTGGAAGCTCCTCCCAGGTCTGAGCTTTTGAGATGTCTTGCTGCCATCCTGGCAATGTCTTGTACTGCACCTCGACCTTGGCCAGAACCTCGAGGTCAGCGGGGAAGCTGGGAAGCTCCTTGCCATCCACGACGTATCCGACAGCGATCTTGAGCTCCTTGAGCTGATCGAGCACATCGAGCTTTGTCAAGTTGAGGCTCGTGTAGCCGTTGATAAGACACGAGTAACGCATCATGACCAAGTCGAGCCAACCGCAACGGCGTCTTCGGCCAGTGGTGACACCGTACTCGGCACCAACCTCTTGCAAGTGGTGGCCAATTTCCTCGTGAAGCTCGGTGGGGAAGGGACCCATACCGACACGAGTGGTGTAAGCCTTCATGACACCAATGACATCGCCAATGGCGGTGGGCGGGATACCGAGACCGGTGAGCACACCACCGATCGAGGTGGATGAACTTGTGACGAAGGGGTAGGTACCGAAGTCGATGTCGAGGAAGAGAGCGTTGGCACCCTCAACAAGCACCTTGCGGTTCTGAGCAAGCGCAGTGTGGATGAAGGTAACACCATCGACAATGTGGGGTCGCAAACGCTCGGCAAAAGCACGGTAGCGGGCGATCTCGCCTTCAGTGTCGTACTCAAAGTGACCATAACGCTTGAAGCGGCCCTCGACGAGCTTACGGAACTTGGAGGCAAAGAGCTCGGGGTCGTAGAGGTGGTGAACTCGTAGACCAGAACGCGAAGCCTTGGAAGAGTAAGCCGGACCAATACCCTTCTTGGTGGTGCCGATGCTGCTACCGCCTAGCTCGACTTCCTTGAGACCGTCGACAACCTGGTGGAAGTCAAAGACGAGGTGAGCTCGGTCCGAGATAAAGAGACGGCCATCGCAGTTGAGACCCTTCTTCTCGATGTTGTCGAGTTCAGCAAAGAACGAAGGAACGTGAACAACGACACCGGAACCGATGAAACCGGCGCAGCGAGGGTTGACGAGACCGGAGGGGAGGAGGTGGAAGTCGAACTTGGTCTTGACGCCGTTGACATCAGCGACGATGGTGTGTCCAGCGTTGTTACCACCAGCACATCGAGCGCAGACGTCCATCTGACCACTGAGAACATCGGCAAGCTTGCCTTTGCCCTCGTCACCCCATTGAGAACCGAGCAAGACGGTGGCCTTGCCGCCCGTCTTGGAGTCGGAGGGTTTTGGCATTGCAGCCATGGTGAAGTAGGTGAAGGTGTTGGAGGACGTTTCCCGAAAGGAAACGAAGTTGGTGATCAATCGATGCCGAGAGATGAAACCCAGGAAGGAAAGGAAGATGCGCGACGATGTCGAACACTTTCTAGCGATCTGCGCTGACCCTTTCCTGCTTGCCTGCTTGCTTGCTTGCTTGCCTGCTCGCACAGTCACACAATAATGACCACCGCAACCAAGCTCGTGCCCTGCATTGACCCCACTCTGCCGCTCTCCAGTCTCTCAATCTTGTGTGAGCCTTCTTTGCTGCGAATGAGGATCTTTTTGTGTTTTGTATTTTGAAATTTCTTCTCAAACGGCTTTGAACGGCCAGGAACCTCAGAAATTGACTCGGACGGACGGGCGGACCCGAGTCACAGACAAAAAGAGTCACTTTTAGGATTTTTTATCACAAACCGGACAGTCACCCTTGTAGATCGCATACACAGAAATACTTTTGTGCTACCACATTAGCCCGATCTGCATATCACCTGTTATGGGTGCAACCTTGGAATGAGGTCTCTGCCGAAGCGCGCCCCATTAGTGTTAGCCTTTCCATCGGATGGTTGAGGAGCTGCTGATCCAGCACACGTCCAGCAGTGGATGTCTGCTCAGCAAGTAAGCCAGTGTGGTGGCCCATTGAATTGGGAGTCAACAGCTTTCGAGCTCGAAGGAGTCGGTCACCCGAGCACTTCACACACTGATCCTCAGCTGCACGTATCCGGTGGGTTCCAAGGCGGATAGGGAGCATCTACTTCCTTGTTGGAGTTGCTTGAAAGCTGCGCATCTGGGATCACCTCAAACCTTTCTTTTTGTTGTCTCTTTTTTCTTCTTCTTCTTCTTACTTCTGAAAGTCTATGCTTGTACTCAAGACATCGTCTTAACAATTCAGGCAAGAAGGGAATCAATGGATGTATTGCAAATAAAAGGAAAAGTGACAAAGTGATGGAACATGCATGCAATGGTATAGGCGACAAGAACGATGAGGAGGAGATACAGCTGTGAGACTATGACTCGTCCATTCCATCGACTGCTGCTGTCTGAGGTTGTTGAGCTGTGGCTGATGTTTGGTCGGGTGTATCGCTCGAGTCGATATCAATGGCATTTTCCGGCGAGCTTCTGTGGCTACCCTGTGATGAATCTCCGTTTCCTTCTGCCTGTGACAACTTCCAACTGCTCTCAAAGTACCTGTTGGGATGCGTGACAGTCTCACCCCGACCATCGAGGCCCTGACCCTTCTTGACACCCTGTCGCTGATGAGTGATCTCGAAGATGCGTGTACATGCGACGTGGTAATGACCCTGCTTGACAGAGGCGAGGATCTCGGACTGCTCGGCCGTGTTGAGACCGTAGTGCTGTACCATCGCCGTTGATAGGTTGGTGGTCGAGAAGTGTCGGAAGGGACAGCCATGCGAGTCTTGCGGACCGGGCTGGTCTTGGGTAAGAATTCGGGCACAGCTCTTTGCCGGATAGTTCATGCGTCGCCCTTCCAAACCGTAACCGTGACGAATGTTGTAGCGGTACTCTTTGTTGAACTTGTCGTCGGTCATATTCTTGAAGCTTCGTCTCCAGAAGACGAGAGCCTCTTCGACAGGCAAGCCGAGCTCCTTCAGGAAGAGATTGTATTGCAGTCTTCCATAGTGCTTGAGATGACCTGTGGCTGTCAAAGTGTGGTGGAGATTCTTCATGCACATGGGAGCGTGGGTCTTGACGAGGGCGTCGACCATGCCAGCAGTCACAGTGGTACTACCATCTGCGGTGATACTAGAGCCTGAGTAGTCGGTCGAGATACCGGCGAGGAAGCCCATGCTGAGGTGGGAGAGTACGGGCAACAGACGATCATCCTCGTCAAGGCGGGGCAGAGCTCGAGCGGTCATCTCAAGATCGCGCATCAGTCGTGACTGGAACTCGGCAAGAACAAGACTGGACTGCTCCTTGATCGGCACCCATGCCTGCCCAGCCCGCATGAACACCCTTCGCTTCTCGACTAGGTCGGTGACACGAGTCCAGTCTACCTTGAAGAAGGTTTCGCTTTCGAACGTTGACGCCATCTTGGGATGTGTTGCAACAAGCTGTTCGCGGTACTGTCTCTTCTCTTCATTCGAGACGGGCTTCCAATCGAGATTGAGCGATCGCATGAAGCCCTCGCGCTCTGTCGCATCATCTGTCTCGAAGCGTAGTCGAAACAGCAGCGACTCCGCTTTGACGAAGCGTCTACGCAGATCTTCACTGCGACAGAAAGCGAGGCGTAGAACGAAGTGGCTGACGTGGTCCTTGAGACGCTCAGCTAGCAGATCGGTTGTCTTGATGGCGGTGTTAGCGTTGAGTGGGAGGAGACGCTTGGCTAGCGCGTTGACGGCATCTTTCGTCTCTCCGTAGGTACGGTTACGAGCTTGAGAGGACTCGATCTCCGCGAGCACCTTGAGTCGATCGATAGCCCAAGACTCGAATTGCTCGATTGTAACTTCGTGGATGGGAGGGAGAGTGTAGAAGTTGAGACGGTATGGGTATCTGGCGAGTGCTTTGTTGGTGTGGTGTTGAGCTACTGAGCCCGAGCCAGACGAGCTCGCATGGGCGGTAGCATTGCTGACGTTGCCGAAGCTTGATGGCACCGAGGGTGGTGCTGCAGTTCGGAACATGATGATCAGTCAAGGGGAGCCGGGAAGGCAATCGAGAACCCTTTCAGATGGATGAAGGAGAGGTCGGGCTGTCTGCCGTGTAGAAGCCTTTGATACTGTTGTATGTTGAGGTCCGGCAGAGATGGAGCAGAATGGGCGGAAGGTGATGGCGGTGAAGACAATCGGCTTTCGAATCAAGACTGTGCTCGACTGAAGCTTGTAGTTCCTCGTAGCTCTTTGAGTGTGGAGAGTTTGAAGCTGAACTTGAAGGTGTTGGTCTGCCAAAATTCCAAGACTGCAGCTCAGCAACGCGACGCGACTAATTTGCGCCAAAGCTGCAGCGGAGAGACGTGTTGAGTGAAGAATCAGTGCGATCCAAGCCGATAGACCCGATTTCGACGCATGTGCCAGCCAAAAGTGACGAAACGTCAAATTGCGAAGCGGAAGACGGACACAAGAATTTCTATGCTGTTGATCCGCATCCACTTTTTGCTCGTGCCCAACACCTCTCACCTCTCAAAGTTCAATCTCCTCCTCATATCGATCCAGCCTTGTCGCTCTCATCGCTCAATCATTGCACGGCGACGGATTCTGACTTCAGCGCTTCACCTGCGCAGAGGCACCCGCGACGCTTTCGAAGGTTAGGGCCTTGAGCACAAAGACCAACACAAGTCCAGGACCGGAAACGAAGGCGTGTCACAAGATGTCGGCTGAGCCATCCTCCTTGGAGTCTCTGCGAGAGGCCGAATCAACTTTCCGAAGATGCGAGCAGGGTCGCATCGCTCTCCCAGAGGTGAAACAAAGAACGCCAACACGCGATGCCCCATACCAGCAACACAGGCTTGACCCTTGGGTTGGTTTTGACAAGTCACGTACACTCCCTATTCCACCAGACGTCTTCACTGGCATCACGAGCGCTAGGCCAACAGCGACGCAGTCTCTCTTCCCTTCCATTCGCAGAGCATGCATCACGGTTGACAACAAAGTCTACCTGTGGTCCTACTTAGAAGGTCAAGCTGCCTTCGAGTTCTACTGCGTTCCCGACGACCAAGTCGTCATTGCTGCCAGTGTCGTGCCAGTACGTCCAGGTGTCTTTGCTGATATCGTCACTCATGTGCTCGTCCTCAGCATCGGGAGCTCCGAGAGAGAGGGCAAGTATGTCAATGTGCTCGGCCTCTCCTACACACAAAGCGGTGACCATTCAAAGGTGGAAGTTTTAGAGGCCGGCATGAACGCCAATACGAATGGTGTCGTCCTCAACAACATCACCGGCACCGACGGAGGACGTGTCTTCGCAACGGGGTCCGACAATTGCCTTTATGAGCTCGTCTATCAAAGAAACGAAGGCTGGTTCACCAACAAGTGCTACCTTCGCAATATTACAAGTCCACGCCTCTCCAACCTCCTGCCAACTTTCGTCAAGGCAGAAAAGCAGCTCCTCTATATCACAGTAGACAATGCCCGCCAACTCGTATATACACTCCGACAGGGCGACTTGATCGAAGTTTTCAGTCTACCCACCAAGGATCCATCCTCAGCGCCAGAGAAACGCGGTCAGACCATTGGCACGTCGGGTCAGCAGGGCACACCACACGCACGACACGATGTCGGAACTATCGTTTGGATCGGTCCCGTTGAACGTGAGGCTAGGCATAACGTCGTTCTGCTTGCTGTCACCGACCGCGGCTACCGTATCTTCCTTGACAATTTCCAAGGACGCTCCGAGCCTGCCATCACTGTCCGAGCTCCTCCCGCCCTCCAGCAACCACCCGGTGTCGCTTCCGCTGCTTCTTCCGTCTATCCACAGCAACCACAGCAACAGCAAATTGCAACACAGCAGGCCATCGAACGCAAAGTCTCGTCCGTCTTTTACGCTGGTGACGTCTTCATGATGGGATTCAACTACAACAACCTTCCCTGCCAAATTTGCTGCGTCACTCCTGCGCTCAATGCCAACGCCACGACCACTGGTCCTGTAGAGAAAGCTACCTTTATCGACCTTGACCTGATATCCAGCACACCGATCTTTGCCGAGGCACCTTCGTCTCGTCCTCTCCCTCCCATTACCGACAATGGCGAGCTCGTCCGCGCCACATACGCACAAAACCTCAGACCACCACGTAGCTTCCTCATGCTCGACAACAACGGTCTCACTGAGCTTGTCGAGCGTCGTCCCGTCGACACGCTTAGAGGGCTGCTTGAGTCAGGTGCCGCTGTCAACAGTGCTGCCATGATGCAATTCTTTGGCTTATTCGGCTCCATCGAGGCTTGCGAGACTGCACTCGCTATCGCAGCTCACAACTCGCAGGTCGCTGCTCCCCGTGTCACAATTGGTTCATCTGGAGGAGTGCCAGCAGGACTCTCGCAGTCAGTATCGGAAGAGGTCGTCGCTCTCGCATCCCGCGTCTTCTTCAGTCAATACGGGTCTTGGCCTGCGGACACTACCGTCTCGGCAGCACTCTCGACACCTCGAACTTCGCGCCACGACGGACTCGCCCTCTACATTGCCTGCGTTCTTAAGCGTGTCTGGGACCGCGCTATCAAACCTCCTGAGCCAGCCAAGCCTGGGGCTAAACCCGCGTCCGCACCTAGCAACGCACTCACCACGTACCGACCTGCAGGCACATTCGCGCCCACCTCGACAGTTCCCAAGCTGCCCCTCCGAAAAGAAGATCTCGAGGACACATTGCAAGACTTGATCCCACTGCATGACTTCATGCAGCAAAGTGGTAAGCTCTTTGGCCTCGGTGGCTCTTCTGCCAATCGCAGCTTCGTCAACGGTGTCGGGTACGATCAGGAGCGTGCAGCCAAGCTCGATCAAGAGAGCTTCAGCCGCTTGCAAGCGCTGGTCTCGCGGGCTATGGAGGCTACCAATTTCATGCTCTTCTTGATTGACCATGGTTTGAAGCCTTTGATAGATGCTTGCTCGGCTGAAGCCAAGGGCGTCATTGCCAACTTGCGCTTCGGACAACTTATCACATCGGAAGAGGGCAAGCGCGCGTCCAAGGAGCTCGTCACTGCTCTGATCGAGGCACGTATCGGTGCGCAGGTCAGCATTGACGCTGTTGCTGATGCGTTGCAGGCTCGATGCGGTAGCTTCTGCTCGGCTGACGACGTGCGACAGTACAAGGCGACCGAGTGCATCCGTCGCGCTAAAGAGACGCGATCGGAGCAGGATAAGCTGGACAACTTGCGCATGAGTCAGAAGCTGCTCGCCAAGGGTGCCAGCCAATTGTCGGTGGAAAAGCTGCGAGGCATTTGCGAAGACTACCGTTCGCTTGGTTATGCTACCGGTGCTATCGAGCTTGCTCTTCAATGTGCGGCGGAATGGGATCCAGCGGGTATTGCTGCGTCCTACCTTGCCGATGGCAGCCCAGAGGGACCCGAGCACCGGGCACGACGAGAAGTGGCCGACCGACTCAAGCAGGCTTACCAGCTTGTATTCGAAACTCTTCAACAACTCGATGAGCGTCTCGATGCAGCCTACAACCTCGAAGCAGACGAAGCGCAAGTGCGACTCGCAATCAGCACACGCGACAAAGCTCGAGGTGAAGCCTACGCCCGCGCTGAAGCCTCACAAGACATTCTCTTCCACGAAAGCATGTACGAGTGGCTGATCGAGCGAAAGATGACCGACCAGCTTCTCTCGATGCGCACTCCATACCTCGAGCAGTATCTCGTGAAGCGACCTTCTGGTGCCAAGGGACACGATGCAGGCTTCCTGCGTACACTCCGCAACTTGCTCTGGCAATTCTACGTCCGTCATGGAGAGTACTTTGCCGCTGCGCAAGTATTGGATGCTTTGGCTCACTCGAAGGAGTTTGCCTTGGACTTGAGGGAAAGGATCGAGTACCTCGCGTTGGCGGTGGGCAATGCCAAGTCCGTCTCGCCCTCGCACGTCGAGGCCAACGATGTAGTGACTTTCCTTTCTCAAGCCGAAGACTCACTTGAAGTAGCACAGATCCAAGCTCGAGTCTTGCAGTCATTGCAGCAGATCGGAGCGGACGAATTGGACGCAGAGCGATCGGCTCTGCTGTCCGATTCGATCGAATGGCTGAACGAAGAGCTGTTGGATTTGTCAACTCTGTACAAGAATCTCGCGGAGCCATTTGAGCTGTTGGAGGAGCAGTTGGCGATGATTGCTTCAGCTGAGCTCAATGATGTCGGATTGGTTTCGGAGATCTGGGTGGCTCTCATCTCGAAGCAACATGCAAAAGGGAGGGCAGAAGAGGCGTATAAAGCGATTTCGGCGTTGACGGTTGACTTGTTCACCAGATTGGACCGAAGCGAGGTTGCTTGTCCCATCGACAACGTCTTTGACCTCTTGCTTCGATACGGATACGAGCAAACTCGACCGGCTGGTGCAGCAAGGGAAGACAGCATCCCCGCTGGCTTCGCTCGTCGCTCCAACGAAGAAGGCGGATCCGCCAACCCAGTCAACATCCCTGATGGCTGGGCAAGTCAGACAATGCTTCGTGCAACAGGTGCACCTGAGCTCATCCTTGACATTCTTGAATCTGCTCTCGCTACCAGTCCTCAACCGTGGAACACACCTGCTGGGCAAGCGTATTTGCAAGCAGAGTTGGTGGAGTTTGCGAGAACGTGGGTCGAAATCTCAACGACTTCCGGCGGTGGAAGTGGAGCAGTTGCACTGAGCGGTGGAGCTAAAGGACTGGGCGGGGCTGGGTTTGCAGGTGATGTTGGCTCATTGACTCCAGTCCAGGTGCAGAGGCTGTTTGGACTGCTCAACTCGGTCATTCTGAAAACTTCGCAGTCAGCGTCTTCGGCTCATGTGGCCGATGTCGCTAGAAAAGCTGTTGACCTTCTCAAGCTGTACTATTAGATCACGTGTAGGGTCTCAATTCATGCATTGCAAGTAACTTGAAGCAGACAAAAGACAATGTCAATCCAAGTGTGCCTTTGAGATCGTGTGGCAGAATGAAACACCACGACTGTCACTCATGAACACAGCAATCCGAGAGGATGTCATAGCAAAGAAAACAGGTTGTGTTGCACCAGAGACAACGAACGGAAAAATATTACAAGATGTGAAAGAAGGAAGGCGCAAACATATTCGAGCTACCTTAGAGATAGCTGAGAATGCTCGCTGCTAGAAGTGAGTGATCTAGCGGTATCGGTGGATTTCAGTACGGTCACGTCCACGCATCCAGTCAGGCTCGGTACCAGGGTAGTAAATGTCGGTCCAGAGAGTCTCCTCCTTTGGCTGTGGGGACTGCTTAGCCTCCTCGACAGCCTGGTCAACTTCCTCCTTGGCAGCCTTGTCGATCTTCTTGAGCTCGGCCTCCTCGACGACACCCCAGTCGAGCATACGGGTCTTGAGACCCTGGATGGGGTCGGAAGAGGAACGCATGGTCTGGATCTCGTCACGGGTACGGTAAGTGGTACCGGGGTCAGAGAGCGAGTGACCACCGTATCGGTAAGTGACGAGCTCCATGAGCAAGGGACCGTTACCGCCGAGAGTAAAGTCGGAAGCGTGCTTAGTGGCAGCAGCGACGGCGAGGACGTCCATGGCGTTGACCTGGATACCGGGGATAACGTCACCACGGGTGTAGTATTGAGTGTTCATGGAGGAGCGCTCTGCAGAGGTACCCATACCGTACTTGTTGTTCTCGCAAACGAAGACGCAAGGCAAGTTCCAGAGCTTGGCCATGTTGTAAGCCTCGAAGACCTGACCCTGGTTGGAGGCACCGTCACCGTACATGGCGAAAGTGGCATCGTTGGTGTTGAGGTACTGCTGAGCGAAAGCGATACCAGCACCGACGGGGACCTGAGCACCGACGATACCGTTACCACCGAAGAAGGTAGGGGTGAACATGTGCATGGAACCACCCTTACCCTTGGAGATACCGGCTTCACGACCGAAGAGCTCGGCAATGACCGACTTGATGGAGCCACCCTTTTGAACGGTGAAGGGGTGGCATCGGTAAGCAGTGATGAGCTTGTCGGAGGGCTTCATACCGGCCTCCATACCGACAGCGACAGCCTCCTGACCAATGGCCAAGTGGCAGAAACCACGGATGAGCTTCTGCTTGTAAAGCTGGTCAGCAGCCATCTCCATCCTTCGCATCTTGACCATCTCGGAGTAAAGGTGGATGAGCTCCTCCTTGGAGGTCTCCCACTCAAGCTTGGGAACATCAAACTTGTATCCCTTGAACGAGTCAGCGTTGAGGTCGACCTTGAACTTTTCAGACTTGGAGGAAGGGAGGTCCTGCTGGGGGCGAGAGGCCTCGGCGGTGAGCTGAACGAAGCGGGAAGAGGAGGGAATGGCGTTGCGGGAGTAGGCGGGGAGGCTCTTGGCCTTGCCCGCAGTGCGGAGGAGGTTGCGCGAGAAGGAAGACATCGTGACCTGATGTGGCGGAATGTAATGCAGTTGTTATCAGTGCGAGAGCGACGTCGGAGATGATTGTCGGTAGGTTGCGATGATGGCGAAGATGGTTGATGATCAAGCGGGTAGGAAAAGCCGAATGAAACTGTCAGTAAATGGATTCCATGTAGAATATCTGTTGGTATTCCGATTTTGCTGGCTCGCTGAGCGTGCTGGACAGGCGTTATTCGAGAAGCTACGTACCAATGTGACGGACGCCGACGACGATGAAGGGGTTGGTAGGTGGTGGTATCAGAAGATCGCGATGAGCAGGACAGAATCTACAACACCTCGAATCGTCGGGTCGGATAAGCCAACAGCTGCTGAGAAGAAAAAAAGCCACGCTACAACACACTGCGCTGGAGAGTGGAGAATTTGACCGTTGGCTGTCTCAACTTTTGATTTTCTTCTGAAGCAGCAACAGCGGCAGCAGCAGCAAAGCGTGGCCGAAGCGCGCGTGTGTGTGTGTGTTCGTTTGGCAGAAGCGAATTTCCCAACTTTTTGCTATTCGCGACCCTGCTTCTCCTGCTTTGTTTTTTTTTCTGGCCGACATTTGACCGATGGAATTCGGCCCTGTCGTTTGTGCTGCTTGCACAGTGCAGTCTCGAAGAGCGCTATCGTATCGATCCGTTGATGCCTCTTTGCTTTTTTGCCTGCTTCTGCTTCTGCTGCTCGTTGTCCGTTTGTTCCTGTTCCGTGTGCGGACTCGCAACGCAAGGCTCTTTCCGCTCCAGCAGGTTTTTTCGCCGAAAATGGTCCGCTCTCTTTTCTGCTGCTGCTTTTTGCTCAAGTCTGTGCGTCAAGTGCTTGCTACCTTCCGACAGAGGTCAATCGATATCGGTCAAATCGTGATCTCTAATACTTAGTCGCACTCTACACTCAGCATTGCTGGATCTGCACCGCTTTCCCACGCCCGATTGCATTCACTGGAGATCTGATGGATCCCACATCAACTTGCTTGATTGCTATGCTCTTCGATCAATGTGACTGTAGTAATGAGTAGCAGGCAGCACGGAAACCTGAGGGAGAGCCTGACCAGGAGGTGCTAGTCTGCAGCATGCGCTCAAGTTGGGGCGAGTAGCGGGCGCAGCAAACACGACTGGACACCCCAACTTGAAGTGAGCCAGGAGCGATTTTCGTGACTGTTAGACTTCTCGATCGATCACCGAAACGACTTAACAAATTGAATTTTTCGAAAGTCGACTTGCCGGAGCACGAGGGAAAAATTTGGCTGCAGAAAGGGTTGATCAAGTTTGTCTGAATTGAGCAACCTTCTTGTCTTCGAACCATCAACATCATCATCTCTTCGACGCCGCTTGTCCGACATGCCCTCGATCGCAATAGCAAGACGAAGACTCTTCACCATATCGCCTTTGTCCGACAACTCTGCGCCTGTGCCACTGATCATTCTTTCTCCCCTCCTCACCCACAAACAGCCGCCAAAAACCACACTCCATCTAGTGCGACACCGTAAATGCAATCGGCCGCCTTCGCATTCGCTGCTGCTCTGATCACCCGCTTCCTCACTTGCATCTGACGCGTTCCTCCCAAGTGCTATACGTTTGCTGCTTAACATGATGAATACCAAATACATAGAGTCAAGCACGGTCTGGTCGTGGTCCCAACGTGGAAGCGACCATCTGGCGATAACTATTTTTGTTTCTCTCTGATACTCACAAAGCAAAACGTATCAGCACTTCCGAGATGACGGACTGTCGATGCAATGCGGGAGCGAGTGCCTCGAGCACACAGCAATGCGAACGGTGCATTCGGATTCATGTCATGCGATGAGAGGGTCCGCTTCTGAGATGAACCGCAAGGTTCGTTTCTTGAGCACCAGAAAGTGGTTCTTGGCGGATCTTCTCAGCTTCATCATTGTCATTGCCGTTTGCAAACGACTTGAGGAGGAAGCCGAGGGGAGACTGTGAGACCACTTTTGCTTGTGATGTTCCGTTGAGCTTCTGTCTCCATGTTTGCAAACGAAATCCAATATCTTTTCCATCTTGATCAATATGTGAATATCCTTGTGGCAGCTGCAGCTATACCTTCAGAGCGCCGGTACAGTAGCAGACCTCGCTTTGAAGCTACTCTGTGTCATTGGTGTGACCTTCAGCAGTCAAGAAGGGCGTGATGCAGTTACGCATTTTTTCGCGCTCAAAATGTTCGATCCTCTTTGGCAACAAAGCTGGAAAATCCGTTGGAGTGGAGTCGGAACCGATATTTCCACACTCAATTTACTCTCTATCGCGGGGACCATTCACATTTCCACTACCGCCGACTTCTCGTCATCCCCCCTTACCATCCCTGATTTCTTCGCACCTACCAAACGTAAGCTTCACTAGTGATACGCACTGAGAGCGTTCCGGATAGCGCGGCTGACAGTACTTGACCTATTCGACCACGACTTCGACTAATACTACGAAACTTCAGGCCGAAGAACTCGCATTCACAATGGCAGGCCCAACAGCATCAGGAGCCTCCTCCTCGAGGTGGTACAAGCCCATGCCAGGCTTCCACCCACATCAACCCGCTTTCAAGCACAGATGGGGCGCAAAACTTTTGGGAGCTACCATGTGGTTCTGGATCTTCTACAGAGCTAAGCAGGACGGCGCTGTCCTTCTTGTAAGTATGACTTTGCCAGGCGTTACAGGAGCTTGATTGAGGAGCGTTGCAAAACAGGACCAAGCAGAACAAGCAAGGAAAACGTCGCGACCCCGTAGAATCAGATCTTACAATGTGATCGGACCGGAAAGATTGCTTCAATGGATACAATGCAAACATCATAGGGGACTGCATTCAACCTTGGAAGGCAGGCCAGCAAGCTTTGTTAGACGACGGCACAGCAGGCAACGCACCAGATGCTCGGTTAGATGAAACCGACATGGATCTTGTATGAGCCTCATTAGCACCACCGTGGCCCGCCTGCGAGTTGCGTCTTCGCATTGAGTGCGTCCAGGAACCGTTGCACTCACCACCCTTCCTATCATTACCTTTTCTACTTGCAGGGCTTGAAACACCCATGGGACGGCCACCACGACCACCACGGCGACGGACACGGTGACGACCACCACTGATTATCATAACCTACATCTTGCCAGATACACTTGAATCCATTTGCCTCGTTCAAATTCACACAAGCTCTGTGCCTCCACGTGCGCTGCATGATGCCGTGTGCTCCAAGTCGCAATGAGCTCTTGCAAGATGAGGAAGAGTAGAGTCAGACGAGAAGCATCGCTAAAGGTCGACAGACATAGCTGCTCGTTCGCAGCAGGTGGGCACGAGGTGTCCAACGCATGCGATCTGGGTGTCAAAAGAACGCCGGGTACAGCAGAAGCGTGAAACTACATGGTTTGCAATATGTTCGTGACGCTCGTCCATTCAGACAAGGTTGCGAGTTTCTGCATGAGACGGTAATCCTTCCTCACAAAGCCGTCCGTCTTCATCATTCGCAACCGGTAGTGTGCTGGATTCCTCACAACAAAACCACTTTGAGAAGAGATAACGATTTTCATTGACAAGAACGAGACACTAACCGAAAAGAATACATGATGGTGCTACTTGAAGTTGATTCAACCAATCTGAGCAACGTTTCCACCTGTCGGCGCTTCACCTCCGACCTGCGCCTCCCTCACCACCGGCCCTTGCTGAGGCAATCCGTTCGCCGCACTGCTGGCCTTCAGTACCTCGTCTCTGCCGACCTTCTCCGGGGCCTGCGCAGCTTTAGCCAACAGTTCGTTCACCAATGCCAACTGCTTCTGCACAGCCAACCTATCTGCATAGAGCTGTCTCCTACCAGCCTCAACACTGCGCCTCTCGGCTTCGAGGAGAGACTCGAGTTCTTCAAACTGAGTCATCTTGAGCTCGAGCTTACGGAGTTGAGCTTCAATGACTTGACCAACAAGACGTTGGCATTCGCGTTCTTCGAACGAGGCGAGAACGTGCGCTTTGGCTGCAGCAGCACCGAGAGCGATGGCGGCGGCGCGTTCAACTGCGTTTCTTGGCACAGCTGTTGCAGCCTTCTTCGCGACAGCACTAGATTCGTCAGACGTACTGGTGGGTTCGGCAGCATCCGCGGTCGTCTTGGGCTCAGCGGCAGCTTCACCGTCCACGTCCATGGCATCGCCGTTGGCGCCGTTTTCCTTGCTCTTCTCAGCATCAGCAGCGTTACCATCAGCGGCATCCTTGTCACCAGCCGAAGCCGACTTGTCCTGGTTGGCCCTCTTTCGAAGATTGTCTGTCAACTCACCAAGCGCACTTTGCGCAGCAGCAGCGGCGACAGCCGGGTTGACAGCACTGGCCAAGAAAGCGACCACGCTCATGACCGGGTTGTCAGCCTGTGCGAACGGCACAATAGGCTTGCCGAGCTTGTCGACCTGATCACGACGCGCGTACTGCAATGGTCCGAGATCAGACTGCGAAGCGCCGTCCAGGAAGCCATCCTCGATAGGAAGCTGGATGAATTTGGTGATGCACTGTTCGCGGCTTCGTGTGCCGACGTGGTTCGAGACTGCCGACCAGTCGTCATCGAACATCTCGAGACCTTCGAGCAGACGCAGCGTTTCAGCGTCAGTCCAGTCGTCCTGTGCGCCAGAAGCACCGCCGGTGACACCGCCAGTCTGCTTGAGCACGGTGTCTTCCATACGGACAAAGTCGCCCGAGTACATGGAGCTGGGGAAGCGACCTTCGAGGTAGCACGATGGGCAGAGCGAGTAGTTCTTGGCCTTGATGCTGTGGTATCGGACGCGAGTGCAGTCACTTCCGCAAGTGTCGCAAGTGTAGCGAGGAGCACCGCCAGCACCACTGGTGACGGCGGCGTCGGCTTGTGCTGCGAGAGAGTTGGCTTCAGCCAGGTCGACAGGCTTAGAACCCTTCATGGTAGACTGGAAGATAGTCTTGCGCAGCTCGAGGTTCATGTCGGGCTTGTCTGCGGAAGCAGCACCACCTGAGGTTGTTTCAGGACCTGCCGAGGCAGAGACAGAAGTGGGCAAGTTGACACGAGCGCCAGGGTGAAGAGGCTGCAAGCCGCGGGGGGTGTCCACAAGAACACGGAAGTGGCCAGTGAAAGGAGGACCCAGCGAAGCAGGTCGAGTCTCGGGATCGATCTGATAGTTGATAAGACCCCACTGCTCGAGGAAAGCATGAACTCGCATGATAGCGCAAACATCACCAGCAAGGTTCCTTCGGCAGGCAGTGAAGGTGAGGTATTCGCTAGGGTTGAGACGGTAGGTGTTGATCATAAAGTCACGGTAGTCCTTGTAGATGCTGGGAGTCTTGCTGCGGTTCTTGTTGTTAAAGAACTCGGGCAAGGATCGCTTCTCGATGGCATTGATGGTGGACATGTCGAACCAAGTCGAGTAGGAAGGGATGATGACCTCTTGAGTCTGTGAAGCAAGGTACTTCTTGGCAATCTCTTCGGCACGAATGCGTTGCTGCTCGACGGCAGCAGCGTCGGGCTGAACAACAGGTGCATTGGCGTCGGCTGTAGCCTCGGTAGGCTCCTCAACGGCAGCATCGGCCGACTTTGCAGTGCCGTCAGCCATAGTAGCATCACCATCGTTGGCTGCACGTACCGCCGGCTGTTCGCCTGCAAGATTGGTTGGACCCGCTGACTCGGATGGCAGGTTACCAAGAACACCACTCGGAACTGGTTCGTTTTCGTATTTCTTGCCTGGAATAGGCTGCGAGCCCGAAAGGTCGATGGGGACGGCGCCGACAGGACGAGCGGCGACGAGAAGCTTGATGCGCTTGCTGTTGGATTCTGCAGCAGCCGAAGCCGATGAAGCATCGGTGATCTCTTCAGGGAGGCCACGCTTCTTTCCTTTCCTGAGGTCGCCCGCGATGGCACCAACTTCGTCAGCGGCAGCCGCATCGGTGGCAGACTCGAGAGCATCTTCCTGCTCATAGTCTTCTGGGTTCATAAGCTCGTTGAAACGAACGCTGTCGCGAAGCCACTTGGCACCGACCTTCCACGGCAAACGCTTTTCCGGGGCCGGGTCCGGATCAGCAAAGTCGGCTGCAGGCAGCCATGTGTCGTATGAATCGGGTCGGTACCAGACGTGAATGAGTGCACGCCCAGATCTGGAGGCGATGGTCCTGAAGTATTCTTCGGTGCTGCTGGAAGAAGATTCGCCAAGCTTAGGTGAAGATGGAGGTGTGACATCGGAAGGGTAGAGGATGTGAGTTGCAAATGCGGCATCATCGGACCACTTGCATTCGAGCTGTTCTGCCATCTGCTTGAGCGAGACGGCCTCTGCTTCGGTGATGGAAGGAGAAGCGGCAATGACAGGGTGCTCTAGTGCACCAGCTTTTGTAAGTTGCTGGCGGATGTGTGCGATAAGCTGAACGTTGTCGGACTTTTGTGCTGGGTCGGAGAAGCTCCATGTCGACTTGCCCTTGGCTGCGAGATAAGCAAGCGCCTCTTGCAAAAGCAATCGAAGGTTGCTGGTCTCTGATGCAACGACCGACAAGCTTTGTTGCGATGATGTGGGAAGGAACAGCTCTGCAGGGATGCGGACGGGGTGTCGGGACTGTGGGGTAGATGCTGATGGGTCAGCGGGACGAGGTGCGTTGACACCAAGCGACTCCTCCTGGAATGTTTGCAGGTCGTAAGCGAGCGTTGCAAGGTCGGATGCCGAGAGTGCGCCGGACTTTGATGGAATGGCGGAGGCGTCAACGTTCTGCTGAGCAAGAGCGCTCCTGATGGGTTCGACATACGATTCAAGTGCTTGGAGGAGCAGAGGATCGGAACGAAGCTTTGGGTCAGGGTGACCCGTAAGGTTGAGGGTCGACATGGCTGTGAAGTCCGCCCTATTCAGATATCAATGAACTTGTGAAGCTTCGAGAAGATCAAGTGTCGACAGTCTCGACCCTTTTGTGACAAGGAGCGGTTTGCCGACCAGCGACGCGTCGAGGAGCTGAGACGTGCTCAAGGTGTGGATGGACTGAATCTGTGTCGACGCGACAGCTGGAGCGATAATGTGAGGAGAGATGAATGACGATGGCGTGAGAGGATGGATGACGAGGATGACGAGAATGTCGATGGATGTAGGATCGGTTGGTGATGAAGGATGATGCGAAGATGGAATTCTCAGAAAGCATTCAGAGGTTCTCACACACAGAGAGAGGCTCGCAGGCTCGCACGTCGAGTTGAGAGCTTTCCAAGGTCGTGTCGCTTTTGGCTCGGACGCGGCGGTTCTTCTATTTCATTTGCCCATTGCGCTCCCGATTCGGTCTTTCCATCCGCTTCAAATTGAAATCGGAAACTGTCTCAACTGCGCGACAGATTCAAAGATCGTATCGAGTATTTTGGCAGATGCGCGTCCCGTGCATTTTCAAATCATTGTGAGATTTACCAAAAGTGACAACTGCGGCCCACGAATTCGACACTTGCAAACGCCATCAGATGGAGTTGCGTCACACAAGACAAGACACTACGCTACAAAGCCTTGCAGATGGTTAAGCAAAGAGATGGGTATACAAATACAGTACACGGGTAGGAGGTGCAATGAGTAGGAGAGGCGACCGCTCTTACACCTTGTAGAAGAAGTCAAATCTGAATCCCAGCGACTCGAGCAAAGTACGCACCAGTCCACCAACACGTCCCTGCGATTTGCGCAACGATTTGCCAATATACGTAGTCTTCCATGCTTCCTTTCCATCAATCTGCACCGACACACGGACTACAGGTTTGTACGGATCGCGTGCATCCACTTCGAACTCAGTCCACTTGTAGTTGCCGTCTGGAAGGTACTTGAGCAGCTTGTCGACGCCCGTCTTGCCGTCACCATGGTCTTGCGAGAGGGTGCGGACGGGGAGGTAGAACATGCTAAGCGGGCTTGTGCTGAACTCGGTGATGGTATCGTGGACGCTGACAGCTGCAAATTCGTGTCTGTCTCCGCTAAGGACGATCACATTGGGTACGTAGCGGAGCACTTCGGCAATTTCGAGACGTTCCGTGTTGTAGGCTGCCCAGCTGTCCTTCTGGCCATCCACATCGAGCTCGCCGCCCCACAACGTGTTGAAGGGCACAGAGCTGACAACAAATTTGAACGCGACGGTCTCGTTGACGGCAGACAGCCACTTGTACAAGTCCTCCTTCTGACGGTAGCCTAGCATCGTCTTGTCCTCGTCATCGTCCGCGGTGTGATGGGTGCGGTGATGACGTGTGTCCATGACGAAGAAAGCTGCCGACTCTCCGTACTGGAAAGTGTAGTAGTTCTCGCCTGATTCCAATGGCTCCGGATTGACGTCACCAATGTATTCCTTCCACGCAGTGTTTGCCGAAGGGTAAGCAGCGATCTCTTCGTCGTTCTCGTCGCGGCCAGACCAGTTGTTGATCACCTCGTGGTCATCGTAGATACCAATGACAGGAACATGCTTGAAGAAGCGGCGGAAGCTGTTGGATGCAAACAGATTGCGGTAGAGCTTGCGATAAGCACCAGTGTCGGCACCACCATAATGCGGCACATCTGCGTAGATGAGGTCACCAAGTTGAAGCAAGAAGCGAATCGAGGGATGAGACTCTCGACCAGCGACGGCTCTCTGGTATAAAAGGTCGAAGCCGGGGATGCGGTTGCGCTCTGTGATACCACCTGCTTCTGTGCCGATACCGGCAAGCCTGAGGAGCCAGTTCCAGCCCCAGAATTGCGCAGGGTGGTATGGAAAATCGGGCTTGACGCAAGAGGTTGAGGCAAAAGTGAAGTGGTTTGGGTCTTCGAGTGGATTGGTCTCCTCGATCAGCTCGTCGGTAGATTCGGACAGGTCGATGCGGCGCGAGCCGAGACTCTTGGATTGCATGTATGTACTCAGTCTCGGATCTGGCCATGTGGTGAAGAAGTTGCGGCGGCTGATTTCGTCATTGGCGACAAACTTTTCGATGACGCGCACCTCGTCCGAGGACTGATCCAGATGCTCGGGCTGAAACTGAGAAAGACCCCACTCGTAGGTAGTAGACGGCCAGAGATCGTCGATGAGTGCAGTAGCAGTCCAGTCATTTTCCGGGCGCAGGGTGATCAAGGGACCGTTGAGCCAGAGACTTTCATGATTGGCGAGGTATGGCTTGCCATAGGCACGCACAGTCTTGCGGAAAGTGTCGTCTTCCTCAGTCATGTTCAAGGAACGGCGGTATTTGACAAGCAGCTCGATGGGCTGGGCGACCGGTTGAACGGGATTGGCAGCATTGAGCGAGGTTTCGAGAGCGAGGCTGTCGAACGAGCTGGCAAGAGGTGGAGTGAGAACGGTCGATACGTTAGGTGCGCCCGAAAGCTCAGGAGGCGGATAGCGAACATGGACTTTGGCAAAAGTTGGACCAACGGCACCCGTGCGTGCAAATGCAAGATTGTAATCCCAGTGCGAGGGGAACAGGTAGGGAGACAGGAAGCTGTCGAGGAAGACGGCGAAGGCAAGCGTGTGAGCAAGAATGATGTAGAAGTTGAGACGCGATGAACGAGTCGAGGTTCCAAAGACAAGAGCCTTGAGCAGCTCGAAAGGGGAGGCACGACGCAACTTGGAGTGTGCAGCTTGATGGCTTGCCGCCGCACGTGGAAGGGAAGGTGATTGTGCGACAGGGGCGGACTTGGCACCTTTGGCGACATCTGCGTAAGAGGTGGATGGTGTAGCAGGTTTGGCAGGTGTGCCTCCGTTCTGACCGGAAGGCTTGTTCTCAACTGGCTTTGCGGTGGCTTTGGCCTGGATTTTGTGATCTGTTACCTCGACCTTGTCTGCAAGCTGTTGAAGGTCGCGGGCTGCAGCCGCCTGCTGCTTGGAAACATGGTCGGTGATGGCGCCACGGATGACAAAGTCGCGGTAGATCGAGGTCAGGAGATAGACAGCGTACAAGCTCGGGATGACGGGATAGGCAAGGGAGGTGGGAATCCAACGCAAGAAGATATAGACAGTCACTTTGAAAAGGATGGAGGAAAGTGCCTGCAAGAATCCTAAGAGGCCGCCGGATGGCTCGATGAAAGGCAGCGACAAGAGATGTGTAGCATGGCGATCTTCTTCTTCGGCCTGATCCTTGTTTGGACGTTTTGCATCTGGCATGACACCAGGCTCGCGCTTGCCAGGCATGATGCAGAAATGCTACCTAGCTATGATCGAAGAGCGCTTGGCCGTTAGGTGGTATGTTCGAGTACGAGACGCTTTCTGCTTGTCCAAAACGAAGACGTAAGCTGGGCAGAATGCGTATGAATGTTGATGCTTAAGCGAGAGACGATGAGGATGATGGGGTGGATGGAAGACAGGGAAGCTTGGAAGATATGATTGAGCGTGTGGAGGGTGCACGGCTCTCGGCTTCCAAAAAAAAGGTCTATTCTCGGAAAAAGCCTCTGCTTGACGTCCTTCCCTTTTTCGTCACGACGCGGCGGAGTCTCTGTGTCACACCTGTCACAGTTCCGCTTCTCCAATCATCTGTCTCTCGATTTTTGATGCTCACAAATCATTCGGACTGCTGTCTACCTTTTGCTTTCAGAGGCCATGATGTTCGCAGCTGCAAGATCTTCGGAGACGCAGCCACTGACTCAGCCATCGGAAGGGCAGCAATCCAACCAACCGCGCCAACAATGATCTGAATTCGTCCGTGGTGTGCTCTGGCCCTGAGCATGCTCAAGGATCGGGTCGCAGACCGGAATGTACATACCCTCCAGTTCCGCATCCGCAATTCGCGTCAGCTCAAAGCGTTGTGTCTGCGCAGTTGAACTAGCCGATCGTATTCGCCCGATCCGCGTAGTATCGGCGAACGCGGCTATCAATTTTGAGAAGATCTGCAACAGCGGAAAGAGTCACTTTCGAGTCAACCGAGCTTTCGTGCTTCAACCACGCCAATTTTTGGTTTCAAGTTGAGAAGATCTTGAACCCTTTCAAAACCCACACTTTTCTTTCATCTTGACAACTGTTCATCAACTTCCTCGCTATACACTCTCCATACAGCTGCCAAGATGTTGTACCTGCTCGACTACGGCGCAGGCAATGTGCGCAGTCTCGCCAACTCAATCAACAAGCTCGGCTTCGAGTTCAAATGGGTTCAATCGCCTGAAGATCTCAAGAAGGCCGACAAGCTCATCTTCCCCGGTGTCGGCGCTTTCGGCTCTGCTATGCAATCAATCCGGGACAAGGGCTACGCCGATGCATTGAAGGAGTACATTGCCTCGGGAAGACCTTACATGGGCATCTGTGTTGGTCTTCAAACGCTCTTTGAAGGTTCCGATGAGGCGCCGGGTGTTCCAGGTCTTGGTGTTGTCCCAGGTATTATCGGAAAGTTCTCGCCGTATGAGCAGGATGGCAAGGTGAAAAAATCAGTCCCACAGATGGGTTGGAACACGGCACAGGTGGTCAAGACTCGCAACGATGGTGGTGATCAAGATGCTGTCAAGTACGGCTTCCCCGAACCCTCGTCTGCCGTTAAGAGCCACTACTACTTCGTTCACTCCTTCCGCGCAGCATATCAACCCGACAAGCACGCTGACTGGGTCCTCACCACCACTCAGTACGGCTCTGAAGTCTTCCTCTCCTCCATTCAGAAGGGCAACGTCTTTGCCACTCAGTTCCACCCCGAAAAGAGCGGTCGTGCCGGTCTCGAGCTCCTCCGTGCATGGCTCAGTCAACCCGGCACCATCGACCCAAGCAAAGAACGCTTACTTCTCGACCCTCAGCAAGTCGCCGTGCCAAGTCCCCAAGATGGCTTGACAAAGCGTATTGTCGCCTGTCTTGATGTGCGCAGCAATGACGACGGCGATCTCGTCGTCACTAAGGGTGAATCGTACGATGTCCGTGAGAAGGCCGACGCACCCTCTTCCTCTACTACTACCTCTACTGATGCCGAACCTTCCACATCGACCAGCTCACCGAAGCGGAAAGTCCGAAACCTCGGCAAGCCCGTCGACCTTGCTCTCCGCTACTACCTTGAAGGTGCTGACGAAGTCACTTTCCTCAATATCACCTCATTCCGCTCCTGTGCGCTCCAAGATCAACCCATGTTGAGTCTCCTCGAAGCTGCAGCTGCCAAGATCTTTGTCCCTCTCACTATCGGTGGTGGTATCAAAGACTCGGTCGACCCCGATGGCACACCAAGACCAGCGAAGGAAGTGGCTGATGCTTACTTCCGTGCTGGTGCCGACAAAGTCTCTATCGGATCTGAAGCAGTCTATGCCGTCGAAGAGTTGTATACACGAGCAGCACAAAGCGGGCAAGAGTCTGAAAGCAATCCACTCAAATTTACCGACGCTTGCTTGACAGGCAAGACAGGTATTGAGACCATCAGCAAAGGCTACGGCGCACAAGCAGTCGTCGTCTCCATCGACCCACGTCGAGTCTATGTATCCGACGGCGAAACCGTCGACCCCAAACACGCACCTTGCGTCGTTTCAGGCCAATCAGGAACCGAAGACGAAGGCAAACAATGGTGGTACCGCTGCACAGTCAAAGGTGGCCGAGAAGATCGCGATGTGGACGTTACCCAGCTCGCTCGTGGTGTCCAACGCTTGGGTGCTGGTGAAGTTTTGCTTAACTCGATCGACCGCGATGGTTCCAACAAAGGCTTTGATCGCCAACTTATCGAAATCGTCCGAAGTGCTGTTGACATCCCTGTCATCGCTTCCTCCGGTGCGGGTACCGCTCAGCACTTTGTTGATGTTTTCACTAACCCAGAGTCTGGTGCTGGCGAAGGAACGGTGGAGGCTGCGCTGGCGGCAGGAATCTTCCACAGGAAAGAATGCACGATTGACGAAGTCAAGACCACATTGTTGCAGAAGGGCTTCAAGGTCAGGAGAGAAGAGGTGGCTGGTGGTGCCGGTGCCATTTCCAAGCAGTAAGATGTTTCAGTGTCACACAGAAGCGTAGAATTAACGCAGATTCTATCATAAGCGCTCAATGACTGTGTGATCACATTCCGTGTTGTGGCCTTGACAAGTCTCAAGAAGGTGTTGCTGATAGTGTCTGCGATTGCAAGCTGTAGAACGATACAAATACAATGAAACGCTTCCAAAGCGCCATCTCACGACAACCCTAACATCCCAACTCTCTGATCCATCAATGCTTCATTCTCCTGTTGCTGTTCCATCTGAACCCTACTTTCCAAGCTCTGCGGATTGTTTGCTGAGATGGATAGACCCAATGCTCCTGATCCATACCCTGGACCGCTGCCAGACGCTGCTGGAGAAAAGGATCCCATTCCAGCCGCTGCGGTTGAAGCAGTCGAATTGACCGGCGTGCAAGGCCTCGATATCGTTGGAGAGGTTGAGTATCGTGAGGCGTAGGTAGTTGCGTGGTAATGGTGAATACCGCGATAGAGGATGCCGCCAGAGGGAGAAGATATCGGCATCATCAAAGGTGAATTAGGACCATTCCCAGCTCCTGCTCCTCCGCTTGTTGATGACTGAGCGTTGGTGTTCGCTGCGGCGGCGGCAGCTGCGGCTGCAGCAGCGGCAAAACTGGCGTTCGTCGGTGTTGTGCCTAGAGATGAGCCAAGATTCATCGGTGAGACAGCGCGACGTTTGTATGGCTCGTATCGGTCATCGCCCATGGTTTTGCGCTTGGAAAGACGGACACCTGCACCAGCTGCACCAAGCACGCGAGGCGAAGTATCTACATCCATTCCCATACCTGCAGCAGCGGAAGCAGCCCCTGCTCGGCGCCACGCAGCTCGTTCCCCGCTGAAGACTCCACTACTTCCTCCCGCACTGGCACCCGGGCCACCAGGGGACCACTTGTGTGCATTGCCTTTGTCTCTGAAGCCCATCCACAGCGAGTTGTTCTTGCGTTTCGGGAGAGAGCCGACGCCTGATCCGCCTGCAGCTGGAGATGCCCCAAAGCTCGTGGAAAGCACTGGGCCGCTCGATCCACCTGCAGCAATGTTCGCGATGGAGGTATTGTTCGCTCCTCCCGCTCCATTCGCGGCAGACGAAGAAGTAGCTGCATCCTGCATAGCATTCGCACCAAGGCCTATCCGACTGCGCATCTCATCTTCTTCATCCGAAAGCGAATCTGTGCGCGAGTAGTACATCATCATCTCCTCTTCCTCTGAAGAGAGCTCGGAGCTATCAACATCGTCCAGCCCATCAGCTGTAAATACACCACGAATGTCATCGACGTCGTCGTCCCACATGTACTTCTTTCTCGAGGACCCTGATCCGCCTGTGTTTGCCCCGAAGAATGGTGACCGCGAGACACGCATCGCATTGCTGCTGCCACCGCTTCCGCTCCCAACAAGACTACCAGAACTGGGCCCAAAGCGAGGGGTGCGAGGCAAGGTTGCTTCTCCGCCCAGACGTTTCTGAAGCTTGGCTTCTGAGGCGATCTCTGAATCTTCTGGCTTGCTCTCATCTTGCAGTGAGGCGGCGACTCGGGCAACTGACCGGTCTTTTGGGAGAAGGTTGCCTCTCCTTGTAACTGCTTTGCGAACGACGTTGGAGGAGAGAAGAGACGAGGAGCGTGAGCGATTCCCGCCATGGCCTAATGGAGAGCCCGTCGAAGGAAGAGCTGAAGGGGAACGAGGGATTGTGCGAGAAAGCCCGGTCCCAGCTCCGGCTGAGGAAGAGCTATCCTGGCCCGAGTCGGACGCCGATGTGCGTGCTAGTGCTGAAGAAGCTAGACTCGGTCGATTTGGCGGCAGATGCGACAAAGCAGGAGGAGGTGTGCTTGGTGTGCTAAAGAGTGACAAGGGAGGGCCCATGACAGGTGTACTCGGGGCACGAGATGCGGGCGGCTCGTCGTCTTCGACTTGCATCATCTCGTCATCTCCATCGTCCGGATCTCTGTTGCTTCCTGTTTGCTGTGCTACTGTGTTGCCTACCGTGCGTGACATTTCGGTGTCATGGGAATCTTCTTCGTCAGACCTATCCTCATGATCAAGGTGAAAAGGCGTGATTTCCCTACCGAGCATGCTTGCTCGACGGAATCGTGCTGGCGATCCAATTGCGAAACCCGGCGAGTTCATACCTGGTGCTCTTCTTAACAGTGCAGCAGGGGTAGTCATGCTTCCCGAGGAGGACGAGGAAGACGCAGATGCAAAGCCAGCAAACGGCGGTGGCGGCCATCCTTCGCCCGCAAGTGAGAGTGTAGGTGAATGCGGTTGACCATTGAAGGCATTCGATTGATGCTGAGCCAGCGGATTGGAATGGTCTCTCGCTGAAGGAGATGGGAGGTTGCCGATACCTAGACCAGCTCCAGAGACTCCGAGTTTCGAAGAGGATGATGGGGGCCCATCAGACAAGGACAGCAATGGCGCATGATGACTGCTTCCGGTTGCCTGATTGAAGCTTACAGAGAGCGATGGACTCGACGGAATTGGCATCGGCGTTGCAGAGGCTGAAGACTGAAAAAAACTGTGGGATGCTCCTGCTGCGTTGTTCAAGCTTCTGTTGCTACTGCTGTTGTTGCTGGACGAAGCAATCGTTGTTGAACTGCCGCCGAAAGGGAGGCCGAAGTCGGTCGAAGAAGTAGCGAAGGCGGAGCGACCGCTGTTGTTGTCATTGTTGCTAGACATGACAACCAACTGTTAGTGCAGCGTACTCTGGAGGCCATGGACATACACTCCACCGAAGCAAGCTGAACCTTTGTCTTGCTTCGTAGATGAGCCCAAACGACTGTCCGCAAGGGCTGCGCTGTCTTTGAGGATGAAGTCGTACTGACGATTCAGCCTAGCATAGTCGTTGCGAGGTCGCTGCAGCTACTTGTGATATGCTCCTTGCCGGCTGTAATCTAGCCCCCAATCTTTCTTGCTGATGATTTGTGACTTCACTGGTCGGGTGTTCTGTTGTTGGGTTCTGTTCTGGGGTCGTGGTGGGAAACCAAGAAGGGGACGAGTGGGCTGAGCTTCAAAGGTGGAGCAGGAGGAGGAGCAGTTTGACACTTGTTGGCAATTGAACCCTGCTGTCGCTGTCATGCTTTGCGTACGGCAACGGAGCCTGAAAGCTGTCAGCACGTTTTTCCGGCCAAATTGACCCTATTTTCGATAAGAATTTCGTGACCTCTATTTCGAGGCCATTCTCAGACAAGCATGTAACGCCGATCAACACAATTGAGGCTGTTGTCAGTCAGCTTGGATCGTCTTGGACAAAGTGCATTTCCGCTCATCTAGAAGACTTGGAAGAGAACAGGACACTTTGAGTAACCCCGCCCGCAGCAAGGGAGGCTGCAAACTCCGCAAGCTTTCTTTCTCTGTCTGACTTGACTTTCGCAAACGCTGCGGGCAAAACAATACGGCCTTGTCGATGGAGAGCCGATGAGCGGTCGCATCTCAGGAAGAAATGATCTCTTCACATCGCAGACCGCAAACAATGCTCTAAGAGACACGAAAAAAGAGTGTGAATATTGACAAGATGAAGACAAAGTCCGGTGACGTGTGATCTAGGTATGTAGAGTGTACCCTCTTTTGATGATGACGATGCTGCTGTGAAACAAATCCAAGTCCATATTATCAGGCTCAATCGTAGCGGACGTCGTTTCGCTGACCGAGACCGATACGTCTAGCCGAAGTGGTGAGGTTGCGTCCACCCTGGTCAAAGACAACGACGTGGTTCTTGATGAAACTCAAGCCAATGATTGAGATCTGTGCAGGACCAGTCTGGAAGGCAGAATAGCACATGTTCTGCTTGCCGCCAGCAGCGGCGGCAGGAACAGGCTGGTTGGCATAGAAGACATAGTCTTCCCTTGGGATGCTGAAGTTGGTGCCACCGACTTGAAGGTTGAAGATAGGGTTGTTGGCCTTCTTCTCGTGTCTCTTGAGACCGGTGTCACAGGGAACAAGGTAAGGGAAGGCGAGACCACTGCTGGCGTTGGCAACCACGGATCCAGAGATCTGGCTGTTGATTTGCTTGACGATGGGAGGAGGAAGGTAGAAGACGGCGGAGCCAGTGTCGACCATAAAGCGAATAGGAGCAGCGTCAGTGCCAGGGGCAGCAGCGAGCACAGTGTCGCCCATGGTCATCTGGTCAAAGTAGCCTGCCCAAAGAACAGGCGAAAGCGCTCGAGTCCAGGTGATGTTGCCTGCGAGGTGTTGGTCATCGATCTCGCCGAATGTGTATCGTCCTCCGCCGCCTTTGCCAGTGTTGCGGTTGGCCTTTCTGAGAGTGGCAGTCAGGTAGGTCTCATCGATCAGACCGCGTGACGACATGGCTTCGAAAGGTGTAGTCCAACCACCTTTAGTGTAAGAGCCGCGGCCTGATGAAAGACCGATGAGGCCTTCCATACCACGCGATGCGCGTGAGCCAGTGACGTTGGTGGTGAGAGCAACAGGCAGATCTTCGACCTTGAGCCTCTGCTGACCAAAGGTGAAGGTGTCAAGACCGACGTATCCAGACACGCTGGAGCCGGAACCGTACGTGGACGACCAGGACTGACCAGGTGTGCCGGCAGGAGCAGCCTGAGCAGTGCCATTGACGACGGTGCGGTTACGGTAGGTGGAGGACTCGGCGGGGTTGAAGAAAGTGTGGTTATTGGCGTAGCAACAGGCGGGAGAGTAAACCCAGGTGTCAGGGCTGCCAGAGTCAAAGACGACCTTAAGGTTCTGAGGACGAGTGCCAAAGCCGACATTGACGAGCCATTCGTTGTCGGCAGAGTTGTCGGTGGCTTTGTTGATGACGATGCCAAGCGCGTGGTCATGGTATTTGCCGCCCTGGAACCAGCTGGTGACTTTATGGCCAAGATGATCGAGCGATTCGTGAACGTTGTGACGGCCGTGGTGGTCATCATTATCGCGATGATGGTCTCTATATTGGCCACGGTGACCGTGGTCCTTGCCATGACCCTTACCGTTCTCGGCGCGGCATGCCTTGGTGCTTCGCTTAGAGCCTGCACCAGAGAGTTGGCGCTTGCGGAAGTCGAGAGGCAATTCGGAGGTTTCCCATCGAGACTTTAAGAAGTGAGGGTGAGATGGTGTGCCGTCGGCAGTGAAGAGAGCGGTAATGGGTTCGTGAGAAACGTCGAGTTGCTGTCTAGCGTATGCAACACTGCTGAGAGTGGCTGTGGCGGCGAGGCCTACCCATGCGGCGGTGGACTTCATTGTGAATATCGGTATCGTGGTAGATAGGTAGTAGCAACGGTAACGACAGATGTGGGTTTGGAGACGGAAACTGAGCAGAAGTCTACCTTATATTACGGAGGTTTGAACGTATAAACGGGCGTGGTTTCCACTGTTTTGATACCCTTGAACTGAGTCGGCGCGTCTAGATAGAGAAAGGAAGCGAGCGAAAGAGAAACACGTTCGGAAGTGTTCGCCGACGAAGGATAGTGAATGGAAAGGGGAGGAGAAGAAGAGGAGAGGGGGAGATGAGGATGAGGAGATGAGGCTCGAATGGTCGGAGAGGGAAAAAAGGATCGACAGAAGAGAGACAGGCAGCACAGAAGGGTTGCACAAAGCAGTGTGCGGAGTGACAAGCGCACTGACTTCTGCAGGTTGCTGTTGCTGTTGCTGTTGCTGTTGCTGTTGCTGAGGCTGCCGTGACTGCTTTGCTTGATACAATTTTAGGACGACATGATGAAGAAGGGCAAACTGCGCTGTTCACCGGGGCAATGAAGGCCGATGGAGAGAGGGAGAGGGATAGGGAGAGGGAAAGTGAAGTTAGCGCGAGACGGGTGTTGGACCAAGAAAGGATAGAGTAAGGGAACGAGGATTGGTTCAAGTCAAAGTTGGCGGCGCAACCACAGCAGCTCTTGGCAACCACACCAAATCAAATCAAATCAAATCCAGAGAAAAGAGGGCGCGCTGGCAGTAGCAGAAAAGGCATCTAACCTTCTCTCGTGTCAATGCATGTTTTCTTGACTGCTGAAGCGCCTCTTTTGTCTCAAGAGGAACGTAACTTATGAGAATGTGCGCGTGCAAGCATCTTTTGTCGGAATTTCAAAAGGCACATCAACTTTGAAGCTCAACTTTGAGGATCGGCGCAAGGGTTTCTTCAAAGACGACGTTTCATGCGGTCGGCTCTTCTTGTTCCCTCCTCATTTCATCTGCGTTTCTATCGGCTCACCATCGGCTCTTGCCTTTTCTGTCCTCGCGTAGAAAAGCCTACTGCAGCCTTCCACGCCTCACGACACAACACACAGGCAGAAACGCGCTCACGGACTCGCTTGCTGTTGTTCTTCCATCCAAGCAGACTCATTAAGCGATCTGGTGCCTGAAAATCTGCAAACATGGTCTCACCTTGCTGCAGACAACACCGCACGGTCGTTGGTTTCGTTAGACTCATGGACCATTCCCAATCCGTTTCCCCCGATCCGTGTGCTTTTGTGTAAAGGTGAAAGAGGGATCCAGACATCAGCTTACCTAGTACAGATATGAAATGCGACGTTGTGGCATACGCTTGGGTTGGCCGACTGTGGCACGCAAAGGCAAAGGTGGGCTTCCGCACTCGACAGCGACGCAGGGCGATGAGTTCAAACCGGACACATGGCTGGCTCGGTCGCTGCTCTACGTTTTGAGAGACAAGAGGCAACATGGTGCAAGCAGCAAAAGAGCATAGTCTTGTCTCAGGAAGAGAGGGAGAAGGAACACTTCTTTTCTTCGGCTGCATCGGCCTTTCCGAGCGCGTGTCTCTGTGTTGGTCTGGCCGGCCCGTCGGATCCTCAACTTAAAAATTATATTGCAA
This sequence comes from Ustilago xerochloae, assembly GCA_928856705.1. Lineage (NCBI taxonomy): Eukaryota > Fungi > Basidiomycota > Ustilaginomycetes > Ustilaginales > Ustilaginaceae > Ustilago > Ustilago xerochloae. The sequence continues at coordinate 633,623 of CAKMXT010000015.1, forward strand.
CTCCTCCTGACACCGCGTTCACTCTTTCGATCCTCAGTCACAACTTGTTACTGTAATCTCGAAGTATCCGATCCATAGCTGAAGGCGATTCATCACGAAGCTATGCTTCTCCAGAAAGCATCAAGCAGAGGCGATTGCTGGCGTGGCGCATCTTAATCTTCGCTAAAAGCCTTGTTAGAAGTCAACAGCCAAATCGGCAACACCCTTACATTCGCGCTTCTACCGCAGGAACAGCGCGCTTTTGCGCCTTGAGAATCACCTGCGAACCCCTTGCAGCGTCCGGCTCAATTTCCCACCCCATCTCCTCATCTCCTCGCCTTCCTCGATTCCATCGGCTCAGTCAGGCGAACATGCTTCTACGCCAACACAGCGTCATTGTCAGCTTTCATTCGATATGCAATTGTGTCATGTATTCGTAATAGCAATTTGGATTCTATTTCAATTTGAGTACAGTAGTGCAATGCACCAGAAAGGGCATGATCCTCTCTAATCAAACCTGGCACCTGGCGTCGCACGGGTGTCTGAGGCAAATCAGGACGATGATGACGTTGACGATGCTCGCTGTGCATCTGCGTCCTTGGCGATTCGAAGCAACTCGCCCATCTCACCGCTCTGCTGGCACATCGAGTGGAATACGCTTGACTCGTTCTCCATCAGCGACAGCGGCGAGCCGCACTCGAGCACCTTGCCCTTACCCAACACCACAATCTTGTCATAATCCGCGATCGTCTTGATGCGATGAGCAATTGTGATGATGGTAGCCTGCGGCGCCATCTCCTGCCGAATCGTCTTTTGAATCTGTGCATCCGACGCCGAGTCCAAGTTGGCTGTGCTCTCGTCCAGCACCAAGATCCTGCTGTCGCGAAGCTTGAGCAGACCACGCGCCAGTGCAAGCAGCTGCTTCTGTCCAGCCGAGAAGTTGCGTCCACCTTGCTCCACAGGCGCATCCAGCGAGGTGATGATGTTGGTTCGGCCGTACATCTCTGCATCTGCTACCCCCTCTTCTTCGCCCTCACCACCGGCCTCGCCGTCGGGCCCAGGCGATGAAGGTCGACTTGGTGCGCGACTCACAGCCCTCGAGGCAGCTGGCGTTGCAAACGACGCTAATCGACACCTCTCGAGCGCCATCCACAGCTCGCCATCATCGTACACATTGAAAGGGTCCAAATTGGATCGGACTGTGCCGCTGAAAAGCTGAGCATCTTGCGGGATGACCGTCAGCCTCTCTCTCAGCGTACGAATCGGAATCGAGGCAATGTCGATGCCGTCAATCTCGATTGAGCCTTGCTCGGCTTCCAAGAAGCGGAAGAAGCATAGTGCCAGCGTCGACTTGCCTGAACCTGTGCGACCGACGATGCCCACCTTTTCGCGAGGCTGGAACTCCAGGTCGATGCCGTCCAGGACGCGTGGGAACTCGGGAGTGTATCGCACTGCGAGGTTCTTGATCACGATCTTGCCCTCGCTGCTTGGCCAGTAAGCAGGTGGCTCTTGCCCATCCTGACGTTCCGGCTCCAGATCCAAGTACTCGCTGATACGCTCCACGCTGTTCATGTTGATTTCGGTCTGCGTGTACATGCGCACGATCCACAGCACCGATTCGACGAATGTGATGGCGTACGATAGCACAAAGCCAGCCAAACTTGCTTCCGTGTCAGCACGGAGCAGCAGGAACACTGCAGACAGGAACGCTACCGAAGCACCGGCAATGTCGACACGCACCGAAAGCCAGCGGTTCTCGTACCACAGGAAGAAGAAAGCTCGGTTCGCCTTGTCCACCAGTCTCAAGCAGTGTCGTGTGAATCTTCCGGCATCACCATAGCCGCGGATGATAACGCAGCCGTTGAGCACTTCACCGACCACTGTGTAGATGGGTGAGCGCTCGACCGACTCAATACGTTTCAAGTCACGCGAGCTGACCAGGTACAGAGCGCCGATCACCGTGTAGACGCAGATGACGATCAGTGCAACCAGGAGGAAGATCGGAGTAGCCCAGCAAATGAGCACCAAGATAGCCGTAGCCGTCAGCGTGCACTCCAGCAAGAAGAGCATGCACACGGCCATTTCCTGATCGATCGTCTCGACATCCTTGGAGAGTCGGTTCATGATGCGTCCAACAGGTGTGCGGTCGAAGAACTGAGGTCTAGCGTTCAAGATGGCATCTGTAAGCTGACGGTAGATGCGACGCGACGCACGAAGCGAGATGAAGAACTCGTAGCCGTCCCTCAACACCGCCATTGTCATGAAACCAACAGAAATGGCCAGATAGATCGTCAGGTAGTAGGTGTCCAAATCGCCAGTGTTGGCGCGTCGGTCCTGAGCGAGAGTCGCCGATCCAACGAGTTGACCTCCGGGAGTTGCGTTGCTGCGAGAGCTCAAGGACAGCACATGCTGACCTGAGGATCCTTTTGTGGCCGAGAAGTGATTCGAGAACAGGTACTCGGATGCGTTAGTTGTGATAGCATTGACTGGTGTGGATTTCGATGTGGCAAACGGGCCGGGCAAGCGATGCAACACGTCGTCAAGACGAAGCGCACTGAGCAGCGATGGGCGGTTGGTCCAAATCGTGTCGATAAGTGGAGTCGTCATGAAGGTCTCGATCTGCTCGTAAGTGAAGCCATGCCTTTGCTGGGTTGGGGCGTTGACAGCGGCGACACGGACGCTTCTGGCCTCCTCACGATAATCATGCGACTTCGCCCACTGTCTGAGCCAGGCGCCTGAGCCGATGTCGAGCGAACGGACCGCGAAGAAGAAGAGCAGTAGCGAGCCCCAAAGCAGAGCCGCATAGCGGGCTTTGCTGGCGACAGAACCCAGGTAGAGGCCATAGTTCTTGGTGCCGACGGAGCCCGAGCTGTAGGTCTCTTCATTTGTATGAGCCTTCTTCTTTTCAAGCTTTTTGGCCATCTCTTCACGTTCAGCTTCATCGCTTCCACCGGCAGCGAGCTCTTCAATGGTCATCTCCTCGCCGTCGTTCTCCGCTACACTGCCTGCCTTGAGGCTCGACTGCAGAGCCTCACCCTCTTCAGAGAAGACACCGGTAGCGTTGACGACGTCAGGGGTTCCAGCTACTACAACGCTACCATTATCCATGGCGACTGCAAACGCCGCACCGGGAAGGCACAAGCTGATGGCATGCGTGACAAGGATAATGGTCCGGTTCTTGGCGAGGGCACCCTTGAGCGCGTGGCGGTAGAGGTGTTTGGCAGTGTGGCTGTCGACAGCTGAGAGCGCATCATCGATGAGAACATGCTTCGCCGACGAGTAGAGGGCACGAGCAAGCGCGATACGAGCCTTTTGTCCACCAGAGAGTGAGGTACCTTTCTCGCCGACTTCCGTTTCGTCTCCATATTCGAGGATCTTGAGATCAGGCTCCAAAGCACATGCCTTGATGACGGCACGGTAGCGGCGTTCGTCGTAAGGGGATCCAAAAAGCACGTTTTCCTTGAGCGTCGTACCAAGCAACCAGGGGCTCTGACTGCAGTAAGCAACCGATTCGCTGAGTCCAGTAGCCGGATCGATGGGTGCAGTGGCGCGAGCCACAGGGCAAGGCATGAAGGTGCGGCCGCTTAACTGACGCGTTTCACCAAGCAGCGACATCAACAACGTCGTCTTTCCTGAACCAACAGGGCCGGCTACGATGCTGAGCTTACCAACCGGGAATCGAAGGTTGATGTCGCGCAGAGCAAAGGCACCATCGTCGACTTCACTGTCATCGTCCACATAAGTAAAGCTGGCATCCTCAAAGCCGATGACACGCGAAGAGCTGGATCCAGAAGAGCTGCCTTGAGCTGTGGTTGTAGCTGCGTCACCATTGCTAGAGCTGCTGCCTTCGACATCGCCCCAGTCGCTCGACTCATCGTCACGGAGAAGTTGCTGATACTTTTGTGTTTCCTCCTCGCGCAAATAGGTGTCAATACGTCGGACCGAGACGAGCGAGTTGAGGATCTGCACAATCATATCTGGAAGCGCGTCAAGCGGGTTTCGTAGCGTGTTGAAAAGAGCCAGGGCGGTGAAAGCCTTCTCAGCAGTGAGTGGCTGGTGGAAGATCTTGGTATGGGCACCAAAAGTGGCGCAGGTGACGAGCATTGGCGTGCCCATGTAGGTGAAGGTGTTGCAGAGCCAAGCAAGGTAACGAAGACCGAGGACATGAAGCTCGCGTTGACGCGCTTCGTCCATACGTGCGTTGAACGAGCGCTCCCAGGCGAAGAACTTGACAGTCTTGATGCAGCCGAGCACCTCGGTTGCCAGATTGAGACGCTTGTCGGTAGTCTCGAGCAGACGCTTCTGCAGTTTGACGAACCAGCGCGAAACAAGCGTCTGGATGGGAAGCGAGGCAAGCAGCACCATGAATCCAATGACGGCAGACCAACCAAGAAGCACGATGAGGTAGACGAGACAGAGACCGATCACAAGCGGAGCACGAGGCGCGAGGAAGTGAAGATAGGCGCAGATCTCGGAAACCTTGAACACGTCGACCGAAATGAGGTTGACGACCTGTCCGTCCGTAGCACGAGTCGGCTTCTCGCTGTCTTTGCCATCTTTGACGCCATCCGTCTTGGCCTTCTTCTTGGCAGCAGCAGTGGAATCGTCGTCTTCGTCGTCGTCTTCAGCATTCTTTGCTCCCTCTTCCTTATCGCCGGTGCTGCCAATGTCCTTGCGACGCAGTGTCTTGGTGACGATTTCGGTGATGAGGATAGCACGTAGACGAATGCAGATGCGTCGGCCGATGAAGAGAGCTCGGGAGGCAGAGATGGAGGCAATGATCTGACCGACGAGCATGCCGAAGGCATAGAGGATACCGAGATGAAGAGGCTCGGCACCTTCCATGTTGCCGTTCCGACGCTGCTCACCGCGAGCCGAAATGAAAGCGAGAACTTTTTGCAAGAAGAAAGGAGGCACGAGATCGAGGACAGCCTCGAGCGTAGCCCAAAAGAACTGCAGCGCAAGGAACCACTTGAAGTGACCAAACAGACGGCGCCAGAGTGGCCGCGTAGAAGGCGCAAGTCCGGTATGGAGACCCCGTTTGGACGATGCAGAGGCAGGGGCACGAGGGTCGTCGGAACGTGCTGACGTGTAAGCGCGGAAGCATGCGACAACTGCGGCGGCCTTGTCCGCGACGGGTAGGTCTGGGATGGCGGCCAGAGTGAATTGCGTCCTGTAATGCTTGACAATCGCAGGAGTGACGTACCCGAAGGTGGCACGCGAGAGCAGAGAAGCGGTTTCTTCAGGGGCAGGAATAAGGTCGGCAGCAGCAGGATCGGCGGTGGGATCGGTGACGGACTTGGGTCGCATGCTCCCGGCAGCATCGACGCTAGTCAGGCGAGGCGAGGGGAAGGCAGTGCCGGGCACACCGTGCTGGGTTTCGGGCGACATGGTGGTGTAAATGGCACGCAGGTCTCGAGGCAGCACATTTTGCAGAGGGAAGAGGTAGGTTGGTGCCAGAACGATGAAACCGACCAGAAGCTCCACTGCCGACAGGATTACGGCGCCGCGCGAATGGAGACTGGGATGTGCTGCCCGGTTGAGAAGTGCAGTACGAAGGTTGAAGAGTGCAACAACGACGTAGACGGACATGAGTGCCGCCTTGTGAGAGAAGAAGGAGTGCTTGGTCGCGAGAGAGTAGGCCGAAAGGGACGCCAAGTAGAACCACATGAAGCACCAGTAGATCTGATAGCTTCTCGAATGCCAGCCAGTGGCCCAATCGCCGGCGTGGAGGGCAGCGAGTGTGACAGAGCCAAAGACGTCGATGACGCGACGCAGCAACTCGAGACGGCGAAGATGTTCAACGACATGTTGGTCGCGAGCGGTGGGCGGAGTAAGGTGGACCTCATTGAGAATGACAGCGTTTTCGGTGTGAAAGACCTCGAGCGCAGCCTGCGATGCAGCTGCTGCTGACTGAGCTTTGTGAGCACCATTCGTAGAAGCAAAGGGGAGGTTGGCGGATTGGACAGAGGATATGCTGTTGCTGCGCAGGATGCGAGACGAGTTCCAAGGCAAAATGGCGCTCAGCAAGCGACGAGGAAGGCCGAGGAATCCGGTGTGTGTGTGACGACGAGCAGCTCTGCCATGATGCTGTTGATGCGACTGTGTAGATTGAGCGTTGATCACAGCCGAAAAGGAGGAAGCGCCCGGATCAAGGGTTGCAACGTGCTGGGCTGAAGCAGTGAGTGCGCGGCGTCTACGCAGCTGGTGAACAATAAGGGCGAGGAATGAGAGCAACACCAGCGCCAACGGTACAGAGGAGTTGAGGACCTGTTGTTGGAAGCAGACATCCCAGTCAATCCCATTCCAGACAGGTCGCCCTGCGCAGCTCCTAGAGAGCGTCATTCTGTACGGTTGATGGCCGAAGCGATCAGCCGTCAGATTTTGCTACGGGACGAAATGCGTGTACGACCGAGTAGACACAAAGTAGGTCGAGTAGCGGATCCAGATAGCTGCAGTTGAAGCAGTCAAAACGAAACAAGGAGAAAGAGAGGGCCGTGCAGTGCCTTGATGGGTGAAAGAGCGACAAGCACCGACGACCCGAATGATGGTGAGCAGAGCGGGCGCCGGCGGGTGAGAAGGTAAAAGGGAGGAAGAAAAGGGTTGGTGTTTCCGAGAAAGGAGACGAGAGGTGGTTGAGGAAGTGAGCAGAGCGAGACGAAGGATGTAGCCGGGATGAAAGTTGCGGTGAGGTTGGAGCTAAGGAAGACGAAGAGGGTCCAATCAACCAAAGCGAGTCGTTTAGCAAGAAGAAAGAATATGCCGTCAGCTGGACGATTTTGACAGATTCAGCGCATCACATCAGCCAAGGAAAAGGCGGAGCGGAAGGCACAAAGAGAGACAGAGAGAGAGACAGACACACATCACCAAAATCAGTCAGATTCGTTGTGTCCACGCTTTTTGTGATGCGGGCAATTCGCCGAGATCGTTCATGTGTCACACACTGCTGCCTGTCACAAAATTCCCATAAATTCCCATAAAATTCACAAAAATTCTTAAAAAAATCATCGGGGTTTCCAATTCCGCCTTTCTTCACGCTTCACAACGCGAGGCTGCAGCTCTTCTTTGTTCGTGGCGCCGATCCCTGTGTAAGTAACGCTTTCGGTCCGAATTCAACGCATTCCTCCTCCACCTTTTCATTTCTTCTTGCGGTCTGCGCTTGGTCACATCCGAATCAAGGTCAGGCTGGCAGAGGCTTGTGCGATACTCTCATCAGGCTTCTCATGTGACTCAACAAGGTATCAGCTGAGGATCCGCCCAAGCGACAAAAATGAGGCCGAGGTGATTCGTGAAGGGAGAGGCAACGGGACTTGAGGAGCGCTTGGCAGCGCTTAACACTTTTCGCTAAAATTCGCTTGATTCGAATTCAGGTCCTCTGCGTGTCGTGAGAAGAAGGGATACCCGAATCAAACGGACCTGCAGATGGCGGATCACTCTGCGCCGAGCCAACCAGGAAGCTTGCATTCGAGATATTAGACGACTCTCGGGCTCAACTCTGCAGACTTCTCAATGTGGGACCTCCCCCAGTCTCACTCTTCAGTTTGACGAAGTACGGTATCCAGGATCGTGACTCTACAAGCCTGGTCTCGGCCTCAAGGCTGTACCACAAGATGGACATCACACGCACCATGCTCACGGCAAAGATCCAAGAGCTTCACGTTGAGAATCGGTATTCCATTGAATGATGAGTACTGAAGGGACCCTGGGGAATTGCATAGCCGTCTCAACGACCTGAATGATGGTGTGAATCCTCAAAACTCGATCAGAGGCGATTCAGCAGCGGCAGGCTGAGCCATCGCCGGGCTCTTGTTGGCCGAGCTCTGCCACATGCCCGCTGATGATGGCGCATTGGTGTATGGGCTTGCCATAGGAGAAGCGCCTTCTGCCGTAGGTCTCTCCTGCCCAAATCCGTTGTCAGGATGCGGCGCGACAGGGAAGATCGGGAGGTAGCTTGTGTCTGCTTTTTTGACTGGCTGCTCATGCTGCTGAGGCTGGTGCTGGTGCTGATGCGGGATGCTCTGTGATGGGTTCCGCGACGATGCAGGCGATTGTGGCTGCTGATGCTGTTGAAGCTGAGGTTGGGTATAGCCCTGGTGTTGAGGTTGGTGCTGTGCGTGTTGTTGGTATTGCAGATGCTGCTGTGCATCCTGTGTCTGTGAGAGCGGCGCTACGGCTTGGATAGGTACCTGACTCCATCCATTGCGACTTGAGATCGAAGCGTCCGCCGACAAGCGCGAAGTGGCGGTCGAGTCGTCTCCCTGCGCATCCTCTGACGCGCCAATGTTCTCGTTGGGCACAGCGGCTGCCTCATTAGGCACAGAGACCGCTGCGCCCATGATGCCCTCGGTACGTACAGACAAGGGTCCTCGCGAGCTTCCGGGGGCAGCTCCAGGCGTGTTCGGTGCTGCACCTGCTTCTGTGTAAGGCCCATTGGCAGCGTACGCTGATCCATTGCCTTGCGGTTGCGGTGCATGGCTGGATGCTGCGTCCGTGTATTCATAGCCCGTGTAAGGCGTCGAAGCTGTCGGGGGAACGGGGGACGTTGCTTGGTTCGGATCGGCATATGCGCCATTTTGATACGCAATGGGTGCACCGTATTGCTGGTACTGCTGCTGGCTGGGGTGCTGCTGAGGAGCGTAATGCGAAGAGGTCGCTTGCAAGCCATATGGCTGCTGGTGCTGCTGGTACGGTTGCTGGTCATGCTGTTGATGTTGATGTTGCTGCTGCGAATGCCATGGAGCTGATGCACCGATGTATTCTTGCGCGACGTGGCCATTAGATTGCGGTGCTTGGGGATAGAGGGAGGAAGGGCCAGCATTCATGGGAGCGAAGGGCGCTTGCTGGGCTGCACGAGGCTGCTCGTATCCATAGGCATAGCCCTGCTGGTTGGGGGCTGGGTAGTGACTAGATTGCTGATATGCTTGAGAAGGGTAGGCTTGGGCAGGTCGCGTCATCTGAGCATCCAGCAAACGATCGTAAAGACGTACAGCCTCGGTCAGCTTGTCGTGCATCGAGACCAGAACATTGTGTCTTCGGTGCCCTTCTTCCAAATTTCTCGCCATGCGGGGTCGAGCAGCCGATGCCTTTTCGTATAGAGCCTGGACCGGCTGCGGCACAGGAGCGCCAACAATGCCGCTACGCTGATTGTGTGCATGCTGCGCTTGAATCGTTTGCGAGAAGGTCAGGATGTTGTCGACATCCTGAGGCGCCAAGTCGAGGGAAGGTGGCAGCGGAAGGTCGGAACGCACACTTTCGGAGCCGTACATGCTGCCAGCTGCAGCGGAGGGAGTGGGAGCAGATCCAGCAGCGTCGTTGAGCCCATCTGGCGCGCTAGGCTGGGGCGGAGCCCAGTCTCGCAAACTAGCAGCAATAGCAGCTGCGAGATCCGGGTCATCATCAGCATCAGTGCCTTCTAGCACACGGCCATTGGGAGCTCTCTCCGCGCTGCCACGCGCACCCGAGGGTTGACTGGGAGTTCCAAACGTTTCGGGTCGCGAACTTTGACTTGCGCCTTGTCCGGATGACTCGAGCGAGAGCTTGATGGCAAGAGCGATGTCCTCCTCCTCCTTCTGTCGAGCGCTACGTTTCGATTTGCTACCGGTGGTGGCCGAGCGGTGGTGTGAGGATGAAGCACCGCGGCCGGAGGGGACGTGCTTGGTGGAAGAAGATGTGGTGGACGAGCCGGCGCTCTTGGATCGAGACAGTTTAGCGGCGTTTTTGGGTGGACCTTTGCGGGCATAGCATCCGTCGCAAACACGAACGTCTTGTCCAATGCCGAACCAAGGCAGCGCCATGTTGTGACTTGAGCATTGCTGGCAAAAGACGTTGCCACAATTGCGGCAGTGATGCTTACGGTTGAAGGTGGTGAAGGCGGTACGGCAGCGCATGCAGACTTCGCCGTCGACCCATTCAGGAGCAGTCAGGGTTTCAACGAGAGCAGCCGAGGCGACTGCGTTGGGGTCGAGTGGTGGGAAGTCGAAGCTGGAATCACTCTTGAGCTGCTTGTAGATATCGGTGATGTAACCCATCTGCGATGGCTTCGCCTGAGCGATCTGGGACCAATTCTGGATCAGACCGAGCGCCTTGGTTTTGACATCGTTGTTGACGCCAGCGGGATTGCGCAGGACCGAGACGAGGTTGTCCATGAACTCGCGCGAGGCGACTTCTTGGAGAAAATGATCACCTCCATTCTTGATGCAGATATCGGTAAGACCAAGCGCAAGAAGCACGACGTTGGGATTCTTATGGCTGACGCGACGTTTGAGCACCTGCATTGCTTGCTTGGCTGGAACCTGCTTTGCACGAACCTGATCACAAATCTCGAGGTTTAGGGCGATATCTTCTGATCCTACAGGCAGGAGCTCCGAGGTGGCCTTATCGACCTGCTCGGTGAAGGCGTCGGCGCCCCATCCTGACCAGAGTGCCGACATGCTGGACACCTAGACGAGTGGTCTTGCAGTCGTGCGACAGCAGAGAATATGTGGCCTCGTCGATAGATTTGCGGCTGTGCAAACGTCGAGGCAGCTGCGAATGATTAGGACAGATGTCGTCTTTGGATGTCGGACGCGACGTCAACGCCGAGTAGATCCTTCGGTCGTAATTGATAAGAGGTCTAGCGAGCTTGTGAAGCAGCACCGAGATGTTCAATGGACTGTGAGCGACAATGATGGCATGTGATGATGATGATGATGATGATGATGATGATGAGGATGATGATGATGATGATGAGGATGAGGATGAGGAACAGTGGGGAAAGGATGGATTGAGCAGAGGAGGAAGGAGAGGAAGGGTCTCGGCTCGGCATGCGTTGCGAGTGTCTGTCTCGCGAATGGGCCCCAACGACAGAGAAGCTGTGCACTGACGCAGGCATCTGCAGCTCAGCTTCAGCTGACAGTCACACTCTGCTGGGGAGTGGAGAGAAAGGGGCGGAGAGGCTCAGTTCCAATTTCAGTTCAGGGTTCTCTGTCTTCTTTGCTTCAGTTGTCGATGTGTCTGCCAGATCAAGAAAGAAAGCGCCTTCTGATGCACTGTTAGAGCGCTTCCACTAACGCCGTCTTGAATTTGTTCGTACCGATCACGTATTCCCGAATACAAAAAAGTCAAAATGCGAAATACAACCGCGCGACCTCTCTCAGCTTCTTTCTTCCTTTCTTCGCGTGAGCAGCAGCAGCAGCAGCAGCAGAGCGCAGTTGAAGCCGTTTAATTGGCAGGAGAGAAGACAAAAGAGACAAGGCGCGCGGCAGCTGCGCAGTCACGGAAGCTCACTCACTCAATCAGTCAGTCAGTCAGTCACACACACCGAGAACAGGCGCGCGGTCTGTCTCTTGTACCTCTCTCTCTTCTCCGCTGCTCGACTGCGCGTTTTCGCCTGTTTGGCGGTGGTCTCTCTCTCTCTCTCTCTCCAAAGACGCAATCGAGAATTCCTATCCGTCGCTGTCGTCTCCGCTATCGTCTCGTCGCCATCACCACCTTCTCGCCACCATCCCATTCCATCCTCTTCATCACCTCTTCCCCCGTCTCATCCTCAGATCGACCTTTTTCAATCTTCGTCTCATCGTCACGCATCACCATAGCAGCCGACAAGCACGATCTTCAGATTGATTGATCTCTCAAAGGCAATTGCAACATTCGTTCATTTTCTCATTTCTCGTCCGCCTACCGCCCGCCACCCTCTGAATTGCACGCATCCGAAAGGTGAAGATTGTCTCCAATCAAGGAAGCCTCAATACCATCATACAAAATCAGCGACTCGCAACCAAGCAGCACCTATCTTGCTTCAGTTGACAAGCCGCAATAACGACCGACTTGTTCCCAGCTGAATCTTTCGTGACGCGCGACAACTCACCTACATGCTCAGCATCTGATCTAGCGACATTCCGAAGTGCGGATATCGACATCCAGTCTGCGTCTTTACACCAGGCAACTTCCTCCATCCTAAGCCGTCCCTCCCGACTTCGACCTAACTACCACATTTCTTTCTAATCACGACACCCTCAGCCAGTTTCACTCACTGTTATACCACAAAAAAAAGGACAATTCCTGTCAGAAGTCTGTACTCCTTTGGCATCCAGACGAGCTCCGTCTGCAACACACACATCGCCTTGACCGAGCGCTCCTTTGCGGATTGTTTTACCGACACATTCAAGGACACAAACGCTGTTCTCAAAGGCTCATTGACCTTTCATTCAGCAACCCCTTGTCTTTGCTCGTCGACGTGTTCCGTCAGCTGCACAGTCCAGACGCTTTCACCATATCTAGAATAGGCGTTTGTTCATCATGAGCGCTCAGGCCGGCCAATCTTTTGCTCACTCCACTGCACCCATCCGCCCCGTGCGTGAGGTGCAGTTCGGTATCTTGAGCCCCGAAGAGATTGTAGGTATCTTGCTCGCCCACATCTCCTCACCTACGTGTTGTCTCTTCTGCCATCGCGGTTGCATGCCTTGATTGTGGCACACGAAGATGTACAGCGTCCAGAATACTGTATCTTCTGAGCATCTTGCTGACAATTCTGGATTTGCTTTGCTCGTTGCTTGCGTCTTCGGTGCGCCCTCTTCTCACTGACTCTCTTGCTTTGCGACGGGATCTCAGCGAGCCATCTCGGTATGCAAGATCGAGGTCCCTGAAATCAAGGATGAGTCCGGCAAGCCGAGAATCGGTGGTCTCTCCGACCCTCGCCTCGGTACGCTCGACAGGAACTACAAGTGCCAAACATGTGGTGAAGGTCACCAGGAGTGTCCAGGACACTTTGGTCACATTGACTTGGCAAAGCCCGTTTTCCATATCGGCTACCTTGGCAAGGTGAAGAAGATTCTCGAGTGCGTTTGCTACCACTGCGGTAAGCTCAAGGCCGATGTCGTAAGTATCTCTTAGTCACCGCACCTTGCTGTTCAGCGAAAGTTCCGCCTCTCATCACACTTTGCATTCCGGCCTGCACGTTTCTCCGTATTCTCCGTATTCACAGGTGACCGATCCAGTCTTTGACCAGATCGTCAAGGCGACCCGTGGCAGTCGCAAGCGTCGTTTTCAACGTGTTTGGGAGTACTGCTCCAAGAAGATGGTCTGCGAGGCTGACGACCCCAAAGAGGAAGACGAGATGGGCTTCGAGGAGCAGGCCAAGCCTGGTCACGGAGGATGCGGTCGAGTTCAGCCCAACATTCGTCGCGAAGGCCTCAAATTGTTCACTCAGTGGAAGAAGGGCAAGGGTGAAGACGAGGATGGCGAGGAGACATCCGCCATCGCTCAGGCAGAGAAGCGTCCCTTACCAGCGTCTGAGGCACACACCATCTTGAAGAAGATGTCCAGCGAGGACATCGCTGTGCTGGGTCTGTCGGAGGAGAACGCTCGTCCCGACTGGATGGTTTTGACTGTCATGCCAGTGCCTCCTCCCCCCGTTAGACCCTCGGTCATGGATGGTGGTGAAGATGACTTGACCTACAAGCTTGCAGATGTCATTCGAGCCAATGCCACCCTCAAGAAGATGGAACAGGAGGGAACACCAGCACATATTCTTGCCGATTTCGAACAGCTGCTTCAGTTCCACTGCGCAACTTTCATGGACAACGACATCGCTGGACAGCCCCAGGCGATGCAGTCGAGCGGTAGGCCTATCAAGTCGATTCGTGCCCGTTTGAAGGGTAAAGAAGGTCGTCTCCGTGGTAACTTGATGGGCAAGCGTGTCAACTTCTCGGCGCGTACCGTCATTACCGGTGACCCTCTCCTAGAGCTCGACGAGGTCGGTGTACCCAAGTCCATTGCTCGAAACCTCACATACCCGGAGCGAGTGACTCCCTACAACCGAGCATGGCTTTCAGAGCTGGTTCGCAATGGACCCAACGACTACCCTGGTGCCAAGTATGTCATCCGTGACACGGGCGAGCGTATCGATCTCAAATACAACAGACGAAGCGATATGGCTTTGCAGCCTGGTTGGATCGTCGAACGTCACCTTAAGGATGGAGACTACGTCCTTTTCAACCGTCAGCCCTCCTTGCACAAGATGTCAATGATGTCGCACAGGATCAAGCTCATGGACTACTCAACGTTCCGTCTCAACCTCTCCGTTACACCTCCCTACAATGCCGATTTCGATGGTGACGAGATGAATTTGCACGTTCCACAGAGCGAAGAGACTCGAGCAGAGCTTTCTCAGATCGCATGGGTGCCTCGCCAAATTGTTTCGCCACAGGCCAACAAGCCCGTCATGGGTATCGTGCAGGACACGCTCTGTGGTATCCGCAAGTTCTCGTTGCGTGACTGTCTGCTCGACTATCAACAAGTTCAGCAGGTATTGCTTTGGGTGGCGGACTGGGACGGTGTTGTGCCTATGCCTTGCATTCTGAAGCCCAAGCCTTACTGGTCGGGCAAGCAGATCTTGTCCATGTGCATCCCGAAGGGTATTAACGTCTTCTTGGACAAGGACAAGGGCCTCAAGAACAACTTCTTGAAGGACGACGGTGTGTACATCGAGAACGGTGAGATCATGTATGGCGTCATCAACAAGAAGGTTGTTGGTGCGTCTGCTGGTGGTCTTATTCACATCATTTTCCGAGAAAAGGGTCCCGTCGTCTGCAAGCGCTTCTTCTCCGGAGTGCAGCGTGTCGTCAACTTCTGGCTTTTGCACAATGGTTTCTCTATCGGTATCGGTGACACGGTCGCCGATAAAGCTACTACGGACAGCATCAACCAGACCATCTCGTCGGCGAAGGCGGCCGTCATGGATTACATCAAGTACGCTCGACACGATTGGCTCAAGGTCGAGGCCGGTATGACATTGCGAGAATCGTTCGAAGCCAACGTCAACCGAGTTCTCAACCAGGCTCGAGACGATGTCGGTAACCACGCCGAGACAAGTTTGCCTGACTTCAACAACGTCAAGCAGATGGTTGTTTCCGGCTCCAAAGGTTCGTTCATCAACATCTCGCAGATGTCTGCCTGTGTCGGTCAACAGTCCGTCGAGGGTAAGCGTATTCCCTTCGGTTTCCGTCACCGCAGTCTTCCCCACTTCACCAAGGATGATTTCACTCCCGAGAGTCGTGGTTTCGTCGAGAATTCGTACCTGCGAGGTCTCACTGCTCAGGAGTTCTTCTTTCACGCCATGGCGGGTCGTGAAGGTCTTATTGATACAGCCGTCAAGACCGCAGAGACCGGTTATATCCAGCGTCGTCTGGTCAAGGCGCTCGAGGATGTCATGGTCTGCTATGACGGTACGGTCCGTAACTCGACCAACAACGTCATCCAGTTCGCCTACGGAGAGGACGGTATTGATGGTGCACAGGTCGAGACACAGACCTTGTTGACGTTGAAGCTCAACGATGCCGACTTCCGACACATGTTCCGTGTCGACCTTCACGACGGAGGCTTCAAGAAGGGCACGCTTCGCCCTGGACTTGGCGATTGGTCACAGGAACTGCAAGATTTGCTCGACGAAGAATTCGCGCAGCTCGAATTCGATCGACAGCTCCTCCGCACTGAGATCTTCCAGTCGGACCAGGTGCAGGTTCGTCTGCCAATGAACGTTGCCCGTCTCGTGCTCAACGCTCAGCAGATCTTCCACATTGATCAGCGCAAGCCGAGCGATCTCTCGCCGGTCGAGATCATCACTGGTCTCCGCGAGGTCCTAGATCGCTTGATTGTTATCCGCGGTGATGACCCCATCTCGCGCGAAGCACAGATGAACGCGACTTTGCTGTTCAAGATCCACTTGCGATCTTACCTGTGCTCCAAGATGGTGATCGAGCAACACCACATTAACAAGGAGGCATGGGAGTGGATTCTCGGAGAGATCGAAGGCCAGTTCGCTCGATCGGTCGCCAACCCAGGCGAGATGTGTGGTACGCTCGCGGCACAGTCTATCGGTGAGCCAGCCACCCAGATGACGCTCAACACTTTCCACTATGCCGGTGTGTCGAGTAAGAACGTCACCCTTGGTGTGCCACGTTTGAAGGAAATCATCAACTGCGCCGAGAACATCAAGACTCCCTCTGTCACTGTCTATCTTACCGAGATGTACAGTCAATCGCAGGAGTCGGCCAAGGTGATCCAGACCGCCTTGGCGCACACCACCTTGCAGACCGTCACGTCTGCGGTCGAGGTTCACTACGACCCCGATCCGTCGGCAACTGTGATCGAGGAGGACAAGGACTTTGTGGAAGCCTTCTTTGCCATTCCCGATGAGGAAGTCGAGGCCAGTCTCGAGCGTCAGTCGCCATGGCTCTTGCGTCTGGAGCTCGACCGTGCTCAGATGCTCGACAAGAACTTGACCATGGCTGATGTCGCGTCGAAGATCAGTGCTATGTTCGGGCAGGACATCTTCGTGATGCACTCAGAAGACAACGCAGAGAACCTTATCTTGCGTATTCGTGTTGTCGACAATGACCCCGAGAAAGAGGCTCAAGGTGAAGAGGAGATTTTCCTCAAGAACCTCGCCTCTCAGATGCTTGCCGAGATCGACCTTAAGGGAATCAAGGGTATCAAGAAGGTCTACATTGTGCAGCAGGACAACAAGACGAGACGTATCGATCCCGTCACGGGCGATTGGCGCACTGTGTCTGAATGGGTGCTCGAGACCGATGGCAGCAACCTCTCAGAGGTGCTTGCAGTCGAGGGTGTCGATGCGATCCGTACCAGTTGCAATAACCCCGTCGAGATCTTCCGCGTCTTTGGTATTGAGGCTGCTCGTAACTCGCTGCTCAGGGAAACACGTGCTGTTATCGAGTTCGACGGTTCTTACGTCAACTACCGTCATTTGGCCTTGTTGTGTGATATCATGACCAGTCAGGGTGCCCTCATGGCCATCACTCGTCACGGTATCAACCGTACCAACCAGGGTGCGCTGATGCGATGTACCTTCGAGGAGACCGTCGAGCTGCTTATCGAGGCGGCCTCGATGGGTGATATCGACGACTGCAAGGGTGTTGCGCAAAACGTTTTGCTTGGTCAGATGGCGCCTATGGGCACTGGTGCATTTGACCTCAACTTGGACCTTGACATGCTCAAGGACACCATCGTTAACCACGCGCTCCCCTACGATACCCTACTCGCTTCGCGCTCGCTCGATGCTGCTGGCGGCAAGACACCTGGCGCTATGACGCCATACGATTCGATCTCGCCTGCCTCAGACGATGCCTTCCGCGTCCACGAGCAGGCCATGTTCAGTCCGCTCGCCCAGACTGGCGGCGACGAGGGCGGTTACAATGATTACCTTCTTGCTGGTCAGAGTCCCATGCGAACACCCTTGGGTGCACAGAGTCCTGCCGGCTACGGTTTCTCGCCCGTCTCGCCCGGCTATGTTCCCACTTCGCCTGGCTATGCCACTTCGCCCGCTGGTGCTTTGGGTGCAATGAGCCCCTGGACGGGCAACGGCGCCACTTCGCCTGCGTACAGCCCTACCTCTCCACGCATCTTCGGCGGCGCAACAAGCCCATCCTACTCTCCCACGTCGCCAAGCTACAGTCCTGCCTCGCCCAACTACTCTCCATCGAGTCCAGCAGGCGCAGGCTATTCGCCTACCAGTCCTCGTATGAGCCCAACCAGCCCGGTTGGTCGCTACGGAGCAGCGACAAGTCCACAATATTCGCCCGCCTCGCCCAAGTTCTCGCCGACGAGTCCGAACTACAGTCCGGCCAGTCCGGCATACACACCGACGTCGCCAGTGTACTCGCCGACGTCACCCGCGATGGCTGGTCGCGGAGGTGCCAAGGGCTTCAGTCCTACCTCGCCTGCCTACTCTCCCACATCTCCCCAGTACTCGCCAGCATCGCCTGCCTTCTCGCCGACTTCGCCGCAGTACTCTCCCGCTTCTCCTCAGTACTCGCCAACCTCGCCACAATACTCGCCAACGAGCCCAGCAATGGGTGGCGCGCCGGGACCCGGCGGACCCGGTGCTGGTGGCGCTGCCTCGCCTCGTCGCAGCCGCATGTCCAACAAGCCGGCATGGCAGCGCTGAGCGTGACGGGCTCCTTCATCTTTTTCCTCACCTCAGGCCGCAAACACACAGACAGCGGTTTGATCAAATTACATCATATTACCTATCGCAGCATCAACCACAACAAAATAAGTTCAGATCGCCTATACGAAGGCATTGTATCATTCAACACATCCCCCAAAAGCACACATTTCCAAAAACAATTTAGGATTCTATCATACTATTCCTTGCGAGCAATCGACAAGTCAGAACAACGAGTTAGCCTCCGTCTAACGCTTGACGTTCATCATCACAGTCAGAAGCACAGGCGATGAGGAGAACTTTGACTGCGCATTATCAATGAGAGTCGAGAATCGAGTCCAGTGTTGCGACTTGCGGCTGCAGCTATGGGGAGGCGACCTGAGATATGCACCCTGTGCCAAACCTATTTCAAGGATCTTGGTCGAAGTCAAAGGCGTTGCCATAGCCCGCGTTCAAATGGTCGATACTCTCCTTCTCAAAGTTGGCTGGGATCGCAAGTCCACGTTGAGTTTGCTTTGCGACGATGCCCTCGAAGGCCTTCGGCATGTTGAGCGTCATGCGCTGACGATACCACGGCGCAAAGTGGATGAATGCTAGCATGATGCGAATGTCGTCGGAGCGGTTTGGCATGCCAGCGTGCCAAAGACGAAGATCTCGAACAACAAGCGAGCCCTTCTTGACTTGAGGTTGGAAGGGAGGATGAGTTTTTGCGCGGGCGTCGAGGAGGTCTTGCCTAATCCTGCCAGATGCACGCTCGCCGTGTGCACCTTCTTGGTCTTGAATAGATGTGAAGGTGTGCGTGCCTGGCCAAAGTTGTGTGGATCCGTTGATAGGATTCATATCGACTAGACCGACATTGACCACTGCAGCAAACGGGATTCTAGGATGGTCAAAGTCGGCATCAACATGAACTGGTTGGCCTTGCTCGGCTTTAACAGCAGCATTGCTTGAAATGAACGAGAGAGTCGGCTTGCCACCCAGAAATGACGAGGTCAGATGAGTAGCGAGAGGATTGAAAAAGATCCCGGGAGCGAAATGCTCAAGCTCGTACGGTGGACTCTGCTGCAAATTGCCGAGATTGTAGTTATAGGGACCTTCTTCGCCTTTGGCAATAAGAAGTCGAGTATCAGCCGTCATACGTTGATTCAAACGATCGAGGAGCTCGGGCTCAATGACATCTTCGAGGACGACAATGCCATCGTTATGCAGCGCTTCGAGTGCAGCCTGCGTGTTCCGTTGAGATAGGATGCCAGATGCTCTTTCGGAAGGGGTTGGCTTGATGCTCCTGATCTCGCTAGCGGGTAGCTTCGGAGAGACTGCTGTTGCTAATTCGCGCCTTGCCACGCAGAGTCTTGAGCGTAGCGATAACAGTGTTGGTCGTGTGGTCCACATCAGAGTTTTCATTTTGTGGTCAAAAAGAGAGCTAGCTGTGTAGGTTGGTTTCTTAGGATAGGCAGAAACGGGATGAAGGTTCTTATACACAGTGCCACATCGGAATGGACGAAGGTTCTGCCGATTATCGTTGGCATGTTGCGATGCTACACTGAAGCAGGAAGTCGCAACATCGTTTGGCAAGGCAGGAACAATGTTCGGCCTTCCGACCGGAAACCCGAGTTCGGGAAACCGAAGTCCGGGGAAGATGCACGTCACAAACTTTATTTTGTACAGGCATAGACGATGGCTTCCATTTCACAATGTTGGGCTCGGCTGGCAATCAAATCGCTGTTTTGATCAAGAATTGCATTTATTGACGCTCGCTGACTCAGAATGAGTGGCTCAAGTCGTTCGTCTGTGCCAGCGATGCTCCTGCCCAGGCAAAGAACTCGAGGTCGTCAAAGCCAAGTAGAGTATCGACATCGAAGGAGCCGATATTCGATGTCGGAGGCGGAGTAGCAGATCCCCGTCGTCCGGCGGACAGCTGCATCAGTGTTTGCGCGGCAGGATCCAGCAACGCAGGCGACAAGGGCGGAACTTCGACGCTAGTCGACTCTTCTGTCTGACTCGCCAACACACCTTGCAGAAATTTCTTATAACAATGAGGAGCTGCTCCTTCGTATGACATGCTAGCAGCTTCCGATACGCAATCAAGAACGCGGCTGCAAAGCTGCGTTAGCCTGGATACGTCGATGAAGGTGAAGCTAGAAGCCAGCTGAGCTAGTCGCACAGCGACGATGACCTGGTAAGAGGCTGCGACCCACATGGAGTTGTAACAGTATGCAAGACGTTCAGCGGGTAAGCGTTGCGGAAAGGCTTTCAAATACGTACTGCAGGCCTCGTACAGCTCCAAAATGATAGTTGGCATCCATTCTGACGGCGGCTGATTGTGCAAAACCAATCCTAGTAGCTGTACCATTGCATGGCTGACGTAAAGCTGCGATAGCTCCAGGCGAGGCATAGTGGCCGACGGTGGCATTACACTGGACCAAGAATGTGACCAAGCCTGAAGCTGATCTTTGCACTGCCGCATATAAAAGAGCTCGTTGCCAGGTGGTAGTAAGTTGTACAGATGCCTGTTGCGCTTGATGATCGTACGCAGCTCAACCATGGATACCAGTGCAACATCTGTGTAGTGGGCCAAGGGATCTAGGTGCCAAGTCTTGCAGGCGTCGAACAGATCTTGCTCTGCTAAGATACTCTTGCGGCCGGTATGCTGAGATAAAGAGAATTCGTGCAGCCACAAGTTGAGCCAGGTCCGCTGGGCATGACGCCGTCGAAGGCGTTGGTCTTCCGTAGCGTCTGGATCGTCCGGACAGGTCAACGAGTCCTGCAAGTTGATCTCGCTAGCTACTCTTGTAGCGTGGGATAGAAGTGTCCAGGAGCAATCCTCTCGAATGTCTTCTGTTGGAGGCTCGAACGCTGCCAACATCATCAGTGTCTGTACTATCTCGACAGATCGGAAGCCATGTGAAAGGATTGCAGGGTAGACAGAATGGCGGACATGGCTGTCCAGCGCTTGCGAGACGGAGCTGTAGCCCGGCTCGGTACGAGCCATGATATAGCATAGGACCGAGAGAAGAGACTGTGATTGAGATTGTATGTAGTCGAACGTGCATAGTCGTGGATCGAAGTATGCCAAAGTCTTGCCGAAGGTCTCCATGAAGCGGTCAAAAAGGTGTAGGGCTTCTCGAGTGCTCAAGATACCACACTTGATTGGATCGAGAGAGGTCCCAGTATCGAGATGGCTGGAGAATGAAAACGTACCTCTGCAGCTTCGTTGCTCGTTTAAGATGCTGGAGAAAAGCCGCTCTGCACTATCCAGAGGTCTCAAGACATCCTGCGACTTGCTCTGGCGCGTCAAGGACTCGGCACCCTCGGACACACGTGAAGGAGGCCGTGGAGGGGGTCCAGTTGAAGTTGCGGTCGGGTCGTTTCCGAGACGAACATCATGACCACAGAGTGGGGTCCGAACGGCATGACTCGTCCAGCGAGCCCTCTTTTGGCGACTTAGTGACGATCCTGCTGATGGACCTGCCTCATGAGAAGCCGAAAGGTGATCGCGCGATAGGCCGGCCGCTGCCACTTCGGACTTTCTTTTTGCGACTGGTCTTGTACACGCCAGACCTCTGGATGAGCAGCGATCGCAAACGTCGCCACGAACCGTGGTACACCGAAGCTGAAAAGGGTGAAGAGGGTGATCAGCGGCTCTAGTTACGCCCTCTAGAATATGGGTCGAAATGACGAACTTACTTTCTTGTCCCGGCATGGATAGCATGCAAGTCGTTTCTGCTCGTAGACCTCAGTGCTCATGGCTGCATTGATATCCATGTCCGATGAGGATCATCGCAGAGACGAGCATGACAGTTACAAGGGAAGCTGTGCGAATTTGCTTCCTTCCCCGACTGATTCGGAATCCCGAGCGAGACGAACCTTTTTACGTGTTCGAGCCTGCGGACTGTGACCTGAGATTTGCAAGTAGCGAGCGTGCGCAACTACTACTCTCTTGCTTTCCTGCATGCTGCCTCGGACCCTGATCTCGGCTGCATCTTGACATCCTTTCAAAATAAGAACGCACCATAGCAAGACAGATCAAAGCACACTCTGTCGAGGAGACACGATCCTATCACACACAGCGAGCGACGACGGTCTGAAGTTTAGTCATTGGATTTCTGCTGAAGATTCAATACGAAGATGAATTCTTTCTGGAGATTCACAGTTTGATGGAGCCGGCCCAGGAGCTGATGGTGGAGAGCTTAGCTCCTCTGAGAAGAAAGGCGTCACTTTCAGGCTGTTTGGGTTCGGCGTCCTTGCCAAAGTAGTTGTACTGGTCCATGAGTTTCATGTTCTCGCTGATCAGATCGGCTGTCGCCTCTGGGAGGAACGTCTTGAAGATGTCGGCGGGCACACTGTTGAACACGACTTTCTTTCCGGTGACGTTGCTCACCTCGGCAGTGAATGATTGAAAGTCGGTCCAGAAGCTGACGCCATTGACGGTCTTTCCGTTGGCTGCAGTACCTGCTTCAAGGAGACCGAGGACGTACTTGCCAACATCGGACGGAGCGTCGATCATTGGCAACCTGACGGTTGGGCCGACGGGGAGCGTGATGCTGAAAGAGCCGTCTTCACCCGGACGCATCTGCTCGATGAAATTTTGAGCAAAGATAGCTGCGTGGAAATAGGAAACGTTGATCTTATCGGCTCGAACTGACTCGGCATAGTCGTCGATAGCAGCCTTGCTGTCGAAGTGACCGACGCGAAGGGTGCCTTCAGACAGCTTACTGACGTCGTGAAGAGTAGAGAGGACGAGGTGCGTAACACCAGCTGCGATCGCAGCGTCGACAATGTTGCGACCTTGCTGTGTCTCTTTGGCAGTGTCCATGTGTTCCCAAAAGTTGGTGACAGCAAAGACACCGTACGAGCCGCTGAGCGCCTGCTTCAGTGAAGCGACATCATCGAGGTCCGCTCGAACCACTTCGACGCCCTGCTTGACGAGCTCCTGGGCAGCTGGCTTGGACGGGTCACGGGTGATGCCACGGAGGATGTACTTTGCAGCGAGCTCAGGAGTGCCGAGAACGGTACGGATGACGCTGCCACCCTGGGTGCCGGTAGCGCCAAAGACGGTTAGGAGCTGCTTGATGGAAGACATTGAAGAACAGGATGGTCTGAGGCAGGAAGAGGTTTCAGGTTTGGCCTTTGTCGGAATGAAGCTCGGGGCGACCGGTTGTTTTGTTTTGAATATGGTCTGACAATTGAGGACAACGAGCCTAGCACTCTATATATACGTAAAGAGTATCGAGCACACGTCCATACTCTGAGCATTTCGAAGTAGCCAAAGGGCTCTGCATTCGTACATCAGCTGGTATCTCATGTAATGCCCAGGAAGCCGTCTTCAGAACGCATTTTCCCGAGCAAGAGCATGACTTGCGAGAACACGATGGTGGGCATTTGTGCTGGGCAAACGCCGAGACGGTGCCACAAGACGGAGTTAGGCGAGCAGGAAGTTCGAGTTCTCTTCATGCAATGACGCTTCGCGTCCCCAGCAGGTCGTGTATGCCAAGAGTTGTCGAAGGACGAGAGCCAGCCATGTGTCGATCATGCTATACAGCGAGAGAAGGCCATGTGGCTCGTTCTTCAATGTAGCTCATTATCAGATCAACCTAAACGCCGACGTCCATGGTGTCAATTTATGCGTGGAAATGCCGCGGGCTTGCCGTGGAAAACGCTTTGTCGGACAGCTTCAACCAATAAGCAGCATTCTCGACGCTTCCCTTGATTCGATCAGCGATCAGCTCGATACACATCCATGGTGCTGACGGACTCAAGAAACGCAGATTGAAGCAAAACCATCGTGGTACAACAACAATGACCGGTGCTAGAGGTACAGAGTCTTGATGTGATTAGAGATCTTTGCGAGTGGCCGGTCGCGAGGGACAGCTTTGTTAGACCAGCCCAGCCAAACAATACCTGAATTCTGCCTGAGACAGTCCCGACTTCCGATGCGCCACTTTTTGAGAAGATACCGAACGGTCTCTTGAACCTTCGTCGGGGAACATCCCTCGCCTCTCTAGCCACTTAACCGTTACAAGCCTCTAGACGAATGACGAGATGAGGTCCGTAGCTTCGACGCTGCGCCATGCTTGCGCTTCTGTCGCTTCTGGCTCTCGCGCTCGCACCATTCACTATGCCAGGCCCTGTTTCGCTCAGGTATCTCCTCCTCTTCCTTTCTCATGGTCGCATCTTAAATCGGACGATCAATCTCGGAATGCTAACGAGCCACAGTCCAGCCAAGCCACATCATCTTTACTCCAAGATCATCGCGCATCTGTGCAGCAGAAGAGAGAACGCAAGCTCCGCGAATATGAAGCCAAAATCAAAGTCAAGGCCATGCAGGAAGGCTTGTCACCAGAGGAATTCAAGCGCAAGTCACTAGAGTTTGCTGCCGTCAAACCCACTAAACCTATTGGATCTCAGACGTCATCGCAACAGCCCGAGGCAACAAGCAGCAATGCACTCTCAGATGTGGAGAAACGAGATCAAGCTCTGGCCGAAGCAATCCAAAATCGTTCCAAAGCGGAAGCAGCTAAGAAGCTTGCCAGCGGTCAGGTTCACTCGACACCTACAGGGGCGCAAGAAGGACCAATCAAGCCACTCAGCAAGTTTCTTGACGTGGAGAAGCTTATGACCCAAGACCAAGAGACTATCACAAAGCTTTGGGCTGGATACCACACCATCAAGAACAAGCTCTCAGCTGTAATCCCCACCGAAAAGTATCTCGAGATGCTTGCGAATGCTCGAAAGTACCCGCAATTCGTTCTGCCTCTCCCACGTCAAGTCATCGACGAAGAGGCAGATGCGGCTGGCAGTCCCAAGGAGGCCTTCGAGATGCAGTTTCTCGAGTGGGCTGTGGTGCCCAACGCCGCTGCCGAGGGCCTTCCTCCTTCTGCCACCACTCTCTTTACGCCCCTGGCAGAGTACAAGCTCAAGCAGGACTTCAGTCAGCCTGTACTCATTCTCACTTTCTATACCGACCTATGTCAGAGCAACGGCCTCGTGTTGATGAGGGGAGAGGTCACCGGACTCAACGAGAAGACTGGCAAGGGCGGTCGTATCGATCAAGCACAGGCACAATTGCTCGCCTTGACTCTCCAGAGATTCTACTTGCCTTCCTCATTTACGTCGACATCAGCAGAAGCCGAGGGCAGCGATCAGTCGGCTTGTGCCAAACTTCTGCACGACTTTCACAAGCAGCCAGAAAAGTTTGATGTAGAGGAGCTCGTCAATGTTGCATTTCGCCTTTAATTGCGCCATGGACAATCAGCACGGTCGTTCTGAAGAAAGCATCTCGATGCTCGTTGACTATAGATGCACAGATCCTCGTGGCAACCTCATTACGTATTAATATTATAAGCGCAAACACTGTCATCATCAGAGAGGGTCACACGAGCATCCTTTCTGCAACATTGCGGTAGTATGGATTGGCATTTTTACGAGCTGGTGAATAGACCTCAGTTTGAACTCGTACATGCATGTGATTGTCTATTCTTCTTCCTCGCCTTCAGAGCTGTCCTCATCAATGACGTCGATCTGATTCTGTAGCTCCTCGCAGATCCTCTGCCATTCCTTCTCGACCAGCTTGTACTCACTCTTCTCCAATGTACTCCGGCAGCTTTCCAGAGTCTTGAGCGCTTTTGTCATGTCCTTGTTAGCCAGATGTTGTAAGTAGCTGATCCACACCTCGACGTCGTTCGACTTGATCTGAAGCAATTTCGTGAAAATCTTTTCTGCAAGCTGTGCATCTTTCGCCTGGACATCGTCCTGTCCATCGGCTTGAAGCTCTTCAATGACGTTGAGCCAGGCTTGATGCGAAGCGAAGCTAGACTGGAGCAGCCACGAGATGGAGTCGTCATGCTTACCGAGTGGGCGACTGAGTTGAACATAACGAAGCACACACATATCGTGTACGTCCTGACGATACTGCTGAACAGCTTCGAGGTCAGCCACAGATGTGGCGTTGCTGCGCGAGAGCAAGGATGCTGTCTCGCGAACGGCCCATCGGTATTGTTCGGAACTGTAGCGGAATGAAGCTTTCATCTCCTTGCGACTTTGGCCCTCAGATCCGACGACACCTCGGTCAAGCCAGTCCAAAAAGCGTGCCCACAAGCCTGGTTCGGATGTCAAGGTGGCGCCATCGACATCAGCGGTCTCCGAGCACGCTTGCAATCCCCGGCGCCACTCTGCAGCAATCGTGTCTCTACTTTGCTCCACGGTTTTGTCCGACGTCTTTGCCAGCTGAGAAGCAACGAGAATGCGGAGGCCCCACAGTTCGTCGCTCGAGGAGAAGTTGCCGCTGCTCGTTGCATCCTTGAGCTGTTCCCTTAATTTGCTGAGCTTCTTGGTGCGGTCCTTCTCGTTCTCTAGCGCGACTGCCGCCTCAAACTTCTTGCGTAACACAACGGCTCGCATTTGCGCTGTCTCGACACCAGATCCGGCGGTTCGTGCTTCCTTGATTAGCTGTGTCTGTACAGATTCGAGGTAGCGCAAGAGGTTGGGCTCGTCGATGCCAGAACGCTGGTCGTCACTGAGCATTTCAATGAGAAGAGTGGCGGTGGTGTAAAAATCTGACTTGGCGCTCTGTCCTGCACGTCTTATAGCGTTGCTGGGAGCTTCGATGCAGAGAGCGCGCATCTTACTGACTGCGTCACTGACGGCAGCGGGAAGAATGCCGGATTCGGCCAGGTTCCGATAGGCAGAAGACACTCTTGTTTCACCGCTGCTCGTCCTTTCCGTCAACAGCGACTGTAGCAGTTGCAACACCAGCTGTACTGCAAGGGAAGAGGAAGTTGATGATGCCGAGGCTTTTTGCATGCCACGTGAGGAACTGCTCCTGAGCTGGGATGCGAGCTCGAGCAGTCCGTCGGTCTCGTGGGAAAAGTTGGTACGCAGATGGCTTGCCGATGTGAGGAGACGATGCGAGTCCATTTCTTCGGTGTTGGCAACCTCGGCGGCTGTGTGATCCGATTTGTCTGCATAGAAGGGTGTCTCCGGCCGGAAGGGTCGGAGGGAGGAAGTTAAAGCTGCCGGTGCAAAGTGAGTCCAGCCCCATCGCTGGCGATTTGAGAGATGTTGATAAACGCCGTCCAAAAGGCGGCGTCTCAGGGCCTGACCGCTCTTTGGAGCGTCGAGGCTGACCGGCTCTGCAAATGGGAAGGTCTGAAGCAACTCAATGAGTGCCAAAAGGAAGATGAAATGCAGATGGGGAGCCAAAGACTCGAGAGCGCTGCCAGTCAGGAAAAGCGGGATGTTGCCTCGGAGGATGGCAATCTGCGTGGGAGGGATGGTGGTCATCTTTCGAGGAGTAAAGGTATTTGGTTTGGTATTGTTGGCTGCTTCGGTGACTTCGGGCTTGGCATCGTCGTCCTTGTCCGGAACTTGACTGAGCAATATGCGTTCGTGGTCATCCTCTCCGTCCTCTGACGCTGCAGCGTTGCTGATCGCTGTTGCATCGAGGTCGATGGCTGCCTGCTGTGCTTCTGCAGTGTCATTGGAAGACCCGAGCCCGGAATTATCAGCAGCTTGATCGTCATCCCATTCGAGGCCAAGGACCAGCCAACGCCTTCTGAGACGCTCAATGAAGACAAGCTCCATGCGAATGTATTCCACCCAGAGTCGAAGGAGATCAGCTTCTCTAATGGAGAGTTTGAGGGTTGCAGGTCCGGATAAGGCGGACTGTACGGATGGGTCGACATTGTTTAGAGATGAAGAGCCGTCATGACGAGCACGCTTGTTGTGATCTGAAGTGTCGCCGTTGCTCGTACGCTTGTTGGTGCTGGAAGAGGAAGCGACATCATTCGCATCGGATCGCTTCCATGGAAAACGGTTGAGACGAAGCGCCCTTTGCAAAAGCGAACGCGCTGCTGTGGTGGAGGCGTTGTCGTTCAATTCGTGAGCAGCTGCGGCAAGCCAGAGGGGAACGTTGTTGGGATGAAGAGACAGAGCGCGGGCGTAGACTCTGCCAGTGACGACACGCATCTTTCGATTCTTGGCAAAGGCAATGTACTGTTGCCATGCGTCGACGTCGTACTTGAACTTGAGCACGAGACGCTCGTAGATGGCAATGATGTGACCGGTGTGAATAGCAGCATTGTCACGGTGGAAGGATCGAGGCAGGCCGATGCGATTCGCCTTGACATTAATGAGATCTGCAAGATTGCGCTCGAAGTCGGCGTATCGGAGAAAGTCCTGCTTGTCGGGGCCTCTTCTGAGAAGGCGGCCTTCGAAGGTCTGGCGTTGTGTGGTGATGGAACGAAGCTGCTCTTTGGTGAAGACGTTGTTCTCGTCGAGCAATTGAAGCTGTGGAACAGAGCGTTCCAGCTGGTATTGTACCCTCTCCATGTCGGTAGGAGCTCTTCAGCCAAGGGTTCAGCAGCGGTTGGTATGACTGGTACGATTGACAAAGTGTGAAGTCAAGCAACAAAGACAAGGTCTGTACACAAAGAAGCTCTTCCGAGGGTCCAAGAAGAAACCAAGTCGAGAATTTCTCCTCTCCTCTCCTCGCTGCAGACTGCAGTTTCAGGGTTTTCTTCTCATCTGTGACTTTTTTTGGGTCTGGGAACGGAACTCGGAAAAGAGTGGAGGTTGCCCCTCCTTTCTCGCACGACTGCGCCTTGCTGCCTTGCGGTATTATCGAGAAGGCCGGTCAGGTCACATCGGCTCAGCTGCTCCGATTTGGTTTCCTGAGCCTCACTCGCGGGAAAGCGTGGTCTTACCCTCTGCGTTGAGGATTCGCGCTGTGCGTCAGTGTGTGAGTGTAGAGAGACACTCACCTGAGAACACATATTCGGCTAACCTCCACCGCTCGTCGTTGAATCGAATGACTTGACTTCCTTTCGTTCTCGTCACCATCACCTTCTCGCTCGACGGCCGATACTCGTCGGTCTTGCCCCTTTTTTCCACTTGTAAGTTTGTCACGATTCTTCGACAACACCGCACTTGAACTCGGCCCGATCGTCCTCGTCCTAGGGTCACCCGACCTCTGCAAAACACACCAGCCGAATAACATGCTTGCGCACGCACCCCTCTTGCTGTATCGAATACCTCGTCCAATACGGCGGCTGCACACTTCGAAACAAATCTACAGATGATAAACAAGCACACATGTTCGCGCTCTCGGAAGGCGGAGAAGGGAGCTCGGACCCCGTAACCGCTCCACATGCACGCAGCCACAGTGGGATGGGTTCATTTGTTGACTGCACTTTGCTTCGCGCGGCTTGCTCGATGCTGTGTTGCTCGTCGTCATCAGTGCTGCTATCATTACTTGATACTTTGTGCACTCAAAGACCGTCGATACTGACTCCCTGGCTGCTTCTCTTATACGATCATTTCTCGACTCTCTTCCATTGCTACGCTGGAAACGCTCTCCCCATACCTTCAACCTATATACCATCTCTTCGACTGCAATGACCTCTTCTGGTTTTTCCACCGGCAACATTCACAATGACACCAGCAGCTTTAACATCTCACGCACTTCGAGCGACCCAGTCCCTACTTTGAAACCCGAGCTTCCTCAACGCAGCCGTTTGCGAACTTCATCACTCGTAGACAGCTCAAAGACTCAACAGGATAACTCGGCGAACAGCGACACAGCAACGTCAAGCTCTATCGCTGCCACAAACTCCTCCGCCTCTACCTCTACCGCTACACCTGTGACACCCGCAGCGCGACTCGCTTACACTGCACGCAGAATGCCGAACCCTCACTACGATTTCCTCATTAAGCTCTTGCTCATCGGTGACTCCGGCGTCGGCAAGTCGTGCTTGCTGCTCCGATTCTGCGATGATGCATGGACTCCCTCTTTCATCACCACTATTGGCATTGATTTCAAGATTCGCACTATCGAACTCGACGGCAAGCGTATCAAGCTGCAAATTTGGGATACCGCAGGACAGGAGCGTTTCCGCACCATCACCACCGCCTACTACCGTGGCGCCATGGGTATCTTGCTCGTATTCGATGTCACTGACCAGAAGTCGTTCGAGAACGTTCGAACGTGGCATGCCAACATCGAGCAGCACGCAAGTGAAGGTGTATCCAAGATCTTGATCGGCAACAAGTCGGATTGGGAGGAGAAGCGAGCAGTGACCACCGAACAAGGAGAGGAGCTGGCCAAAGAGCTCGGCATTCCCTACATCGAGACATCCGCCAAGTCCAACTCGAACGTCGAGGAGGCCTTTTTCAACCTTGCAAGAGAAGTCAAGACACGACTCATCGATACTGCAGCAGTCACTCAGGCTTCTCCAGCGGCTGCGTCCGGCAATGTCAACGTCAACTCGGCGCCCAAGACTGGTGCTGCAGGTGGATGCTGTAGCTGATCCTCGGATGGAAGTCCTAGCCTGCACCATCCCATTGCTGCATCTAAAACAATCATCCCGCAAGCCTCGCTCGAACTTTTGATTAACCTCGAAACATTTGAATCAGTTCGCGCCGTGGCCACTTGGTCGGTCGAGTTCCACACTTTTGTATATGTATGTCTAATGAATCCGTTGAATTTCCACCTGCTGGTATTGGGTTGTGCAGTAAGCATCGTGTCCAGTAATGAGCAAGATACAAGGCGAATATTGAAGCTTCGATCTTCTTTATGACTTGCCCAGAATTTCCGTGTAGGATAGTGACCAAGCCGGGATGCTCCCTACTGCCGCGAATAGATCAACTCAAACGACAGTGACTCAGCTGTCGGGTCGGCATATTAGCAGGCCGCGTTCTGTAGCCAAGATAACAGGAACAGACGGAAGTGCCGAAGCTGACTGACCTTTACAAAAGCATCCTCAAATCCGCCAGGGACATATCAGTGCGTAGATATCGGTCAGCGCAGACGTCCCTTTCTCGCTGTCCAAGTGATGCTGAAAGAGGAAAAATTGACCGTGACCGCTCTCACCAAGAGGCCGCTTCTGACTGAATTCTCACTGAAAAATATCAACGCCCAGCTGAGGTTGTGCCTGTCTCGCTTGACACGCGAGGCGCTCTTCTCCACGCTGTCACAATCTTCGGGGTATTTCGCCGCGGCCAACAAAGCGTGTGTGTCTCGCTGTGTGACAGCAGAGCCAGCACGCCACGGTGCCATCGCAAACAGAAGAAACACCTTAAACAGTGGCGGGGCGCCAAAATGCTGTTTGAAGCCAAGTCGGGCGTCATCATAAGCGAGAAGTCTCGACTGCAGTCCACTGAGTTCTACACAGTATGGAAGTGGCGTAAAGCAAGATCGACATGATCTGCGAACAGAAATGCCTCGCAAGCGCAAGCGACCGTGCTCTGGACCGGCCGCTCAGACCTGGACAAAGAAAAGAAAAGGTCTCACACGACCCTGGGAGAGCGGATGCGGCGTGACAGCTTCAGAGAGAGCAAGACGAACAGAACGACCCTTCTTGCAACAAGCCTTCGTTTGCAGCACAGGCACGGAATTGGCCGGCGTGATGTGAGTCAAGGTCAACGGCACTACTGTATTGTCTTTCCGAGCAGGATCACTCATTGAGCGCCGACACTACCTCTTCTCACGGAGCTTTGAACCCACATACAGACTGTACCGTGGGAACTTGGGCTTAACGTAAGGCTTCACTTCGCGACATTTGAGCTACTGTACTTGGTGAAGGACACAATACCGTACACACTCCTCGATATCAGGACGAACCACAAGGTTGTTCTGCGTGCGTGTGTGTATGCAGCGTGCGACGGGAAGACAGGGACCAACGTCGGTAGTCCTGCACTGCAGATGTCGGCAGCATCCGAGAGAGAAGAAGGAAGGTGGGTTCAGAGACAGAAACACAAGCTCAAAACTGCATGAGTCTTCTCTGTGTGAAATTCAGAACGCACGCCCGCCTACAGTAAACCAACATGCATGTCGGCCAGCACCGCTCTTCCCAAGCAAAAGCGCTTCTCAGCTGTGTCCAGGAAAGGACCCTGGATCGTCGCGCTGTGCTGCTGTGGGTCCTCTGTCTTCTTCACAC
Organism: Ustilago xerochloae; assembly: GCA_928856705.1. Lineage (NCBI taxonomy): Eukaryota > Fungi > Basidiomycota > Ustilaginomycetes > Ustilaginales > Ustilaginaceae > Ustilago > Ustilago xerochloae. The sequence continues at coordinate 665,480 of CAKMXT010000015.1, forward strand.
CTCAGGTCCGCATTCTCGGATGCTCCGATGACACCGTTGCACAACTGTTGTTCAGTCTTCGAGACTGCTTTCCGTCCTACCTCTGACGACCACCACTTTCGCCTTTGCATATCCATACCCATTCTCGGCTCATCAATCCAAGGCACAGGACTGTCTGCTAATTGCTGCTTCTTCTCATCACCGCTGGTTTCGGTGTCACGTTCCTTCAAACCAACCGACTTGCGTCTCATCACGGCTCAGGCCACTCTATTAGCGTCGACCTCATCGTCACTTCCTTTTCCGTCTGCTGGCCCAGCAATTCAGCATCACTTCAAGCATCGGCACGTATGCTTCGGCAGGAGGCATCGGAGTGATACACAGCACCCAAGCGCATTCGACTTGGCAAGGGTTGCAGACACGGCTGCTACCGAGGTCCATTCGAGGCAGAGCCCAGCATCGACAATCCATCAAAAGCACTGCAAGCCTCGACTCAGCTTTCTCTTCCCTCTCACTTTGATCGAGCTGTGACCGACTTGCAAACGGCATGCCAGCACTGCTTCAGGAGCAAAGCAGCATTCGAGATCGGGAAGCAGCAAAGATGCCTTCCGCGGAGGCCGAAGATGTTCACCTTCATGATGGCGACGAAGAGCTGCCTGAAGCTTTTTGCGGCGGCTGTAGACGTCTTATCGATGAGGAGAGTGTTGAGGAAGGTGTCATTCAATTCGCTACCAAACTCTGGCACATCGAGTGCTTCCGTTGCGCCAAATGCAAGAACAGAGTTAGCACCGAACGAGACGACATTCTCCTTCTCTCGGATGGCCATCCGATCTGCGGAGAGTGCAACTACTCCTGCAACATCTGCAACCTTCCCATCATGGAAGAGGCCATCATGACTGGCGACGAGTCCTATCATGCTTCCTGCTTCACATGCAGGTCTTGTCATTCGAAGATCGAAGAGCTCGTCTTCGCGAAGACAAGTCAAGGCATCTACTGCATGAAGTGCCACAACGAAAGGGTCGCTCGCAGCCGAAAACATGCAGAGCAGAAACGGGCCAAGGCTCGTCGTGAAAAGCAGCTCAAAGATGCGCAACTGGCCGACAATGCTCACTTCAACCACACCACTTCCACCAACTCGGTCGGGACACCCTCACCTTCGATCGATCAGCCACCATCCTTGCCTTCCAAGGAGACACCCCCACCATCAGCCTCAGCACTCCCCTCGCCAGCACCGAACGGTGCAACCCTCTCGCCATGGATCAACCAGGCAGGTTCGGCTGCCGCTTCGTCAGCCTCCCGTCCGAGCAGCGCCGGCGGAAAGCGGCCCATGCATGCGCCTCCCCCGCCTTCGCGTGAAGGACGTAGCCCGGCCATTGGCGCTACAGCTCGGCTTGAAGGCAATCGAAGTGTCGTTGCGTCCAACAACTCTCAGTCCTCGCTCTCTTCCTTAGCTGCAGAAGATCCATCACATTCTCAATCCAGAGAATTCGAAGGCACAGCCCCTCTTTCCCCTCGCAAGAAGACGTTTGGCACAGGCCTCGCCTCGCCACATGGCTCTCCAGCTGGATCGAAAGCACGACTCGCAACCACCGACGGACCCGCTTCGTCCTCAAGTCCAACCGCTTCACCGCTCAAGAAGAGCGTTCCTCTCGAGGGTTCGCCGCGTGGAGACCATGGCCGAACACTACGACCTTCGGGAAGTCGTGAAGGTCTTGGCGTCACCCTGCGAACCTCGAGCGTCAAATCCAGCTCAAGCCCCACGGCAGGGTCACGAAATCCATTAATCGCATCCGCCTCTTCTTCCCGACTGTCGAAAGTATACTCTTTCTACGATCCCGACTTCTTGAGCCTGGTTGAGTCGTTCGGCGAATTCGACTCGAATGAGGAGTTGCATGACCAGCCGCCTCCGATACCTGCTCTACCTTCATCTTTGGCTGCCAGCTCCAATGCTGCAGCCGCATCAGAGTCAACAACAGCTCCACTCCGCCCTCATGCAGCCAACAAGTCTGCGTCAGCTAGCAACGCAGCTGCATTTAAGGCTGTTCCAGATGAGGACAGAACGAGCTCGAAGGTAGAGCGCGCATCCGACAACCTTGACGACATCGACAGCGAAGAGGAATTGCTGGTGGACGACGCGCAAAGAAATCCTGACGTCTCAGCAGGCTCGCTCGACGAGGTCTCCTCGAAGGTCCGTGCCTCCATGCAGCAGGCACATGATGGCCAGGTGAGCATGGACATCTCTTTTGTCGAGACGATCCTACGCGACCTCGAAGAGACGCGCCAACGTATGGAGTCGCTTCAGACGCGCTACGATCGCATCCGTCGAGCCAGCCAACAAGCAGCACAGGGCTTCTCAATGGCAAAAGAAGAGTTCGAGCAGGAAGTCAATGCCAGACATGAAGCCGAGCTTGAGATGGCTCGCTTGCGACGACAACTGGCCGATCAAGCGCTCAAGCTTGCTACCGCCAACAACGAAAAACGCCAACAGGAGCAGCTGGAGCGACGTTCACAAGATGTCAAAGCCTCGTTAAAGGGCATGGAGCGTGATCTGGCCAAGCTCATGGTGGAACGAGATTTGACCGTGGCTGAAGTCGCCGAACTTGTTGCGCTGCAGGACGGCACAGCTGGCTCGTCGCCTTCAGCACTCTCTGCTTCCAATGGGAATCGCTCATCTGGCAGCACTGTCGACGCCGCCATCACGCAGAATCTCACCTCACGCCTCGAAACAGTCAAGAACCGCTACCGCAAAGAGATTGACGAGCTCACCATCGAGCGCGACTCACTTCTCATCGAAATCGAAGAGCTCAAGCAATCCAAAGAGCTTTTCCTTGAGGAGGCACAGAGCCTCAACGCTAAGAACGAGGAGCTCAACACCATGTTGGGTCAGCTGAATCGCAAAATTGAGCTTGCAGCCCAATCGCGCGATCAGCTTCCGCCTCTACCAGCCTTGCCGAAGGACCTCTCCTCCTCGCCCGCCGCAGCAAACAAGAGCTCGAGTGGCGGATTCAGCTTCGGCTCACGTCACAAGCATGTCAACAAGCATACGCCGCACAACGCCTCCATCTCGTCGCACGATGCTCCACCAAGTAGCGCCGGCTACGATACAGTTTCAGTTGACACGGCAGTTCAGCAAGTGATCAAGCCTAGCAGAGTCGAGCCCGCACCTGTCGTCAAGAAGTTCAAGTGGATGAAGCCTAAGCTATCCGAGACTACCAAGGCTAATGTCTTCCCAAGCCAAACATCAGCGGTGCCTCCCGTGCCTCCAAAGGGTTCTGGTTTAAGTGCGACCTCTTCTTCAACTGCAATGACTCGTGCCACTTCGCATGACGTCGTAGTGCGAGAACATCTTTTCCAGCCCTTCAATGTCCTTCGACCAACTCGATGCTTCTCCTGTCAGAAGAACATGTGGGGACAATCCGAGATGCGATGCGCCCTTTGTGCCCAGGTCTGCCACTCCCGCTGTCTGCAGAACCTGCCTGTTTCTTGCAATCAGCCGTACACCAGATCCGACGAAGGATCAGCAGACAACGCAGGCCCATCCATGTTCGGTCGTTCGCTTACAGAGCAGGCTGCGCATGAGGGTCGAGATGTTCCGTTGATCGTAGAGAAGTGCATCCAGGCCGTCGAGGCCTTCGGCATGGACTACGAAGGCATCTACCGAAAGTCTGGAGGAACATCGCAGCTCAAAGTCATCACCCAGCTCTTCGAGCGTGGAAACGCATTCGATCTCGAAGACACCGACCGCTTCAACGATGTCTCGGCTATCACCAGCGTTCTCAAGAACTACTTCCGCGAGCTGCCGGAGCCGTTACTTACTTTCGAGCTCTACGACGAGCTGATCAGGGTTGTTGAATCCAAGTCTGAGGACGCCGCGACCAAACAAGAGCTTATGAAGGAGCTAGTCGATCGACTTCCACGCCAGCACTACTGTACACTGCAGCAGCTCGTCCTTCATCTCTACCGCATCCAGGAACGCAGCGTCGACAACCGAATGAATGCACGCAACCTTGGTGTGGTGTTCGGACCCACCCTAATGCGATCCGCCGATCCGACACAGGAGTTCGCGCACATGGGAGGCAAAGCCATGACGATCGAATACTTCATTGACCATGCACCCGAGCTCTTCGTCTGACCTCGCTCTTGCAGAACATAGGGAATCAGCGCCGTCGCATTGCAATGTAGACTGACTCATCCGCATAACAAATACCGTAACTTCACTGATAAGCGACACCAGCCATTCTTGTTTTGCTGTCCGTGTCAAATCAATGGTTGACCCAAGACGATGAGCGAACATGTCCTGACGCGAGCTCCGCACAACCCTTGTCAGACTGTTGCGACCTGAGCTCTCAACAAGAATTCCAATGACTCGGCAAATGATCTCAGACTTTTGTACTCCTTTCTGCGACCCGCATTGATGCTTTTGCCAATGGGTGTCTCGCAGGGGTTCCTGTTTTTTGGCACTCCTCTTCCACTCAAGGGAAGCCAAGCTAGCAATCTATCCACGACCTGAGCCTCTCACATTGCCACATTGCGACTTTGCTTTCTCGAACACTCCAAGTAACGCTCAAATCCGCATGACAGCCCCTGCATGGATGGAGGCAGCTTTTGTACGGCGAAGAGCTTTCGAATGTCTGCGCTGGTTGCCCTGCAAAGAACCATACCGACGTTGACACAACTCAGTTCATCTTTCTGTGATCTCCTTGCATTGACAAATAAATAACGCCTGCTTGCTGGACAGCGGTGAACAGAACGAACTTTTGGGATGGGCAGCAACTCAAAGCTGAACCCGACGGACAGTCGGCAACTCGCAACTTGCAACTCAGGGCTGGACTCAACTTGCAACTTGCAAGTCAAACTTGAAGTCGATGGATGACTGCCTTCTCTCAACTTGCAACTTGCACATGAACTCAACGGACAACTTGCAACTTGCAGTCAAACAGAAAGCACAAGGTCACCGCTGGTTGAAGTACAGATTTGCCACATAGTAATGGGCAACAACAAGGGACAGAAGCAGGCAACTCAAAACAAAGACAGAGATGCAAGATGCAGGAGGCAGTATGCAAACCGTAAATCACACCTATTGATGATGGTTCTGATGGAGTGAAACTAGTATTCTATGTGTAATGCTGAAAAGTACATAATAGCATTGAAGCACTAAGCAACCAAGTGTAGCTTGTCAATGTTCCTGGCAACATGTTGAACCAACCACTCCATGCGGTCCTGATTGTCCTCAGTAATCACAAATCCCATCCACCTTGTATTGCCAACGTCAACAATCCGTCCCTGCAACCAGCTTGAAGAGCATATGTAAGGTGAAGCAGCAAACAAATCATTGACAACAATCCAGTGTTGTCTCTAACCATGGCCCCTTCAACATCAAGCCGCACCGTGCCTTGTGCAGACAGAACATCCAACAATGACAATCCAAAACAAAAGGTGCTTGCATTTGTACAAAAGCTGCCCACACAGTTGGACAAAGAAGCCAAGCTGGTAGCAATCCAGCAGTTTTGCAACAATCTCAAGCCTCACAAGCATGTTTGGGCCAAATAGGTGCTTGCAAGTCAGCTTCCCAAACCTAACTTCTTTCATCTAGTTGCAGAGTATACCACATCATTGCCAGAAGCCATTGAACAACAGAAGCCAGTGATCAACAAGACTGCTTTCTTGAGGGAGACTAACAAGATGTGGACACTTCTCCACATGGCTGAGTTTGCTGCAAGACACTAACAGCCTCATCCAAGCGACCCCATACGCCTCCACCTTGGAGACCACCTTTGCAAATGCGCCCAAGGGACAGCTGGCTGCACTTCTCCTCAACTCTATGCTGCCTAATGATCCTATCAAGTGTTAAGCGCCTGGGATCTGAGAACCTCCGGGGAGGCCAAGCGCGGTGGTACCGGAGTGTAGTGTGTCCGGTGCGTCACCGGGTCTGACGGGAGAGACTGAAGTCGGTAGCAAGGTCTGGATTCCACCTACAGGGTGTGTAGAATAAAATACAATCGACGAGGTAATACAGGAAGAAGGCGGGCACGCCCCGGACTATGTACTTGCCCGGTAGCCAGTGCCGCAGCCATGCGAGCCCGGAGGGCCCGTTTGATATCTATCGGGGCGTATCGCCTTAACCGCTGACCCAATATTCCCTCGGCAGGAAGGCGGTCCGTAACATCAAGCAAGTTCATTGCATCCATAATGCAATTGGGATTCTCAACACTGTTGGCTCATATCATCAGCTCAAGCATTCAATGATTTCAGTCTTGTTGCTTGCCACTACCCCATCTGAACCATCTTTGTCACGCACACATCAGCCTGGCACATTGTCAACTTTGACTAATCAGCCTGCATTGCAATATATGGCAGGCCCTGGCCAGCAAAATGCTACAGATGACACCAATGCCAGTGCCGGCACCAACATAAGAGCAAATCCCCTTCCTGCAGGCATTGATGCAACAATCCAAGAGGGCACACTGGAGAATGTTATAAATCAAGATGGTGGAGCAGAACATAGTTCAAATTCCGGCTTCACTTGTGGTGCTAGTGCTAGAGACGGGTCTGACAGAATGTTTCCAAAGCGCAACACTCCAGCTATGGCTCTTTCCAACACAACCATTGGAGCGCACTGTTTCCAATTCTAGTCCAGGCTCAAGCAGATGTGACAATCAGATTGGCCAACCTTGCTTAGTCAGAGTGCCATTCTTTCTCCTTGACCACTCCAATGCCATCACTTGTAGGGATGCCTATTCTATCCCTCACTCCAACAATTTCCTTGACATGCTTTCAGGCAGTAGGTATTTTACAAGCCTGGATTTTGTCAGCGGTCTCTGGCAAGTTCCCATGAGGGAAGAAGATAAGGTCAAAACCGCCTTTTCCTGCCAATGCGGTCACTTTGAATGTAACTCCATGCCTCTGGGTTTAACAAATGTGCCTGCCAATTTCCAGCAAATCATGAACAATACCTTGGCCAAACTCCTAGACACATGCTGCATTGTATACCTTGATGACATTACTATCTATTCCCCAATAAGTCTGCTCATTTACAAGACTTACAGGCGGTCTGTAGCAAGCTTGTGGAAGCTGGCTTTGTGCTGTCTCAAAAGAAGTGTCACTTTGTCCAGTCAAGCATCAAGATGTTGTATCATATTATCTCTCATGATTATCTCAAGCCAAACCCAGCAAAAGTCCAAAATATCAAGGATTGGCCGGTTCCTTCAGATATCACAATGGTCAGTGGCTTCCTCAACATTGCCAGCTTAGGGTTACAAGGTGATTCCCAGTAGGGTTGAGGTATAAACACATGTTGATGTATTAAGTAAAGTTGTTCATTCTGATGCTAGGAACAATAGTCTTGCTGAGCCCTACTCAAGTTTATCAGTAGGTTGCGGAGATATCACGTGGTTAGGGTTAG